>OX104114.1:56103481-56801693 GCA_944474755.1 Limnoperna fortunei | reverse complement strand
GAAAAGAATTTGGTTTAGGTTATTACCAAGACTACATTCTGTTTTATTTGACACGCTCTATTTGGTCATTAGATTTACAAAAAACACCACACAACCTTTATTTCTAAATCTGCATTTTAAGATCAAAGGGAGATAAATCTTTAAAAAAAAATATACATGTAGTTTGAAGACATGCATACAAATAAACTAATCATTTATGTTGTTGCTGCTTCAGTCTTGGGTAATTGATTTGATATTAAGTCATCTTTAACTAAATACTTTTACTATAATTAAACATATTCCGTAACAGGTATGTTAAGTGAAGTAAGCTCAAGCCTTACTGTGTGCAGGGTGTGCACGGCTTAATTGACAAGGATTGCCAGTTGTCCTACTGAAAGTCCGGGGTTTTCTCATGGTACTCTGGATTTTGCCCCCCCCCCCATAAAAACTGGATGCCATGATATTGCAGAAAAATCGCTTAAAGTGGCATTTAACCATGAACAAATAAAAATCTAAAAACACCATGAATATTGTATTTGAGTCATTGTAGTAAAGGTCACTTGCATAAATCATCTCAACAAATATTTCTTAAGTTCTTTGTTCAGTTTTGATTGTTATTCTAAGACTGTAGTTGTTGCATATAAACCTAAGTATATTCTAAGTGTAATGAAGATTGCTTATTTGTTTGTTTAAATGGGGTTTACACAATATCAGCAATTTGTCAGCTATTTAATGCCATCCGTTTTTATTGGGGGATGAAACTTAAGTATCCAGTTGGAAACCTCGACCTTTGACAGGAAAACTGGCAATCCTTGTCAATTAATGTTTAAAGTTAAGTCCACTTGGTCATAAGTCAGGCACAAACCCTGTGTTGATAAACTCATGATCAACTGTATGATAAACAAGATCACCAGGCCACTATGATATAAGAATGTTTGCTGATCAGTTTCAAAATAAGGTTTTTCCATAGTTGGTAAGGAGCTTGATGCAAGAAAAATTAGGCATAAAATATTCTTGTTTTCGCAATATAAAATTCGTTCTGAAAGGAAACTGGTATTTTTTTGCATACTGTTTGTAGAGAAGTTTTGTCTTTCAAAAGCCATGAAGATATATTCAGTATTTTATAATAATTTCTCACATGGCATATTAGATGCCTTTACTTAAATAACAGAAAACTGGGGGGTCAGTGGGCAAACACATGTTATTCTGTCCAATGGATATAATCTGAGGGGTCACGTAATGTGACAAAAATCAACAAACACATGATCAGTAAACATCCAGAATACATGTACTCCCAATGTACTGATAGTCAAACTGTGAAAAAACTCAATCTATCACAGTTTCTGCCTACAAAGAATTTCCATTGTTGGTTTGTTTAAATGGTGTTCAGCATTTTTATCTACATCACGGCATCCAGATTTTATTGGTGAGGAAGCCGGAGTACTAAGAAAAAAAGAATTTCTAGCACGGATTAATAAATACATCTTTTTTCTTGAATACACAATATACTACTGATATTTTGGCCAAGCAAAATGCCCTTAAAAATCTATGGAAATCAAATTCTGTACTAGTCAACAGTAAGCTGATCTCCAACTTGAATCTTTTTGCCAATGGTAGCTGTTTCATGTCTAAGATGAATCCCAAATGGAATCTGAGAAATAAGGAAACATTTTTTTTGTATTAATCTTTTTTGAGTACCAGCACTGACATATAATTGAAATTATAGTGAACGTTGTTATTTTTTGTGAGATTACTCCTAGTTTTTGACTTCTATTCTAATTTATTGTCATGTTGTACCGAAACATTTTTCATGTATCCCTGTTTTCCATCCCAAATACAGTAACCACTAAAACATTAACATCTAGTTAAAGTAGCTGCAGTATTATATTGCAGAAACTTGCTGCTTTAAATGTAAATTAATAAATGTCATACACTAAATTATTTTTGTATCTAACTAGATGACCCTGTACATGGCAAAAAACATAAGTAAACATTATTATACTGCAAATGGTTTTTAAATTAAAACATATAAATCACAAGCAAAAACTGCCTAAAAACAGAGTGAAATTGATTATTTTACATCAATATGAGTGAAATTTGTCAAAATCCTTACACATGGTAGATATGGTAAATAAGAATATTAATCTTGTTTTTTTTCATTTTTCTTCATTAAATAGATTTGTTACTGAATATTACATTGTACCTTTTTGCCCCTCCATTCAGCAAGAGTTCTAAGAGGTTCTTTGCTTCTTTCACCAGTCAACTGATCTAAGCAGACCATTTGGCATCTACTGCAGCCTCCCTGACTCTACAAAACATGTACATGTGTAGTGTAATGGACAAATTTAATTAAATCTCCCTATCATTAAAAAAAACCCGTTAAAAATGTAAAAAATAACTACAGCCTCCATGACTCTTCAAAATATGTAAACTGTAAACATTTACTTCAACTTCCCAGCCTCTACTAAACATTTAAAATGAAAACATCTTGTTCAACTTCCCTGTCCCTATAAAAGATGTAAATGTACCAGTAAACATTTACTTAAACCTCACTGACTCTAGACAACATGTACAATGTAAACATCTACTGCAACCTACATGAACTTTTAAAACATGAAAAAAATGTAAAGATTTACAGCATTCTTTGACCCCATTAAACATTTCAACCGTACTTGACTTGAGGACACTTAGTAATTACCACAAAACTTTCCTGACTTATCTGCATTGTTGATAAAACAAAGTCTCAATTGATTCTGTTTGTTTGTTTGAATGGTGTTTAATGCCACATTCAGCAATTTTTCAGCTATATCATGGCAATCTATTTTTATTGTCAGAGGAAACCATTGACTACCTGGAGAAAAACCCTGGTCTTCAGTGGGAAAACTGGAAATCCTTGTCAATTAAGATTGGAGTCATTGCCACCCTGCCCGCAGTGACTTTGAAACGCAACCTCAGTGTTGACAGACCATGTTATCAATAGTAGACGAACTACCTTAACCACTCAGCCACCAAGGCACCAAGTCTCAATTGAATGACATAAACTATGGAATATTGTCTATTTGTCCCAAACAAAATCTTCAACTGATCTATCTGCACAGATAGCAAGCAAAATCTCACATCAAGTATCGAAAGAAATAATGCGTATATTTACCACAAACTTCTCCTGACCTATCTGCACTGAAGACCAACTGTCCTCATCAAATGAATGGCCACCACCAACAACTATGTTAGCTCGAAATCTTTGAACAAGGTTGTCAAGATCTGTAAAAACAAACCAAACAGTAAACCATATATTAGTTCTGTACTTTAAAATGTTGTATAGACCAGCTCATAATACATAGGACACATATTAGAAAAGATTTAAAGGTGATCCCAAAAACAGTCCTATAGACCCAATAGGACCAGTTATACAGATTTAACAACAATTATTAGGAAATTCTGAAACATTTCAAATTTTGCATCTCCTTCAGTTGATCTAAATAAGTGTGGCTATTATCATCCATTAACTAAGGGATGTATGTTTCTACATGTATATTTTCAACAGATTTGACATACTAACACGGAATCAATAGTTCATAGACATTTTGAATAGGTTAATGCATGGCACATTTTTTAGACTTTTAATACTTTTCAGTGATTTAATTGAACACAAATTGCAAGAGATTAGATATGAAAAACCTGAAAATAAATTGCTGCAGTCTTTTCTCGAATTCTTTGTTTGTTTGTTTGATGGTGTTTAACGCCACTTTCAGCAATTTTTCAGCTATATCATGGCGTCCAGTTTTTATTGGGGGAGGAAGCCGGAGTACCCGGAGAAAACCCCCGACCTGCGGTAGGAAATTCTCGACAGTGACAAGAATGAATGCAGTGAATATGACAATAACTGTGTATATACAGTTATTATATCCAGGGAAATCAGAAATAATATTAAACTGTTCATTCAAAACTCCTGAAACTCATATATGAAAAACAAAATCAAAAGGAACAAAGATACAATTACAATGTTAGATTTTTGTACCTGTTTCTGGGAGTTCCAGGAGGATACTAATTTTATACCTAATAACCAATCCTACATTCCTATATTATTATCATTGGTGAGTTGTAAAACAATCACAAGGATTTTAAACAGTTTGTTGATTAACACCAACTCTATCACATGTATACAGGTAACTATGAAACATTTGACTGACATCACGAATATCACTTAAAAAAAATATCAGTGATAAAGATGCTGTTAACAAAACAGAATGGAATTCATATCATATCTCTCATTTGTTTAAGGCCACTTTCAGCAATTTTTCAGCTATATCATGTTTTTCGTGGGGGAGGAAGCCAGTGTACTCAGAGAAAACCCCTGACCTTCGGTACGAAAACTAGCAATCCTTGTCAATTATGACTGGAGTCAAGTACACCCCGCCTGCAGTGAGATGTCAACCTGCAACCTCAGTGTTGACAGACCACGTGATCAGTAGTAGACAAACTAAATTAACTACTCAGCCATCGTGGCCCAACAAACAAATATGTGTATACCTTTAATTTACAGCAAAACTAAAAATTGCACGATAAATGGATCAATGGGAGACAACTCAGAGTAGTGTTGATAGTAAAAAATAATATACCAAATGTAGGACTTAGTGTTTTTTCTTGAATTCTCTGCTGTAAATTTTTCACACTTTCTCTGGATATCAACAGATACTGGGATTCATTAGCTAAAGAAATTCTTGACTTTTCTTCATCTGTAAATAAAAAACAAAAAACTATAAATGTTTTTGATCACAACAAATGGTCATGGTCCTTAATTCAAAAATAGTTTTGATAAAGTTCATGAAGATCTGTGTATAAAGAAACTGTACCTAATAAAGCTAATATTAACAGTGATAAAATGTTCTTCAAATGTGGAGTTGCAGATATTAGAGCCTAACTGGATCATTCTCCCACATATAAGCAACAAAAAAAATTATATACCAGCAGAAGACACCTGTAGCCTGCATTTCCTGGAGTCATCTTTACATTGCTGTATCAATCTACATCCTGGTTTCTGTAAAGCCTTGCTGATCCACTGACTGACTTTATCCCCACAATCCACACCAGTAATCCTTTTAGTAAAAAAATAATTTAATTTCTGGTATTTAAACTTGTTCACTACTTTCAAGGTCTAAACCAAGGTCATAATTTTCACATACGCAGTGCAGTTTTCACTTATGCATTGATACAGGAGTAACATCCTCATTGCTGAGGATATGTAGTACATGTATTCTGTTCCAGTTCATGACATTTTGCAAAATATAATTTTTATTTTTGTGAATTTCAAGTGATAATAAAAATGTAAAAATAAATCTTGTGAATACCTCCTTGAACCGTTTTTACATGTATAATATAGTCACAAAGACAAAAATAAAAATAAAATTTGCAAGAAATCAGAAACGCTTTAACATCAATTGAAACGAAGTTGGTTCAAGGTGGTAATTTATATATACATTTACCAGGTACTATATCTATACCTAGGACTGCTTTAATCACTTTTCAGATAAAACACATATCAGGAAGTAGATGCTCTGAAAACTGCTAATTGGGTAGGAAGAAAAAGCAATTTGCCTTTATACTGGAAAATGGATACAAAATAAGATTTCTCTAAGTACTTGGTTATTAGTAGATGTGTTAATTGTGTGAACCAGTTATTGACCTGAGTGATTAATTTAAAAACATCTTTGTCTATTAGTTTTGGTAGTTTAAAAAAAAAAAACTGATCTTTTGGGAATACTTAATGATTCGTTCTTTCAATGGTGAAATTTCATTTCATTGGGTGATGAAATTTGTGGTTTGCAATTAGCTATAAATAAAAAAATATGCTCATATTCATTATTTTCTGCCAGAAATATGGTCGGTTTCAGGTTTATTTTGCATATTATTTATAAAATAATTAAAAACATTGCCAGATTTCAATTGACCCAGCTTAACATGTGTTGAACAACAGGTGCACACTTATTTAGGCAATAATCTGCAAGTACCTGTGTGTTTATTCTAGGTACAAGTTCAATATCTAACAAAATTTTCTCCACAAAGTTGCAACCTTAGATTAACTGACATTGCAAAATTTACCTGTCACCACAAACTTTTCCAACACACGGTAAGATAGCCTGATGACCTTGACCTTTGTCACTACTATCTAGCGGGATTGTAATGGGACACATGCCTAAAATTGACAGAAAATTTGTACTTACAAATAAGAATCAATAGGATCGCACTAATAAGTTTTTACAATAATTAGGTCTAATTTAATCAGATGTAGAATTTGTTTGATACAGTACAGTACAGGGACAAAAAATTAATCAGTATCTTCCCTACATGTATGTATAATGTATATTTTTTCTACAAATGTATGTAACATTATATGACTACAACTTGTGACATAATTTTGCAGTTGGCTTATATTAGTGAAATTTTAAATGAAAAACCCTGCTACTTCACTTAGCATAGTGTTTCCCTTTCGGTACTGACTTCTTTGCCAATAATTCTTATTGTGATGTAGCACAAAAATGGATGAAAGCTTCTAGCAAACCCATTCTTTCTATTCCGACAAAGTTCTTGCACTGCAGATCATCACTGGCTAATTTTAAAACAACTAGGTATGAAATTTTGTGAGTAGTTTGATAACAGAACCAGCAGTAAAACAAGCACTGACAAATGGACATGCTTTTGAGTTGTAAGCAATTAAAAATTTGGCATGAAACAGATCACAATTTGTTAATAGGTATTGTATCAATAAGTGTTGTTTCCTTGTAGTCATGAAGAAATTAAACTTGGTTTTTATAGATGTACATGATAAAAAGTTTTAGGATGATTGGATATAAATATTTAATTCTTTGATATAAATAAAACCCAGAAAACATATATAAATCTGACAAAACCATTACAAAACAAGTTCAAAGGTACACCTTGGCTACCTGTGTATGTTAGAGTTAATGATTTGTTCACTAGATCAATCTTTGGCTGGATGAGGCACAGGCGGGGTTCCCGTTTCTGACTAATTGTGACACCACTCTCAGAGACAATCATCCATTCTCTGTCATATAACAGTCCTGTGTCACATACCTCCCACTCAGTGACCTTGAAAAGTATAAACAAGTAGAATTATTTTGTAAGTTTTTAGTCACTGCTGACAAGACAGCTTTATACACGGCAGGTGTTTGTGCTGAAGCAGGAAATGCTTTCCTAATCAATCCATACCGATCATACTCTTACATTTGACATGTTCCAATTCATTTTTGCAATTTTTGAACATGAATTTGAGGTTTTGAATATCTTGATGATGCCTTTTTTTGTCTTACAAGAGAGCTATTGAACAGTAAATTCTGTAAATTTCCTGGGAACAAGGCCATTAATCTCAACTGGCGTTTTTTTTACTGTCCATATAAAAAGAACAGGAAAATCTACAATTACCTGCAATTTCTGCTACGATTTCTTTCAACCTCAATCTATCTGTAAAGTATTTCAAGATAAAATTTTGATAGTAAAACCAAACTTTAAAGGCATACCTACCTCAAAAGCACCACAAGATTTAACAGGATATAGGTAAATATTTGTCACAATACGATTGGTTGTGGAACATTTCTGAAGAACGTTGTGCGAAGCAATCAGACAATCCGAATATTGCTTTTCTATATTTATATTTTCTGCAGTCATATCTTTGGAATTATTATCACAATGTTCACTAAAATTTGTAAAGGATTTTTCTTCTATCACAGATTCAGAGTTTGCCCAATCAAATTTATTGTTGTATTCTGTCCATTCAGAATTCTTGTTAGGTATCACAGACATTAATTTTTTCAAGGATTTATTAGTTTCTTCAAGTTTGGAATAAACATCAACATTAAAATCAGGTTTGTTTGAATTTTCAAGAAAACATTCACAAATAAACTTTAAACAGTGTTGAGCATCACCAATTGTTGACATATAACCAAAGGAAACACGAACAGATCCTGTTGGCATTCCATTGATTAAATCTTTGTCATCTCCACAAACATGACCAGCCTGCAAGTGTGTAATTTTATGTTTAACAATTCTTCTATATGTTTTAAATGATAAATGTTATATATGCACAATAGGCAAGAACAACTTGCTAGAAGCTCTTTATTTCTACTGAAACTCATAAATTTTTGGACAATTTTCTGTATATGTATCAGATCAACATAACGGGTTTGATTTCTACAGTATTAACACACAAGAGAAAAGGTAACAAAAAAAAAGGGGTAAAACATGGCATAGAAACATTTTTGTCCTAAATGCCTTTTTTTCAGCAACAGCAAGTTTACCATATGCCTTTATTTTCAGCTAATCATATATTGGAAACAAATAACAAAACAAAAAATCTGCTAATTTCAAATAATTAAATATTTTCAGGAGATTTAAGTGTTTAAATATTGCTAAAAATGAAACCATACGATGTGAAACTGTCTTTAGATATTTGGGACAAGTATGAATATAACTTGCCATAAAAAAAAGCTACATTTGTATATATGAATTTTTAATGAAAAGTAACTCCTGATGCATTAAGCAATATATATATATATATTTTATTTAAATTATCTGCAAGTTACTGTAGTTGAACTTAAAAGTAAAGTTGAAAACAATGCATGTATCTGCATTCAAATTGCATTGTCTAATTTTTGTTATCAGAGAAATGAATGGGATTTTATAAAATGTTTGTCCAGTCTTCACTAGAGGATGGAAGAAGTCGTACTTGGTGTGGATGACTTCCCTTTGGCAAGGCAAGTCAGCTGATGACCAAGAATCAATAACTGTTTTGTTGTATGCCAGCCAATCAATACCTATAACACATGGCATGAATGACCAATAAAATGCAGTATTTTTATGAGGCCATCAAAATGGTCACAGACATTTTTTTAAATGTTTTGAAATAAAGTCAAAATATTTAGTTTGTGATGCAATATAATTATGTACAAAAAATTAATATTTATAGAAATATAAAAAGAATAATAGATTGGTACCCTCACACAAGAATTGTCATCTTAGACAAATCTGAAATACCTCAAAATTCTCCTTGATCTGTTCAGATGACAATCTTAGATATTTCTGACATGCACCAATATTACAAAAACAACCCGTTCTGAGATGTATATTATATAACTGTGCCATTTTATCTACCTGAAATTATATAAAAGTCATTTGGGTTAGGTAAAATTTATGAATATTTTTAAATTTTATTTTGTGATTAATTCAGTTGTAAGTCCTGTGCAGGAAATGTACTATTTTTGTTTTTTATTTGTGTATTTAGTTTAATGACACTTTCAGCAATTTTTCAGCTATTTCATGGTATCCAGTTTTAAAATAAAGGTAGAAAGCCAGAAGCCAGGTGAAAACTCCCAACATTCAGGAGGAAGCTAGAAATAATTGTTAGTTAAGGCTGGAGTTGATCAAACACTGTCCACACTGAGGCTTGGGCTGGAGTTGATCAAACACTGTCCACAGTGAGGCTTGAACCCCCCCCCCCCCACACCCTCTGTGTGGACATGTACATGATTAATAGTAGATAAATAATTACATGTACAAATACCACTTAGACATCAAGGACCATTAATGTTAGGGTAAAAAATATCCTCAAGTCTGTACTAATAAAGTGTGTAAAGTGTCGTCCATAATTGTCAACCATTTTTATAAGTGTGCAAACTGCACACTTGAGGGAGGGGGTTAAAAATTTCGACATTTTTACGTACACTTTTTTTAAATATTTTTTTTTTGTTTCCGTGGAGTTTGGTTTTTATATTAGTTTACATCCTCACAAGTCAGGTTTCTGTGTCCACAGGGTTTCGAGGACACAGAAACCCTGACCTGAGGATGATAAGTTTAATGGTTAATGTACACTTTTTGATGGGGAGTGGGGGGGTCTCAAAAAGTGTGCTTTTTGCACACTTGTAAAAAATTGATGACAATTATGGACGACCCCTAAAGAGGGGTGCTCTCCTTAAAAGGTTTAAAACTAGCACATATTTTTGCTCTAGTTTCAAGCCAATGTAACAAACCTACATTTGACTAAGGTTAAAATTATTTGCCCATAGAATAGAACTGCTTCCAATTTTACTGACTATCTATAAGTAAAATGTTGTTTACATTTATTTCTAAAGTGTACCTCAGCAAATCCTATATAACTCCCATCATGCCTTATAAGGTTAAAGTTCACAATGGGTCCTTGTTTTGTAGGATTTGAAAAATCACCATGGCAATATATGTCTGCAACTGGTTGTCCATTTCCATGACGAAGACTCTGGAGATGATGGTGGAAGTATTGAGCAACAGAAAAAGTGTGATTAGAAATGGTCTTTATTCCACCTGAAAGGAAAAAAAAATACTTTATTGTATAAACTGGTTTCAAGATGTTTGACCTGGATATGCTTGGGTGCATTTTATTCATATTATAAGTAGTTAAGCAGAGTTTATTGGCTTGCATTCACAAATTTCTCATATTTTTTTTTGTTTTTGAGTGAGTTGGCTATCAAACTACATAAAAAAATGCAAAACTTGTAAGGGTTGTCTCTCTTGAGCAAGGCAGATAAGTGAAGACGAAAGCTTAAGACATCTCACCTATATCAAGATTTCAAGATCAATAAAATAAGGTAGCAGTAAATAACAATTTTACCAAAATAGAAAGGAAACTCACATCTATCAAAATAAACAATTCCACAAAAAGTTTTGAAAATTGATGAAAGAGTTTTTGATTTAGTCTGAAAACTAAAAAATACACCCATTTTCATGAACAAAGTCCAAGGTGCCACAGTGAAAAATCAGTTATTTATCGAAAGGTACATAGACCATGTGGCTTACACAATAAACATAATTGAGCAATTTAAGGAAAAATTGTGAATGCAATCTCTAGATACAGTGCAACCTGTGGACACAGAAAGAAAGATGGAGGAACATTTGTATATGATATTATTTCATATCAATGTAACAACTCATTTCATTGGGTAATTTGCAGTCTGTATTTTAAGCTACAGTAAAGATGATTCAGAAAGATTATTATTATATGAGCAGACTTAAATATAATTGATAACATTCACAATTTAGCACAATGTATACCTCCAAGTCTCTCAAGAGCATCAAAACCATGTCTCAGTGCAATAATGTCAAGAAATGGGACAGTTCCATCTTCAAATCTGAAAAAGAACAAACGCTACAGAAGTTGCAAAGCATACATTTTTGCTATTCTATGCCAGTACATACTGTTGTGTTATTTGTTTCTGGTGATTTGTCTTTTGACTGATTAACTTTAGTTTGGTTTATCTCCTCAGTGAGATGGTATCCATCTAACCCCACTGACCTTGAGGTGGAAGTTCGAGGTCAAAGGCCAATAACCATGGTATGTGACACATAGCCTTGATATTATCTACCACATACCAATATTAAAAGCCTACCTCAAAAGATAACCAAGTTACAGCCTGGACATGATTAGTTTCAGACAGGCAGATAGATTGTCAGACTGATCATTATACTAGTAGGATCATACACCACTAAGTAGAGGGGCCATAATAACCTGGTGAAACACTAAAAAATGACTTATTTGGACTATTAAGTTTTTGAGATCTGTTCAGTTTGTACCAATTTTTACTGTTTCTGCTATATTTCTAGACTTATCATTCTGTCTGTTTGTTTTGTTACAATTAGGAAATATTCCACTTTCATCCATTTTTCACCTATATCATGCATGCAGCTTATATTGGGGGTACAAAGCCAGAGTACTCAGTAAAACCATGACCTTCATCAGGATAACTGGTAATTATGATTGGAGCTATCTAAGTCAGACTCAAACCTGTAACCTTAGTATTGTCAGGCACATGAAAAGAACTACGTAACAGCTAGACCTAAGCATTATTCATTTTGATAAACAGGAAAGCCTTTTTTTATTTAGGTCATCCGAAAAAAAATTTTGATTTTTTGCAGTTTGCAACTAACAATATGAGTCAGAGAAGTTCTGAGAAAGGTAGCCAATTTTAAATATAAATTTCCAAAGAACAATTTCATCAGAACAGAAAGGTAGCCAATTTTAAATATAAATTTCCAAAGAACAATTTCATCAGAACAAACTTAAAAAACCTTATAAAATTTATTTGGATGGTCTGAATGCGGTGGGTCGGTCAGGAATCAGACAGTGTATCATTTCATTTAAAAATACATTAAAGTAAAAATTATTATGTTATTATTTCGTAGATGTCCATTTTAGACAATTTATTAAAGTTTGACGTCATTCATTTAAACTGGTGCCCACCGATTCTTAAAATGTCTTGCGTAAACTATATAAATAGTATGTTTACCTTTAACTGACAAATCAACATTTAAATATCACTGAAGGTCAAAACCAAAATAAAAACAATTAAGTCGTTTATCTGCAATTTTCAGCTACTGAGTTTTATTTATTAATGATTACAAGGTCAATCATACTAAAGCCAATTTATATTCTGATGTAATTTCAGGTTTTTCTAAGAAATCGTCATGACAACTCAAATTCTCAAATTAATCATTACTAAATAGCATGTTACTATTGTGTGATATATTTCCAATTTCAAATAAAATCCATCAAATCTTTTAAACAACAGCTAATAATACATCAATCTAATTAACTTATTAACTTCAAATATACATGTTTAGCATGTTAGAACAACATTATATATAGGAAGAAAATAATAGGAAAATTGTTCAATAAAGCTCTACCGTATTCCTTTTGAACTAAATCATTTGCGTCATTCGTATTACCGTACGCATAAAAGCTAAAAGGCCTTTAATTTTGCATTTGACTTTTACGTAAATTGTAATTAGGATTTTAATTAATGGCCTACAGTTATATGTTTTTTCTACAATTATTAGAGTTCTTTAAATTAATTACGTAATGAATTCGGTTTACCTTCAGCAATGAAGCTTCCTTAATTATCGTTTGTTGCTATTACGGATCTTAAAAAAACATTATGTAGCAGTGCAACTGACTTATGAAGAGGTGGAATTCAAAATGAACATATTTATGATAAATTTGTAGATTATATGTTATTTAAAGACAGTTTAGTACCATTTTACAAATGAATACACTTTCAAATCTCTTCATATATGTTTAATATCAGTCATATGATTTATAAAACCATTACTTTAAAGGGAACGGTAATTTTGTTTTGGTAAACATAACTTGAGAAACATTTAGGGTTCAAGAGATTGTCCCTAATGTGTATGATTACAAAATACATCTTTCATCAGACTTTCTGTTGGCTGCTAACATTTACAGGTGTCGCCATCTAGTTATGCAGATGACTAAAATACACAATCAGCATCCATTTTGTTAAGGACAATAATCCAAGATCCTGGACGAGTTCAGAGGTCATTATCCATTTGGATGGCCTGTGCAAAAGTAACCGAATGGGCGAGACATCAAAATTTTTTATTAAAAAAATCTTTCTTTCGCTTAAAATTTCATATATGGGGAATTACACATATAATGCTAAATTACATAAAAATGGAGATAAAAGTATACGTGACCAAGGAATTTTTTCTGGCATTTTACCTTAAAGTTTAAGAATGGTTTTTCTACTTTCATTTCAATGTTGTGGTCACATTGTACCACATTACACACTTTAGGAAGTTCTTCCACTGTAAAGACATTGACTGGAAAAAAATATATTCTTGTTCTACAGTAATGCCATACCTTTCAAAATATCCAACTCTTAAGCAATAGCAGTTATAAGCAAAAGCAAAAGCACAAAAGAGAAAATTGATATGCACAGGGGTGCAAAAGCCGAGTTGCCATATTTTATTAACCAAAACTTTCCTTGTCTTCATTTTAAGATTTAACATAATTGGTTATTACAGGCATTACATGTAAACTGGAGACAAAGTGAGGAAGGGTTTCAGCAGGAAAAATGTAAGCTTTATCAACAAAGTTGCATAAAATATGAATATGTGAATCCTCTAACAGAATTGAACCATTGTGTACAATTTCAGATATGTACTTGATGTAGTTTTTGAGTTATGGTCCGGAAACCACTTATTCAAGAAATTTTCTAACGTTTTTTTTCTGTCGCTGTGACCTTGTCCTTGAACAGATTTACTCCAAAATCAATAGGGTTCCCTCCTCTTATGGTATGTAATAATATCCTAAAGTTTCAATAAAATCGGTTGAGAACTTTTTGAGTTATGGTCCGGAAACCACTAATTCAAGAAATTTTCTAACGTTTTTCTGTCGCTGTGAACTTGACTTTGAACGGATTTACCCCAAAATCAATAGGGTTCCACCTCTTATGGTATGTAATAATATCCTAAAGTTTCATTAAAATCGGTTCACAACTTTCTGAGTTATGGTCCGGAAACCAATTGTTGACACCCGCCCGCCCGCCCACCCAGCCGCCCGCCATCATCATAACAATAGCTGAGTTCAACTTCGTTACAACTCGGCTAAAAATTGGGACTATTTTTTCAGCCTGCCATGTTTTGACATGCACCCGAAATTGTTTCATTCCATGAATAAGATAATGACACCTTCAGAGGCCGATATATGATTCAAATGTGGTCTGTCATTATGAATTGCCAACAGTTGGATAAACTGACTGACCAAAACCAAACCATGATGTGGGAGTGTAAACTTTCCACATTATGACTATCTAATTCTCCTTTCTGGAAATATCTAACATATTTAGTGTTTGAATTTTTTCGCTTCAATTTAACAAAAATATATCACTCACTGAACATTAAATATAAATCAATAATTAATATACGAGTCTAAAACAGCTAGAATACTTGAATTTTACAGATACATGTGCATGTTTACATTGGTTTGTTTGTTTGTTTATTTGAATGGTGTTTAATGCCACACTTTTGCATTTATTCAGCTATATCACTACCTTATCAACTCTCCATTATAAGCAAGACCACACTTATTGTACCATCCCTTGTTCTACAAGAAATCACCTTGATCTGTTCCGTCAACTGCTGTATGAGGGATTGTTTGCTTTTTTGAGCTCTGCAACTTCCATTAATTTTTCAGCTATCTCATGTCATCCAGTTTTTATTGGGGAGGAATCAGAGTTCCTGGAGAAAACCCACAACCTTTGGAAGGAAAACAGGTAATCCTTGGGAATTAAGATTGAGTTGAGCACAACCTGCGCGCAGTAAGACAGACTTTTGTTTAACAGTAGATTAACAATCTTAACCACTTGGCCACGGAGGCCCTTGCTTACATTGGTGAACATGTATAATAGATCATCCCCTTTAAGTCAACAACTGCCTTATAAAATACCTCTAAAGTTAATTTCAATATTGAACTTGAATAAGAAGACCACTTTTAGTTCTGCATTGATTGTTTGTTTGCATGTTGTTTAATGCCATTTTCAGCAATTTTTAAGCCATATCATGGCATCCAGTTTTTATTGAGTACCATGAGAAAGGCCTGACCTTTGGTAGGAAAACTGAAAATCCTTGTCAACTATGCAGTGAGACTCAAACCCACAATCTCCGTGTTGACAGACTATGGGATCAATAGTAGACGAACTACATTAACCACTCGGCCATCGAGGTCCCTGCCCCACATTGATGGTTCTCTTAAAACAGAATCCACTGTTAATTCCTGTTGATTGCAATAACATTGGTAATTTAACACTATCACAGTAAATTTATATTAACAGAAATATATGGCCAGAAGGAAAACAGTCTGCAAGTCAATATTATAAAATCACGAGCAAATACTAATTGGAAAAATACTATAATTAGAATATCACAGAGAATACTTTTTCTAAAAATTAATGAACCCAGAATTAGAAATAACACTGTACAATCAGCTGAATAACAAATGAAAAACTAATGAGTTGAGACTTTACATTTTCTAAACAACTGTATGCATAATGTTTGTCCTTTTATAAAAAAAGAATTTCTGCATTAAGTGGGAAGTGACCATCTTGATGCAAAACATTTATCAAATATTTGTTTTGACCAGTATAGCAAATGGAACACAGTGTATTTCATTCTTTTTATTCTTTTTATTCTGTTTGTAGTATTGAAAAAAAGACAGCTATACTAGCACACTTAAAAAAAAATCTCTGAATTAGGTATCTAGGAAATATATATATTGTACTAAGTGACATAAACAAATTCAATTTCAGCTTCTCTGACTGGATATCAAGACATCCTTGTTCTATTTCACAACAACGTCCATTTCTTTCAATTTGCATCTACATTCTCTCCATAACAAAATTACAAAAATATAATATGATACTGACAATGTGATTGACATCAACATTACAAGTGATAACATATTAATTATCTCCCCTTTCAGCATCTCCGAAGGAGACCTGTTTTAGGAAATAAAAGACATCACTCATTAATGTCGCGGTATTAAAACATAAATGTAGTTTTCATCCAGGAGCTATTATTTCCTGTGGTGACGAACTGATAGAACTTTAAGGCAAGGAAATAGCTTTGTGTTTTTATGTGACGAACTCGTCAAATAATCTATATCAACAAATTTATTTTGAAAAATCAATAATTAACACCGGTCTCTATTGCTGACATAATTGTCTGCTTATCAAAATATTTACACAAAAACTCTCAAGATAGATTTATGCAAATAGTAAAGCCGATTTTTTATTTCGTTTTCTTTTGACAAATGACAATTTGAAAAAAAAACTGAAATGTTGTAGTGACAATTTCTACTTCTCCACCATCTTACAATGCTGAAATGTTTGAATGAATGATGTTTTACACCATTTGAGCTACTGTTCTGTATCATTGTGTGCAGTTTTTATTGGAGTTTAGAAATAAGTCTCAATGAATGTGCTTTACTTTACTTCAGCAACTGTTCAGCTATACAACAGTATCCAGATTTGATTGGGATTGAGGAAGCTGTTGTGTTCAGCTACATGTATATACTGTATCATGGTGTCCAGTTTTTATAAGGGGGTTAGGAAGATGTCTTGTATGAATGATGTTTAACACTTCTTCAGCAACTGTTCGCTAGTATCCAGTTCTGAATGGGAATGAAGAAGATGTTGAGAACTCAGGGCTGTCAAGTTTTGATGAGCTGCTCGCGTGAGATTTGCCTAAAAATTGAAAGATCAAAGGAAAAAATAAAAACATCAAAGAAATTTGCTGCCAAATTGTGGACTAGATGCGTGAGTCTCACGCGAGTTGCGTGAGACTTGACAGGCCTGAGAACTACCTTCCTTTGGGAGGAAAATTTTCATTTGCCGCCAATTTGATTAAATTATGTATAGACTACAATTAATTTATAAAACTCAAATTTAGGACCAACTGATTTGATTAAATAAAATGTCGTCAAAGATACCAAGGTTAACAAAAAAATTTTCATCGCCAGACGCGCGTTTCGTCAAATCAAGACTCATCAGTGGCACTCAAACCCAAATAATATGTAAAAATCCAAATGATTCAGATGTAGTAGAGCTTATATCACCAAAATTCCAAAACGTTATATCAAATCCTGCTAAGAAAATCATTAATAGTCAGATTTGATTAAATTTCCAACTGATAAGGAAAATAAAGATATTTAGCCATCTTGGTTTAAGTAGTGTTAAAAACATAATCCTTTTGTTTGTTTGTTTGTTTGAATGGTGTTTTAATGCCACTTTCAGCAATTTTTCAGCTATTTCATGGCGTCCAGTTTTTATTGGGGGAGGATGCCGGAGTACCTGGAGAGAACCCCCGACCTGCGGTACAAAAACTGGCAATCCTTGTCAATTAAGATTGGAGTGGAGTACACCCTGAGTGAGAATCCTTATAACATACCTGCGAGCACTACTAATAGGAAAATTCAAATTTTGAATACAGTGACACAAACCTGTCTGATAAGCTTTCACGATTAATGTGGAAAAGTTCTGTAGGGGAGCTAACTGCTACTGTTCCACCACCAAAATATTTCTTTTCTAGGAATGGAGCTGCACCATTTCTTACCAACAGAGCACCTGCAAATACAGAAAAAGACTTAGTTTACTTATTACAGTCAAGATCTTGGTTTAATTTCCATAAGTCTGATTTTATTGGTTTGAATATCTGTTGATTTCTCACAACTTTTAACCTTAGAGAGACAGAACAGTAACATGTTTTTAGTCTATTTTCTGACCCTCAGGACTAATTCAAATTAATAACATCATGGCTAAATATATACTCTATAACTAGAATAGAATAAAGCAGTGCAACTAACACATTGGTCAAATAATGTCTCAGTTTAAGGGGAAATAATTCCAAAATACTACATGATGACTCAAAGAATTTGTAATGCTTGTACCACTCAGTACAACTCCAAAATTACATCATTTACATAATTAATTACAGAATATTTAAAATGTTTCTTATAAAGTTGAGAAACCCAACACAATAAAAAGTAAGTTCTAAGAGAAAGAACTCCAAAATAACAACAATTAATCTATCTATCGCTATTTTGCAGTATTTTCCTTTGATCTTTGTGTGCGGTATTATTCCATCTCACTCTACTAGTGTGAGATGGGCCCATTGCAGCTCACTGTCAAGATGTCGTTAAGTAAACACTGCGATGTCACAATGTTACAAAACAGCGATAAACAGATTATTTAGGTTTTATGAAACTCGATGCATTTTCTCATCATCTCATCTCAGGGCTGTTGCATCAGTTTTTCAACAATTTAATTATTAATTTTAGTATTAGATTGACAAGGAAGCAGATTTATGGCTTGCTATATCCAAAGTTTCAGCAAGATTGGTTTATCCCAACTGAAGTCCTTGACTGGAAACTGTTTTTCTATATTCTGTAACAAAGACCTTGACCTTGATCCGACTGGCCCCAAATCCAATCACAAGCTAAGTCTTAATGCAAGCTTGCTATATCTACAGTATCAGCAAGATATGTTTATCCAAACTAAAGTTATTGACTGGGAACCCTCAGTTTGACCCTGCCCGATGGCCCATCTTGCTGCATGACCAAATGCCTGCCTGCCTGCCATACCCTAATCTAATAACCAGTCTGGTTAAAACAACATTAACAACAAACCTGATTACAGTGCATGCTGCAGAAAGAATCTGCAACCTTTCTTGACAAGGGAACTAACTCAATATTATGGAACGGCATTATGAAAGGGAAATAACTCTAAAATCCACATCATTGGCAGACATAATTACAGGACATCCCTAAAATAGAATTTCTAACATTCACTCCTACCACAATCAGGTGTGAAGCACTATAAAATATCTGACATGTTTTCACAGTCTGGGCATTATTTACAGCCATGATTGACAGTTCATCAGAAACAGATGACTTTAATATTGTTACTTTCATTCTTTCATAATATCATAGATGATCGCATGGATCACAATAAGATACCAGTTCGTCAAAGGATAAAAATTTGTCAGCCTATAGATTTTCATCATTATTTTAGCAGTAGATCGTTACCCTTTGCTAATGATGATGATGTATTCTGCATGTACAGTGTACAATTATCCAAGATTGTAGGACATGTACATGCTTTTCTTATAGCAGCAGGAAAACACACAGACATATTTCTGAATAAGATACAAATGTCAAGCTATTTGATTAAATGATACCTTTGAAATATGAAATATGATGCTGAGTGGTCAATTTTTAATACTTTTTTACTTGTTTAGACCAGTCAGTATTTTAATGGGTACTAACTGTGCTCCCATTTTTGCTGACTTTTTCTTGTGTATATTTTGTCACGCTATTTGAAATTTAATAATGTCAAATACAAATAAATATACATGTACATATCAATGATATAAGAATTGTATTTGCAACTACTGTAATCATTTGTGCAATACGCACTTATGTGATCAAGAGGTCATTGGTGCAGCCAGGCTGAGTATTATTTTACAAGGAGTCACAAAGGTTAAAGTTCAATTAACTGCATAACCCACATTGAGTATGTATAATATTATAAACAACCAATTACAGCAAATTTGTATATGTTTTGAGTACGACATTTAGATAATGTAGATGTATTTCTAAGCCAGAAATTGCTCCAGAACTCTGTATTTCTCTTCCAATAAAAACTGGACCCTGACAAATTTCCATTAAAAAGCATGAAAAAACAAACAATAAGCAATGAAAACTATCACATTAAATGTACTTATGATGAAATTATACTGTAATAGGTAGATCGTATCAAATATCACAGAAGAAAAAATTTCAGCCTTGAATATAACCAAAGTACTTCTTCTTGGGTTTCTTTGGTGTAAATTCTTCTTATTTAATTTTATTAATAATATCTTGACCATAAATCAGGATTTTTTTCTGATCTGAAATTTGGACAATTTGGTTAACTAGCCTGGATTTTGTATAGGGATACCACTAGGCAAAATTTTATTACCGTTATAATCCGAAGTTAGTTTTGTCGCCAAAAAAAAAAAAAAAATGAGGGTACAATTATTCCTTCTAGGCTACCACATGTAACTTTTATGGAAGTGGAGAAATTATTCAAACAAGTGAAGACACAGAAAAATGAGGAAGTGGCCTATTTAACAATTAACATAGCTACTGCAACCTGAATTAAAGTCAGTGACAGTAATCTATAAACCAACAAATTTCGTCCTACCATGCATGGTTACCAAATGCATGCATGCATGAACTGACCTAATCCAAAATCTAACATATTCAATGAACTGGGAAATTGAGGTCAAGGTCGAATGACATCAGACTGTCATGTACCTTTCATCAGCAATGAAAACATTGAGTGACATCAGACTGTCATGTATCTTTCATCATCAACCTATATACCAAGTCTTTTCATCCTATCATGTATGGTTACTGAGAAACTGACCAAATCCAAAACTGGAAATTGAAACTGAGGTCAAGGTCAGGAGACTAACTGAAAAGTATTTGTAAGCCACCATTGGACTTAAATTACTGGACACATTGTGTAAGCTTACAAGATCTGGAGCAAAATGTAAAGTGTTATAGTTGTTGTCCCTCCTGCTGGAAACCCATATATACATCTTGTCTTCAGCTTCAGCAACATTCGTCACAGTCAAAACAGAAAATGTCTAATAAGATATTAAATGGATACTGCCCAAACTTAATGTTTACAACTGGTAAGGTCTAAACTGAGTAAAGTGCTGATGGGGACAGGGTGGCGAACAGGTTATTAGCTGGACTAGCACACCAAAATTTTGAAATAATATACCCTTAAAAAAGAAGGAAAGTTATTAAGATAAAAGTGTCCTCCCCCCTCTGACATGGGCAAGCCAACCTGGTTCTCAGATCCAAATTTTAATAAAGCTGATCAGTTTTCATTTACTTTAGTATGCTGGGTAAGGAACTGAACATTCACAGTTTGTATTTTGTCCTGTATGTGTTATTATTTTACTTGTTAGATTTGTGCTTGGTTTACTGGTCAGGGAGTAGTTCTCGCAATTTAAATGACAGACGCAATTCTCTCAAGTATGCTGATTGTGTCGTTATTTTCCATTAAAATTTATGGCAAAGGCTTTATTGAATAGATTTCACTATCTTCAATCCAAAAGAGTTCAGATTTTAATTTTTGAAATGCCAATTTTTCACAAAAATTGTCAAAAGATGGGGTGGCAAGAATTACTTGCAGGCGAGAAATACTTGGTGACCAGTAGATGTACTGCAGACTATTTGATCAAAATTCATGCAAAAACACTACAGACAAGACTGTTTGCTTCTAACAATAGTCAATAATCAGTTTTAAAATAACAAATTTTCATTTTACCTAAACCAGTTGGAAGACCAAACATCTTGTAGAAAGACAATGTGACAAAATCTGGTTTGACGTTTCCGAGGTCAAGATGACTTGTACTAGCATATGATGCTGCATCTAGGACAACAAACCATCTCCCAGAAAATGACCTTTGAAAGGTCAGCTGGTTCTGATGTATTGCATTGATCCATTCCATTGGATATTTATGTCCACAATAGTTAGACTGTGCTGGATAGACAAACAAACAGGTTCCTTTTTGATTTTGTTCTTTTTGTTCCAGAAGCAAATGTGTTTTAAAAATCAATTCAGACATTTGTTCAATACATAAAATATGTCCTACTCTGTCCTTTACAATTTCTCGCATGCCTTGAACAGAGGTATGGTTGTCTTGCAAATATGCAAAACATCCTTTCTTGACCTTTGAAGCACTATCATGGCAGCCATATTTACTGTCCTTACAATCTCCATGGCAACTTCTATCTTCATCAAATGTGAAGGACTCTGCAATAGTTTTCAGTGCTCCAGTACAACCGGAGGTAAATATTACTGTATATTCTTCACTGGTGGTGTTGAAAAACTTTAAAATCCTAAAATAGATCACTTAAATTTAGCAAGAATATACTTCCAGTTAGTTTTAGCTGTTTTCACAACATGATTCCCATTTAAAAATATAATTTATTGTTTGTTTGTTTGATGGTGTTTAACGCCACTTTCAGCAATTTTTCAGCTATAGCACGGTGTCCATTATTTATTGGGCGAGGAAGCCGGAGTACCCGGAGAAAATCCTGACCTGCGGTAGGAAAATTTATTGTTTGTTTATTTGTTTGTTTGAATGAGGTTTAATGCCACATTGAGAATTTTTCAGCCAAATCATAGCATCCAGTTTTTTAATGGGTGATTAATGCAGAGTACCTGGTACATTATGCAGGAATACTGGCAATATTTACTCATTAAGGGTGGAGTGAAGCACACCTTGTGCCCAGTAAGGCTCAAACTCAGTGTTGAGAAGCAACTGATCATTAATAGGTGACAAATTACCTTACATCCAGGCTCCTAAAAATAATTTAAATGGCACTTAACCTATTTTCTGGCATAAAACTTTATACCATCTATAGGTCAAATTGTCATTTCATCACAGGCTAATACAGTAAAACCTTTTAAAACCCGCCACTTAATAAACTGGTTCCTTGTCGATTCCGGCCGAAAATTTAGGTCCCATTTTTTTCCCTCAAAGTCCTTCGTTAATTCAACATGTTAACACCAGACCTGGTGTATTCCAAATTACAACCATTATGTCCAGTTCTAGTGATGTAAATTAAAATTAAAAGTTTAAACCAAATAATTTACATCACTATATGTATTTATTTTAACAATTAATAGCTATCCAAATAAGTGAGGTCTCCTCGAGGGCGTATTTAATTAATGAACCTAAGCCTTAAATAAAGGTGAATTGCTTTCAAAACCATTCATTTAATTTTAATAATTTGCATTAAATTCATAAGTGAATCCTATTAATGAACCAATGTATAAGATATATGTGAATCATTTTCAAAACCAATAATTTCAACAGTAAAAATGGAGAGCATGCCAAAAAAGCAAAAAAAAAAAAGAAGCAATTATTTGAGTTGTAACACCCTGTAGCCAAAATGATCTCGTAAAGAATTACATCTGAGGAAATGGTACGACCCATAGCTTACACTATAAACTTTGAAAACAGTAAAGATTTCAGTTACCTGGAGTTTCTTTTGCCTATAAAATCACTAACAGAGGACACTATCATGTGAAGAAAAATAAAGAAACCCTTGACACTAAACTATTGAGAAATAATTACTCTGGTGTATATCAATAAAATATCAGTGTGTATTATAACTTTTATTAAATATAATACATGTTATTACATTTCTTGCTTGTATTCAGTAAATATAAACCAGTGTGCATCACAGGTGTCTGTTGTATTTTACACCACTTTTGTTATCTTCACTTCAGATGATTTTCCAAATCCGAACAAACTGGTCCACTGTCAAAACCAGCCATATTGTTCGGCCCTATAGGTAACCGTTTTATACAAGTTTCACTGTATTGTGAAATGTACCCATTTACAATCTCCACCTATATTTGTCAGTTTTTGACAAACTGATATGTGGCCAGATAGCCCAACCAAAAAGGAGTTAGTGCTACCAATAAAATTTTCATTTCTATGGAAGTTCAGCTCTTAGATAAAACCATCTTTTGACAGTCCATGCTATCATGTTTTTATGTTTTGCAGCATTTCATATATATTTTCACAATTCAACATTATAAATTTAATAGGTTAATCTGTGTAAATTGTGAACTCTACTTGTCTGCTTTCCAAGGTCGTGCTCTGGTGCTATACAAATTGAGAAGAACATTTTTGCTTTCATATAACAACAAAGGCAATATATTTGATTGGACTAAATTGAGAATAAATTCCAATCTAAGAAATTAAAAAAAATATATACAATATTTACATGATTATACATGTACCTGAATCTAACTTGGTCTATTGCATCAGTGGCCAATCTACTACTTTGACTACGACTGTGTGGATTGCCAAACAGGTTGCCAAGCAACTCTCTCTGATAAGCCTCAATCTGAGTTTTACTGTACAAGGTAGTTCCAGCATGATCAACATAAACAGAGCCTGAAAAAGCAAAATTTATTGTAATTATCAAAAAAATGGATATGCACAGAGGTGCCGTATTTTATTAACCAAAACTTTCATTAAAATCGGTTGAGAACTTTTTGAGCTATGGTCCGAAACCACTAATTCAAGAAATTTTCTAACTTTTTTCTGTGGCTGTGACCTTGACCTTGAACGCATTTACCCCAAAATCAATAGGGTTCCTCTTCTTATGGTATGTAACAATATCCCAAAATTTCAATAAAATTGGTTGAGAAATTTTCGAGTTATGGTCAGGAAACCACTAATTCAAGAAATTTTCTCACGTTTTTCTGTGGCTGTGACCTTGACCTTGAACGGATTTACCCCAAAATCAATAGGGTTCCTCCTCTTATGGTATGTAACAATATCCTAGTTTCATTAAATCGGTTGACAACTTT
Organism: Limnoperna fortunei; assembly: GCA_944474755.1. NCBI lineage: Eukaryota > Metazoa > Mollusca > Bivalvia > Mytilida > Modiolidae > Limnoperna > Limnoperna fortunei. The sequence goes on along the minus strand of OX104114.1, from coordinate 56,776,926 downwards.
CTGAGTTATGATCCGGAAACCAATTGTTGACGCCCGCCCCCCCCGTCCCCGACCGTCCGCCATCATCATAACAATAGCCGAGTTGGAACTCAGCTAAAAATTGAAGAGGGCATAGAATGTGCATATGGTGACTTGCTGTGCTGTTTTTTCATGTAGTTTCTCTGTGCCCTGATGTTTTACATGATTTACGGCCAAAAGTCTTGTTAAAAAAAATTTGTTTGCAATTTTAAGAAAGACATTGTTCACCTATTAATACATTCTGTTAAATCTAATCATTTTTCACAAGATGAGGCAATAATTCTAGCTTGTTTTTCACATTTAACAGAGAAATTATATATATAGTTTGTGTATATATATTTAATATGAATATGTTAAAGAATATGTAATTAATAAATTTGTAGTTTCAATAACAAGAACCTTTTTAATTCATATTTTTTTTAACATCTTCATTGGGAATAACTTTTGAAATCCTTCATTTGAAAATTTTTTTTTTTAATTTGACTAAGATATTATCAAGAGCTAATGTATACATTTGGTTTTAATCTATCAAGAAATAAAATTTCCTGAAACCAAGAACATTTAAACCCTTTTTACACTGTACAAGTCTTGGGATATTTAACTTAGAAAATGTAGTTAAAATAGGAAATTGTCATTTGTCAATTAAAACATGTAAACAGATTTGATTAGAATATATACATAAAGGAATACATGATACATGTATTAGGCTCACAAGTTTCATCTTTTAGTGGCATAAATCTTGAAATCCTTGACATTAAAATTTTTGTTTTAAATCTTTAACTTGGATACTGTTAATATAAAGCTTGTGTATTGGTTTAAATTTGTCCAGGAATTCAGTGCACTGACAAAGCCAGATGGAGACACAGGAGTCAAGGTTTAATAATAATAAAAACATGACAGAGATTGAGTAATGTTTTTATAGTCCTTGAAATTCCATGTCGACTGAATGCAAGGTCACTGAAGCTTCTCTACCCTTCAATAGGACTTTGTCCTAAACCCTCAGGGAACCTTAAGCTGCACCTCGATCCCTTACTAAGACAACAAGGTTTCCCCATCATTCAGACCTTAGCTAATGCCACTACAATTGTCTAAAATTTACTGGGTATTTTTGGTCAAATTTATGTTGGACTTAATTCTCCTTTCACAGCCTAAATGTTCTAGTAACAAGCCAATTTTCTATTACAATAGTCATTGTTAAAGAGATAAATTGTTACATTGTTTCCTTTGCTTTGAATGGGGTTTAATGCCACTTTAAGCAATTTTTTAGCTACATTTTTATGATGGGATTCGGGTTTTATTTGGGAGGAAAATGTTCCCACTGAAAAACAAGCCTTTAGCAGGAAAACTTTCAATTCTTGATAATTAACATTGAGTCGAGTAAACCCTGTGACACTTTCCAGGCTGTTATGTACTATATATCAGCAACATTTTCATGAAATACTGTCATCCTGCCATGTATGGTTACAAAGTAACCGACATAACATAGCAACTGGACCATCAAATTGAGGCTGAGGATAGTTTTCACTTTAACTAATTTGCATATGTAACATTTTTGCAATAACAATCAACAACACTTTACTGCACAAATTAAATATCATACCACTAATTGATATTAGTGCTTAGGAACAGAATTTGAAGTATTTGTAATTTACTGGGTTGCACTTCCCCACCACTCCTTTCCCCAAAACATTAAAAAAATTAACAAAACCATTTTCAGAAGAGAAAATTGCAATGTTATTAGGTCTCATCATCAATACATTAGATATCTATAATACCTTAAAAAACAAATTAAACACAATAATTAAGTTTTCAGTTTAAATCATCTTCATTCAACAACAGTAATTATGTTCCTGTTTGCAATCTTTACTAATTAAACATCTTTTTATTGAACTGAAAGAATAAAGCAATTGAAACAAAAAGTCATTTGAAACCAGGATTAGAAATTACAAATGAATGCTTTGAGTCTGTGTAACGTATATCCCCAGTCTGAACAATATTCCGATGTAGTGGATCAGAATCGGTAATTTCTCTGTTCAAACATGTGGTGATGACAAAGTACCTGTCAACTGCAAAACTGAAGTAGCGCAGAATTCAATTAAAATTTATCCAAGATGCCAAATAAGTCTGTAGATGGAAATGAGACGAGGGTGTCATGATAAACATCATTATTTCGAGCATATCCTGTTTATTTATTGCTTAATTTTGCTGACAGAAACCTTCTGATATTATTTCCGTAAAAAAATTTGCCAATGGCTTCTTTATATTCAAATATCTTGAATGTAAAAAATGAGTTGTATATATAGATAATTAGTGCATTTTATCTAAATCACTGATAACTTTGAATACATTTTTGTTAATAATTGACAGTAAAGGTTATGGTTAATTACCAGTGAACTTAATTTGCAACCATTAATCACAGATTGATGCCTGCAAATGTTTAAATACAATAGAGATCATTACATCATTATAAATGTAACACAATCTTATTTAAAACTGTGATAAATAAATTTTACAAGATTTGTACAATAACCTAAATTAGAATATAAACATGAGAGGTCCAAAAAAAAAGTTTGATTGAATATTTGAACAATATTCCACTTTATCAGACAAATAAAACCAGAAATTGACAACTTGACGAAAATCTCCTGAAATCCTGCTGCCATCTGAGAGTTCTCTAAAAATATCCAATTCTCATATATATCACTAATATATCATCCCTATAATTTAAGATACCAACATAGCATTTTTTAATTCCACAGAGACATATAATTTAGCTCAAGATCTAATGTTATTTTAGGAAATAAAATAGCGGTATCAAAAGTCAACACATGATGTTAATGGTCAAAAGTGTTTCTTGTGGAGATTTCCTGTGTTACCCCATTGAAATTTCACTTTTAATGTTTATGATAGAAGTCAAAAAAATTTTAAACCATAGAAATTAAATAAACTTATATATGCATTAATATATCAATCCAATTTAAAAAAAATATTTGTAAATATCTTTTCTTTAGTTTATAGATTCATTACTAAGCATGAAACTTGCGTGTTAACATTTCAAATTTGCATGAATGTTCAAGGATAAATTTAACAAATTCTGATTTCAGACATCAATATTTTATTCTGGAGGCAGCACATGCATATTGTATTTTCAGACAATGGAAGTGTAGTTCTATCTAGAAATATAAAAAATGATTGCACATCTGGCTTGAATCTATTTATATATTTTACATCCTACATGTATTACAGTAAATCCTTCAACAAAAATGAAATTTTATTGGCATCATTCAGTGTACATGTTTCACTGTGTTTTAAGGTCAATTTTCAGGACACAGAGCTATTCTTGAACCTGGCTGGTTTGAATTTTCCTCAGCTCATAAATATTGTGGCGTGATCATATTTATTGTGTGTTACATACAACTATGTTCACATGTAATAGATTGGAAAATTAAGTAGTTGTAGCAGCATATTTTTATAGTGGTTTATTTGGTAATTAACAAAGTTCCCAATCTTTTTTTCTCATATTCTTAAGGTCTAATAACATGAAAAAATGACATATGCGAGATGGATTCAAATTGGGTAAATACATAATTAGGTAGTTTTTATTCAGGTTAAGTAGTGACTGGGATTTAAAGTACATATATAGTTTGCAGTGTGACCAAAAAATTGTCTTTAATGCTCAAATAACCCTTTTCTTTATTTTCTTCATATACCTTGTAAATTTTGAACAAAAATAATGTTAACTCGGAGACAATTAATGTTCTGTCCCTTACCCTTAACATCCCTCCCCCACTACCTCCTTGAGTAAACTACAGTTCCTTCAACTACATTCAATCTTAGGTCCAGGTCCAGTAAAACTCAATCCAGGATTTATCTGACTACTTAATCATGATTTGTTTGTTTATCTGATATTTTTAGAATGATTGAAAACTACTAAACTTCAGTATACGTAAGAGTACTGACAAACAGCTATTAGGACCATTGCAATTTCTCCAAGTACTGTGACTTGTGACTTTTATGTGATCAGGTCTTTGGACCAATGCAAGTAAAAAAAGTAACCTTTAAGGACTCAGGACCACCTTCATACCAACAAATAAATTATACATAGAAACATTCATCATGTTTTTTTTAATTTAATTTCAAAACCAAAATATATATCTTTAATTCTCACAGGAAAGTCCTACAAGTATGTACATTTATGTAACTCAGAATGCATGTCTATAAACTGGGACAGGTTGTTCATACAACGTGCTCAATTTGTGACCCTTCTTTGAACTTAGAGACAATTCTGTACTTATCAGAGAATTAGGTTCTACTTAGGAACATCTTTGGCATGACTTTGCAAAAATAGCATGGCAAAATACAAGGGCAATAACTACTGTCTTGGATCAGTCAAAAAAAAGAAATCAACAAAAAACTGTTAATTTGATACATGTACCAGGCACATACAGTTATAAGAGAAAAAACCCAATCAGTCAATATTTTAAAAATCACAAAAAAATAAAAACACCTCTCTAATGTCAGTGGTATTCTGAACCTACACCTCTCTGATGTTAGTGGTATACTAGATCAACACCTCTCTAAGGTCAGTGGTATACTAGACCTACACCTCTCTAATGTCAGTGGTATACTAGACCTACACCTCTCTAATGTCACAGGTATACTGGACCAGCACATCTCCCTGATGTCAGAGGTATACTGGATTAAAACCTCTCTAATGTCAGTGGTATACTAGACCTACACCTCTCTAATGTCAGTGGTATACTGGATCAAAACCTCTCTTTTGTCAGTGGAATACTGGAGCTACACCTCTCTAAGGTCAGTGGTATGCTAGACCTACACCTCTCTAATGTCAGTGGTATAATAGACCTACACCTCTCTAATGTCAGTGGTATACTAGACCTACACCTCTCTAATGTCAGCGGTATACTGGATCAAAACCTCTCTTTTGTCAGAGGAATCCTGGAGCTAGTCCTCTCTAAGGTCAGTGGTATACTAGACCTACACCTCTCTAATGTCAGTGGTATACTAGACCTACACCTCTCTAATGTCAGTGGTATACTGGATCAAAACCTCTCTTTTGTTAGTGGAATACTGGAGCTACACCTCTCTAAGGTCAGTGGTATGCTAGACCTACACCTCTCTAATGTCAGTGGTATACTAGACCTACACCTCTCTAATGTCAGAGGTATACTGGACCTACACCTCTCTAATGTCAGTGGTATACTGGATCAAAACCTCTCTACTGTCAGTGGTATACTAGACCTACACCTCTCTAATGTCAGAGGTATACTGGATCAAAATCTCTCTACTGTCAGTGGTATACTAGACCTACACCTCTCTAATGTCAGAGGTATACTGGATCAAAATCTCTCTACTGTCAGTGGTATACTAGACCTACACCTCTCTAATGTCAGTGGCATACAAAATCCTCTCTTTTGTCAGTGGTATACTGGAGCTACACCTCTCTAAGGTCAGTGGTATACTGGATCAAAACCTCTTTTATGTCAGTGGTAAACTGGACCAACACCTCTCTAATGTCAGAGGTATACTGGATCAAAACCTCTCTAATGTCAGAGGTATACTGGATCAAAAGCTCTCTAATGTCAGAGGTATACTGGATCAAAACCTTTCTAATGTCAAAGGTATACTGGGTCAAAACCTCTCTAATGTCAGAGGGATACTGGATCAAAACCTCTATAATGTCAGAGGTATACTGGACCAACACCTCTCTAATGTCACAGGTATACTGGACCAGCACATCTCCCTGATGTCAGAGGTATACTGAATTAAAACCTCTCTAATGTCAGAGGTATACTGGATTAAAACCTCTCTAATGTCAGAGGTATACTGGATCAAAACCTCTCTAATGTCAGAGGTATACTGGATCAAAACCTCTCTAATGTCAGAGGTATACTGGATCAAAACCTCTCTAATGTCAGAGGTATACTGGATCAAAACCTCTTTTATGTCAGTGGTATACTGGACCAACACCTCTCTAATGTCAATAGTATACTGGATCAAAACCTCTCTAATGTCAGAGGTATACTGGATCAAAACCTCACTAATGTCAGAGATATACTGGACCAACACCTCTCTAATGTCAGAGGTATACTGGATTAAAACCTCTCTAATGTCAGAGGTATACTGGATCAAAACCTCTCTAATGTCAGAGGTATACTGGATCAAAACCTCTCTAATGTCAGAGGTATACTGGATCAAAACCTCTCTAATGTCAGAGGTATACTGGATCAAAACCTCTCTAATGTCAGAGGTATACTGGATCAAAACCTCTTTTATGTCAGTGGTATACTGGACCAACACCTCTCTAATGTCAAATGTATACTGGATCAAAACCTCTCTAATGTCAGAGGTATACTGGATCAAAACCTCACTAATGTCAGAGGTATACTGGACCAACACCTCTCTAATGTCAGAGGTATACTGGACCAGCACCTCTTTAATGTCAGAGGTATATTGGATCAAAACCTCTCTAATGTCAGAGGTATACTGGACCAACACCTCTCTAATGTCAGAGGTACACTGGATCAAAACCTCTCTAATGTCAGTGGTATACTGGATCAAAACCTCTCTACAGTCAGTGGTATACTGGATCAAAACCTCTCTAATGTCAGAGGTATACTGGATCAAAACCTCTCTAATGTCAGAGGTATACTGGACCTACACCTCTCTAATGTCAATAGTACCGTATAACCGGTAATTTTTGCGGATTGGGATTGAAATTCTGATATTTGATTTTTGCTGATTTTAATTTTTGCGGTTTTACATCTTTAACAAAAAATTGTCGAGTTTTTATTTCTGTTGTGTATCCTGATTAGCCCAGTGATTTGGGCTATGAGTTATGTTCCACGCTAAGGAAAATCATATTGAGCATGACAAGCTTCTGTTGTTCCCTGATATATGACTTGTGGTGGAATAAATACACCTGTAACCTGTAAGTGTACCTAAAATAATGAAAAAAGTGCAGAAAAAAATCGGCAAAACAGGTAAAATAAAGTGAGTGTTTTATTAATTTGGAATTGCATTGACAATTAATTTCTTATAGAAATTGGTTAATACACGCGGACAAATGACAGGTAGATGTTTTAATTGGAAATTGATATTTAAAGGTAATAATAACGGTTAAATAACGGATTAATCACATGTTTTTGTATAAACATACTTTGTTTTATACCGGTAGACAATAACAATAAAGGAACATTTTTTGGTGTTTTTGTTTCTTGTAAAAACATCCTTTAATTTGTATCTATCCGATGGACAATAAAAATAAAGGAAAAATTTATAAGTGTTTTTATAGTGAATATTTTATTAAAACTCTGAAAACTATTCACTTCGCTTCGATGATTTTTATTTACCACCGAGATAATTAATATAATTAATATCCCGAAAGTTAACAAAATATAGATCGACACAAGTTTGTGAAACTTTACCGTTATTTACGGATAAGAATACTTCATACTTTCTTATGCGATTTTAAATTTTGCGGTCGAGCGTCAACCGCGAAATAACGCAAAAATTAAATTACCGCAAAAATTACCAGTTATACGGTATACTGGATCAAAACTTCTCTAATGGCAGAGGTATACTGGATCAAAACCTCTCTAATGTCAGAGGTATACTGGACCAACACCTCTCTAATGTCAGAGGTATACTGGACCAGCACCTCTTTAATGTCAGAGGTATATTGGATCAAAACCTCTCTAATGTCAGAGGTATGCTGGATCAAAACCTCTCTAATGTCAGAGGTACACTGGATCAAAACCTCTCTAATGTCAGAGGTATATTGGATCAAAACCTCTCTAATGTCAGAGGTATACTGGATCAAAACCTCTCTAATGTCAGAGGTATACTGGACCTACACCTCTCTAATGTCAGTGGTATACTGGATCAAAACCTCTCTAATGTCAGAGGTATACTGGATCAACACCTCTCTAATGTCAGAGGTATACTGGATCAAAACCTCTCTAATGTCAGAGGTATACTGGACCAACACCTCTCTAATGTCAATAGTATACTGGATCAAAACTTCTCTAATGTCAAAGATATACTGGATCAAAACCTCTCTAATGTCAGATGTATACTGGACCAACACCTCTCTAATGTCAGAGGTATACTGGACCAGCACCTCTTTAATGTCAGAGGTATATTTGATCAAAACCTCTCTAATGTCAGAGGTATACTGGATCAAAACCTCTCTACAGTCAGTGGTATTCTGGACCAACACTTCTCTAATGTCACAGGCATATTGGACCTACACCTCTCTAATGTCAGTGCTATACTGGATCAAAACCTCTCTACAGTCAGTGGTATTCTGGACCAACACTTCTCTAATGTCACAGGCATATTGGACCTACACCTCTCTAATGTCAGTGCTATACTGGATCAAAACCTCTCTAATGTCAGAGGTATACTGGATCAAAACCTCTCTAATGTCAGAGGTATACTGAACCTACACCTGTCTAATGTCAGTGGTATACTGGATTAAAACCTCTCTAATGTCAGAGGTAAACTGGACCAACACCTCTCTAATGTCAGATGTATACTGGATCAAAACCTCTCTAATGTCAGTGGTATACTAGACCTACACCCCTCTCTAATGTCAGAGGTATACTGGATCAAAACCTCTCTAATGTCAGAGGTATACTGGACCAACACCTCTCTAATGTCAGAGGTATACTGGATCAAAACCTCTCTAATGTCAGTGGTATACTAGACCTACACCCCTCTCTAATGTCAGTGGTATACTGGATCAAAACCTCTCTAATGTCAGAGGTATACAGGATCAAAACCTCTCTAATGTCAGAGGTATACTTGATCAAAACCTCTTTTATGTCAGCGGTATACTGGACCAACACCTCTCTAATGTCAGAGGTATACTGGATCAAAACCTCTCTAATGTCAGTGGTATACTGGATCAAAACCTCTCTAATGTCAGTGGTTTACTGGATCAAAACCTCTCTAATGTCAGAGGTAAACTGGATCAAAAGCTCTCTAATGAAATGTCAGAGGTATACTGGACCAATACCTCTCTAATGTCAGAGGTATACTGGATCATAACCTCTCTAATGTCAGAGGTATACTGGACCAACCCCTCTCTAATGTCAGATGTATACTGGATCAAAACCTCTCTAATGTCAGGGATATACTGGACCAACACCTCTCTAATGTCAGTGGTATACTGGATCAAAAACCTCGCTAATGTCAGTGGTATTCTAAACTTACACCTCTCTAATGTCAGTGGTATACTACACCTACGGCTACACCTCTAGATCTCTAATGTCAGAGGTATTCTGGACCTACACCTCTCTTATGTCAGTGGTATACTGTATCAAAAACCTCTCTAATGTCAGTGGTATACTAGACCTACACCTTGCTACTGTCAGTGGTATACTTTATCAAACACCTCTCTAATTTCAGTGGTATACTGGACCTACACCTCTCTTATGTCAGTGGTATACTGGACTAACACCTCTCTAATTTCAGTGGTATACTAGACCTACATCTCTCTACTGAGTAGTATACTGACTGGACCTACACCTCTCTCCTGTCAGTGGTATACTGGATTAAAATCCTCTCTACTGTTAGTGTTATACTAGACCTACACCTCATTTATGTTAGTAGTACATGTATTATGGAACAAAACCTCTTTAATGTCAGTGGTATACTGGATTAAAAACCTCTCTTATGTCAGTGGTATACTGAACCTACACCTCTCTAATGTCAGTGATATACTGGACCAACACCTTCTAATGTCAGTGGTATACTAGACCTACACCTCTCTTATGTCAGTGGTATACTGGACCAACACCTCTGTAATGTCAGTTGTATACTGAACCTTCACCTCTCTACTGTCAGTGCTATACTGGATTTAAAATCTCTCTAATGTTAGTGGTATACTGGACCTACACCTCTCTTATGTCAGTTGTATATAGTAGACCTACACCTCTCTTATGTCAGTGGTATACTGGACCTACACCTTTCTACTTATTGGTATACTGACTGGACCAACACCTTTCTAATTTCAGTGGTATACTGGAATGGGAAATATTTGTAGTTGCTGTTGTACTTTTGGCAGCATAAATAGGAGGAGGATGAAAGATCCTATTTAACAATGTAAATCCACTAAATAACTCTTAGTGGCTGCTGCAGTTAATGCCAGAGTAGTTAACATAGGTACCAGATGTCATCTACTATGGATCTTGTGCCTGTCAAAACTGAAGCTGCTAACTGTAGTATCAGTGGCCATGTCACAATTGTGATGTTTCTATTTGCTTGCATTTTTCTATTGCTATACTTTTTAAAAGCATCGCGATACTTGTTAATAGCATCGCAATACTTGTTAAAAGCATCGCCATACTTGTTAAAAGCATCGCGATACTTGTTACAAGCAACACGATACTTGTTACAAGCATGCAATACTTTTGAAAAGCATCGTGATGCTTTTTTCATGTACTTGACGGATCATGTCACAATTGTGATGCTTCTATCGGCTTTGCTTTTTTCTATTGCGATACTTGTTAAAAGTATCAGGATACTATTAATAAGTATCGCGATGCTTTTTTATTTCATGCATGATGTTTTCTCATCGTGATGCTTTTCAAAAGTATCGCAATAGAATAATGCAAGCTGATAGAGACATCACAATTGTGACATGAACGGCCACTGATAATGTAGATGGAGCCTTAATTCTGGAAAAATGTGCTCAACTTAAACCTATATTGAAAAGGATGCCCTAAGGATGGGGTTATGACCTAGTAATCCCAGCTTTCTCCCCCATAAAAACTGGATGTCATGATATATCCGAGATTGAAATTGACAATCCAACAAGTAAACATTATTGTAAATGACTGTTCCAAGCCAACCATCAACACCCTTTTCATCGTCCTTTTTATTGTTTGTTTTTCATGAAATTTTTGTGATTTCTTGTTATGGTTTTTGTGTTACCCTAATTAATAAAGTTTTAGTGTTTGGTTTTGCTTTTACTAAGAAGACTTTTTATAGCTTATATTGATCTATTTTCACATGCTTGATAAGCAATGGTTTCAATAATTAGGACAAGTGAATGCATTTTAAGAGACTAAAACAGACATTTTTGTTTATGGAATCTAAAAACATGTTGTTAGATCATGGAGAAATAAAGTCATCTTGAAAAAAACTCTATTATCGATAATACTAAAAACAGATTGAATGTGTCAAAAGCACTTACATGCATGTGACATGTTAAAGATAGATTCTGTGATTATTATGTGTCACGGTAAATCTGTTGTCAATTTATTTTGTTTTCATACTCAACAAAATTGGAAAGAAAAATCAATGAAATAAAAATACATGTACTTTAGATATGTGTGAATTGTAACGGTTTTTATTTTAATGCAGAAACTTGGCAACCAGGGATTCAAGATGTCACCAACATGCTTCACACATATACAATGACAATATGCCTTTTCATTGCTTTTCAGGGCAAACAGATGTTATCTAAATAACAACAAAATATCTTAACTGTAAAACATTATTCTGCCACTGCATGGTTATTTTCAACTGTGCTCAAATATGCATGTACAGTTTTTGGGGCTTTTTTCCCAGCATTCCACAGTGGATGTAGGGAAGGCCAGGCCACATGTAAAACTTCTAGCTTGTCTCTCCTGCCTACCCTTTCTTTTGTTTATGTCATAGAAATTACGAGTTCAATTAATTATAAAAAAAGAAAAGAAAATAAGCATTTTTATTCAAATTTTTTACAAAATAAGTGGTCAAAATAGCAGAGCAAATGTCAACATTGTTAAGGTGGCATTTACATGTAAATTAAGGACAAAAACTACAAAGTTCATCAATAATTGCAATGTTCTATTTTTAGTAACAGTGGCTATCTTTGTCCCTTGATCAACAGTCAACACCTTATATACAAATTTGAAAACTAGGTATTCTAATAATGAATGTGGCTAAGTTAGAACAAAACTGACAAAGTTTCAGTTCAACATTGTGTTTGCAACGGAAGCCAGACGACGGACGCCAAGTGATAAAAAAGCTTGCATAGACATTTGGTTGATGTGAACTTTTTAATACTAATATATGTCCAATCACTACAAAATGTCTGTACCCCAAGGATTGATTTTGTCTATATTTTAAGCAAAATTCAGTACTATTTGACATTCACCTAACAATATTCAATCATTTTTTAAACAGTCAATAACAATATGTTTCCATACATTTCTGTCTCACATTTACAGGTATTTGATACAATTTGCATTAAATTGCACATACATCATACGACAAACTTAGACCTATGAAACAGTTCTAATATAAAGTCTGGAAACGTACAAATTAAATACAATATTTTCTAACATATCAATCTACAAGCATCAGAAACAGAAAGACAAGCAATGCTTCATCAAACTTTCCACCTGTTTCCTAGTATAAGTAAACAAAAAAGCTATATTTCTGACAAAATTGTACATCTTGTGTTTTTCCTTTCAGACAACAACAAAAAAACCTACACATTTTGAAAAGGCCCATGATGAGGACATCAAATTTACTATATATATGAATATATAAAACACTATATATATGAATTAGGTACCAGTAGTTATTCATATAAAAGAGAAATAAAAAAACCATTCATAGGACTTTTTTGTACGAAATGATACATTTTTTTGCAGGCTAAAGTTTTTTTCAGAAAGCACATCCCATACAACTTTAAAACTTTGCACACATTTTCTTCATTTTTCTTATCTTTTTTAAAGTGACTGGAGAGAAGAATCAAAATTTTCACACAAAAAATCTTAAAAAGGAAGCATGAATGGCATATTGTCTATAGCTATCACTGATATATTAGGGGTTTGTAGTACGTAATGCAAAAAATATAAGGTTATTATTAGATGTTTAAAAGATTTACAAAGCCAATAAAAATCTAGATGACCCTGGCCAGTATTTGACAGTGTTACAATTTTTTACACATTTTCAGATTGGGTAATCTGAATGTAAGTAAATATCTATTCTTTAGTTTATAGATTCATTAGTTAGCATGAAACATACATGTTAACATTTGAAATTTGCATTAATGTTCAAGGCTATATTTAACTAATTCTGATTTCAGACATCAATATTTTATTCTGGAGGCAGCTCATGCTTATTGTATTTTCCGACAATGGATCTGTAGTTTCATCTAGAAATATTAAAATTTTCAGGGTTTGAAATAAGCACTCGCCCACGGGCCAATGGCCCCTAAAATTTGCTGTAGGCTACTAGAATGTTTACCTTTTTTTGTATAGAACCATATGGATGGACTACTTAAAATTAAGTTGTGGGCTACCAAGCCAAAATTCTTAAGTTAAAACCCTGAAAATGATTGCACATCCAGCTTAAATCTTTTTATATATTTTCTTTGACATCTTACATGTTTCACAGTAAATCCTTCAACAAAAATAAAGATATTATTGGCATCATTCAGTGTACATATTTCACAATGTTTTAAGGTCAATTTTCAGGACACAGAACAATTCTTGAACCTGGCTGCTTTGAATTTTTCCTCAGCTCATAAATATTGTGGCGTGATCATATTCATTGTATGTTACATACAACTATGTTCACATGTTGTTATTCAAATACTGTATTTTGTCTGTATTATAAGAACATCTATCACCCTAACTTTGTGAAAATAATGGTAACAATGTTTTTCACTTCATATAGACCCTCAAAAACTTCGTTTATTTATTTACTTTGACAGTACCTGTGTTGGTTTTATAAATTTTATTGATTTATGACCTTGATAATATAGATAAACGTGAGTCTATTTGTTATCTCTTCACTTATAGTCCTTCAAATTTGACACAAATAGGTTGTCGTTGATAAAGTTTGAACTCTTGTCACCTTTTTTTTTTGTGTTTACCTTTCAGTTGTGGAAATTCGACATCCCTATCACAGTTAGGGAAACATTGAGTATTATCACAGGCAATCATTTCTGATAGTTTATCATGTCTACGTTCACGTTTTTTCAAAACAATTGACCAGAGAACCAACATCACAAATTCAGTCGTATGGAGGCTGCCATTTGTTTGGTCATGTGACAAGCACCTGTGTGTATTGACCTTAACAGTTGAAGTTTAACATATTCATCCGCGTTCCATCAATTAAATATAAAAAATGGAACAATTTTCGTCGCTAGTCATTGAAACTTCTAAGTATTATATCTTAAACTTAGATATAATCGAAATTTCGACTTTGAGTAAGTGTAAACATACTAATTAGCTCCATAGTGTTTAAACTCGCGCAATAATCGATTTGCGTAGTTCGGTCTTCTACACATGATTATTATTCCCGCACTGCTCACCTAATTGCATCTTTTCCCTGGCTGTGTACTCTTGTGTGTTATATTACTGTCAACCAAACCTGCCTATCCCTTGCTAGTTTATCCAGGTATGTTTACATCACTATTCCTTTTAGCTTTTACCTTTCACATTGTTTAACATGTTTTTCTTTTATTTTTCATTCATATTTTTTTATCATGCGCCGCACGTTGCCATGAACGCACGTGCAGTGGTAGTGTATTAGATCGCTAAAAATATACACTTGCTTTTTCATAAACTTTTTTACCATGCATGTTTGTATTGTATACACCTTTTCAAATCTAATTAAATCACGGTTAATGGTGAAAAAATCAATTTTTTCCTCCTTCGATATTTTCCCGTAGAAAATATCTTAATACTGATATACGCATTCCTACCCTTAATTTTGTCAAAACCTTCTTATTTCCTTCCCTGGCGTACGCGACATCTTGAAGATTCTACGAAGATTTCAGCATGCCACGGAAAAATCCTCCCTTCACCTAATTTACTAACCAAAGAGCTTTTTGCAAAGCAGTGCATTTGTCGGAATTCAAAAAGGAATACACGGATTGACAACGACACGGGAATAGACAATGGTGAAACGGACAAGTTGTGTATTGTGATAAACTGTGACATTTTCAGTGTGGAAATTTCATTTCTTAAATGCTATTTAAATTTGGAATAAATTTTAAATAAAGGTGATGTATGTTGTCCTTTTGTATACCTAGCGTATTTTTCACAACTGCTCAGGATATTAATCTGGGCAAAGGTTGGCTCAGTTGGTGATCGTTATGAAACACAATTCACTGGAACAGTTTTCACTTTCATTAAATGGTGAGTGATAAAAAAATGTATGGCTTTAGGTATCCTTGAACCATGCTCATCTTGTGCATATTGGAGAAACTGAAATGACATAGGTGAAATTAGTAGTATGGCAAAAAACCTAACATTTATTTAGGAAAAGATTACAAAAATAATTTTAAACAATTTCAATCATGGATTTTTAATTTTTTTTTTACCTAAGCAATATCATAATAAAATTTGGGCATTTATGCAAGATTGGTAATACAATAACTGTTTAATTATTTTATTTTAAAGTAAACTAAAATGTTTACAGAATCCACAATCTTTCTCTTTTGTCAGTTTAAAAACAAATAAGTCAAAAAGTGAATTAAAAAGTTTAAATAGATTACTTTGAAGTCATCTTTTTTTTTTATTTTACCACAAAACCACGAACACATAGTAATTACCATGATAAATGTCTTTTAAATTTTGATTGAAGATTACCAAATGTAAATACACAAAATTTGTAATACATATTTTTTACCATATGTTTACATTTGTACAGGACTGAAAATGGAGAAAAAAAAAATAGAATTAAAATGCAGAACAAACTATTACAATAAATGTTCTTTACAGAGAATAGATATGTAAATAAGATATTTTCTAAAGAATCTTCACATGCATTTTTTTTTTGCTGCAAGTTCAAGAAACAAACAATGATAAAGAAATATCTAAAAAAAAATATTCATTTCCAAAACTTGATTCAAGTATTACAAAAAATTGGTTATGTTTACAAAATTTTAAGTTATTGAGTGATGCATATAGTTCAACTGGTGAAATGAACAGCAATGAAAATTTGTATCTTTGAAATAAACATTTTGCAGTTATTTATAAGATAAAAATGAAGTCAGGTTTATGTAATACACAATGCCAGTGTACTGTATATTTCTAAGTATTACACCTGAACTAAACCATTTATCACAGGGTTATAATTACATACACATTATTACATGTCAACAATGATGATAACTATGTCAAGTTTGATTAGCGAAGAACAAAGACAGCAATCCCTCATAAAATGATGGACAGTAATGGTTTTGAGGGAAAGAAAGAAATTTTCCTTTTGTATTGAATATATTTATTTATGGGTTATTCAGGAAAAGGTAAATGATGGAGATTTAAGGTTAATCATATAAAAGATTTAAGGAAACGCAGTTATTGTAATATACAAAGCTAAACAATTTTGCCAGTTTTTTGTAGTCCTTATAAGAAATAACTTTATGGGACTCTTTGTAGTCCTGTTTTTTATTTAGACTTTAGTAATCCATTGTTTTAAAGGACTTACAGCTTTGTCTGGTTCAGTGTTTTGGTAATTTTGTTCTGTTGTTGTTTTTTGGAAGTTTTGATGTTTAGTATGACTTTTTAGTCCAGTTGTTTTATTATTGGACTTGTTTAGTCCTTTTTTTCTGTTACTTGTGTTGTCCTAATGTTTTATGGGGCTTTAGTTGTCCTGTTTTTTTTATTGGAATTTTTTAGTCCAGTTGTACCATAAGTGCAGTAGAAAAACCCCAATAAATTCTTTAAAGGAAAAGCAAATTTCAGTTGGTTTTTTTTTTGCATGTACTTTAAAAGAATAATTGTTGTATTTGGGGACAAGTATATTTTAACCAAGTCACATACTGAGATTTTTAGTGCATTACACACAAGGCTATAAATATCTTTTTGGAAACTGTATTCTGTATTAAAGTGCTGCCACATTGATGCACAAAAACTTACTAAGGTAACGCATTGGTCCCAACACAAGGACCCAAAATACAAAGAAGACAACAACACTGATGATAATGCTAGATGTTGTGACATACGAACACATCAGCTCTGTACCTGTAGGACATTCTCATTTTTCTTGCTGGTGTATGTCATATTTAAGACATGACAGTTTTGAAATCAAGTAAAATGCTAAAAGTTGGCAAGTTTCCTGTCATCAGAATACTATTAAATGTAATAGATAAGAGCATATGTAGACTGAAATGTACTAGTACAGATTTTTGCTTCAAGTTGTTTATTTTTGAAAAAGATTTGTTTAAGTTAAGCCAGTCAGACACCCTGAGGGTTGAGTATTTCACTTGATTAGATGTATAAACTAGAGGAATGTATTCACACGAATACGACTTACCCCCCTGCCCAAGTTGTTTTCCAGCACAAATGTTGAACAATATAGTACCCAATGCACAGTCAAGATCATGGGTATACACGAACGATTCAAGCGCTTTTTATTTTTTTCAATCTGTCAATATTTTGCCACTTGCAGCAAAGACTTCAACATTTTGTTATTATTTCTGACTGGAAATTTTCACCATTCAGTTTGCCATTTGTTCCCAATGACACTAAATTAATATGTTGAAAAGTAACCCGACATTGTTACAAACTGATTCAGCACGGAAACTATCAACACAAGGTGTAGAATAGTAGCGGACTTATCACATTTTTTCTGTTTAACGGACTAATCGGGTTAAGCAAATGACTGTTCGTGCCAATAAACATGAAGTAACTCAGAAAAATGAGTTCAAAGTATAACCGGAAGAGGTAAGTTTTATTAAAAACCATAATCACAAAATACTTAATTGATCTATGATAACTTCTAGAAAGTGTTACGTCGATGTACCTCGTGGTTATTTCACAAATTTTTCGTGGTAAAAAAACAGATAGAAAAATCGAGAAAAGCAAATTTCTATCATTCATCGTCAAATTGATATTTTTAATGTTTCGAGATGTCCTGTTTCGAGTTAAAAATACATTCAACAAAGCAATTGAACAATAATCATTTGCTAACCCGATTAGTCCGTTTAACAGAAAAAAAACTCGACAAGTCCGTTACCATTCTACACCGTGCAACAATGAGAAAAATAATTAGATTAAAAAAAATAAACAAACGTGAAATAGATGGATAAAATCTGAGATTTTTTTTTATTAAATAACCCACCCCCCCTTTTCCTCAATATATAAAAAATTCAAAACCACGTGGGTATATTTAAATCCACTGTGTTATCTATATACACTGCAGCTGTAGCTGTGTAGGCTATTTATAGAACAGTGTGCACAGCAGTGAACAAAGAACATTAATTAGGGAATATCTCACTAATAATTTAATTAATAAAAAAGTGAAGATTTATATTAATTTTAAAAAAGTAATACAATCGATAATTTATAATCTACACCTTTTAACTATCTTTTAAAATTATTCCACGTGACTATATTTCTAAATTATGTCACGTGACTTTTTTCACAAATGCACAACCACGTGATTTATTTAAATACCGATCGACAACGTTTGTTATTTATAGAACAGTGCACACAGCATTGAACAAAGAAACCTTAATTAGTGAATATCTCATTAATAATTTAATTAATCAAAAAAAAGAGCGCCGTTCGTCTATTGTACTAAATGAGTCCGATAATCCCTGCAAGTTTGAGCTCTTAATATTGTGTAGTTTTCGGATAAAAACGGTTTCACACAAAATCTGTGACGGACAAAATTTTGCCAAAGTGAATACATTACTTACCAGCCTCCTACAGGAGGGTGGGTAAGTAATAAATAATAATTTAATTGAAAACATGATGGTCTTGAGGTTTAAGTTGGTGGCCCTTGTGATCCATTGGCCCAAACATCAGGTGTCGAGTCAGGTAAACAGAAATCATCAACTGTCAGTCTGCATATGTTGTGAGCAGCCCAGGACTTTTTATACCCCTGCTCGACATAGTCGGGGGTATATAGTGGTCCTCATGTCCGTCCGTCCGTCCGTTCGTCCGTCCACATTTGGTTTCGGATGATAATTCAAAAAGTTTACATCCGATTTGAATCAAAACTTTGGTATATTGTTATATATCAGGTTGGTAAGAAGCCTATCGATTTTGGGGGAAATCCGTCAAATTTCAAGGTCACAGTCCACGAAAAGCGTTAATTTTAACAAAAAAGTTGTTTCCGGACAATAACTCAAAAAGTTTACATCCGATTTGAATGAAACTTTGGGATATTGTCATATATCAGGTTGGTAAGAAGCCTATCGATTTTGGGGGAAATCCGTCAAATTTCAAGGTCACAGTCCACGAAAAACGTTAGAAATTTTAACAAAAAAGTTGTTTCTGGACAATAACTCAAAAAGTTTGCATCCGATTTGAATGAAACTTTTGGATATTGTTATATATCAGGTTGGTAAAAAGCCTTTTGATTTTGGGGGAAATCCATCAAATTTCAAGGTCGCAGTCCACGAAAAACGTTAGAAATTTTTACAAAAAAGTTGTTTCCGGATGATAACTCAAAAAGTTTGCATGTGATTTGAATGAAACTTTGGGATATTGTTATATATCAGGTTGGTAAGAAGCCTATCGATTTTGGGGGAAATCTGTCAAATTTCAAGGTCACAGTCCACGAAAAATGTTAGAAATTTTTACAAAAAAGTTGTTTCCGGACAATAACTCCAAAAGTTTTCATCCGATTTTAATGAAACTGTAAAATATTCTTATATATTTTGTTGGTAAGAAGCCTATTGATTTTGGTGGAATTCCATCCACTTTCAAGGTCACAATCCACGAAAAACCTTAGAAATTTTCACAAAAGCTGGGGTATCAGCGATCGCTAGATCGACTTTGTCTAGTTTTTAAATGGCTAAGTACCAAAAGAACTATTTATATCTACATGTGTCTATTTAACGAAACCACTCTTTAGCTGATCAGAACTATTGGTGTTCTCTGTTTTGGTTGTGTATTAACTTGATGTCTTATCTATGAAGTCAAGTCCAGACATTTCTGGTGCTAGCCAGCCATCTTTTAAAAATATGAAATCAAAACTAGAAACCAGCCATGTAGGGCTTTAGGATAACATTGAATTGGTAGGTTGCATTTTTATTTAGTAGTTACCGTTTATTGAAAATAAAAACCAAATATCATTGAGCGAGCATGTCAGTTGATTGGAACATGTATATTTTTATTTGATTTTAAGAAAGAAAATGAAGAAAACATAATAGCAAGCCTTGAAGCCTTCCAACTTGAAAACAATATAAAACATGTGGTTTAATAGTTAAGTGAACAGCAGCCATACGACCATTTCAGTGATGATGTGTATTTGGGGGTGAAAATTAAGGGAACCAGTCTCATTCTTGGATTATTTAAAGGGTCACCAATGCATAATATACACTTGTTTAAAAATAAAATTTTTGAATTGGAAAAAATGAAACGGATCAATAAATTAAGGTGGAGTTGTAGATGAGATGCAATTTCTAATAAGTTACAAAGGGTGTTGTCGAATGTTAATATCCACGTCATACTGAACAGCTTTAACACATGATTGTAATTATTATGTAATAAGAATAAACGTGGAAATCAGAACTTGAAAAACATTCGTCAAAATATTCTTCATTGATGTGTATTGAAGAGCGACTGCTGCATTTCAAACAAATTAATAATGAAGGTCATCTAATAATCGGCAAAAATATGAAATACTGCAGTGCGTCAACAAATATATTTATTCAGCGTAATTCAAAGGATTTGAAATGCATGGAAACACTGTAAAGAAATACCTTGATTTGTTACAGCTAGGGAATTAAAAGATTTTTAATTTGATAAGAATTGATTGAGAATATGTAAATTTTATACATGGCATGTGTATTTATATTTCAGTATCTAGTCTGTGCAAGTAAATATTTGTCACTGTAATTAACATATGTATCATTTCAAATTATTTCAAATTGAAAAAAATTTCATAAAATTACTATTAGTAACTAATCCTTATTAAATAGAAATCTTTTTGAGATAAATGTACCATTTAAATTTGGCTCATTAAATACAGTTATATAACATATACAATCGTATAACATTTAATCATAGCTAATGAACCTAATTTAAATGTTTGAATATACATATATCTTACCATATTATTCGAGCCCTAAATAAATTTAAAAGAAGAATTTTTTTTAATGCTGAAGAGGATAATTTTCCTTAAGTGACAAACGAACTAATTTAACGTGTGGTTGATTCTTTTGTCGATAAGTGTTAGAAATAGTGATACACATCTATGATTTAAATATTGTATATGTTTCATGGTTGTTAAACAGATCTTAAGTGAATTATATCGTATTGTGGATCACGTCTCCGATATCATTTAAATCCTATAAAGTTACTTCCATGTTGTCGATGATGTGGAAGACACATTAAACTTCCCTTGGGTTGTGTTGTCGAATATTACAAGTTTGATGAGGATTTATGAATGCATATATTTATGCTTTTTATGCATCCTTTGACATGTATTCAGAAATATGCTAATTTTTTTTTTATTTTGGTTGCTATAGGTAAAAAGATTATAAAATTTGAAATTTAAAAACAAAATTTAGTGAAAATTACATGTAACTGTCAACACTTTTTATCGTATTGAAGGCCATCCCTGACAAACATCTGCCTGTTGCTAAATGTTAAAATAGATATTTTGTAGATTAAAACTATTTTTTGTATTTGTCTTCGTTTGAAAAAGTCATTGTTAAAACAGACGCCATATTCTCAAAGAAAGAATAGAAGTTTATGCCAGTACAGTTGCAAAACTCCAGTCTTTATATTTCCAAGCTTATAACAATATTAAAAGGCAAGTGGCAATCAGGAACAGTTTGTTCAGACAGAATACAGAGAAACACGAAATAAAAAAACTTTCCTCAGGGAAATATTGTGGAAGGGGTTCTGGTTTTGATTCAAATAGGCACATGTAATGAAATGTTTCTGCATTGGGACATTTATAAAGAAATAAAATATAAGCTAATTGATTGTACACCCTAGGACAGTGTGTTGGGCATGAAAATCAAGAATTGTTATACTCCTCAAAGTTGCGGGGGGGAGGGGGGGTATATAGTAATCACCCTGTCTGTCTCTCCGTCTGTCTGATCCCTTGATGATAAACCGCTTGATGAAATTTAATGAAACTGAGCATAAAGGAAGTACATTATATGTAGATGTGCATGAAGAATTTTTACTGACCTCGGATATCATTAAGGGGAGATAATTGGACTTGAAAGTGAAGTTGGGGATGGGGGGGGAGTATTGCTTGGTGAGCATGGTAACAGTCCACACTTGTTTCATTTGTCTTGTCAAACTGGAAGGGCAGTCCTAACCACCATTTTTAAAGCCCAACCATGGACATGTACTGGTGTCTCTGGCTAAATTCTGTTATTTACATATTACTCATGATACAAGTACATGTTTGTTTAGAAATTCAATTTAAGTAAGAGATTTGGTATTTAAATTTTATAATCCCAAATTTGAATATACTTATCTTTGCTGTTGGAAAGGTTATTAGTTTGTAAACAACCAAAATGGAGTTGTTAATCCATTAATATGTCAATTTTTGTCAGAAATACATCCATGTATTTATACAACGGCAAATTACCCGGACTTTAAATTTTTTTAAGTTTGAAAATCACTTTCAATTGTTTTAAGTGTATAAGTCCTATGTATTTTGGCCTTAGATGTAAATATACATATAGCTTGTTTAAGGCACGCTGTCAAGTCTTTTGAAATCCAAAAATATATCTCAAGTTCAAAACTTGCAAGTACATGTACTGCTTACAGCCAAAAATTTTTTTAACCCAAAATATATAGCAAAAGTTAAAAAAACCTCAACTCCCAACCAGAGTCAAAAAGTAATGCCACCTTATATACATTTGCAATGGACGTACATGTATGGGTTTGACAACTGTCTTGAGCTATTTGCAAGTGACCACTCCCTGGTAATTAAGGTTTCTTGTTTATTTTAGGTTGAAGGCTTTTTATATTGTGTAAAGTAAACAGAAATGTAATAAAAATTGTTGGAATAAATACAGTTATATATCAGCCATCTTTGTAGACAAGCTGTTAACTTTTATCCTTAAAGTGTTGACCGGGGCTAAGACTCTTTGTCAGCAAACATGTACATGTAAAAATGTATTTTTAGGACATATTTTATTTGTAACTTTGCAATATCAATATCCTAGAAATAGTCCCACTATCTTTTTATTGGAAGATAATATTTGGGACCGAATAGGACAAACATTTTGATATTGTTTCCCATAATTCATCAAAATCGGTTTTGATGGTGAATCATACTGTTATGATTAAATAGACTCATAAAGTGTTCATAAAACAAAGTCTAGATTTAAATATTATCAAAGTTAAGAAGGGATAAGATACTTAGCAAAGTAATCCATAGTTATAATTGTAAATATTTGTTCTAAATTTATACCTTTAATAAACTCGAGCAGTCACTTGTTTTAAGATGTCGCCGATAGTGTTTGAAGAGGCTTGGCTCTGTAGTATCCCTTTATATGCTTGTGGATTTAGGTCAACTAATACAACTAAGAGGTTTAATTTGGTAATAAGACATACCAGTGAAGGATCCCTAGGTCAAGACAGAAAACAAAAAAGACACATGAAGTTTCAGGCATACATTTACATACTCGTGTACAAAATACAAGTACTTGTACTAGTAATATCCACACCATATAAAGTACAATACTTAAACTTAGTGCTTCAAGACAAAAAAATGGAAAGATACTAGTATTCCAAATTTTCATATACTATATCAACATGTACGGAAAATGTCATCAAAGATACTGAGTTTATAAAATTCAATACACCAGAGACATGTTATATCTAATTAGGAATCCTCAGTGGCACTAAAACCCAAAAGTATTACCAACTAAAATCCTAAAGATCAGCTTTATGTTGTACATGGATTTTTACAAGCATTGCAAACACTGCAAGTGAAAAAATATTAATTCCAAGCCTACAAGTGCAGAGATGTCTTCAACTACGAAAAAGAAAAAACAAACCATACTACAAAACTAGAGGGATGTCAACTTGTGTGCTTTTGAAGGATAAGAATGTATTCCCATTTTTCTCTTTGTAGCTCTCATGCCAAAACAGTCCTCTAGCTTTACTATTGTTTAAATGCATATGTAAAGAAACACATGTAGTTCATAATATAAGCAACATTAACAAGTAGTTCTTGTACTATAGTACCAGTTTTGTCCCTTGTTATTTGTTTAGTTCTTGTGCCTTAGTTGTGGAAGTGTTTTGGTTTAAATTCTGTTTATCTGCAATACACATGTACTCATACAAGGGATGTAACTTAAAAATGTCTGAAATATCTGCATCACTGCTTATATTCTTTCCTTTATTTGAGTTTGCCAATATGAAGTACATAAGATATACTGGAAAATAAACAAAACAGACGTTTTAATCACTACCATCAGTAAACATTAGCTAAGAACATGTTTCTTCACCAAACTTGAGACTTGGGCAATAATTTGTCTACCATGCTCAACTTCTAAACTTCTGTGTAGCTTCACACCTTTGATTTCCTTACAGATTTTGTCGAGGCATTTTATCCAGATGAACATCTCTCGTGTGAAAATGAGTAATTTTCTTCTTTCTGCCTGGTGAATGTAATTAGCTGGATGGTTTTCTCATTTGTAAAAAGCCTCTCGGTACACCATTATGAGAAAACGAGGATTTAGCTTCTTACAGAACTTGTTTTTGATGTCTTATGAGGATGCTTTGACTGTTTTACAGAATTTTTGAGGATTGTACTAAATGATACTTTCTGCCCTGAATAAGAAAATTTCTTGATGTGTGGATATTCCATTAAATGAACCAAATTACGCTGAAACCACACTGATTGGAAATTTTTGGCCTTCAGAGATGAGTATTTGTGCTAAACGAGTGTTGTAATATGCAATCAGACGTATTTGATTATCTTGGATAATTGAATGCCCTGATATGATTGGTAATCTTGACAGAAATGTTGATTGTTTTGGCTGTGGTCAGGTGGCATGTTCTGGCAATACCTGAGGCTCATGAACTCACTTAAATTGAAGGTACAAGATCAGTTCTTTCTATGTCGGCCTTCATATATAAACTGTTTGATATTTCCATTAACTCTCAAATATGTTTCTTTTTCTGTTTATTTCCTGTTAATCCTTGCTAAATACTTAAAGAATGTTCTCTTCCCGCGTAAGAATAAACTAGTTTCCTGTACGCTGTTTCTTATTTTGTACTGCCTCAAACAGGAGAGATTTGTCCTATTTGAAATTATTTCATGGTATCCTTGTTCTTATGAATACAAGGAGTTATTTCCCCTGTCTAAAAAAAACTAGCATGTGTCACCTGCATTTACATGTTGCAAATATCCATGAACATTGTCACATTACCACTTTGTTGTATTCATAAGACTGAGTGTTTGTTCTGAAGTAAAAACTCATTCTATTTAGATTTTGAAGTTGGTTATGGAACAAGACACTTTTGCAGATAAAAAATTCTTGAGTCGGCAGTTTTAAAAGTAGGTTGGTCAGTCTATGGAAAACCAAACTTATGGTTTGTCCTGGAGAATATATAGAAGATGTATTGCCCTGTTTTAAAACATTTATTGTTTTCTAGCCATTATGATTGTTAGAACAAAATTATTTACTCTTTTTTGATAAGTTTTCTAGTCCATATAAAGTACCAGATATTTCCCATGTCAAAACACATGTAAAAGTTTTCTGGTAATTTTAAATATAAGAGAGTTATTTTCTCTATCTGAAAACATTTTTATGGTTTTCTAGTTCTTATAAATAAATACTATGGGGTCTCGTGGACTGAGTGGTTAAGGTAGTAGGTAATATGTTTGTAAACACTGAGGTAGCATTGTTCCAACCTTACTGTGGGTCGTGTGGACCAGACTTTATAGCCTTCATTTTAAAGGATTCCCAGTTTTCCCACCCAACATATGAGCTCTAATTTTCATAGCCCAAACAGTATAAATACAAGAGTAGAGCTATTTCCCCAAGTCCCCATACTGTTTTTAGCCATTATGAATGTTAAAGAGTTACTTCCCCTGTAAGACAACATATTTATTTCTGTATTTATGGTGTTGTAGTCTTTATGAATACATTAAGTAGGATTATTGACAGAGGATTTATACTTCTAGATATCTCATTAAAGACATTTTATATTTCTAGTCATGTAGTAGGAGACTTGAAAGAAAGTGTAAGGGGATAAGAGGTGCACAATGGGGGGATTTAAATTGTATCCCGGTGTTACATTTGATCTAGGTGTTTACAGTAACGTTTTCAAATCGCTTCAATTTAAATTTTGGGACTTACTGTAGAGATGAAATGTTTTCTTTTCTTTGTGATATCCATTTTAAGATAGGTGCGAAAATTGTTAGTTTAAGTTGACCTGATATAATTGAACAAGATAAACGGCCAATGGCTCCTGTTTCATGTCCAGTTATGGCTGAAATTTGTTTTGTACAGTTACAGCTGAAATTTGTTTTGTCCAGCTATGGCTGAAATTTGTTTTGTTTTTCTATGGTTTTACACCACTTAAAGCTGTATTATGACATCCAGGTTTTTTTATTTGGAGAGGAAGCCATAGTACTCAGTGAGAACTCTTGACCCTCAGGTAACTGGCAATTCTTGTCAATGTTGGTGTCTACTTACATTAAGCTAGTCTCTGTGTAGTGTGTTGTTTAGAGAAAGATGCAGTGTACTTAACTTTGATTAAGTTTCTTCAGAAAGTCTTTTTTGTTTACATTTGTAGACTCCTATTTTCTGCAAGTTAGAACTGTTTGCTATTAAAATGTGAGGTTAGGGTGAAGATCAGTTTACATAAATATAACCAATGTCAATATTGTCTGCAGTTCAGAATGACAGATTAAGGCTTGCTTATTGATGCATATTAAGACATGTGTAGCAGTCAGTTGTGTTAGGGGAAAGAGTCATTGTGTTTTTTGGGGGGAAGGGCTTGCTGAATGCAAAGATTGTGTTTTTTTTTATACAATTTGTAATAGGGGAAAATAGATACATGTAAGAACATATAAGATGCAAAAACTAGCACAACAAATTCCTTTGCTTTGTGAAGGTAATTAATGGAAGTTTTGGGTAACTACACCTGCATGTACTGACAGATCTTTAGCTTAAAATATAGACAGGTTTAATAAATAACAGGACAAAACCTTAAAACTGCCTCAAGACCAGATAAATTCTTGAAATATTGCATCTAACTTGAAAAACCAATAAAACTTCCAGACTAATTTTAAAATGACCATAAGACATTTTCTTTAGAAGCTTATATGATTTTTAGGTTTATTAAGTCTGTTTATTACGCTTGAAAACTTCAGTGTCAGGATTAGCATTTATATAGGATTTTAATGTGATATATTGTATTTGTACGTTTTTAAACATAACGGAACTCGGTAACCCTCGACATTGCTTTGTTATCTGATTCTTATTGCCTTATTGGGATTAGAGTTAATTCTTGCTTTGATTTGCTTGTTTTGAATGGATATGCAAATTAATTAAATCGGTTTTTGATGTATCCACTTATTAAATTCGCAAACAGATTTTGAAGTAATTGTCAACATGCCTAAGCAAATATTAAGATAGCTTAGTTAATTTTCTGAGTAAAATAAACTGTATAAAAATTAATACCATTATGTTGATATTGGGTGACCTATTTGCCTTTTTGTCCAGTTATACACAAGTTTTTATTGAAATTTTGTGGCCATAACCATAAAAAAAATCGTTAGGATTATTTTTTCTTTCAGATGGTTTGCTTGGCACAGTATCACCTTGCAGGTTTTGAAGTTCTGTAATCCAAACAAATCATAGAACATGCACTATATAATAATTAATTATAATTAAGGTTTTGAAATTCTACCTTAAGTTGACATAGAATGGATTGATTGATTGATTGATTAATGGTGTTTAACGCCCGAGCAGCAATATTTCAGCTATATTCAGGCGATGAACATGAAATGGATGATAAAATGAACATGAAATGATGATGAATGAAAATGGGATGGGACACAAGGAAAAATAGGGATAACGGATTTTACATTGCCACTGGCAAATGGGAGGATGGATAGGGTCGGGCAATTTAGCCTCCTGTAGCGGGATCGAAATCCCTACTCATAGCGAATACTACAGCAGCGTTCTTTAACGTGCGAGGAACGTGGCATTTTTCCCAACACGGTGAACTAATATGGTTTGCGGTCAGGTTTTCCGTATTATGGCCTGACAACCCCAGCTTGCCAGGGGTACCCCATTCAACCACCTGGGGCACACATCCCAGTCGGTCTTTAGGCAAACCGACCTGACACGCCGGTCAGGGTACTGGGCGCTATTTAGTCGCCTTTTACGACAAGCTAGCGCGACTGCGGTCTATTCTTTTAGCCACCCGGATCCCGCACGGGGCGACATAGAATGGAGAATTATCCTGACAGTGGTCTGAGCTTCTCACAAGTATTTCACTATACAGCATGATAAAGCTGAAAAATTGGTGAAAGTGGCATTAACCTTTAAACATGACCCTGTAACTGATGAGACTTTGCCAGTATCTGAAGTACATGAAATATATTCAGGAGCAGCAATATCATAAAATTGATAGATTTAAGTTTGAAATAACTATTTCAGACTCTGTACAATTAAATTTTCTACATTTGTGATTTAGATATCAGAACTTTGTAGATTGAAGTTTAAATTGTTTTAATTGATGGATTGTAGCTTAAAATTGTGGAATTCCAACTGATACCTAACAAATATGCACGATTTCAAATCAGATATTGTGGTGAAACCAGACCATTTTAAACACTTTTTGATATACTGCTTTTAATTTTTTCATTGTTTTGGGATTTGAGGAGTCAAATTAAGTGCATTGTTTTTACCACATGTAGTAAGAAAAAAACATTGTCTAATAATTAAGACTCAAGGGCATTATTATTTTACATTTTAACAGATTTTAACATACATGTACTCAAATTCACAAGAACCACACAAATAGAGAAACAGTGATGAACAAATATCTTATCTGGATAAGGAATGGATATGGCACATCACACCGAAGTAATATAGCTTTTCTATCTTTGACTGGTCCTAAGGGCTTATGAAACACCTGCCTTGTGAAGTGATAATGAGATATTGAACATTTCTTACCTGTAATTATTAGTTCGACAGGTGTCTTCTTGATTAATTATGCAATACAGATTATGTTTATAGAAGACTATCCCCTGAGACTTTGTTTACCAAGGAGGAGGGTTATTTCTGTTTGATTAAATTCATAGATTTTGGCACACGTTTTTAAAAAGGAGCAATAAACTTAATTAAAAAATTGTTTGTCGGACAAAATAAATACTTGAAGAGTATATGATATTCTGTGTTTAGTTTGATCCCAACAGCTTCCCTTGTTGACTAAGCAAATAGATACTTGAGTTTCAAATTATCTAAGTCTACATCCCGTTGAAGATACCTGAAATATACTTTGATGACAGTATCATCTTATTAGGCAAAATTTTGCATGTTTAAAAGGAAGCGTAAGAAGAGAATAGTGCTTTGTTTGTCAAGCCTGACAAACTTCAGAAGGTTTTGAATTAAGACAGGTTTTGGGGGGGGATTCGACACATTTTTTCACAATGATTATAGATGGCCTAGCTTTTAGAGTGGTTTAGGTAGTTAGTTATCAACTATTGATCGAATGTCTGTCAAATCTAAGGTTACAGGGTTGAGTCTTACTACTGACAGGGTGTGCTCGAATCGATCCTTAATTGACAAGGATTTCCAGTTTACTGCCAATGGTCGGGTATTCCACAGGTACTGCCGCTTCCTCCCCAAATAAAAAACTGCACACCATAATATAGCTGAAAGTGGCATTAAACTTAAAACAAACAAACAATCAAACAGTATATATTATATGAAGTAAGAAGAAAAGTAGATATGTAATTCCAGTCATCTTTCCCCTAAATTAGAAAATGGGTAGCCTCTTCTATTATTTCTTTATCAAGAGCTGATGCAGATTTGTACAACAGTTCAACTCTAAATGGTGAATTATTGCTGCTGACAAAGAATACAAGATGATAAATGCTTTTCTTTGAAGGTGTTCTGGTAGAAAGCAATGAATCTTTATATGGCTATAATCACCCAGCTCTCATTGAAGATTCCATAAAAGAAACTAGCAGATTAATGATGGATCAATATCCTATCAGGCGATGTGAATTTCTATTGAGAGGACATTAGGTCATAATCGTAGTAAATAGATATTTCTTTAAAAAAAAATCTGTTGGTCCTTAAATTTTTCAATTAGTAGGCAACAGAAAAAAAATCGCTGCTTCTTCTTAGGAGTTATTGATTTTGTCGCAAGGTAACTGTAGAAATTTACATTTATTGCCCCAGGCATGTCCGTCAATAGGATGTTTTGCATGACTTAGTGTAAGAAGTGTTAATTAAAGGATAGGAATACACTATATACTTTAGTTAAAGGTCTTGCAAATAAACACATAACATTTAAATAGGTAAAACTTCTACAACATGAACTTTTAACTGACATGGTGTAGATTTTTTTTTCTGTACATTTTCTGTTGACCTCATCACACAATCATGGAGCTTTGATGATCACATAAATTCTGGTATCAATATTGATCAAGATAAGACAACTCATGTTGGTAGATGTTGACCTGACAGATGTGCCTATCTCTCACCACAAAACATGTACAGTGTATGTAGGAATTAACAAAAATACAGGTTTTCTTGTTGGAGGGCAGAAAGGTACAGTATTGCCGAGTAACAGAAGTGCAAAAACTTGACACATTCAAAAATGCAAAAGAAAATGCCAAATTAAAATGCAAACGTGACATGGGTACAGGTAATTTGGAAATTAGCTTACAGGAGATTGTGGTCCTACTATTGCAAATTTATTTTTGTGTGGTTAAGGTAGTAAAACTGAAATTTGTAATAGTAAAATTTAAGATTAACATGTTGACAAATATAACAATGCAATGTCTCGGGCATTAAACACCATTAATCAATCAATCAATCGTTTCTTTTTAATCTGAATGTTGAAGGAACAACATATTCCCTTGGAATGGTTAGTCAGATGGGAAAAGAGTCAAAAGTACTGGTCTACTTGTTCAGATAACAATCAGATTTAACTTGACATCAAACATGCTTTCAGCCCATAGTCAGGTGAAGGGTTGGTTCTATCATCAACGCCACCTCTTTGATACTGACATGTATATAAAAATATGTTATTGGTTAGTTTGAGCAGTCTGTTTCTCAGCCTATGAACCAAAATAATTTTGTAACATAATGTAGATGGAATAAATGTAATGATAAGAAAAGTTGATGATTAAATGTCTCTGGACATTGTGGGTTCAGTTCCAGGTTCCATTTAGTAGCTGTAGGGAGGGTTGTCTGCCTTGATCAACAGGTTGTGACGGTGTTATGAAGTCCCCATCAGTAGATATTCATCGGTGTTTAACTATGTTGAGAAAGTGATATTTAGGGAAATGATGGTAGTACTCTAAAATAATAATGCTAAATAAATCATTCTGAAAACATAGAATTTTTTGAGAGAGAAAAAAACACCCTCCTCTTCCTTACAAATTAACCATGTTTATAATATTTCTCAGCAATTTTCAGGCCGACTGGGGCATCCAGTCAAATATAAGAGAAACTGGAATTGCATGTAGAAAGCAGACAGTGCTTGTGAATTAAGCTTATCACAAGGATCCAAATCACAACCTCTGTGCTGACATCCTGGTAAGCCGTTTGTCTATAGACTGATCTTCTGTAGAGACCCTATAAGGTTTACAACATTCAGAGATTGTTGGGAGTACCCTTGTCCGAGTTCTATATGAAATATTATGAGAATAGTCTGATGTATAATGCTTTTTTTAGACATTGTTCGTTCCCATCAAAGACTGAAAAAGCATTGGACAGCAGAGGATTCTTGGACTGCATATGAAAGCACTAGACTCCGTATTTGATTTTAAATTTTATTTGAAAAAATAAATATTATTAATTTTAGTGCAGAATACAAATTAAATAAATAAGAATTAGCATCAGAACCTAAGATAATTTAGATTGTAAATTTGTTCTACTTGGATTAAAATATACAACCATGTAAATGACCATGTCACTATGTATGTAATTGTTCCTATTCATTCACTGGGATCGAGAGTGTGTAAACAATGTATATACAAATCCTTGAGTATTTACAGAGAATGATTGATCATGACAATAAAATTATTTGATATAGTTATAATCAGAGATCTGATGTCCATTAAATCAAGTTGGCCAGTCTGTTTTTATACCTGTGATCGCTCAGGTATGACAGAAATTGATTGGTGGTATTTATCCTGCATGTTTACTTTTCTATAATTACTGCATGTCATACTGTAGATTGTTCACATTTTTGTTGTATACTTTCACAGAATATGGCAGCTGCCATGCTTAATCCAAAGTAGGGGATGTTTTTCCTCTAAAAGGTTTATATCAGAAAAAAGTATCGATTTCATTTATACCTAATCCTTTGGATATATTTTTGGAACTGCCCTTAATCATTTCTGTGATTTTGCTGAAGAGTTTAAATAGCTGGTGCTAGCTGAAATTTTTACTTGATGCAATATAGCTATAATATTTGTAATGATGTAAAATTTTTAAATTTGAAACAAGACAACACTCAACAGTATGTAATTGGATCATTCCTTTAATGAATATAAAACCATCATTAAGTAAAGTGATGGTTTCCTTTAACTCAAAGCATTTTAATAGTTGCCCTAAGGTTTCATCCTGTCACTGGGGCATTATATAGAAAATAAAAAGTCTGTAACATAATTAATAAAAACTAACCCCATTCTGTTTTCCCAAAAACAACACAAACCAAAACAAATTTGTAGGTAAAATGAATATGTCAATTTTGTTACAATAATCAGCTAAAGCCACAATTATGTTTGGCTATGACCTGATTTTTCACCTTTGTATTACAATTACCTGTGTATCCATGATTGACAGGTTATGTACCTGTCTGTTTGACATTAGATGATTATATTATTGTCCTTCATTTAGGGCCATTATTTACCTGTCATTTACAAAGTTGTTTAAGGTGTGAACTTGTCAATTCCATGTCTTGTGCTGTTGTAGGTTTTCGATTTCTGTCATGAAATTGATTCCTAAACACACAGGCAATTTTTTGATATAATGAAACCAAGTGCAAGATGTTGATTTCATATTGTTGTGAGAAATAAATTTTTTAAAAGATCAGTAAATTAAATTTTTGTTAAGAAGTCTGCTTTTTTATACCCCCCCCCCCCTTTCCCCCCATGAAAAGCAAGGGGTATATAGTGATTGGGGTGTCCATCCGTCCGTCCGTCCGTTACACTTTCTCTTATTTGCAATTCCTCCTACACCACTGAAAGGTCTTAATTTGATGAAACTTACACAGAATCCTTGTCACATAGTGCCACTGTGCAGGAGATATTCAACATTTTGATCAGAACGCTATTTGGGGTTTCCCTACTTTCCCATAGAAAATCATGGACTTTGTCATTGACTTATGGGGATACCAATCTCTTATGTGCAACTCCTCCTACACCACTGAATGGAATTTGATGAAACTTACATAGAATCCATGTCACATAGTGCCATTGTGCAGGATATATTTATCAATTTGATCGAAATAATATTTGGGGTTTTCCATAGAAAAACATGGACTTTGTCATTGACTTAAGGGGATACCCATCTCTTACGTGCAACTCCTCCTACACCACTGAATTGAATTTGATGAAACTTAAACAGAAACTTTCTCACATAGCGCCATTGTGCACCTGATATTTAACATTTTAATCAGAATGATATTTGGGTTTTCCCACAGAAAAAAATGGACATTGCTATTCTTTCAGTTTTTTTTACTCCAGTTTTATTTTAAGAACTCTGAAAAACAGAAAATGTAGGTTATTAAATTTCCTAATTATTAAAAAAATAATAATTCATAATATTTTCGAAGAAACAATTTTGTTATAACAATTCAACATTATTTATTTTAAAATTTTATGTCAATTATAACATGATAATGTGAAGTCCTTCTCTATTAAAATATCCAAGAGCATTTTTATTTAGTCATGGGGCAAAATAAGAAAATTGCTCAATCAGAACCCTAAATGAAATATTATATTGTCAGCAATCCAATTTTACATAATCATTGAAAAAAACAGCCACAAGTGGTCTTGTAGTATTTCTTTGTGAATGGTGTCAATAAATAGGTGTCTAAACATCACAGAACTCTGTCAAACAAATATAATATGGGTGTTTTCATTTGCTTTTCACATGGGCTATATGTTACATGTAAACACACCTTTCACTGGTGTTCAATGAGAAAGGTAAACAAAAAATGGGACCAGATTTATTATACTCTGTTTGTTAGTCAAATACTTATAGAATAGGTTAAGAGTTTTTATATAGAAAAGAAAATATTTGAGTTTATATAAGTTTATCAAGTAAATTATATCTATAGTACTTTTATAATGATCTTAATTGAAAAATAATGTTGTGATAAATATTCGTACTTGAGGGTGTCACTTTAAGCCTATTGTGGAATTTAAAGTGTAGATTTGGATTTAATTTATTAAAAAAGTGTTTGGTTAATTATATTTTCTTTTGTTTGAGTTTATTAAGAGTGTCTAAATTGTGTATTGGTATAAAAATTGAAAAGTTTTAATGCATGGCAGTTGATTGAATTATGGAAACCTTTTTAGGAAGTTTCACACATTTTTTTTTTGTGTGTTGTGTATTTAGGAATATTATATGGTAATTAAATGTGAGGCCATACTTGTAATTGGTTCTTGATGCTAACATTTCTTATTGTTAAAAATAAGCATCAATTATCATTGTTGTGGAGGTAAACATCCACGATAATAAAGATATTTAAATATCGTTCTGTTTATTTGAATTATTATATTAGCTAGCTGCATGTATAAAGAAAAGCACTGTGTCATTTATTGGTATTTACATTGAGTTATCTTCTCTTGATGTGACAAACTTAAAAATTGACATATTTTGCATTGTTTAATTTAAATATTCAAGTTATAATGAAAAATCTGTGTACTATTATTGTCTGTGGATTTTATTTATTCCTTTATTGTAAATTGTTTTGTGGAAAAACAACAAATGCTGTTGAATAAAGCACATTTATCAGACCTTGTCATAACTGTTGACTTTTAATCATTTTTAATCACTAGAAAAATTGATCAGAAAAATTTATCTTTGACATTGACAAATTGGTTTCATGTTCATTGCCAGCTGGGGATTGTTTTCCTGAATTGATGAAGCATTCTGACAGTTTTGCTGTTGCTTAAAAGTTTTGTTGGTATGTTGGAAGACTAAAGTTTAGATTTGGAAAAATAAACTGTTCTGCATTGTCAACTTTATAGTATGGATCTATAGGTTGGTCTAGCCAAGCCTTTGCGATACCCGTCAAAGAATTGCAGAAATTTTCATTGTGGCTGGTCTGAGGCAATAAGAGAGTTGTTGCACTTTATTGGAACTATATGTTATACAGTTTAGATATACTGATATTTTGTGGAAACATGGCAACATATAACAGTCATACTGACAATTATTCACTTCTGTTAGTTACACACCAATATATTCCTGTACAATCAACTGCATGGCTATAATGTCCACACCCTTGTCTGTTTATGAGGCCATCTGTTGCACCTGAACTCATGTACTTTAATCCCAGAAGCTGATATTGTATCAGCTGTTCCATGTTTATTATCAAAAGAAAGCCTTGATCTTTGCAAAGCTGTTAAATTTTACTTCTAGAATGCATCTACAATATGGAAATGTATATGTATTTTCAATTATTGGCATTGTTAGTGACACTGATATATTCAGGTGTGCCCCCATCTGATAGCTTAGAATATTGGGAAACTTTTTTAGTTTTGTCTTGAAACACTTCAATGGCTCCACTTTCAGGGAGGGAATGTTATTTCAAATGTTGAGAAATACTCATTAAATCGTTTTCCAAATTTGAAGCATACTAAAATTTAATTATATAATTATTTTGTTTACTGGATATGCTATGCAGGGCACTACAATTTTTGCTGACATAGTTGGTGTGCACCTGCATTGTCTGTTGAGATATTTGCATTTCTGCAGTCATTAGTTAAGATTTATTTGTTTGAATATGGTCTTATGCCACAGAATTTCAGTTATATTCTATGGTTTTTAGGGGATTTTGGGGTGGGGTGGACAACGAATATCCAGGTAGAACCCTCATCTTCAGTGGGGAAAACTGGCAGTCCTTGT
This sequence comes from Limnoperna fortunei, assembly GCA_944474755.1. NCBI lineage: Eukaryota > Metazoa > Mollusca > Bivalvia > Mytilida > Modiolidae > Limnoperna > Limnoperna fortunei. Next base: position 56,740,652 of record OX104114.1, on the reverse strand, counting down.
CACTTAAGGTTGGAGCTGGGGATATCTTGCCAGCAATCGTTTCCTATGTTAGCAATGGTGAATTATTTAATGGCCTACTATCTAGGCAGATATGTTAAGCTGTAAAGGATCAGTGTGAGCTATTCTTATCACTTGGTGTCTGTCGTCCTCAGCCTCCACATCAGCATTAGCCATAAACTCTTCACATTTCAATCTTCTTCTACAAAACCACTTAGCCAATTAGAACCAAACTTGGCAGGAAAATAGCGACATTTCTGAAACATCCACTTAATCAAACATTATGCAAAGATGAAGGTTGGATAGTTTTAATTTTTTATAGTTTTTTTAGTGTAATGGAAAACATATCTGCCTTAATGCATTAATGGCTGAAATTTCGTAATTCCTTTCCCAACAAACTTCTTTCCAGATTGATTTGTAATACTGGAGAAATTTACCTTAGATGGTCCTCTACAGTTTTTGGGGCCGATTCGAAATCCAACATAGCAGCTACTATGGAACATAGCTTAAAATAGGTCTGTATGGGAAAAACATACAAATAACTTCTTTCCGTAACTGTCCTACAAATTGCTGCTGATTAGAGATTCAACATGGCCACAATAATAGAAACAGCATCTTTGCATTAACTCTTTAGCATTTTATATCACAATTTGCAGAAGTCATGTGTAACTAAGAAGTTTTGCAAGTCAAGTGAGCGATACTGTGAGCTAGACTCTTATTAGAGTCTCTATTTTATAGTTGTGTTTAATTTTAATATGTTTTACAGACAAACCATTCTTATGTAAAATTTCAACACTCCTTAGAAATCATCACTTAAACAGGTGATAAAAGTATACAGGTTAATATGAACTGAACATGGTTACTTTAGACAGGTTATTAAGTTGTGCAGGTTAATATGAAATGCTATGAAAAGGAAAAAAAAAATTGGTCACATGGGAGTTAGAGCTCAAGAGTTGTCAATGATGTAGGTTTGACTGTAGATCTAAATCGTTATACCATTCACTCAATAGTGATCTTTTTTTCTTTGAATGTTTTCTTTCTTTCACTCATGGTCATATGATATGAGAAAAAACAATGTTGATAATGAGAAACACAAGTTCATTTCATGGTAGATTTCACATCAATTATCTAAATGTAACAGTTCTGCCCCTTCAAGACCATTCTGTCATGACCCTCTTTTAATTCCTTTTCCAGATGAATATTGATACACACAGATAACTTTGAGCCTGATAAAGTATGGCCTGTCATTTGAACCATTAGTCAACAGTTGAATACTTAGATTATTCAGAAAGTTTAATACCACAGGTCGGGGGGGGGGGGGGGGGGGGGGGGGGGGGGGGGGGGGTTTCTCCGGGTACTCCGGCTTCCTCCCCCAATAAAAACTGGAAGCAATGATATAGCTGAAAAATTGCTGAAAGTGGCGTTAAACACCATCAAACAAACAAACAAACAGAAAGTTTAAAGAGTTCTTTTGGAAATTAGAATGCCTAATTTCTGTTTCAGACTGTCATTTAATAACTTAAAAAAACTTTTTGTAGGGACCACCCTGATTAGTTATTTTTCCTAAATTTCAGCCTTCATCATCTTTTGGCCAGTTAGACTGCTTTTTCACTTCAGTTACTAGTATGACAATTAAAAAAAAAATTCTGGATATATTTGGCCCCAGATGATATTGGGTCAAATTCCTGGGATTGATGTAATATAAGTTTTAATAATTGAAAAAGTGCTTGAATATTTATGGTAGTAAATTTCTGTTCTTGCAAGTTTTTTAATTGTTAAAGTACATGTTGCATTAAATGAAGGTAGTTAACCAAGCAGTTCTTGGTATGGTCTGTAAAACAGCAACTTATTACAATGCATTTGCCCAGTGGAAGTATAAATGTCACAAACAACAGCATGCCAAATGAAGCACCTGTTCATAAATAATCACAGGAGATAATCTGTGCATTCCTAAGGCTGAAGACTTTGTTTGTACTCCTGAAGGATGCTGTGGCGAAAATTTATGGCCCAATATGTGTGTCAGAAACATGTCTTTGCCAGGAATTCCTGACATTTATTACTTTTCCTAAGATTTTCCTGTGGAATAACACATTATTCTTGTTTTATAAGAAATAATGTGTGTTTTTCTTAATTCACATTTGTTGTTATTTGGAGTTATTATGCAGAAAAGATTAGCATTGTGCAATTTTTTTTGTGTGAAGTATAGATTTTTTTCTGCAGTTTTCTAAATCGTTCAGCTTGTATACAATGATAATAAAGACCATGATATCATAGTGACACTTTATAATTATCATTATTCAAAATTGGGACACAAAATGAAAAAAAAATTATAGTATTTATACTACCCCATGACAAGAGTTGGGGTTATATATAGTGGTCCCAGTGTCTGTCTGTCTGTTTGTCTGTCCAAATTTGGTTTCCAGATGATATTTCAAAAAGCTTGCATCCCATTTTAATGAAACTTTGGGATATTGTGACAGATCAGAAGGGTACGATGCTGGAGGAATTCTGTCAAAGGTCAAGGTCACCAGTGGACAAAAAGTGTTCTAAATTTTGACAAAAAATTTCTGCAAAATTTAAGTTGGAGGTGTACCGGTGACCACTAGATTGACTTTTTCTGGTTTTGTAATTAGAACTATTTTATATGAATACATTTTTTGGCTGTTATGTGTCTTATAAAAAATCGACACAAATTAATCAAAAATATCTTTGAGGTTCCTTGAATTGTGTGTTTGTCAAGAAGACAGGATTCTTGGTTTCTATTGGTTACTGTCTTTTGTTGTTTTGTTTTTTTCAGGTTTCATTTTTTGTATAGACACATGTCAGTCTTACTGTTTTTCTTTTTTTCCCTTTTAATTCAAGTGTGTTTCTGTGATAATTCTTTGTTTTAAGATACCAGATTGATGAACTAGTTCCTATCTGTGACTTTTATCTGTGATTATCAAATGAATATAGGATCTTTAATCCTCAATGGGAAGACATATAAGAACTTTCAAAACACTTTATACAAACTTCAATGGAAGATTGGTAGGACTGGATTGTAGAAAATATTTAAGCTAGACATTTTATACATAAAAACTTGAGCTTTTGAAGCGGAGAGGCTTCTTAAGTGCTTCCGACACATTTTTTATTAGATTTCTGATATTTTTAATTATGATGTGAAATGAACTGATTTAAAACAAAAAAACAAAACAAAAACTGACTCATAAAAATAACATTTCAGTAAAGTGAAGATATTCTTTAATTTATTAGAATTGGTAAATTAAAGACCTCATCTCATAGATTTTAAATGTGGTTTCAGTACTTTTGAATTCTATTTTCTGGAGTCGATTGGAGTCGAGAACTATACCTGGCAGCAGTGAGAATCGAACCAGTGCAATCTCAGTGGTGTTGACAGACCACGTGATCAATAATAGATGATCTATCTTAACCACTTGGCCACTGAGGCCCCACATACTTGTAGGTGGCTACTCTTCTGTAAATGGTACAGAAGACCTATGCACACTCAACTGTACTAGTTCAAAACAAGAACTGTTATGGCAACAACAAAATGCTTATGTGAGATAAATGAAAATGATTGATGGAATGTATGTTTAACATCTATGGAGCAATATTTCAGTCATATTCAGGACAAGATCATGTAAACAATTAATAAATCAATGAGAAACATTGGTGAGGCATTAGGAACATAATTCCACCTGAAATTATATGGAGTAATGGGTGGAGGAACAGAAATTATCCTTATGTAGCCATTACAATAAGCCTACTGTTGCTTGAAAGCTATGTGGGTTCAATGTCAGGACGTGCCATGCCAACAAGAAGTCTCCACTATCAGACACCAGGGGACCTGCTGGGCTGCTTTGTTAGTTACTCATTGGGAACTTTCTTAGTATAGTATGTTGAAACTTAGTACAGGCTGATTACAGGTACACTGGAAGGTTAATCTGCTCAATGTGTATTTAGAAATTATTTATATTGTATTACTTTTTCTTCTGTACTTGATGTTGACAAAAAGTATTTTGTAAAGGCATTTAGGTCGGCATTAATTTTGGTGGATAATGTTTGTATACATTAGTTCTGTGCAGAACATTCTGTATATACTGAAAATATTGCACTTCCTTGCAATTAGCAGCTGAGTTAGTCTTAGTATGGAATTTGCCTGACCTTCAACCTTGATCCTCACAGGAAGTGACTTGGCACTTTTTCAACCTATAATTGTAGAGATAAAGGCAGATGTGCCAGTGTTATAATTCATATTGGAAGGTAATATAGAAAATTGCCTTATCATATTCCAACAAATTAAACACAGATTGAGAATATCTCAACAGTAGTTAGGTGGATACTCTAAAAGACAAACAATGGTGCAGTTTTATGTGCAAAATGATTGAACCTCATTGTTCATAATGTGCAACTGATAAAGGTTTTTGTGCTTTATATTGAATTCTGCTTTCAGCCATTTGTAAACTATATCATGGCAGTGAGTTTTGATTGGGGTTCTACCTTTTTGAGGAGAAAGAGTAATCATTTTCAATGAAGTTGTTTGTTGAGTGAGTGTACCTTGTATTTCCAAACAACAGTAATAAGATGGAAGGGTTGTGACCTCTGAGGTCCTACCAGGGATGACTGTCATGACATAACTGTCCAACTTGGAAAAGGGTCATTGCTCAGCTTTAAGGTTGAATTGAGTTATCTTCTTCATGCCAAGGGTCAGGAGTTCTTGTCTGGTTAGTCTAGTATTCTGGTTTCCTTCCTTAATAAAATCTCATGCCATGATGTAGCCACAAAATTGCAGAAAATAGAATAAAACTTAATTCAGACACAAAAATTATTCATAGATCACCATTTTACTTATGTTCTTATAAACTCAATAAAAATGAAATGAATAAAATGAAATTCTTTGCAGATTAAAGATAGTTTCCAGGAGATTTATGAAATGGCATTATCAGAATAGCCAGAAAATCTCAACATTGAATGAAACATGTGTATTGAAAAAAATGTGACTCCAATAAGAAGATGCAAACAGACAAAAAATATTAATCAGATACATAAAAAACCTTTGAAAGTCAGACAAAAAACATTAAAAAAAACAATCTAAATAACAGTTGAACAAATCTGCATGGTCACAAGTTAAGCTTGCATGGTTTTTTTTCACAACTTACAATCAAAGGTTACAAAATCTGTTTTATCTGTCTGTAATCTAGATAAAATCCCCATCATGAAATTTTTCAACATTTCAGACTTAAAGAATCTGAAACAGTATTCTGTCTTATCAATCCAATGTATCAGATAAACAGAAAATGCTGACTTTGATAAAGGCAGATTATTGGTACAATTAAACACACATTAAACCTTGTGATTTATGTTGGTAGTGGGTGGCTGAGATCAACAAATTTCTTGGGAGAGAGAGAGGGGGGGAGGGGGTGATTATATGTAGATGGGATAGTGGGAGACTTGAACTAGGAAATATAATTAGACAGAGTTTCATTTTATTGTCCCCCTTTTAGGGTTTTTTGCTGTTGTTCTGCAGTATTTGTCAGCATAATTTTTTTTTCTTTCAAAATAAATGATTTACAATATTGCTTTTTATTTTTATTAAATAAATATTTTATGTATTTCATAGCTGTTTACTTTTTTTGAACTAGAGAACCCAAAATCACATAGAGATTTCAAACTGAAACCTGATATTACATGGATTATTCTGAAGTTTGCGGAAATTTATGTGTGTAACCAATAGAAGCCTGATGAATCCAGAGCTTTATTTGGTTATCAGTTTACATATAAAGCTTCAATCTGATTGTTACACATCAAGTTAAATGGAATGAAAACAACCACAAACTGATGGAAGTTTTTTTGACTCGTAGATAGAAATTCTGTTGGTAAAATAAGGATTCCAGAATATAAAAACTGCATACTGATGAAGCCAGTTTTGACTTGCAAAGATGCAGCCAGCGATAAATTCTGTAGGATAGCTGTCTTTCTGATTCATCTAATTTATGCTTATGTATTCAAGCCTTTATATGTTGGCACTTAGCATTAATTTTTCACATAGTAGACCTTGATACCAATTTTGTTTTGGGTACTGTAGCCATGGTTACATGGATGGACTGTTTGAAGTGATATCAATTAATGGCTTCAAGAATAGATCTCATTCCAAATTGTCAAAATCTGTTAATTTGATATAAGCAATTAGCAGATGCAATCTACAGCATTCTGTGTTATAATTCATGCACAGAGTTTTCATACATGTAGTAATGCTGTTGGGAAAGACTACTATAACATTTAATGCTTGCATAAAAATTTCTATGTCTATCTTTACACCTTACAACCGATATGAATTCTTGTTTCATGGGTCTTGGTGACTTGAGTGGTTATGGTAGTTTGTCTACCATTGATTACGTTGTCTGTCACAACACTGAGATTTTGTGGGTTCCATTCTCACTGCAGGCAGGGTGTACTCAACTCCAATCTTAATTGACAAGGTAACAAAAGTCAGGTTTTATCTCTACTGGTACTCTGGTTTCCTTCACAATAAAAAATGGCTTAAAACAACATTTAAAGAAACAAAGCAAAACATTCTTGTTTCATGTTTTGAGGGATCTAATTGACACCATTTTACCTGCAGAACAGGAGTTGTGGCCCTTAAAATGAATTTATTTTGGTTTTGGTCTCCAAACTTGTTATTATTGTTACTTTTCTCAAATACATATGTATATTTGCTATTCATATGATCATAACGGCACATTTGTGTACCGACAAAACAACAAAAGCAGAAAGTAAAGGAAAAATAACAAATCGGATTTAGACAAACATATACAACACAAAACAAAAACCAATAACACAAACAGAAAGTCAGTCACCCTAACTTGTGGCTGTTGTTGTTTCCATGTCCTGAGTGTCAAAAAAGGTCCCCAGGACAGGTACCTAACTGTCACTGCTTGTCACTTATGTTTTGGACCTAAATGAATATATATTCAATAATAACCATTTGGCGAACTAAACATCTTTGGAGTAGTCCTCCTATCTATCGATATCATCTCGGTGATACCCTATCAAAGTTGTTTATGGAAGATTATATATAACTTGAACTAGCCCAGGACCAAGTGTGAAATATTTGGACAAATTATTTAAAGGATTAGTTAACATATAACCCAGTGTGAAATATTTGGACAAATTTTATTCATTCACACATCTGTCCAACAAACCAGTTATCTGGATGAGTATCCTGTTGACATTTTGTCATATCATATAAGCAAGAATGTGGCCATTTTGCTGACTAATTTATTTTTAACTTGTTGATGGATGCAATTCGTTAGAAATCTGAGATTTTGGTCCTGTACAGCAATTTCATTAAAAGCTGCCTGGAGTTATAACTAAATGTTCTTGTGGAAAGTAATAATCCAATTTCATCAGGGGAGATAATTTAATTCACTCTTGTCAACAGTGTGACTTTGTGGCAAGAAAATAAGAAAATTAATGAAATCACGCAATAACTTATCCCCCTACTGTGTAATTTATAAATGAAATGAATTCTCCCCATGTCAGCAAATGCTCATATTGATTTGGGTATAAATAAAATCATTCAAGCAGAAAAAAAACACATTCATTGAATAAAATATACTTGTATTGAAGTTAATGAAATCATGCTTTTCTGTAGACTTGATCAGTGCAGTGATGGTGTTTATTAGAAATGACATTGAAAAACATTTTCTAAATCTGTCAACATTGTTTTCCTTTTTAGCAGGCCACAGGACGAAACAATGTGAATAATTTCTGAATTACAGGTTTAAAAACAAAATTCCAAAAACAGTAATGATAAAAATTGTTGCGAAGTTATTAAACATATGGTAATATTGCAAATGAAATGTTGTATGCTTCAAATCATACTCTAGGGAGTAACACTTTCAAAGAATGGCACACACTAAGTAACAATTCTGTAGAATGCCACTAGTGAGTAACACTTTAGGAGAATGCCACTATTGAGTTACATTTAAGGAGAATGTCACTTGGAATTACACTACCAGAATGCCACTAAGTGAGTAATACATTTGTAGAATGCTACTAGTGGGTAACACTTTTGGAAAATGCCACTAGTGAGTAACACTTTTGGGGAATGACAAACTGACACTAGCATGTTAAAGACTCATTTTGTATATGTCTATAATGGCAGGCTTGATGTAGCCTTCACAAAAGGCCCAATTCTCTATCCATGGCATGTGAAGTTGGAGTCTTGCTAACCTTTAACTGACAAGAATAGCCAGTTTTTTCACAGTAAAATGACTCAATGATATATCTGTAAAATACAGGACTCCATGATATATCTGTAAAATACTTGACTCTATGATATAGCTGTAAAATACTTGCAAATCTGAGTTGCAAACCTTGTGTCTGATCCATTTGTTGCTTTTTTGGAAAAATAAAATGTTTAAAGTAAAATACCTGTAAGTGGCTTAAAACTTCAAAATATTCCCAGAAATTAAACATACATGAAGCCATGAAGAACTGGGAATATAAGCAATATTTAGAAACAGTACAGGGAACCAGGCTCTGTCAAACTCATCATTAAATTGATATATTTTCAACAAAGTACAAATATTTGTTTTTATCTCTAAGGGACAGACCATTTAACTTGAAAAGGGGGGGGGGGGGGCCTTGGTTTTTTGTTTTGATCAGAATTTTTTTTTCTGCGCAGATAAAATATTTATTTTTTGAAGGTGTCGCAACATAATTTTTTTTTCATTACTAGCATTATTTTATATAGCAGAATCCTTCTGCAGAGTATTTTTTTTCTTACCCTCTGCTTCCAAAATATTTTTTTTATCAAAAATCATCATTTTCAAAATATTTTTTTAGGAAAAAACCAAGGCCCCCCCCCCCAGCAAGTTAAATGGTCGGTCCCTAATGTAATTACGATAACTCAATTTATGTCAATTTCCACTGAAAACAAAAGTTAAATCTAAATATTCTGGATGTAGACCATGACATGTTCTACCTATACAAAACTGTTTATGCTATTTAACACCTTTATTTTGTCAATAACATACTCATTACAGAATAAATGTAAATATGCACACACCCACGCTAATTACTGATTGGAAAATACCATAAATATTGTTCTGCTGAAGTACATATAGGTTAAAAAGCACGCCAAGGATCTGTGATTATTTTGTTATATTTATTACTCCTGGAATGTCCTGTGTCAGAGGTGGTGTCATATTCTTGAAATGAGGTCATATTTTGTGTAACCTTGAACCTGACCTATCATTTAGAGGTCACATTTGCAATAAGATACAGAAAAAAGACAATAAGTTGGTGGAAGTCATGTTAAAAATTCTGTCAAAGCTTCCATACATTTTCTTAATGGGAATGGGTGGGGTAATAGAGTATGGAATACCCTGGGATTTATTTGAACAAAAAAACAATTCTCTTGCAAAATTTTTTGCTACTTGCTTATTGTTAATTTTACAAAAAAAATTACTGTCATAAAAAAGCAAAATGTTCTGTCCAAACATGAAATCCTGGGTCCCTCAAACATCAAAAAAGTTTTTTTTTTTTGTTAACAATACAATTCAGTTTCAACAAATAGTTACTTAAATAAGTCATTCAGCATTTTCACAAATAAAGATATATTTGATAAAACATGCCTGTTACACAATATTTTTTAAGTCACATTTGCAATTGTTTACAAGATACAATATTTTGGGGTTTTTTCGTCTGCCATTTTTTTAATAAAACATCTGTATCTACATTGTACATAAATAAAATATTTTGGCATGACTGTAGCAGGTATGTCTGTTTACAGTGGTCTGTATATACTTGCATAATTCGTGAATTTTTTGTGTATAGCTACTGATAAATTAAGTACATTTCCAGCAGTCTGGGACCAACTACTTTCTAAATGGGGTTAAATGGGATAGGAAGGGGGCTGGGATTTTGTGTTTGAACAGAAATATGGCATATTGTACATGTAGTATATTTGCAACACCATACTGTTGAATTACTATAACAAAAGGAGCATTACTCTTTTTTTTCCCAAAGAGGTCAAACAAGATTATGGTCAAGCAAGTTTGGCAGGATTGTTCCTTTGAAATGGTGACGCTAATTAGAATGTGTTCATCAGCCTAAAACTGTTAATTAACAATTATACTTGCAACCATAGATCATTGACACTAAAGTGTTTTAACCTAATTGCCAGTTGTTGTCATCATCATTGTGTAATCTTGGCAGAATCTGGATCATACAAATGTTTACATCCCATTATTGTAACACTTGTTGCTAACGGTTTCATTCATATGATTTCTTGCGCCCACAACTGTGAATACAGATAACATTACATGTATGTCATACAGCATTCTTTTTACAGAATTTACCAGGAATCAAAACTGATTTTATGAGATTAAAAGGTGAATTAATATAAATCATGGAATTGTGGGTAAAATGTCATGGAGGACATATTTATATGAATCAGTTTACTAATTAGGGCCCCCACTTTGTGGTAGACAGCCTATAATGATCAGTCCGTCCGTCCAAAATCGTGTCCGACCCATAACTCTTTTGTCTTTTGAGGTAGGATTTTGATTTTGGTATGTGGGTAGATAATATCAAGGTGATGTGTGGCATACCATGGTTCTTGAACTTTGGTCTCGAGGTCAGTAGGGCCCACAGAGAAGGATTTCATCTCACTGATATCTAGTTTTTTTTTTACTTTAAAGGACAACACTGGTATGATAGACAGTTCTTCCTAGCAGTACATTTAGACATAAGATCTGCTTGTTCCAATGTTATTGACTTCCGCCATTATGCCACTGACTTTGGATTTAAACTGCAAGTTCCAGCTTGCAATACATAACATTTACATAACTAACAATGCAGATTTATCATGTACTTGCTGAACTGTTCTATTCTTGATATCTGTAAATCTTCAGCTACCTTGTAGCTGTAGAACTGTTTGTAGTTCAAGAATTTGTGATTCTCTCCAAGGTCTTGTATGTTTGGTCGGTCATTGCTATGTTATGACATCATAGAATTCTTTTCAAGGTCGTGGTTTCAAATCCAGATTAGTTCAATATGCTACAGTAGCAGAAAGGTCATGACCTATGATAGTAGTATGACATCACAACCTTACATCTTCCTGATTATTTTAAGTGTTTTATAAACCATCTTGTACCTTATCAGTGATCTGATCAGAGTTGTTTCCCATGGGTATGTCTGTAACATGCACTGGGTTGTGCATATCGTGCACAATTGAAAATCCATCAAATGGTGTGATAAAAATGCATGATTTTCACTATTTATGTGAAACATTTTAGTCTTAAACAATTGGAAGTATAATTGTGTTCCTGATATATCTCTACAAGAATTTAATTGCTTGAATTCTCCACATTGCTTACTTGTAATATCTCCATGTAGAAATGTACATAAACTGAATTGGAATTTGTTTTAAATGTAACATATGGTAAAAAGATTTCTTTAATATTTTCAAATTTACTTTGTTGTTCATTGTTTTTTCAAAAGATAATCTTTCATTAATTATATTGGAATGATAATTCTCTTCATCCATTTGACAGAGTTGAAAGTTGTAGTGAAAGAGGGTGTCATGTAGATTAAAATAAAATTCTTGTGGCATTCAGCCTGAATACTTCTAGTGGGCTTTATTCTGACAAAGATTGCCAGTTTTCCTACTGAACATTGTTGGTTTTCTGTGGGTACTGCGGCTCTCTCCTCTTATAAATACTGGACACTAGATGAAATATTGCTGAAAGTGGCATTAAACACCATTGAAACAAACCTTAAGTAAGGGTTTTCACTGTGTACTTCTGCACCCTTCAGCAATACAAACTGGATGCCACAATATAGCTGTAAGATTGCTGAAAGTGGCATTACACAATAACAAACAAACAATATGGCAGTCCTGCAAGACGGACCACATCATGTAACATAAGCCTGCAGTTGCACAGAAGGATATTCATATAACAGAGGGACTACTGTAATTGAACAGGAAGCACCATTCCACTCCATTTTGGGTCCTAAATGCCCAGCCAACCAAGGCTATTGTAAACTTTGATACAAGCTTGGAACTATCAAAGTTTAAAAAAGCAATATTGGACGGCAGAGGATTCTCGAACTATCCACTCCATAGAGTTGTTTTAGAAGTCCTTAACAAGTCTTACTGTTCTGTACCCACTTCTACCTTCATAAAGCAAAATGTGCCTGCTGTGTATTGTAGATCAGCTGTTGTAGATCTGAGATGTTATATTTGTAGATTAAATTTGTTTCAGTGCTTAGCAACTTTTTAATTAAATTTCTGCTTCCACTGAACATTACACTGGTTGAAGAGTGAATAAATTTTAGTTTGTTGTACAATTGGAAATTGATGTAAGCTGTTTTTATTTGTATCAAGAAATAAGACATGAAAGTTGTTTTTCATAAACATGTACAGTATGGCTACATACATGGTTATAAAATTATGTGGAATTTTGAGGAAGTTGTTCGGGTATATCTTACATTAAATGTAAATCCAAATTTGACAGATCAGGACTTGCAAAGTATTTTTTTACAATGCCAAAGTATTGTTAGTTAAAGAAAAGATCTAAAAAAATTTCCAACAGGACAATTCCACGCTGGGTAAACTTTAACATGATTAAATTCAGGAATGAAGTGGAACTATTGCCACAATTAAGCATACTTTAGAGCAATTTATTTGTGTGTGTGTTGTAATCAAGTTTAAGTCAATTGAATTTGTTAGTTCTGGTAATGTAACATTTACTGAAAAAAAAATCATGAATTAGTTTGTCTAATGAAAATTACAACATTTTTGCTGAAAATTAAATGATGTTTTTTGTGTTTAATGATGGATGCTGGGTAAAAATGAATAGGTAATCTTATTATAGGTTTAAGATACAGACACAGTGTCTTAATTTATGTGTTTTACAGTTGAGACTAGGTAGTTAGTTATCTACTCCTGATCACTGATGTGTTAACACTGAGGTTGGGAAAATGATTCCTACTGTGAATAGATTGTGCTGGACTCCAGCTTTATTTGACAAAGACTGACCTGTTTTCGTTCTGAAGTTGTCACCAGATACTCTGCCTCATTCCCAAAATAAAAATGCTGGTTATGATATAGCTGAAAATTTCTGCCAGTGGCATTAAACACCATTAAAACAAGCAAACACACACTCCTAATGTTTTGTAAAAGTTTAATAAGTTCTGCAATTACCCCCTGTTAATTAGGGATATATTGATTCACTGATGCATCTTCATTTCTTAATATTTTCTTTCACAATCCTCAAATTGATCCACTTCCTGTGATGATTCTGAACTGTAACCTGTCTGTGTTTATAAGCACACCAAAACTTTCATTCAACACGTTAGCTTAGAAACAAAGATGGTGACACTTGTATAATATTTTATGACAAAATAAATAATACAAGATTAAAGAACTGTTATATCAGAACATATGACATTGTACATGTCCAAATGCATTTTCATGGTTTCAAGTATGGTGAAGTGTAATTGAATTGCGATTGAACTGAAGTGGTATCTTTACAGCTTTACTTTTCATCTATGACATAATACATTTTGAACTTTAAACAGTTGACTTTAAAATTTGTATTGGTGGTATTTCTAGTACCTTCAATTCATGTGCCTTGTAATTATTTAGATTAAGTGGAACAGATTGTTAAATCCAATATTGCTTCCTGTAAAATGACTGCTCCCTGAAAAAGTTTGTATGATCATGATAAAAGATACATAAACAAACATTCCAATAAAACAATATAAAAATGTTTTCACCGATTGATTGATGTGTGACTTTTGATGGTTGGACTATACTATGTAGGGTAAGCCGGTTCTATACCCACAGAGCTACCCAGCACAGATGGTGGGGCTATACTAAGTACCGGAAACCAGTGCTGTACCCACAGAGCTACCCAGCACAGACGGTGGGGCTATACTAATACCGGAAACCAGTGCTCTACCTACGGAGCTACCAGCACAGATGGTGGGGGCTATACTAAGTACCAGAAACTAGTGCTCTACCCACAGAGCTACTCAGCACAGATGGTGGGCTATACTAATACCGGAAACCAGTGCTCTACTCACAGAGCTACCCAGCACAGATGGTGGGGCTATACTAAGTACCTGAAACCAGTGCTCTACTCACAGAGCTACTCGATCAGCACAGATGGTGGGGCTATACTAAGTACCCGAAACCAGTGCTGTACCCACAGAGCTACCCAGCACAGATGGTGGGGCTATACTAATACCGGAAACCAGTGCTCTACTCACAGAGCTACTCAGCACAGATGGTGGGGCTATAATAAGTACCGGAAACCAGTGCTGTACCCACAGAGCTACCCAGCACAGATGGTGGGGCTATACTAATACCGGAAACCAGTGCTCTACCTACGGAGCTACCAGCACAGATGGTGGGAATATACTAAGTACCGGAAATCAGTGCTCTACCCACAGAGCTACCCAGCACAGATGGTGGGGCTATACTAAGTACCGGAAACCAGTGCTCAACCCACAGGCCTACCCAGCACAGATGGTGGGGATATACTAAGTACTGGAATCCAGTGCTCTACCCACAGAGCTACCCAGCACAGATGGTTTGGATATTCTTAGTACCTGAAACCAGTGCTCTACCCACAGAGCTACCAAGCACAGATGGTGGGCTATACTAAGTTCCCGGAAACCAGTGCTCTACCCACAGAGCTACCCAGAACAGATGGTGAGGCTATACTTAGTACCGGAAACCAGTACTCTACCTTCAGAGCTACCCAGCACAGATGGTGGGGCTATACTAAGTAGGGGAAACCCGTGCTCTACCCACAGCTACCCAGCACAGATGGTGGGAATATACTAAGTAGGGGAAACCAGTGCTCTACCCACAGAGCTACCCAGCACAGATGGTGGGAATATACTAAGTAGGGGAAACCAGTGCTCTACCCACAGAGCTACCCAGCACAGATGGTGGGAATATACTAAGTAGGGGAAACCAGTGCTCTACCCACAGAGCTACCCAGCACAGATGGTGGGGCTATACTAAGTACCAGAAACCAGTACTCTACCTTCAGAGCTACCCAGGACAGATGGTGGGGCTATACTAAGTAGGGGAAACCAGTGCTCTACCCACAGAGCTACCCAGGACAGATGGTGGGAATATACTAAGTACGGGAAACCATTGCTCTACCCACAGAGCTACCCAGCACAGATGTTGGGACTATACTAAGTAGGGAAACCAGTGCTCTCCTTCAAAGGTACCCATCACATCCCCAGTTTGCAGATTGGGGATGCCCTTTTGTGTGGGGGTTGTAATACTGATAGCCTGACCATATCGTACTGTAAAGTGCCATGCTCCTTACTCATTAAAGACCCCTTCAGTAGATGTCAATAAGAGTAGTAGTCTTGGGTTAGGCTGAATGTAGTTGAAATACTGGCTGTATGATCAATCAATCAATCTGATTTTGATGAATATTACAGTGCTTCATATATATACATATTAAAATTAGCATAAAAGAAAATTTCAGTCAATAGGAAATTGAATGAGTATCTTCCAATTAATTATACTTTTTTATATGTTGTGATTTATGGTAACTATAATTTAGTGTTTCACCTGATTTTTACTGAGAACCAAGCAGATGGTTTTGTACATAGATCTGCCCTAAAAGGTATAAAAATAAAATGTTCTGACAGATTAAGTAGGCCATTATTCTTGTTGATTGAGTTTTAACTGTTTTATTCAAGATTTGCAGTTAGAAAAGAAAGATGTTGAAATGTTATTAATGTATTAAAAGATAAGGCTGTGTAAGTAATGATTGATTGGAAAATGCTTTCAGTGTCTTTTGTTTTTTGAAAATGAAAAAAAAATCCTTTTGGTTTTATTTTAGAAGTAATATTCTACTATTTCGAAGGAAAAAGAATAAATCTTTCAAGTTTGGAAAAAAACACAAAAATACTCGGATTTGACAATACTTTGTCATATTCTTATTAAAACTAGGCATTTCCTACCAAAGGTCCAGGGTTTTCCCTGGGTACTCCGGCTTCCACCCAAAATAAAAACTGGACGCCATGATATAACTAAAAAATTGCTGAAAGTGGTGTTTAAACATCAGGCAAACAAACAAATGAAACTAGGCAGATTCTGCAGTAAATATCTGATTTTATTTTTGTGATTGGCGGTATCACCGAAGAAAGTTGGGTACTGATTATGATATACCTGGAGAGTAAAACTTAAAACTCCAATCTGTCTGAATTTATTAATAAAAGTAAATCACTTGGCTATCAGAGGTCTATAAACCCTGGAGTTTAATTATGGGATTCCAGTCATCAGGGGGAAATATATCTGCCGTAAAACAATCAATGGACATTAAGACTTTAACACTTATTTCTGTATCCAGTAAACCAGAAAGATTTATGGCTTCTAATAATTAATATATGGACTGTCTAACAAAAAAATCAATTGGTCTTTTCCTTAGACGAAAATCAGTTTTGAGCAGCAGTGGTGTTCAGTGTTTGTTTAAATTAATAAAAGAAGTCAAAAGTGTTTCTTGGATTATGTGTGAAGCAAATGGAGACAGTTGTAGTTAAAAATAAGGTTGAGATTGAGATGTTACATTTCAATTGTCTCGATATTTGATTTGTTTGTATGTTTGAGTGTGTTAACTCCCATTTCAGCAAGTTTTCATCTATATAATAGGCATCGGTTTGTATTGTGGCTTTCACCCAATTAAACCAAACATGATTCTTTTGATATTTGGTTTATTTCATTGATTGTGAAATTGAAAAAAAATGCTAACATGTAGTTATGCCCCTTGCAGATCTTAGTTCAGTTTCCTGGCTCATGTACAGTCTTTACACCTTCTTAACCTACTAAAAAATTTTTTTTACAAGTTTAACCCCTAAATATACACAAAGTAAGTTCGTCTATTATTGATCACCTGGTCTGTCAGCTGAGGTTGTGGGTTCTAGTCTCACTGCGGGCAGGGTGTACTCGACTCAAATTCTTTAATTCACAAGGATTGCCAGGTTTCCTACTGAAGGCGGGATTTTTCCCAGTACTATGGCTTCCTCCCTAAATAAAAAATGGACCCCATGATATAGCTGAATAATTGATAAAAGTGGCATTAAACACCATTCAAACAAACACGTACAAAAAAACCCAAAACACAACATTAGTTCTCAAATACAAATTTAAACTGATTTCTTTTTGTAACCTTTTAACCTTCTTATGGTAGCTTATCATTAATATATGGAGAAAGTGCAAAAAATCAATGTTATGACAAGTCGCTTCTGATCGATGATTGTGATTGAGTTATAAAGTGTGATTGTACATAAAGATACGATTCTGAAGTGTGATTAAGTGATCAGTGTTGGGAACAGAATAAAGGTCGCTATTTGTTTTCATGCATCCATGGTTCAGACTGACGTATTGTTTTTCTGGTACTGATTTGAGTATTAGTATGAGTCACTGGCTGTATGACCCTGGTAAATTCAATAGAGTTTAATTATGTTCAGGACATTATCAGGAGCAAGCATTTCATAAGCAGACAGAACAGCTTAATTTGAGAACACATCCTTCAGACAATAATTAAATAAGTTGAAAATGTAATTTGATTGATTGATTGATTGATTGATTTGATAATTGTTTAAATAGTTGAAAAGACTTCTCAGAAAGGCACAACTTAGTGAACAATTCTGTTTAAATATTTCTGCATAACTGATCTGATTGATTGATTTTTAACTCCAATTTGCAATCTCTAATGAGTTCCATAGTTTTTAGTAAAGTGTTTTTAACTAAAAAAATTATATTTATAGAGTCGGTGAACTCTTAAACATTCATAGCAAGTCTTACAACAAATAAATTGATTGATTGATCAATCAGTGTAAAGATAAAAAAAAACAACTTAGGATCCCCCTCCACCCCAATCTCTTCTGACAAAGACCTCTGCAGTAGTCTTGTAAGCTGATTTTACAGCAAGGAAGTAATTTGGTGCAAGAAATTAAATTTTATGAGTTGTATGAGCCAATCAAATACCTTAAACTTTTATGATTGGATTTGATTAAATTTATCTGTGAAGAAAGCCATACTGTAATGAATATAAATGTCTTATTTTAATTTTAATAGTTCAATAATTGAATCTTGCGATTATTTAATTCAATTTTCGTTTGAATTATGCAACATTCGACACCTTCTGATGGCTCTCATGGCGCGCTGTAAGGAAATGAAACACTGTGCCTGGAAATCAATTTGAAATTGACACATGCATTGCGAATTGATGGTTACAACATGAATTAGGAATATTCTGGAGCAAAGAATCTTCCATGGAAACCCAAGATGGGAAAACGGTGCATATCACACGATGATTTTCATTAGGAAATCCTTAATATATTGAATTACAGTGTCAAATGATAATAAAGCAGACACTGTAAAAAATGGAAAATAAATATGCCTTGCATGCATGCATCCCTGCCATTTTATAATAAATATAACTGACAATTGTCTGTTATTCCATTTAATTGTACTTTCTGATAAGGTCTGGCAAATATCAGGAATTGTCCAAGGTGACTATAGTCATATCATTGTTAATTTAGTTCACATGCAGTGTATGCAGTAAAAACAAAGGTTTGGTGACTTGTAAATGGGTAGGTGTTTGGTATACTTTTCTTGTGAAATCAGAAAATGTGCTTTTAGTCTTGATTATGACACTGTGATGATTAGTAAAATACTTCAATGATGTGGGGGCATACTGAGTGAACAGTAGCTCACAGGTTACTAGATGGTTCTCTATTGTTCAGTAGTAATTCATGTTTTTTATCCTATATCATTTGGTGTCTTCTATGATATAAAAAACTTTGATTACTAACAATAGAGAACTGAATATATAAGACTGTCTGAAGTTATGACAAGGCCAACCTGTGGTTATTTTGCCCTACATCATTTTATTTATTTATTTATTTAATACGATTTTGACTCCATAATTATGAAACTTTTGAACAGTGTTTGTTTCAAATATCAAAGGAGTTGAAACCTAACAATTCTAATAGCTTAAGCATCATCACAGCATTGATAATTTGGTGAATGGATGATAACAATCCGTGCTTGCAGTGCTAATAAATGCAGAAGATCAGAAAAATAAAACACAGATTAATTGTAAAATTAAGGCATTAAGATACTAGTATATAAAAAAACTTTGTTCTACAGAATATGAGTGCATAGCAAACAAGATTTTTAAAAAGTGTGTTTACTTCAATAACAAATCTTGAATTTAATGAAGATTTCCAGTGATCAATAGTTGACATGATTTTTTGTTGCACAACAGATATGTGTTCCAATCTATCTTCATTCTAAAGCAATTAATTTCTCTGTGGATTTTAATCATTGTGGGAAATTGATCACAAATGTAAGTTTCTCTTTTGATTTCCTGATTTAGAACAAAAGATCAAAGAAGACAATTTATATCATTATATGTACTGTGTATAAGTAAGTTCATCAAATGGTTCCTGAATTTTTTTATTGGTTTTAATTATTTGAAGGTATGCATTTTATACTTAATCATTGTTTGGACAATTTTTATTTTTTTGTACATTTCAATGTTTTAAAAAATTAGTAGTGTCATCAAATTTTGAAAATGTGTTGACGAAGAAAGTACTGAATGGTGTATTTATTTACAGAATATGTTTATGTTCTGTGATTGATTCATTTTAAAAAATTATTTTGTTACTTCTACCTTCAAGCAGTTGCAAAATATTGTTGGTTTGTTTATTTAAATGGGATTTAAAACCACATTCAGCAATTTTAGCTATATCTTGGCATCCTGATTTTATTAGGAAGGAAACCATAGTACCCAGTGGGTAAGCAGACCTTCTTCAGGAATCCTGCAAAATAAAACATCTGATTACTTAAGTGTTACATTTTACAAAAATAGTTGGTTTGACGTTTGTAGACTTTACTTGTGATGTGTGTTTTCTTAAAACTTCCCCCAAAAAGAGTTTTTGGTAAGATAATCATATATTGACAAGTCATTGGTTTTTTTTCCATAAATTTCCTAAATTTTATAAAGTCGGAAAGTTTATGCATAAGAGCAATGCATAGTGCTGTTTAGAACTGTTGAATTCTTGGACCCTGAATGTACAGGTTGATCAAACACTCTGCAGTTTACTGCAACATTGATTGTTGAGGATATTGTCCTGGAAATTATGTTTTTTTTCTGTAATTTCTTCCTGGAAAGGCAAATGTTCTGTTGAAAACAGGAAACAGTAAATTTATCAAAAACTTTACTTTGGATGTACTCACCGTGCATGCTTTTATATCATTCACGAAAGCCGGAACTGAATTTCCAATAAAGTCAGCTTATTTTGCATGTAATTGCTATATTGAATGACATTGGATGGGAATTGCTTAATTTAGGCAACCGTTATTGACTCCATGATTCTAAATTCAAGTCTATAGGATAATGATCAGTAAACAGTTGGAATTTATTTGAACAGTACCCTAGTCAATACTGTGATGACAAACATTGAAGTGATTAAGATTTGATCAGATGTTACCTGCTGGATCAATAAAATGTTTAAAATGTTAAGCAATTAGAAAAAATAGGATTTTGAAGGTGGCAGACACCTACAAAAATCAATAAGTCAACAATAAAATATATTGCTTTTTGAGAATTGATCTGATATGAAAACATGACATCTGTAAGCTTGTAAGTTTCTTAGTCGGGTCTATAGGACACAAAATATATGTATATAATTCTTTCAGATAATCAAGTAGTTTGATGTTTTAGTCTTTTTTCTTTTTCAATTATAACAAAATCAATTCAACTGTATAAATTATACTGCACCACTAAATCTCCAAAACCCAGAAGTTGGAGAGCATTATAAGGTTGCAGAGAATGTTACTAAACGAAGAAATAACCTATAATTCTTAATGGGCTTTTCATGACAAATAGTTTTTGTTGGATATTGATAATTGTCAGTAAATCTTCCAGGATTCAATCCTATAGCTTGATTCAACAATGATGTTTCACAGAATGTTCTATCAAAGCTGCTTAAAAGATGTTGTTTACAATTTATACATCATAAAATTTCTCTGTTTGCTTAAAACTATGCCTTCTTCAGGTTGTAATTTCCCTGGATAGCTGGATAGATATCTACTCAATTAAAACAAACAATACTACTGTGCTCACTGCTAGAAAAAAGATGTCAGGATTACCATCCAAAGGGGTCTGAGGTTCTAATTTTGCAGAAATACAACCAGGAATAAGAATGTAATAACAGACATTGTACATAAACAGTGACAGATCCAGATGACCTCCTCCACACCTCCCCCTCTCCCCACCAAAACAAAAAAAAAAAACAAAAAAACATAGAACACATTTTTTATGGGGCATTTGCCATCTGTGCTGTCTATGTTGATGATTTTCTTCACTCGCTTGCACCTTACTTAAGGTCAGTTACAGAATTGGTATTATATCTCATTCAATTAATTAAATAAAATGATGTTGCATCCTTATTTTCAAAGTTTCTGGACATATTATTGATAACTTGACCTGAAAATGTTGTTATATCAATGCTCTTAATGGCTCAATGGAAAAATATGACAATTACCATTTGAAATGGACTTTTATTATTCATTTTATGCATTATCTTATTTTATGCTATCATTTGACAATTTTGTTTATCGCTGGTCGACCTCAATTTTTGTAATCAATTTGTTGTGTAATTCTTCACAAGAAATCAGTTACAAATAGATTTCCATGTCTTCAGTTGTCGATCGCTGTCATTGCATTTTCTAGAAATTTGATCGTAACTTTGATTGAAAGCTGTTTTATTCCAATGTTGTTGATGTAACTTGGGCCAAAGACTTGATCTGTTTGTAATAGACAATCTGACATGTTGGTATTTCAGAATCGTTTGCTGTTGGCTTGTACTTATAATTTTACTTATTGATTTCCGAGCTTCTCTGAACAGTATCTAAGGATGTCTTTTATTACCTTATGCCATATGTTACCTGGAAAATCAATGCAAAACTCATTTAAGAACTGACATAGTTAAATTTTATTAAAGTCCCTCACTGATAAATATTTAAGATTAGATTGTAGAATCGAACATGAAAAAGACAAAATGGGAAATCTCTGTTGATCAGTTGAAATCTTTTTAAAACGCTCGACTTTAAAACAATTTCGATATATGGATTTTTGACTATTTAAATTGAAATGTGAAGGATTATAGTGTTTTAAAATATTTGATTTGATGTTAACCGTGTCTTTTGTATAGCTTTAAATGTCAAATTGATTTAATAAAAGGAAAATTGTGAATATAGAACTATCACAGTTTATTAAGAAATGATATAATGCCACATCAAATGTGAAGGTTTTAAACTAGAATTTTAGTTGGAATAGGTAAAAATTACAAGGAGCCAAAGATAAACTGGGATTTGTTTATAAGCCCCTTTGACGGCATAGGGTTTTAAATAAGGTAAATCCCAACATAATGAATAGCTTAAGCCATGTTCTTATAGATAATTGGAGAATGCATGCACAAAATTATTAGTGCCCTTTTTTCTACACCAGAAGACCATGAGAACAATAAGGTCTGTGTAGACTATAAGTCTGTGTTCTGTAAGTCTATGTGGACTATGTCCATTGGACCATAAAGGGTTGTAGACTATAAGTCTATTTGGACTATAAATTTATGTGCACTACAAGTCTATGTGGACTTTAAGTCTATTGGACTATAAGTCCCTGTGTACTATTAATCTGTTTAGACCAGAAATCTGACTTTTTTGCTTTAAATAATGCAGAAAACATTTGAAATGTAGACATTGAGTACACTGTAGTGTGTTGTCATGAGAAAGAAACTAAATATTTTTGTTTTGTGAAATTTACAATGCTAACTGATGAAATTGACATAATTGAATGGGTCACTTACTGAATTATTGATAAACAGTCAGATTTTCGGCAGTAAGGAAGATTCAATAATGTCTAGCAATTTTAACACTAATTTTCAGTAGATCGTCATTGCATTAACCTAGTAATCTATGTAGGTACGTTTATTGAATTCTTGAAAATGTAATTTTTACTCTGGCATGTAATGTTGTTACCCTGTTACTCTTGAGATTCTAATGTTTACATTTGAGTAATCCTACATGAGGCTGATTTATTTTTGAAATGGCCAGTTTTTGCTTAACCAGTAAATGAGTTGGTAGTTTATGTCAACTTTTTTATGCATTTTAAGATGTTATGTATTTAGTATGTAGACCTCTGTGGCAGGATGGTTAAGATTGTTAGCTTTCTACCATTATGACCAACACAGAGGTGGCAAGTTTGAGCCATATATGACTTCGGGATTTAGGAACTCCCCAATTACTAACTGAATGCCATAATATAGCTAAATCTGTAAGCATCTTTTCAAAACATTTTAGCAACACAGAATTGGCTGTACCTTTGCACGAGCAGTTGCTTGCAACATCTTTACATGAAATTTGTATAGTCTAACCAAGTCAGCAGAACAAAGCTATATAAAGCAACAATCTGTTATCTAATAATTTAGCCATTTTGTTTTAGATCCCTTAAAGCCTAAATAAATACCGCATATTTGCTCTACATTGCCTTCTTTTAACAATATGTCTGAAGATAAGTTATTTTGGAAATACTATTAATTCCATTAATATTTATTCCATTAATTACACCAACACCTTGTAGACAGCTGAGTCTGCTAAAATGACATTAAACATACTTTTGAGGGTGTCCAGATTTTGTGTCCAGACAATAAGGGTTAAGACTTCAGTCATTAAACTGTCCAGCTGCAACTTTTCTCTGATCCACCATGTAAGATTTATATAGAATTTTATTGACAAGATATTTACTCAAAGTGTGAACCAAAGTCAGTGTGAATTAATCATTAACAACCAAAATATGGATGTTTAATATCCCTAGTTGAACTTAAAATTGTCCCCTGTTGACAATATTATTAAATCACTGAGAAATTGGTTGTCATCCTAAGGAATTTATTTGGCATGACATGGATCATATCAGAGATTATGTGTATATATCATCTCCAGTTCTTTATTAATGTTCTATGTATATCAGCTTATATTTGGTATTAACAGACATGTCTAAATACAGCACATAATACTGGTGTTTGTATGATTAAAAGAAAGATGATTCTGTCTGTATTGGGTGATGGATTTGGGAAAGATTTCATAATTTTGATAGGTAACCGAAATATGTACAGAGAATTAAGAATTTGTTGATTAAAATTTAATATGGAATTTGTTTGCATATGTAAAGGGATAAAAATTGCATAATATGGACTAGATATGAGATTAATAATGAAGTTATTGGGAATGGCTGAGTAATGTTACAAATTAATCATATTAAAGCTTATTTTGCATCAGCACCTAAACATCCTGAAGACTTAGATTTCGTTTTTTTAATCCAACAGGTGTTTGAAATATTTCAACCAATAAAATACACAAACAATGTGTTCAAGTAAACCTGTTAGATTTTCACAAAGGTTTCATTCTTATCAGTGTCTATCTTTAACAGATTTCATTCATATCACAGATTGGCTTTTTTTCGCCATAGGTATTGAATTTTAATTAATATCTGGTATGTTATATAAAATACAGCAGACTAAGAAAATAAAAAATGTAGTTTGATTGATAAATTAAATATGCTTTTTAAGCTTGTGGCATTAAATGCATATATATCATAACTTAAGCGTAAAAATCTTCGTAGTGGCTGAGTTGTTACAAGTCTCAACACTAAGGATGAATGTTCAAGCAACATGTGCTGGCCTCTTATGTCTAACTTTAATTTACAAGGATTTCCCGTTTTCCTTTATGGGATTTTACTTATTACTCTCGCTCTCTTAAACAATCAAAACTCTATGCAATGATTTAGATGAGACATTACTGAAAGTGGTGTGATACCACATTTAAACAAAAGAACAAGCCATCCTTAAAATAAAGTTGATTTAGTGGTCTAAAGTTGGTTGGCAATTTACTTTCTCATTTAAGGTTAAAAAAAATATCTGTATAGTCAAAATAGCTTGGAAGTTATTTTCTTTTTTTTTAAAACTTTTAAAAAATGTCTTGCATACAGCCTAGAGTGGTAGATCAGTGGGAAGAGCAAACCAAGAAATTCTTGTGGATGGTTTGAATAGATTGCAATTTCTTCCATTAACACAGCACACGCACAACAGCTGTATAAGTGAAATTGATTAGGGCTCCACCTCTTTCTGGCGTATGCCCTATAGTTATCAGACTGTCCATACATGCTTCGGTCTGTCTGTCCAACACTAATTGTGCCCGGGCTGTAATGTTTTCATCTTTTGATGTAGGCTTTTGATTTTTGATATGTGGGTAGATAATATCCAAGTAATGTGTCCCATAGTATATTTGATGGCCTTGAACTTAAACTCAAGGTCAGCAGAACTCCCATCTTACTGATGTTATGATTAAATTGACTCTGCCATGAACTTTGAACTTTCCACAGTTTGTTTACCTTTTTTTCCCTTTCAGTGTGTGTTTTCCTTAGTCAAGTATAAATATATTCTTTTAATTTCTTTTAAATTTATTTCTTTCTCCTCTTTTGCAGATAGAAGATATGTGTAAAAGACAGTTGTGTACTTACTGGAAACTTCACAAGGTAATATAAAAAAATGTAGCCAACACAAACCTATTAATAACTTAAGACAAAATAACACCTTGCATAATAAAATGAATAATAGTATCCTAACTATATTTTGCGAGACAAGTCACAAAACTAACAAAGGCAAGATTGCTACACATAGCCAAATGTCCCCGTCCACTGCAGTGTCGAATTGTCCAAGAGGTGTGAGAAAAAGGGTAAGATTTTGCTTGTGATACATTTAGTTAGGGGACAAAATAATGAGCATGTAATAGTAAAATTATTTAGATTTGTATTTGGGCAAGAGCTGAGCAACTTGCATGAAAAAACTTTAGCAGACTGCTTGATAAAAATTGTTTATTTTTTCTAAACTGGTCAAAACCCCATAACTTCTAGAAAATTTTATAAAATCAAAATCAAAATGGTGTTAAAGAATGCACATCTACACGTCACAACTCTTAATCCTATAAAGGCAATCCATTGAACGGTTTCAGAGAAGATGTACCAAAGATCTACCATGGTATTATTTGTTTAATTGCTGAAACGGTCAAAGTCTCATAACTCTTACAAAATGCTATGAATCAAAATGACGGTGTATTTTGCACATTTACATATCGTAATAATTATATATATAATCATACCAAAAATATCAAATCGCAGTCAAGTGTATTTCAGAGGAGATATTGATTAAATGATTCAAGTTCTATAACTCCTAACAAATTTTACGAAACAAAGTGATGGTAGAGATTGCTCATCTACACATCATAATGATTTTTATTCTCCTTGGAACATGATGTTTACATGTATAGTAAAGAAATAGTTTGAAAAAAGGTTTTGCTTTTACAATCCATAGCTTATCACTTTTGGTTTGTAGATGGGCAAAATATTTTAATGTATGGTATTAAAAAATCTTATCATTTTGTGAAGATATGATCATTATTGGTCAGAACTTCAATGCATTTTGAATATCTTGGTTATAATGCTTCCCTCTTAAGTTTTGTTTTGCAAAATAAAGTATTATTAATAGTGAAAAAAAAACTTAACAATATTTTGGGTAGGGCCAATTTTCTGGGTAAGAAAGGTAAAGTGTATACAATAAAATTGTAATTGAAACATAGACTGTTTTTACATCAACTGTTTTGGAAACACAATGACAGACCTGTAAAATTATGGATCATTGTCTGGCCACAGAATAAATAGCATATAAAGACCTAAGACTCCGCCCTTATTACAGAAGTTTACTCTTGTCTCTTTATAATTAATGGTTGATCATAATAATTAATCACATTGCTGTCGTCTGCTGTTAGGATTTATGGTGTACTTCTCTATTATTGCAGTGTTCATTTAATTATTCATTTATTGAATATTGATAACTTCGGCAGTATAATGGCATTATTGCTACTTGCATGAATCCTTGTTAGCCATAACTAGGAATTCTCAATCTTGCACCGAGCAAGTTTAATTGTCACGCACAGAGATTTAAGACTTATCCCTGTTATTCTGATTAATCATTAATCAAGACATTGATTTTGCTTAAGGATTTTTTTTTTTTGCAATCTTCACAGGGTATTCAAAGAAATATCAATATCTTGCCCAGTAAGCAATATTGAGGCTTACCAAAAAATTTTTTATTGGGATGTGCCGTTTTCTGACCTTCCCACCCAAACTCTTCCCAAACATAAAAATTACCATTAGGATTTAAAGAGGAGTTTGGGTGTTCAAGGTGTAAAACCATGGGAAATTTCTTGATTCAGTTGTCAACTATTTTTCGCTGGGTAGCATAAAATGCAAACCTGGGATATAGGTGAGATCCATCAAGTTTGAACGATGGAGAATTTTGGTCTGCAAATGTTTGGTTTCTTTTGTACTGGTTCCCAGGAAACTAGTGGGCCAAGTTCTTGTAGGTAATTGCCTTGTTTCTTGGATTTTTGTATATTTACATAAAGTCAAGATATTCCTAAAGTGTTTTAATAGGGTAACTCCAGTGCAAGTGTTACTGTAGTCCAAGGAAGTTCAACCAATATAAATTTTGCCATATGGAAAGTTTGACCAGACATCAGTTGGCCAAAAAGAAAATTTCTGCAACATTATGAGGAATTTGACTGGTCGAAATTGCACCAGTCTGCCCTTATATGAAGATGGGCAGCTGGGTAGAGAGAATTTGATTCCTAAATTGTGTAGTCAACTCCATTCATTTGGTAAAAAAAACATTTTGTAGAACTTCATTGCAAAATTACACCCAGAAGGGACAAGGCCATATCGACATACAACATAACATGAAGGCATAAATACAAAATGAAATTGAGTAAACACATGACATTATTGTTAAAATAATAAGTATGCATGAATTCTATAGAATTGGTGTGGCATTAAGCATTAAGTGACATGGACATGTTTCTCAACTCTAACGATTGTTGTATAAAATCGCACAAATCAGTAAAGACGAAATAAACTCGTCGAAGATTATTTTCATGCACACTCTGCATGTAAAAGCCTTTATCAAATAAAGAGCTGTGAGCTCTCAAGAGATATACATGTCAATACTTAATCATTTTTTCTTTCTGTCATTTGTTTTAGGTTGTTCGGGGTCAGAATGTTTTGGGTGTTATTTTTAAACATTCTGGATGTTCTGTGTTTGATTGAAAGTATTACTAAAAAAATGTCTCAAAATTGACACATAACATTGGCAGTTTCAACTTGTGAAAATAATGATCAGATCAAGTAAGAAGCCGTGTTGCCTCTCTGGGGGTATAAAATATCAATACCACTCTGAATATAATTTTAATTCTCACTTGTTAATTGGTCAGAACATTTCTTTTTATTAAATGTTAACAGTGTTTGATGGAAAATTGTCATAAGCAATTTTTGAAATCCTTTAAAATAGCAGTAATTAGCACATCCAAAGTGTGAATATAGCATCTTTAAAATAATGACCAACGAGCACGTAAGAAAATGTAAGTGTCGACTCTCTGGAGATATACAATGTCACTTTTTCCGTAACAAGTATCGATTGTGAAACTGAACGGTGTAACAACTGATTTATATTATCTCGCAGACTGCTAATATAACGCTCTCAGAATAGCCTTGGAGGAATTAAATCACAATATTTTTCTCATAAAGTTTCAGATTCGTGCACGATTTTCCTACATGTTTTTCCTAAATCGACCATATAATCTTGGTCTTGAAATATATTTGACAGAATGATATTTAATGCCTTTGTATCATGTCACATTCTTCAACCTTCCCTAAGGTGTCATTTTAATGAATTTGCAGAAAAACATCAAATTTTTTATAGATATTAATAATAATGATCAAAAATGTTTTCTTGTTGCTCTTAAGATCTCATTTTGATTGCTTGATTGATGTTAAACATCCCAGGGAAGTATTTCAGCTGTATTCAAGAAAAAGATGTCTGTTAAAATTCTTTTAAAACTGTATTATGTTTCATAGGTATCTTTTAAAATTGTGATAATTATTTTTCACATTTCATTATTGGGTGGGGAAAGGGGGATAACTCAATTCACATTTCTTATACAAAACAATGTCTACAATCAAATTGTTAAGAATAGTTTTATGCATATTTACAACAAAGATTTGAAATGTAAATAGATAAGCAAAAGCATGTGCTGTATCACATTCATATTTTAGATGACAGATAATTTTTTTTTTATACGAGAGAATTGAAAGAAGTCGTTGTTCACAGCATGTAAAAGATTCCCAGTGCAATACAAGGGATTCATAGGCAATTCTCTGTAAGACTATTGATTGATTGATTAAATTGTTGCTTAACTGCCAGCAATCAGTCTTGCTGATATATCCAGGACAATCTGTAAGACTATAC
Organism: Limnoperna fortunei; assembly: GCA_944474755.1. Lineage (NCBI taxonomy): Eukaryota > Metazoa > Mollusca > Bivalvia > Mytilida > Modiolidae > Limnoperna > Limnoperna fortunei. The sequence continues at coordinate 56,711,180 of OX104114.1, read as the reverse complement.
AATGTATTTAATGACTCCTTTTTTTCCTGTGACAAAGTTCTAGTTATTGATCAATCACACCATGTACTTGATAACTTCTTGAATATTCTTGATGGAATTCGACCAAAAAGAGTACAGCTAGAACTGACCTCCACAAATGCTAGACATTAGCCAAAAATCAGAACAGCTAGATATGACGTTTACACAACACAACAATTTGTAATCGGACAAGGATGGAATATTCTTTTTCACATTTCCTTTCCTGATAATATGAAATATAATAGTAAGAGTATTCAAATCAAAATATCTAAATTGGGATTGATGTTTTAATTAGGGTTCAGCAGCAGTTACTTCCCTTGAGTCATTAAAGGTTCAATAATTAATAGAGATAAAATCATTCATCAAACAACCATAAAGGACCACCAACATGTCATCTCCATGCTAACTCTACTGATACAGTGAAACATGTCATCTCCATGCTAATTCTACTGTTACACTAAAACATGTCATCTAAATAATAAATCTACTGATACACTGAAACATGTCATCTAAAAAATAATTCTACTGATACAGTGAAATATGTAATCTCCATACTAATTCTACTGATACAGTGAAACATGTCATTTCCATGCTAATTCTACTGATGCAGTGAAACATGTCATCTTAATAATAATTCTACTGATACAGTGAAACATGTAATCTCCATACTAATTCTACAGATACAGTGAAACATGTCGATTTCCATACTAATTCTACTGATACAGTGAAACATGTCGTCTCTATACTTATTCTACTGATACAGTGAAACATGTCATTTCCATTCTAATTCTACTGATGCAGTGAAACATGTCATCTTAATAATAATTCTACTGATACAGTGAAACATGTAATCTCCATACTAATTCTACAGATACAGTGAAACATGTTGATTTCCATACTAATTCTACAGATACAGTGAAACATGTTGATTTCCATACTAATTCTACTGATACAGTGAAACATACTGATACAGTTAAACATGTCATCTCCATACTATTCTACTGATACAGTTAAACATGTAATCTCTATACTATTCTACTGATACAGTGAAATGTGTCATCTCCATACTAATTCTACTGATACAGTGAAACATGTCTTCTACATACTAATTCTACTGATACAGTGAAATGTGTCATCTCCATACTAATTCTTCTGATACAGTGAAACATGTCATCTCCATACTAATTCTACTGATACAGTGAAACATGTCATCTAAATAATAATTCTTCTGATACACTGAAATATTTTCTTTGCTTTCCCACCTCATCTTGTTAGTTTTATTTCTTGCATAAATTATTGTGAATGGTGAAAAGAAGAAAAATCATGTCATTAGGTTAAAAGTAGGTTGGTAATTCATCCACAGGTTGTTGAACTAAAACAAATCAAGGGAGGAAATTAGGACTTAAATAAAACAAAATGGTAAACTGTATTTGTAATAAGGGGAGATAAATAATTAATATTAAAAAGAAATGGCTGTACCCATACAATTTAAAATCCCACTTATTGAGAAGAAACTGGGTTGTCCTGGTAGGATTTTTCTAGAAAAAGTGGGAGATATTGATGTGGGAAAATGTTAAAATTGATAGTCGTGACAATTCTATTATTAGATCCAAAGAAGATGTTTTATAATTAGGTTTGCAGTTATGATTGATTGATTGGATGTCTGCTTTACATCCAGCAAGCAGTATTGTAAAGTGATGCATGTCTGAGAGTATAAAGAGAGATTAATTCATCTATCAAATGTTGGTCATAGAATCACACTTAGTAAATAGAAACCACATGTATGATGGCCTTCGTCTGGCATATAAAATAGGCACTCATGTTAATGTTTTATTGCATAACAAAAACACAAACATTTTCATAGTCAACATTAACATTGACAAATGTATGGCTTTTCCCCCAAAGTGAGGACTTGTGAAGTATATGAATGCCATAAATCTTTATTTATAGATTCAGAATTGGAGAGTTATAACAGGCAATAATAGCATAAGCATGGATAAACATACCATGATAATGACTGTCATCTGTTCTTCATATTGTGTGTCAGAAAACACATCAAGTCTTAAGAAATGTGCATAATTGAGAGGCAAGATGTGAAATGAATTTTGCCTTTGTTATTTTAGGCTGGTTTGTTTGTATGGTGTTGTACACCCAGCACTGGTACACCACTGTCAGCAGTTTTCAAGCAATATCATGGTGGCCCCTTGGTATTAGGAGGAAGCCAGAGTTATCTGCCTTTTTGGGAAGATTTCAGTTGTGGTCAGAGCTTGTGCATTGGAACTTGTTCATTTGGTTTAATGCCAACTTTAGTATGTCTGCTGTGTAAAAAACAAACAAGTTCAACTGTGATATTGGTAGAACACTACAGTAGATATTACATTTATTATAACTTTGGTCCCAACTGGGTGGTGCTTCCTAAAGTAATTAGTATTGTGTTTGAGTTGCCTCCCTTTATTCAAGACTTGAATTAATTTCTCTTTTAACAGGAGAAGAAAAAAATTACAGGTTTCATGGTTGGTTGATTTTTATTTAACTGAAGATATGACATATTTTGATGTACCTTTAATGCATGATTCTAGTGTGTTAGAAGTCTTGTTATAAAAATACAAATAATAATTTTGAACCAGTACTCTTAAGCAGGTCACTCAATCATAGTATTCATAAAATCCTTTTTCATGAATAAACGGTGCTGTACAACATTATTTTACAAGAATATTAAAATAAAAAGAAGTTGTGTATTCCATTTTTTTGAGGGTCAGTTATTACAAGTTCAATTTAAACCAATCAGTTAATTTGTTGTTAGAATGAGTTTTTTGTTGTTTGATTTCAGTATGCAGGTCTTTATATACAGTATGACTATTTTGGTTGTTAATCCCCTCTTTTTTGATAACAAGCATGTCCCTGCAGGGTTTGTGAGTTTCAGTATGACACCAAACAAGGTGTGCTCTACTTCAAAGTGATTTACTATGATTGAAAAATTTCCTGCCGTAGGTGTGGATTTCTCCCTTGGTACTTTTGCTGCACAGCACCAAAAATTGGAGTCCATGATAAAGCTAAAAAGTTGCTGGAAGTGGCAATACAGAATTTTCAACTCTAAATTTTGTTTTTCCTGTAGTATCAAACTTCATAACCAATCATTAGTACAACAAAAACTAGAAATATTCCGATTTGTTATTCACTACTGCACGTCACTAAATGTTAATACTCAATGAAGAATCTGCATAAATAATTCATGTTAATTGAACTATGATGTTGATGAGTTGATTATGTAAGAAGAAGGTACCCATTGTCCTAAAAATGTTTTATCGGCCATTAACAAGTTGGCCTTCATCTGGTTGTGATAAATTATTGTTATCATGTTAGTGGTTTTCAAGCCAAGTCCTATTTAGGATACCCTAAATCTTTTCTTGCACTTAAATTTCCTGCTCATTTTACGAGTTACTATTGGATCAGCTTTTCTTGCATTTTGGGGCAATCAAAATTCCATGCATTTCGTAATGGTTCATGTTGCCCTGAAACCTGTGGGTTTTGTGGTGATTCCTTGGATCAACTAAGAGCTGGCCAGAGTGTCCCCAGTTATTTCAATTATTTTAAATAAGACCTTGTTGCCATTTTAATGTTTCATGTCACAAACTAAGTAAAACATATATATAATATCAAAACTAGGCAAATCATTCATGCTGGTTTTTTTTGTTGGCGGTGAGGGGAAGGGGCTTGTTTGTTTTTTTTTTAATTTCATAAAAACAGACGGGAGAATATTTTGTTAAACATTTGTTAGCTTATTTGACCCAAAGGTCATGTGATCTATTGCCATCCCCTTGGCCTCCATCATGGGGGGGGGGGGGGGGGGGGGTGCAAAATACAGTTTTTGTCTAACAGAAATCTGAAGAGTATGATGTATCTTTGTAAGAGTTATTGCCCTTTAATTGTCAAAATTGATGATTTTTGCCATTTTGTTCTAAAAATCTTGAAATATATTAAAAATAGAGAAAACGTTAACAGTGCTCAATTGTTCCCCTTTTTTGATTGATTTTTTAAAATCTTCTATGAAACCAATGAAAGGATTTTGAAACTTTGTACACATCATCAAATTTCTTCTACCAAGTATTCATAAGACATAGCCGCAGATTAAACATCATAGATGCCTTGGCTGAAAATAGAAGGGGGGGATAGGGGGGGGTCAAAATACAGTTTTTGGCTTCTAGTTAAAAACGTATGACGGATACAATAAAGCAGAAGAAGCATTCCCTCTTCAGAACAAAGTTCTACAAAACTCTTCATTGAGTTGATGTTGTAAGATGACCCCTCGTAGGAGTTATTGCCCCTTAATGGTCAAAATTGATGATTTTTTGCATTTTTGATAAAAAGGTTGAAAATTATTAGTACTAGAGTAAAAGTTAGCATAGATTAATTGTATGGCTCTCAGCTCTATGAGAGCTACAAAAATGACTTAAGGTCAAGATTGTCTGATGAACAGTTTAGAAGTTATTCCCCTTGAACATTTTTTAATCAATTTAAAGTGATTTATAAATGTTAATTGGAAAGAAAAGCTAGAAAAAAAAGGAATAATTGTCAGGTTCATGTGAGCGATACAGGCTCCTGGGGTCTCTAGTTTTATTATAAGATTCTTGACTAAAGGTTCGTCTCCATGGTCTTATTATGTGATACACCTAGTCTTTAAAATTCATGCCCTGGTAATTTGAAAAATATGGGAAAAGCTTGTTTATGTCATGTGTAGAGTGTAATTTTCAGAAATTCAAAACAAAATGAGAAAAGTGTTTGAAGTGCAAGGCTTATATTAAAACAAGAACACAGATTGTCGAATTCTGCCCTGACTTTTCTGTTGCCTTGAATAAGTAGAATATAATGTTGTATATGAGCTTTGATGTTGGAAGAAAATATGTTTATGTTTCTATTACGTCATACGTTTACAGGAATTCTTGTGTAAAAATTTCTATAAGTGTTTATGTATATATATATTGCAGGATATGTAACGAGTAACAGAATATTAATACAAGAATCATCCCCATAGACCATGAACTACATTAGGATCCTGTTGCCAAATTAGTCTCAGCCATTATTATGTAAGTATGTCAGTTTTAGCTCTTCTGACCTGGAGCATCATGTGAGCTATTGTCATTACTTTGCGCTCATCATGGGTCCCGTCTGTAAACTGTGTTTTCTCTAGAACCACTGGGCAAATTTAAACCAAATGCAGAATGTTCATTAGATAGACCTCAACATAGTTTATGTTTTTTATTCTGATTGGAAACAAATGCATGACTTTGTTTAACATAGAACCCTATGGGAAAAAGTTTTAAAAGGCTTCTTCTCTGAAACTGGTTAACTAATCAAAACAAAACTTATTAGCAATATTGTTTGAAGTTTATGCCGTTTATCCCAATTGAAATTTAAAATGTCTGACACTAAAGGACATTTAACATGGGACCCAATCGTAAGAAGTTTAAAAAGGCTTCTCTGAAACTACTTGACTAATCGTTTTTTTTTTTTGCGAAATTGAAACTTCAAATTGGTTGCCACTACAGTACTAAGTTTTAACATAGGACCGTATGGGGAAAAAAATATTTTAACAGGCTTTGTCGTTCAACCAATTAAGACCAACTAAAATATCACCTGTCTATCAAATAGTCCTCTGTTAGGTTTAATAATAATAATAAAAAAGTAATAACTTTCAAATGCTATCTTTTCTGAAACTGCAATGCTCAGATTCAAAACATATTGTTTGTGAATGTTTATTGATTGTTTTTCTTAATTTTTCATAAAAAAGCGAATTATTTGATCAAAAATCCAAATGTCTGCAATTTTAGGAATTAGTTATCATTTAACATAGACCTAAATAAAATGGCTTCCTAGGAAAATGCCATCTTCCTTGCCTTTATAATCAGGTGAGCAATACAGGCTGTTGAGAGCCCTCTGGTGTTAATCTTGTTTAAAATTTGTGTTCTAATTGGACATTTCTGTTGTAAAAAATAGACATTTTGCAGGAATAATGATGGTAAGGTCCTAGAATATAAGCATTCATCATTTTATCCTGTTTGGGCAAAAAACATTTCTACAATTGGCCATTCTTGCATCTGAAAAACAAGATCTTGTCTAAAGCAACAGGAACATGGTACAAATAGTGTTTGTGAAGAAACTCTCTGAAGATTACTCATTTCAGATTGATTGGGGAAAAAACATGGCTGCCATTGTCATTGCTTGTTTTTTGATTAGCTGAAATTTTAAAAATAATTTCTGACCAAATGCCTTTTTTTGCAAAGCTAATTAAAAATATTGTGGATGGTTGTCTTTACAGTGTTTTTTTGTTTCAAACATTAACCCAAAATGACTGCCACTGCAAGCACTTAAGAAAATCCTAAAAATAAAAGTGTTTTAAAGGCTTCTTATCTGAAACCATTTAACCAATTAAAACCAACTTGCAAATTCATTGGATGGTTCACTACTAAATTTTTTATACCAATTGGATAATGGACACTGACTGTAATATTGATGAAATCTGTCTTTGTTATTGCCTATATAAATCGTTGAGTGATACCGGCTGTTGAGAACCTCTGGTTTTAATATTGGAAGAAAACATTTATTGCAGACCTAGGATGACCACTTCTCAAATGATGGGTCTGAAAGCAGACAACCAATTATATCATCTGTAATAAATCAGGCCCTTGTGACCTAGTTGAATTGCGTAGTTTAGTGCATGTGTTTCTCCAAATGTGCCATACAATTTCTTTTTAATAATTGGTACCCAGGAGGTTTCAGGAGACAATTAATTGTCTGCTAGGTATTTATTTCATGCAGATGTCTTGTGGTTTATTCAGGGAAAAGATAATAAAACATGTCCAGTAATTGATGGCCACCATAGGCTATACATTTTCTAATGTTGATCTAAATGACCAGATAATGTTTAATTATCACTTGGTTAATGATGTGCTAATTATAGACAATTAGTTGTTGTTTATTGGATTCTGAGGTTATTAGAACCTTGTGTTTATTGTTATATGTTTGGTAATTGGATGTAGACTATTGACACCATGATACAGCAGAGTGTTTTAACTGGATGTAACCATGGAGATCAAAGTTTCTGTTCAGATTTATTGAGATAAAATAATACTGTCATGCAAAATATGAAAAAATAGAACCCTTAAGAACTAATTTCACCCCATTCAAGAATAAAACAGGTGATCCCTTTTGTTTTGACTACTATTGAAATTGTATAACTAGATTGTTTAACAGCAAACATTTACCCTGATTGTTGCTTTATATATGTTTGTTAAGGGTTGTTCTAATCAAGACTCGGAAGTTTTTTTCCAGACATGATTTTGGTAATGATACAGTTAAGAATACAACTTTGGCATCTATGAGAAGCAATAGATCCTAAACAGACTATTGGTTGGTCTCAGTATTTTTTAAGTGCCTTCCTAGGATTCATGGATGCATGAATGTCATTAAGGTTGCTAAATCCATGGTAAATGAAATTGATTCCCAGTGTATCCATCTTTTCAAACAACTTTCTCAATGGCATCTCGCTAATTCAGCAATGCAACAGACCTTTTAAAATTGCTTAAGGTATCCGACCCACAATTGATGTTACCGTTTAATTTTATTTGTCGTCCAAGAAATACAGCTTTATTTAATCAATGTATTGCTAATTAGTGATAAAAAATAAATATATTATATAACTTGAGTCAATGTTCACAATTTTCAGGAAAAAAAAAAGTTTACTCAAATAGTATTTCCGATGTTTGCCGAAGATTACCGAGGTCTGCTCCATTGAAAAACAATAGACATCCGGGACACCAAATATGATCACGTGGTCAATTATGGTCCGGATACCTTAAATACTTAAATGCTTAAGTTATTCCCTAACTCTATCTGGCTTCTAAATCAATACTTGCTCAGGGTATTTCTCTAGGTCAATCTGGCTTCCTAAGCACTAGTATTTAAACAGTTCTGGTAAGTGGTCATCTCAAAGTGTCAGGCTTGCTGATGGTATGTTGTAATTCGAAGGGATCTACCTTGTATGTCAGTTGTTGCCCTTCTTGTTTAACCATGGTTTTGTTTGATCTTTATTTATTGTTTCAGAAATACCCCCTCTGTATCTTCAATTCATTTTCTTACTTTCTAGAGCTTCAAATTTTAATTACAATATATGGCTTAATTTAGTTTTGATTTTACATTTACATTATGACACAGAGTCACACAAGACTTTTGAAGATTTCATTATGAGGTGGACTGTTACCTCTCTAAGGTGATTTTTAGCACTATTTCAAGCATCCAATATTTAGTTCTGTGGTGAAAAGTTTTTTAAGAAGTTATGTTTTGTCCCTGAAGACTTTATTGCCAGCGTTAATAAGGAGACAGACTCGGCAATGAAAATTAATGGCAACTCATTTAGCGCTGATTAGACATTAATGGCCGAAGCGAGAGTTATCATTTCCTATTCTTGCAATATATATTTTTAAGGAGGAAAGTAATGGGAGGTTTTGTCAAACAAACGGAGAATTAATCTTGATGCAGGGCTAATTTTGAACATTTCATTTGTTTTCATTTGTACCTGTTAGAATTTATTTCAGTTTTAGTTGATTCTTTAGTCTGGTTGAGAATTGGAATTAATTTCCATTGGAAACACACGAGAGTTCTATAAAACTCTTTCGAAATTAATTGCTGTGTTGATGAAGAAAGCGTGGAGTGTTAGCGTTTACATGTTAAACTGATTTCCTTATGTATGTGCATATGTTAATAAATTACCAATAGGATTGAAGTAAGTCCATTAAAAATAAGGCCAATTTCTCTATCCCCCCAAACAAAAATTTCTTGGGGCATATTAATTTTCTATTGTTATCCCAAATTATCATCCTCTTGTTATTATAGGGGGATTTGGAAATTTGCTATTTTTATTTTTCAATAATATTTCCCTTATCTTATTGGACAAAAAATTTACTCTCCGTTTCTTAATCACATCAACTCGTTTCTTCTGAACAAATTGAAATTAAAATGAAATTTTAAAATTTATATGACATATTTTATGAACCATTCTGGAAAATGGACAAAAAAAACATGCCTTGAAATCATCGTAAATCATCTAGAACAAAGAACGTTGCACTAATGAGCTTTCTTCTCGGAATCCTTTAATTATAACCTCTGTGTGTTTGCCAGTAACCTCTGAGCAGCTCGAGCTAAGATGTAAAGGTATGTGTATAAAATATTAACACATGTTGAATGGAAACCTTCTGTCTTCTGGTCTTAATAATAATAATAATTGGCGACTAATGCAGCTAATGTGTTGAATCGGTAGAGGGCTCTCAGGACAGGCATGTCTTTTGCAGTCATACTAATAGCTTCCTCTGGATGACACGATCTTTATATTCAGTTCGTTCTGAATAGTGCCTTTAGCATTTTGACCTAGCTTGAAAGCTCTGCATTTTATTTTGCATAGTTAAGTTCTCGTAGGATTAAGCAGCAAGCAGAGAGGTAAGACTACAACATTGTTTTCTATCATTATTTTTTTGTTTAATTGATATTTAAATTAATGTGTGAAATTCTCTATGGAATGTTTGAATTTTTATTTAAACGTTTATTAAGTATGTTGGTTAATTAAGTCTAGCTATATTTATAAAGATAGATATGTTATAGCTAAGCAAACTATACTTTGGAAAGAAACTTGATATTTTAATGCATTGCTAAATTAGTTGTAGGTTTTGATTGTTTGTTTTTTTTGATTTTTTTTTTTTTGGTTTGGGGTTTGGGGGGGGGGTTGTTCACTAGGTGTTGTGTCTTTCTTTCCATACCTAACCTAAAAAATATTTTCTAACATATACTTAAATTTGATATTTTCTATCCTTAAAAACATTTTGATCTAGTATTGATTTGACACAAAGAAATTGTTCAGTGAGATGTTTAAAATGTCAGAATTTACAAGGATAGTTGTTAAATGGCAATAACTTCAAAGAAACATCTTTTTCTGAAAGTTGATAATTGTTCTGTTTTGCTTGTTTTTTTGTTTGTACACTAAAAGATGTTTTCTTAACAGAAATGATGATTTTGTAATGATCTGACATTTTAGCTACCTTTGATAGTCTTTTAGATCAATGTTATTTTTGTTGTGAGACTTCCACATGTTGTTTAACTTTGAGAAATAATGAACAACAAAAACAGAATTGGTCCAACACTGTTTGTCAAGCCACACTTTTTACAACAGAAGGTTGGGTCTTTTATTATGCAGGTGGTCTTTCATGAGATGTGATAGATTAGTCTAAGAATTTAACACTTTACAATGAGAATATATATTTTTAAATAGGTTTTATATTCAAAGTGGATCTAAATTTTTAATAAATAAATTATTCATGGAGATTCTATTTTACTTGGATTTTTGTCTTTTGCAAAATTGCACAAATTCTAAAAACAAAATCTGGAATTAAATTTATTGTACAGCAGTACAGAAAGTAACCAATCATAAATGGGCACTATTTTAGTGAATTGTTCTTTGAATATAGATGACATTGACAGGGTGGCCTCTGTTGCCTTCAGCTCAGGTAGTTAGTCATCTAGTCTTGATTATGTGTCTGCTAACACTGAGATTCATGGTGGCAAACTTACGTCATTATGAACATTTTGTACGCACATATTTTTTACGTTAATAAATGGTGTACTTGTCCACTTCAAGGTAGGTATACATGTTTTAGTGTTATTCAGTATGCGGGTGTAAACTATTGTTGACTGTAACCGGTAGATTGAGATATCAATGTTATAGAAATACAGACACATTACATGTAGAGGCTTTTGTTTCTCAAACACTTCACACAAAATAATGAAATTTCATCAAAGTTTAGTGTTTATAAATTGTGGTAGTTTTTAAGAAAACAGTAGCTTTTCCACATATTTTGCAGACATTGACATAAAGTAGATATTAAAGCCTAGCGGTTATGCTATATATAGTTACTGAAAAATATCTTTATCTTACTTGAAAATAAGAAAACTTACCTTGCTTTGGACTAAAGCAAAAAATGTGTACAAAATGTGAAAACATGTTTCCAACCCGAGGTAGTATATTTGAGTCTCACTGCAGGCAGGGTGTGCTTGATTCCATATTGCCAGCTTTTCTACTGAAGGGGTTTCCTCTTGGTACTCCAGTGTCCTCCCCAATAAAAGCAAGATGTCACAATATAGCTGAAAAAATTGCTGAAAGTTGCATTAAAACACCTTTCAAACAAGACATCGACAGGTTAAAATGCAATTCTGATAATTATGAAGTTCTTCTATGCAGTAGAAAGTCTTTTTGCATGAATATACCTGCTTTCAGAATATAAAAGGCACTTCCAAGCTTGTGCTCATTATAATATTTCACCAATATTCATGGGATAACCATACCATATTGATTGGAGTTCTGAATATTGCAAAATAAAATTCTCCCCCTTTTACGATTTTTTTGTCTATATACCGATGACTGCTGACATTTTTCAAGGAAGTACTTCACGAACCCAATCTAGATGGAGGTACATTACATACCATTCTCTATAATAATTAAACAGAGAATGATATAGACGTTTATCGTCGCTATTACATCATTTCATGTGCCGTGTCTCATTGACTTCTCGCCTCCATTGATAGAAATCAGTTAAGGAAACCAGTTCAGGGCTAATGCCATCCATAAACACTAATCTGCTGCTATATTAATTAACCTATCCGGAGGTTCGCTTGATTTATACAAGTAATTTTTGTGTGCAATTTTTTCATGCTCGTTAACTTTCTTGTCAATGCATTGCTTAGATCCTACTGGAACTATTACTTTTTCCTTCAGACAAACATGCTGAAAATGTGCAACTGATATGTTGTAAAAACAAGGCAAGCATTTGTTGACTATTGTTGATTACTCTAACTAAGGTTTTCAAGGTCAGTGTAAATAAATGTTGTCATTTCCCTCTTTCTGGGTCTGCCTGACTTAACATTGATTGACCCGTATTTACAGTTTTTCAGTTAAACGAGGAGGTTTTCACAGGGTACTCGCACTTGATGCCTTGAAGTAACTGACAAAATTGTTGACTGTGGCATAAAAATAGATTCAAACAAAAATTTTGTGAGTTCTCAGGTTGAAATCAATGAAATTGATCTCTGATTGTAGGTTTCTGTCGGACATGGAAAATATAAATATCGCTTTTGTTTTATATTTTTTGGTAGATTCTTTTGCTAATTTGATAGTAAATTTTCAGTAGGCCAAGCAGACAGTAGATTTGTAATTTATTTTACAAGTAATTTTGCGTTGTTAATGCTAAACCAAACAATGCATTTTATATAAAGCTTTACGTGGAGATTTGAACTTGCTGCCTGGGAACAAAGAGGCGATGAATAGGTGCCATGTGTGAGCTTTCTCACTGCGCTAATTAACCGGGTTTTTAGCAAGGCCTTTCAGGAAAAAAAAAAGAATACCGTAAGTAATTGCAATATTCTATACATAAAAACATAACTGTAATGGTTCTATATAACCTACACAGTTATTTTGTTGTGAAATCCCCCTTATGACATGCTACCATGATCAAGAAAAATAGTTTGGAAATGTCTTTTTTCTTGCCAAGGTCATAAACCCTGGATCTGCAGAAGCGATTATTTACCTTTCATTGAAACAATAGATTTCATTACAATAACATTGCAGTGTTTTCTGTAAACAGTTTATTTTTCCATTACTTAAAACACACATGTAACTGCATTGATTGTGTAATGTTGATTGCAGTTCCACCCCTTGTTTCTTTTCTTTTTGTTTTTTCTATTGGCATATTCCTCAGACTAGTTGCATTCACACAAACAATTTCTCTTGGCTTGTCTGAATATAAAAGATCTTCATAAGAAAACTTGCACAAAATCAGCCACACTGCAAACTGTTACAAGCCTATCCATTTTACCTACAATCCAAATGTCCCAAATGTTGACCCATAATCATTTGTTATAAGAGTATTATCTTTCAGTTTTTCTTCAACGGTTTCTCTTTCTGAATGATGTAGGCATAAAATAACTAAAAGGTTGACATATATTGAAAAAATGTGTTTCATATAAATTCATGCTGCAGATTCCTACCCCAATAAAAATTGGACACCATGATATGGTTTAAAGTGGCATTAAACAACAAACAAACAAGCTACTCTGGGACATCATACAAAACTGTTTTTACAGAGGTATATTTACTGTGTGTTTGGATTACAATGTAATACAAATTGTTTTGACAAACAAGAATAATTACCTGTGAATTTATGGTATGATCCTGGGAGATAATGGCACATGTACAGAAGATAAAGAAGATACACAGGGAGATACCATTAGATATAACATGGTGATAGCGTTTTTTGTGTAAATGTCAGTGTTCTCAGGCTAATGTTGGTAGATTTTGGAATTTATGTACATGTTTTTCAAAGAAATATGTATGGGATGTGACAATAATAATTTTTATGTGTATTTCTTGTTGATTTCGGTTGATCAGGTGTAACCATTTTGATGGGTGTTGACCTTTTGACAGTTTTTTGCATTTCTAGGTGGGATAAATATATGCTGTTTTGCCAGTTGTTTTTGTTGAGAAATTTGCCTCATTGTTGTACATGTATATTGACAAACATGGTCCATAATTTTGTAATTTCTAAATTTTTATAGTTATTTTTAAACAACTTAATTAGTTTTAACCTTTATCAGGACTCATCGCATTATGTATTGTTATTGTGAATATTATCTCTCTGATACATTGAAATCAATTTCTGCAAGAGTTGTGATGTTGGATTTTTTAATAAACAGTCACTGACTGTTTATAACAAAAATAAATTGATTTTTTAATAAACAGTCACTGACTGTTTATAACAAAAATAAATTTAGCATTTAATATAATCAGCACATTTAAGCTGCTTAAATAGGATGATTGCTGTATAAATATTAAATTTTATACAATTTTCTCTTTTTGCATACTGACTACTGTTGAAAGCAAATACACATTTAATCCTGTACATTTCTATTTGTATTGAGTGAAATGGTAGACTTCTGGTACAGTTATGAGTAGCATTTACAAACGCCCTGTTATGATGCAAACTCTTTGTAGTCAGAGAAATTGTCATATTTATATCAATCACAGCTGATAAGATGTCTGAAAGTGTGTTGGTGTTCTCTACTGATGTGACAGAGAGATTCCCTGTTATTACATAAATACTAGTGTTATTTAGAGATCTAGGAAGATAAGTCATTATCAATTTTTTCTGGTGTTGTAAGCAGGACAACTTGCAAAGTTGGAGTTATTTGTACTTTTTCAGCTAAAGATTATGCTAAAAGGTATGCTGAACCTTAAGTGGTGTTTATTCTGTCAAAAGTCTGGAATTTTATTTGTTCTCTTTCTACCTACCCAATTAAAATGGCATGCCACAATATAGCTGAAAGCATACAATGTATTCAAACAATTGATCTTGAATAACTGCAGTTCTTGGTCGAGACTTCCCACAAGTCCCTTGAATTGTTTTGCTATTCTCTCAAATAGCAAAAAAAATTCAAGACTACTGTTGCTACAATGTGACCAAGGGTTTCTTGCATGCTTCAGGGATTCCTATGCCAACTATATAGATAATTAATTGAGAAACCATTGTCTTCTTAATTTCTTTTTATTTTTGTTATAAATATTTTACTGCTAAATGAAATACCATAAACAAATGCCCCCTATTCTTTGATATGCACAACATTTCACTTAGATAGATAAAACGGTATACAGTATGTAGATTTTATGGTCTATCAACAAAAATATTATTGGTACTGTTTAGTGCTATTGAACATTATGGGCAAGAAGTGTCCATCCATCCTCACATACATAGGTGGCTTTATAGTGATGGAGTCATATTGCCACTTAAGACCCCAGAATATCTGGGGTAAATGTAATATACTGCATTTTTTATGTGTTCTGGTACCCCAGATAACTTCTTTAGATTACCAGTCCACTTTCATCAAGATAACTTATGATCTGAGCAATACAAATGGTATAAGTTATTTACTGCACAAAAAATACCCAATAAATAGTGACAGAAAACAAAGCAAGGACATAGTTTATATGTCACCAAAGCAGCTACCACTTAATAGGTATACTGTTTAAACAATGTTAGCAACAGGATCAAACCAGTATTTACTACAAATGATTTTTTTTACACTTTTATGTCAGGGGACAGTATGTTTTGGTTTGCAAATATCTAATGCAATCATATTCATATTTATGCAAAGTATACACTTAATTGCTCCTTTAATTCTTTCTATTAATTGCGATGTCAGTATTGTACGTCTAATTATAATTGTTTTATATGTCAATTGCCCCTTGCATGGGACTTGAATTTGACCAATAAAGAATTGTTATTATTATTATTAGTTTATGCATAGGTGTGTTATTATTAGATTTCGCATTGTTGTTAGTTTGTGTGTAGGAAATATTTGATTACAATCATCTATGATGATCAGACCAGAACTAAAAATGTCTACTATGTTGATTATTATTGCCAAGCAATGATGGACATGACTTCTCTGACATTATTACAAGCATATGGCCCTAATTCTTCAATACAATGCAGAATGGTCAGTCTAGATTGTGACCATATGACTGATTGTGGCATGGTGTTGAATGAGTGCTGAAAGGTCAAGGATGTACAAAATGGTGACCAGAAAATGGTAATAAAATTCGAAAAGTGAGGTTCTATTTTAATTTTCCCAATTTGCAAGTCTTTGAGAAGAATGGAAATAGTATTAGTGTGTTCTTTATAATCAGGTCAATAGGGAGAATCTAAACTTTGACACTCACATATTGTGTTTCTCTGACCAACATGTACATGTACCAATCTGGTGTGGGGTTGTGAAAACTCCCGTCTATTGTACTGACCTTTAAAATGTTTAGTAATGTCTGAACTATATACAATATAAAAGTAGTTACTGTCACGGATGGCTAGTGGCATAAGAAGGGACACTCAATATATACATAATTTAATACAACAATAAACATAGATATATACACAAAATATATACTATTTACAAAGTTATAGACATTGTCTCAACAACACCTTATACAGTTCTACTTTTCCACCCTGTTCTCCACTTTGTCACCATTACACCGGTTTCCTACTGGATCCATTTACTAGTTGCTATACTGATTACTGTTACTGATTACTACATCGGTTACTACACTGTTTACTGTTACTGATTACTACATCGGTTACTACACTGATTACTGTTACTGATTACTACACACCGGTTACCACTACTAATTACTACACCGGTTACTCGATGGCATTTACACTGGTTACTCGATGGTATTTGTAAGAATGAGCAATTACTTATGACGTTAAACTCGACTTCCAGTGGACACTCCTCTGCTCATTGACTGTCGTATCGGCAGGTCGTTCCTTTTATACTGACCAGGTGAGCGAAAATCTACTAAACCGGTTTCCTCTCACCGTCACACATGTGAACTAAGGACAACCTATACACTGGAGTCTACCTGATCCGTACTAGCGATCTGAGGCACTGACGACCACTCATCACGTTAAAAAGAATGACCAGCATAATTTTCTTTAATAATTAAATTATAAAGTCACCTCGTGACATTTCCTCCCTTCTGAGGAAGTACGAAGTACTGAAATTGTGTTTACACAATTTACGTAACGTTTTTTTTTTTTACATACTCAAAATTACTATTTACAACTCACAAAATTATTATTTACAACTCTCAAGACTATTATCTGACCTATCTCTCGATACAATCGTGACCGTTGCCAGCTGCAACCCAAGTCCATCCAAAGAAAAACTAACTGACTCACGGTGTACAACTGACAATACTCACCTACTAGGTGTGCAAGGATCTTTAATAGGTCGAAGCGACTTATTACCTTACAAAGGTTTGCACGACATGACCTACCCACACATTCTAAACTCCAATAATGACATACTTACTCTTTCTCCAGTCTTATCAAACAAGTAATTACACATGAAATACTAATACTAGAACTACGGTATATATATACTGACTAAATATTTCTCGACAGTAATTACTTTCGAACTCTATATTCTACTCAAGTAATCTGCTACTACATTATCCTTACCTTTTATTGGTACTATACGAAATCTATAAGGTTGCAAAAGCAGAGCCCACCTCATAAGTCTGGCGTTGGCTATTTTACCTTTATTCAAATACATTAACGGTTGATGATCTGTTTCCAGAATAAATTCTGTACCATACAAGTATTTCTGGTACTTCTGTATAGCCCAGACTATAGCTAAACATTCCTTCTCTATAGTCGAATAAGCTATCTCACTCGTCTTGAGTTTTCGACTTGCATAAGCTACGGGTAATTTAATACCATCTTCAACCTGCATCAGTACTGCTCCAATACCCTTATCTGCCGCATCGGTCAAAAGAATAAATTGTTGCGTTACATCTGGCAACTTCAGAATAGGAAATTTTATTAATGCATGCTTCAATGTCTGAAATGATTTTTCATGAATATCTTCCCAAACAACGGTGTTGGGTTGACCCTTCTTAGTAAGATCTGTTAAAGGCAATGCTACACTAGCAAAATTTGGAATAAATTTCCTATAAAACCCCAATAAGCCTAAAAATGACCTTACCTGTTTCTTCGTTACTGGTCTTGGTGCATCTATCATTGATTTTACCTTGTCCGGGTGTGGTTTCAGTTTATTCTCTCCGATCACATGTCCTAGACATTCTAGACTGGTATACCCAATTGAACATTTACTTGGTCGAGCTGTGAGATTTGCCTTACGTAGTCTTACAAGTAGTTCATGCAATACCTGCAAATGTTGCTCGAATGTTACTGCAAAAATAATGATATCATCAATAAAGTTGTCGATATTGTCCATATCTTTCAGTAACTTACGCATTAATCTTGAAAATGAGGCTGGCGCCGTAACAAGTCCAAAAGGCATACGTGTGAATCGAAATAGACCCTTTGGGGTCTGAAAACTAGTTTTATCTTTTGACTCTTCTGATAAAGGGAGCTGCCAGTTACAAGATACAGAAGATTAAACCAAAAAGAAATAAAAACATGAAATTATATAATGAAACACAAGAATGCAACAAGCTGCAATCATGCAAAACATGCAACCATGAAATAATTAACATGAACCCATCTGAACAAATTGGTGATATCAACAAATTATAATGGATAGCATTTTCCTTTGTTATAAAAAAAAATATGCTAAGTACCGGTAGCAGGTTCAGTATGAAGCAATGTTTGGTGGAATGTTATTTAAAGTGATTTTAAGTTACTTGTAAATGTTCTTGTATGATTTTAACAAGAGTATTAAATAGTATACATTGCCATCTTCAGTTCTTGACATCAGTTGGTGGTCATGAAGTAGGAGGGGGGTGGGGGGTTGGATCTGGGAGGGGCTTCCTTCCCACATGTTAGAAATTTTTAGATAAAATAAACATTTTGGGCACATCTGGCACTTTCAGAACTAGGATTGATAAGTATTTCATCAACAATTAGTAATTATTGACTAATTTTTTTGATTTTTATAACATCTCACATATTACAAGTCTTTTTAAAGGGCTGGAATCGCACCTAAAGCATCAACTCATTCCAATGGCTATGGTACAAGATAGTAGAACTGTGAAACTACTTGTGCCATTGGTGTATGTAGTTGTCAGGGTGTGTGTGTCTTAATTGTTTGTACCTGATGTCCCATTAAAGTTTGTGGCTATTTGTAGCAATGTCATCAAACAGATGGAGCTGCTTTCAGATAATATGATTGTATGACTGTTGAAATAATTTCTTCAAGCTGCTGGTACTTATTCATGAATGTTTCTTAATAATAGTGTACTTTATACCATTTACTGACTTTGCTACTTCTTTTTATTTTCTTGGGGTTGTTTTTGTCTTTTTGCAAACTAAAAAATAAAATCTCTTTATTAAATGTTGGTTCTTTGTATCGGTCATATAAAGGACAAGTTTAAGTAACAGGCCATTATGCATAACATTTGTACCAGGCGACAAAAAAAAATGTGCCACTTTTGTTTTTTTGCAAGTGGTTAAATTAAAGTATCTGTACAAATGTTATCCTGAACCACTTATATACAGCTAATAAAGACGAGTAGTCAGGACTCGTTTTCTACTGTGAACTAAAGAGGTAGCCATTCCTGTTATGTAACAGTACACAATTAGAAGTTGTTTTTTTATGAGGAAAACATTTCTTAAAAAATCAGGTCAGTTGCGTATGCATTTTAATCAGTACTTTCAAAATTTGTTCCCATCATAACTGGATGATGAAATTAATGGTATATAACCCACTTCTTAATGTTTCTGGAGATAGGAAAATTTAAAGGTTGATTACCATGGCAATAACAATATAATATCTGCATTTTTATGGACTCTCATTACAAGCATCTAAATATATATATATGTGAAAATAAATAATTGAAAACATTTATCCTGCAGTTTCTTGAAAACCTGCACTGCACATGCCCAGTCCACAAATTGTAATGTTCCAGATGACCATGCTTGATAATTCTTCAACAGAACAATGCATTTTTCTTCAGATTATATAGTTCTGCTTATATTGGAAGGACAACATCATAGCAAAAAAATTGTTTTTAGCATGAACTGGGAACAAAATATTTAAATGAACTTCTGTATCTGGGTTGTTAAATAAATGGAAATTTCATCCAACTGTTAAATTGAGAAAAAAATATATGTATAGAATGTCAGTCTCGGGCATTATACCAAATTAACTGGAATATTTTGACTACCAATTTCATGTGATCAAACTTTCAATTATTTTTGTTGTAATGGTAAATAAGATATAGTCTTATTCTTAAGAATTCCTACCACAGGTGGGGAGTTCTCTCTCAGGATACTCCAGCTTCCTCCCTCAAGAAAAACTGGACGCCATGATATAGCTGAAAAATTGCTGAAAGTGGTGTTAAAACACCATTAAATCAAACAAACAAAACATATAAAAGAAAATTTGTAGTCTTTTTTTTACAACAGTTGAAATACTTCTTTTACAAAAAATAGACTTTCCACAAGTCTTCTTGCAACCCGGGTTATAGAATGGTGAAGTTGGGCTGGCGGGTGGGGAAAATAGGGGATCTTTTTTGTGTAATCGACTCCTCCTGCAGTTTTCAACCCATATCTCGTAAACTACACAGAAAGATTGCACATGTATTGAAGTTGTGCACCTGCTTTTATAGAAGTGTTTCCGGATTATTTTCATAATTTTCCAGACTTGGGAACAGTCATTTTTCAGAACATTTGCAGAGGATGGTACCTATTTTGTGTAATCAACTCCTCATACATTTTTTACACAGACCCAAATCCTTCTTCTAACAAATTATAAACCATACCTTATTTATTAAGGCACTTGCTTTGCAACCCAGCCATTTCAGACTTTTGGGATTTTTTTTGCTATTAGAAACCTAGATCCCTATTATCCACATTTCTTATACTATCCACTTACGTACAAAAGCTTTGTACACAAGTGGATGTTATATGAAATGTTCATAATAAAGATTTATCTCTCTAATAGCAAAAAAAAATTCAATGAGACATGTTGAAAGCCTATGTAAAAATGAGGGGGAATTCTATCAACTGTTTTAAATAATTGTTTGTATTCAAAACACATTCAATATGAAAATGAAAGATAGGCATAAATTTGTCAGATTAAGTATTAGATAGTCATTAGATGAACAAAATTGTGTATGTTAGAAAAATTATTTACTTGGTTAGAAGTATATTATCTTCAGCAAAGATAATGTTTTAGCATCAATCATGCTTTATTACAACAAGAAAATATAAAAGTTATCTCCCTTTATTTTATTTCTTGCCATGTTTATTGTTATTATCTCCCTTATTAAGATTTATTATGATATATGTTATTTAGTATATAAGAAAAAAAGTTGTGAAAATTGTTTTATTTGTACACGTCTTTAGTTGAAGAAATTTGCTTCCCATGTGAAGCTAAAAGGATTATCCTATCACATGTACGGTATTGAGTGGATGCACAGATATATAAACTGAATAAAGCATTGAGATTTGTGCATGCGAGACCGTATTATGGTAGTCAAGGACATTAAAAACCCCCATAAGTAAGAGATTTGTGTAATGGAGTTGCTCCCCTATATGGTTATACTGTCATGTAAGAAATGACCATCATAGTGATATAGGGTAGACATCTACTCTGATTTGAATTGTCATGGTTAATAAGGGCGCCGCCACTAACTTAGATGAATACCATCTTCCAGATATCTAGTAGTTGGGGAGGGGGGGGGGGGGTGTTTTTTTTTAACATTCTAAACAACTGTCAGGAACTTCAAGTGATCACAGTGTCTAGTTTTTATTGGGGAGGAAAGCCGAGTAAATAGTTAGAATCAACCTTTGGCAGAATAGCGGTTGAAAAATCAGAAGTGGTACAATGGTTGCTCCCCTTGATTAAATTTGGCGTTTTATTGTCAGTTTTTACAGCACATTAATATAAAATTATTCCTGATTACAAGATAGATTAACTGACAGTATGCCACATTGTTTTTTTAGCCTGTATAAACATTTGTTCGGCAGATGCCAAAGATGAAAGCCAGTAAGAACTGCAACAATACATCATTAGGAGTGTATATCAAACAGTGATCAGTCTGGTTAGGAAATGAGATATTTTAATAGTTATAGAAATACCACTGTTTCTCATAGTGTTTTATCAGTAGAAAATTTAATTTTTTGAATGATGCAAGAGCAAGGTGATTTGAGGGGTGGGGTGGGTGGGCTTGCCTGAGTGGCAGAATGGTCTACGTAGTTAGTAGTTGCCATCTATGGATCAACAGTGTGTTTACATGTCCTATTAAATCATGACCAAGATAATGCAAAAAAAGTGGTAAATTTCTTACTTTTCTACCAAGCCATGTCATATACTTTTCTTAAGGTAACATCTGGTCGGTTTGTTTCAAAATATAAACTTTCATATTAGGTAATTTGTTTGGATCTAAATTGTTATGGAAACAGTTCTGTGGAGTCTGTAGAGCATGTCACTTCTATAAAAATAATATGACAAAGCAACCTTCATTGTTTTGAAGGCTTAGTAAGTAAGGTCACAGCTAAAGCACAAGACCAAACACGTCATTTCTTTATAATAATAGAAATACTAATTTCTTTTTATTTAAAAAAAAAAACTATTTTGAGCTTTTTTTCTGCCAAGGGCACCAAGAAAGTGGGAGGGTAAACATTGCAATTAATGTTTCTGACAGATACATTAAGACTTCATGGTTGGAGGCAAATGCCAAAGAGGTATTTTCGTACCTTCTTCATTAATAAAATACTAGAGAGTTCCAAGCTATTGGCCAATGAAGTTCAGTTTATCATTCCTCTTTTTTAGGTTGTAAAGATGTGAAAACCGTAATAAATTCTTTAAGAGTTTCTACTAATTTTTGGCCAGATTTCACAGAGTGAAAATCAGGGTTATAATATGGTGAATGTCAGTGGGTGGTGAAACAATTAGTGTAACAGTTTTCTCAGCAAAGACTAATCACATTCTCAAATTGGTATGCAGCATCAGCATGGCCTCCCATAATGTGGGATTGGATATGAGGTCTGTCGCTCACCTACTTCCTGTTTAATGAAATCCAGCCATTTCTGTCTTTGATTTTGATTTTAGAATGTGCCTCAAGTTTAATTGGAACAACGTGTATCAAGATAAAACCTTTCAAAACCGGACCCTGAATAAACAGGTTCTTTGCTGATTCCGGTCTAAAATTTATGTCCCATTTTCTTTTCTTAAAGCACTTCATTAGTTCAAACGGTTTAAACCGGACCTTGTGTATTCCAAATTACAACCCATATGTCCAGTTTTGAAAACGAATTATCATATATAATACATTTTATTACATTTCTTTCATGTAATCAAGTAAATATTAAAGGTGTGTGCATAAAAGGATTTGATCATCTTCACACATTCCACTTTTTTTATCTCCACTTACGATGATTTTCCAAGTTCGGCCAACTATCCAAACCGGCCATATTGTTCGGCCCATAGGTAGCCAGTTTATACAGGTTTTACTGTATATCAATATATGCCAGGCCCACATTCTTCATAAAATATCATCCCTGCCTGACCACATTCACTTCAGAAAATCTTGGTTGTAAATGTGACATAGAAATACATATTGTCAATTATATATAGGATCTTACATTGGTACGAGTGGATTATCAGATTTCTCCAATCGAGATAGTTAAATTATGGAATTTTAAGTCCGAGCCTTGGCGTTAATAATTTAACATAATTTAACTATTGAGGTTGGAGAAATCCTATAATCCAAGAGTACTAATGTAGGATTCTGTTTCTCTCATTTTAAAAGTAGTTTATTGTCGAAACGAAGTTCAAATTCTCCCAACCCCAATTTTATGTTCATGACGTGAATTGAAGGTGTTTTGTTTATGACGTCATGAGTTCTTATTTTGACGTTATTATTTTTAACCATTCAAATGCTGTTAACAACAAATTCACTAGTGACGAGAAATATTTTTTCCACACTGGTCAAGCGGTTGAAATATTACATCAAAATTAGAGAAACTACTCTTTCAACTTCATGTGATATAAACCAAATGGAACAGGATGAAAGTTTAAGTATATTTTCTTATATGTTCTGAATCAAGATGTATTCTATGTAGGGTATTGACCCCTAAAGGCAAGATTGCCTTCAGTATGTACTAGCGTAACTAGTTAGTTTAGAAAAAAGTGTTGAGACGAGTGATATACTGTTCTGCGTAGAGAGTTTGTGTTAATTTAACCATAACGGTTGCTGAAATAGCAGCACTGCAGTTAACAAGCTCAAGTCAGTTGAAATTTACAAGCAATTAACAAGTCTTTCTAGTGATCACAATTTAAAACATATTCAAAGGTGTTCATTTTTCTGTCTACAAGTGGTTATAAATTTAAACCTGTAGCAGAAGTCATTTTCTTTTCTGGAATGTGCACGAATGGCTGTTCATTTGGGATTGTGTAAGCTAAGGACACTTGAAAGCACTTGGTAACTATGAGAGACTGAATTTTTGTAGGTAATTTGTAGAGTTTAGTGCTTATTCGTTTGGTTAAATCTTTGTCGATTAAGTGCTTGCAGGCATGATTCAGTAATCATGAGACTATAATCTGTTACAAACGTTTGAAGATGCAAGATTTCCTCAAGTAATTAAAAGAAGAAGAGGTTCTTTTTTCTTACTGTTATCCACTTTTGTTCACAATAAATTGCTAAGTATAGCCTGCTGATGAGTATTTTGGAGAAGAGCTGTGATGTGTTTTTGATAAAGATAAAAGATTCTGCCTCAAGCATTTGTGTCTTTTATTTTTCACCGTAAATTTCAATTTTGGAGTAGAAACCCTAGATTTAATTGGGTATTGTGTTCATAGATGTGATGTCTTTGATAGAATTAAGAAGAAGTACTTCAGTTCTTCTAAGATTTATCTTGATAAACTCTGTCTTTTCATCCAAACGTAAAAGTAATTGGTAGACAATGGGAATAATGGGTGCGCTCTATTTGCCCACTGGGAAATCTGAACCTGACAATTAGTCAAGTGAACATGATTAAAACAAGAAAGATTTTCTTCAGAGAAAATATGTCCTTGATGTTACTTTACAGTTTAATTAAATAAATTTGTCAGTAATAGACTTGGAAATAGGTGTCGTGCTTAAATTTGTGTACAATTTGGTTTGTTTTCAAGTGCTGATTGATTTTAATTCAGGAAAACTAAGAGATATGTATAAAAAATTAAGTTTTTCAAAGATTTTTTAAGGGTTTTATAATCTTTAAAAATATCACCAAATATACTATATACTAAAGTCCCTTTGAATTTTTTCTAGATAGATGCACCTTTATTATCAACATTTCCTATTATCCACCAGTGTACATTTATAAGTGATCCTTCTGTACACAAGAGAAAAGTACAAGAAATATTGATAATAAAAATATATCTCTCTAATGGCAAAAAAAATCAAAGGGACTTGTAGCAAGTCTACAAATATACTAGAATTCAAAAAGTGACAAAATTTATGTCAAATTTGAATGGCATCCAGAGCTGTATATTTTGATAACTTTAAAAAAAATCACTGTAATGCTTTGTTTAGTTTGAAATGAAGTCTGACTGATGTTGTAATTATATTACAGCATGTTGGTATTCTGTGCAGTCAGATTTACCAATAAAAATATTTTCTATTCTAATTATTTATATTGGCAATTGTTTCATGCACCATGATGTAATTTTAGGAGAAATTGTTTATTTTCCTCAGAAGAAAAACGAGTATTTAATTTTGACAGATGCACTCATTGATGGTTGACATCGAAACACAGGTCGGTTGCTTGCATTTTTCTCATTCAAACCAGAAACGCATTGTTTAGTTGGGGGTAAAGAAGGCATAACATTACAAAATATATTGGTTATTATTAAAATCCAAGGTTTGCAAAATAGCAGAACCTAACAGTGAGAACTGAAAGGTTAATTAGGATATGATAAGCAAAATTCACCAGGGCAATCCAGCAGTGCGTTCATTGACATAGTTGAAGATACAAAATCATGCATCATGGGATGGTTTCTGCATTCAAGGCAGAGGAAAGGGGAGATAATACCCTAGTTATTGGATAGCAAATGAGTATTTAGTAAGAGATTTAAAAAAAAGTCTCTGGGCGGTTATAATATCTTCTTTTAAAGATATTTTTTTATTCTCCTCAACCAAACTTTTTGCAGCACAGCGTGGCCTAGCAGGATTTTTCAGTTGTCAAGCATTAAAGCCACATGCCATGCTTATCAACTGCCTTATGTATAGTATAGGGGTTACTCTCACATACAGATCTGGGAAATGTTCATAATTGTTCTCTTCAGCAGAATGCATACATGCTGTCATGGTAAGCAATGCTTAAACAAATGAGACTTCTGTAAATATTGTTAGATACATTATATATCAAGGAAGTATTTACCATTGAATTTTGTCTGCAGACTGAAAGTAAAAAGAAAAGCTGATATTTCATTCTGTAAACTTGATGACACATAATGGGACAGATACTTTTTTCTGGGGAGTATTTGTTCTTCTTTCAGAAGTACGGACATTTCATGTATAATTTTATTACCGGCATTTAAAAACTGGTGATGTTGTGGTTCAAGTCATCCTAGATAAATGTAATACAAGGGTTGGTATCGGATGGGTTGTATCTCTGATGGTTTAAATCCTGTGTTTAAGCAGAAAACATGCTTAATGTTAGATAAAATCTTGTCATACTAGTGGATTGTCTTGGGTATAAATTACAAAATGTTGCATGGCTGTCAACGTTTTTTGAACAGCTTAATATATCTGGTTTTCCAACAGATTATTTGGCAAAATTCATTTAGAGGCAGATAAAGTACTGGTTAATCTGTTATATTTGCACTTGATAACAGTTAATTAATTGTTGAAAATGTTCATAGATTCTGTTTCACCAGCACTTTATTTGTTTTTGTATATATCGAGGATGATGTTTTCATTTGATATAAATTCCCTTGACTTGTGCTTGTTGTGATTGCATGATGGGAAGCCATCTGTCAGAATGAAATTGTGGATCAAAGCGGGATGGCAGACAGTCTTGCACTCTGTTTTCAATGATGCTAGTTAAATAAACTTTCAGTGAAATATACATACTGTCTTAATAATTAATACAGATCTTTTGTAACTCCAGCCGAAAAGGTATTAATATAAAATGTTTTGGTAACACAAGACAGATGTATTTTCTGATGCTGGCATGAAACTGTCTAGTAACTTTAGGTTTATCAGATTAAAATTGAGATACACTAATTAGATAAATAATTAAGAATGTTTAAAAGTCAAAAGGAATCTGGAGTTTCTTAATTTACTTATGTTTTATTTAAAATACATGAAATTGTTAGTAATAAAAATAGATTTGAAAAGATAATGGGAGATAACTCTAATTACTAAAATGAAAGTTTGTAACAGTTTATTGATGGGAGTTACACTTTTGCAGTGAAGCTAAATCATGTAATCATAAGAACATTTCTTAACAGTTTACACCAAGAAATATTTCTTCTTCTATTTCGAAATCCTGGTGTATCTTTAAGCAATCCTGGTGTATCTTTAAACAATTTCTGTAGATTATGTTAAAAAAAATCTTAATTCTATAAAACAAAACATCCCTCCATTATTCCCACTTTACCTTTTGGGAGGGGGTTTCTTGCTTACTTCAGTACCATGTATGTGGAAATAACTAAAGTTAAATTAGATTGTTTAGGAAAATTCTCGGCATAGTAACGAGAGTTTATTAGGCAAAATGTTCATTGTAGTAGAACTTTAGAGTAATTTATAAATCAGCTTATCATTATGTAATCAGCTGTTTACGATTTTTAATTTTACGCTAGATTTAGATTTAATTCTTTAATGAAGGGATAATGGCTTATTGCATTACGATTGGCTAAATTTCAAATATGTTCTTGTTTATTTGTACATTGTTTGTTGATGTTTATTTGTGTATTAACTGAATATTTGACAACACGTGAATTAGTTATGTTCCTTATGAAATCGACACTGCTTCTTTAAAATGGGAAGATTTCTGTTAATTTAACTGAATAAGATCAAATTAAGAGAGATTCTTTTTTAAGGTGAGTTCATTTTTATTAATGATTTAGGTTTCAAATTTGGTTTTTTAATTAATGCTTTAGACAAATTCAGGTTTCAACTTTGAATTTTTTGCTGTTGATTATGAAAATGAAATATAATTTTTTTTTTTTTTATTTGTGGTTTGCAACACAAAAAGACTTGATTAAAAATACTTTGTTAAACTATTTAGTGATGTAATTAAAGATTGTTTAAATGAAAGAAATAACTTTTGCAAGCCAAATTTAATAGTAATACAAATTTATTTCTGGTATTGTGTTGCTTGATGACCTTTTCCTAAGAATATTGCAATATAAATATTTTGATTACCGCAAGGACAGACAATAAGAAAATTATTGTAAGTCATAATTTATTTCATCCCATGGGAGTTGAGATTTGCAGGAAGTTATGTAATATGGTGTGAAATATTAAACAAATATTTTCTGACACATTGATTGAAATAAACATTTATCTAATCCCAGCATGTAATTATCAGCTGTTAATTACTGCTAATCACCAGACTCACATGTCTAGCTTTATGCCACATGTAATTCTATTGTGTATATAACTAGAATGCTAGTTTCGTTCTGTGACATTAACCGTATTGTAAGTAGACATTTTTGTATTTTTTGTATTGTCTGTATTTTGCTTCTGTTGCAAATGTATATGGACCAAAAGTCATCACACAAATAGAGCTGATTTAGACTTTCTTGTCATTATATAATATTAGCCTTGTTAAGTTGTTGAATTTTTGTTACCTCTATTATACTTTTACTATATATTTTATCTTTTTTTAGGCTGCTTTAGGTTAAAATTATGTATGAAAATATAACAGTCATCTGCAATTTATTTCTGTAAAAGTGGACAGAAATTTCTATGGAAATAATTTTTTAGTGTTGATCATTCTTACTTTATATACTGTGCTATTATCAAATGATGTGAAAATTATGTCTCGAAATGTAAAAGATATAAAAACGCCTAATAAGATGCTGCTAAGATAAAGGTTATAAGAACATTTTTAGGTCCCAGATTAGAAATATGAACAAAAGAAGTCAGCTTAAAATTTTGATCAGTCATATGAAAAAATAAATCAGAGAACTAATTTTTTAAAGACTACTTCAAATTATATTAGTTTTCAAGAAATAATAGCAGTAATTCTTAAGTCTCTTATAGTTGAACCATTATTTAACAGATCAGGGAGGTTTTCTGTTGACATGTTGTTTTCTTGAAATTACATGAAGGGACGCTATGTTTTGTTAAGTGACACCCCCTTGGTACGAATTTGAGACCTTAAAAATTTAAAATGTCTCACTAGTTGAGATATATTTAACAGATCAGACAGGCTTTTGGTACTTGAAACTACATAATTGGAAGCAGTCCTTTTCTAAGTATCTTCCCCTTTGACCCGATACAATTTGGAGACTTTTATACTAGTATGTCTCTAATAGTTCAGGGTTTAAACCATATATTGAACAGATCAGACAATCTACATAAAGGGAGACTATCCTTTATTCAGTAATACCCCCTTGGTTCAACTCAGATTTTGAGACCTTGAATCATGGGTAAATAAAAAGTGATTTTTGATTAATGATAAACTTAAGCAGTCAGAACTAGCCACTGTAGAAATATGCTGCACATACTAACATGTCACTGCCAGAATCAATATTGGACTGTTCCCTCAGGAGGTATATTCTGACTGAAAAACCAGGTTTTTTTTTTGTCATGTGACCATTTCCTTATATGGGTCACATTTGTCTTTACCTAATTGAGACAAAACTAAGTCACAGTCATTAATTTACACACAGTTGAAGTAGCTGTTCTTCCTTTTCCTCTTAATTAGGACCTGGGTTAGATCGATTTACCAAAACATTCTTAGTCTGAGAAGGGCAGATTGGCACTTACCTAAGACACAGTGGACTCGCATGGTCACATGGATGTTTAATTGTAAATGGTTTCAAGCTTGTAGCACATTGGAGTTAATAAAGTTCTGATAATTATACAGAAAGTTCATTGATCACTTGTCCCTTTATAAAAGCTGAAGGTAAGTTATGTTTTTTATGTAGGATGTGGTATGTTGGAAATAAGGTTTAATTAGTCTCTCATCATTCATAGTTGTTTTAATTGGCAGGGCGCTTTTATGATGAACAAATTATGATGCAAGGTAAATCTTCTTTGCGTCTAATTAGTTTTCTCGCAGATAAAGTAGTCTTGAAGTAGAAAAGAAATAATATATGTACTGCACAATTTTTTTTTATATTAATATTTTTTTATCAACATTTTTTCAGAGTAATCTATATCTTTATAGAAGCTAATAACTTTGTGTCGTATCAGTTTCAGTATTTAGTATTATTATTTCTTTGTATTTGTATATATTTATTACTGAATAATATTTTGTAATACAACACGTATCAGGATTGTCTGTGTAATTAAATTCATAGGGCTCAAATAACACGAGTACTGATCATAACACAGCAAAAATACTGCAGTGGATTCACAAAATGTGGTAAGTGTAAAATCTATGGTAAGTGTTAGAAGATCAAAGGGAAATGCATTCAGACACCAGCTCTTACCATAAATTTTACACTTTTTGTTAAAAACACTGCTGATCCTGACACTACCAGGGTTTTTCAACTCTAAAGTCTTATTGGGTTCAAAATTGTTGGGTTTATTTATGTAAAATGAATGGTAACTTTTTAATTTGAGTATTTTTTTACGCCATTCTCTCCTGGTTATGAAAAATAATTTCCATCATTTCCGTCTTTTCGTAGATACTGTTGTGTATAAGTATGTATTAGGGACACTAGTCCTTTAAACAATCACCTATCAATTTTGAAGATTACTTGTCATTTTCACTAGGACATGTCATTTTCACATATCTGATTGTTTCACATTGGCTGTCCATTTCACTGTAGCTTGTCATTTTCATTTAGATAATTGTTTTCACAGTCATTTTCACATATCTGATTGTTTCACATTGGCTGTCCATTTCACTGTAGCTTGTCATTTTCATTTAGATAATTGTTTTCACAATTGTTGGTCATTTTCACAACAGCTGGTCATTTTCTGTCAATCATAGATGGAAACCTTGAAATTTCTTGTGGTTTTGAAATCATGTGTTTTAGTTTAGATACAACCACCTGCGGGATTTGAAAATTAAATTGTCTTTGTTTTCATTAAAGCATGAACCTTCTGGTAAAATATCAATTTACTCTCCAACGTTACATTTCGAAACTTTCAAATTTAATTTCAAAATGACGTGATACGTTATCATATCTAGCCTAAAGGGAGATTATTCTGGTAGCTGATATTAAATTACAATGACGAAGTTACAAAATTTGCTTAAAAGGCTCTTATGTAGTGTTCTATATCAGATGATTATTAAAACTCTTTATGTCCTGATTGCACTAAGTATAGTAAAGTACATTGTTATAAGGATGAAGTGTGCATGGATGGTTTTTCCGTCATATTACATCTTGGACGTAGTTTGTAGCAGCCGACAGTTATTTTAGTCATTGCTTATTTTGTAAGTGTTACCGTGTAAATTTGTAGATAAAGCATACGTTTTTCTTGTTGTTTTAATAATGCTAGTAGAATAATATTTTGTACTATTTGAGTCAATTGAATGTTTACTTCTCTTGAATATTGTTTATGTTAAAGGCTCCAGAAACAGTCATTTTCATTGGTATAAAACTTAGTTATAGTTCAAGGGAATACAGATCGTTGCGTTGCAATAGTTATTGATTGTTTGTTTGAATGTTGTTTAATGCCACTTTCAGCAATTTTTCAGCTATTTCATGGTGTCCAGTTTTTGTTGGGGAAGGAAGCCGGAGAAAACCCCCAACCTTCAGTAGGAAAACTGTCAATCCTTGTCAATTATGATTGGAGTCTAGCACATCGTTCCTGGAGAAACCCGCAATCAATTAGTTATTGATGTACTATTTTAAATAAATGTGAATATTCCTAACCTTTCAATAGGAATAATTCTTATAATCGAATTATCCAATCACAGTGAAGTTCACAGCACAGTAAGGAAAACAGTGTTATTTTTTTGTCTTTTTACAAGTAAATTTATATTTGGATCTGCACTCACAGCAAGATCTTCTGATCTGGAACTTATGAAAGGTCCTATTGTCATGTTGTTCTTGTCAATTTGGATGTCATTAGTTGACAATTAGATCAAGCAGAGATCAACTATAAAAATGCACTAAAATTACTAAGAAAATTTTTAAAAACCTTATTTTTAATTTTTAATATAAAAGTTTTCAAATGGTCCTGCAGGCTATAAACCAGTTAATGGAAACATAATTGTCCAAATAAAAATTTTATATAATGGCACAAAAAAATTCGGTCTGGAAATTATCATTGCCATGTTGAGAGCAAATTTCTTACAAATAATTTTGCTGTAATTATTTTGGACATTAAATAATGTTCAAAGTGGTTAACAAAAGCTTAATCAATACCCATTTTCTCAATGTTGTAAACAATTAGAAATTGATTTTCTTAGGTCCTGATTTACCTTCGTGAATTTGCAGGACTTTATAGGACCTTTGAAATTGCCATTGTATACTTGGAGAGAACAAAGACTGGAGAAATTAGTTTGCCATAAAAGACTGCCGTTATTTAAGCGATACTCCCTGTAATGACTTCCTTCTGTAATAACTGTCCAATTTCCTCTCCCAAGAAAAGAAGATCATTACATTAATAATGCAAGTAACTTTGACAAAGGTAGCATTAAAAAAGTCATCTTTATTAGGGATCCTTTAAGTTTACGTGTCAAGTCATACTGAAAATGTGGGCCTCTGAAAAAGATTGTTAGTGTATGTATCTGTCTCTAATTATGAAACTGTTTGTATCAAAATCGGTCAATTTTCAGATCATTCTTGTTGTCATGTGTGGTGCAGACCTAATATATCAATATTCAAATTTTGAAATTTTTAAAGGAACTTTTATAGAGAAAACATTTCAGAGTTAGCTTGATATGATATTGAAATTCAAAATCAGATGTGCTTATCAAATGTCTGTTCCACCTGGTTATGAATTTTCTCCCTTGATAATTTGACAAATATACAATAAAATATGGATTTATAGGAAACAGGCCATTTATTTCCTTACAAAATCATAGCCAACATGTGATAATTATGTGTAATTTATTGTTCACACAAACCGGTTTTCACATTTTCCCTGCAATATTGAACTGATGATAACAGAAAATTGAATTGGGAACGTTTATCAATGCTATTGTTGATGAACTTATGGAAAAATCCGCACATTATCAATTCGCTCTTTGTACCATCCTAATCAACAATAAATTGGTGATAACCTCTTTTCCAATTATCAGTTCGCAATTAGATTCTCTATAAAGGAACATGAAATAATTAACTTTGTTCATAAAATCTGATTGTAGTGAAACTGACATTGATTACGAAATTGATGTATATTGAATTTATAATTTTTTTTATTCAGTATTTACATTGTATGTTTCGTTCATATGAAATTGTGATGTGAAAGAAAAGATACTAATTTTCTGATTAGGATTTGAATGCCTTAGTAAAATTTTGTTTGAATGTGTTTTATGGCCACTTTCAATTTATCTATGTCATCGTGGCCCATTTTTATTGGTGATTGAAGCAGTCTAGTACCCAATGCAAACCCAACCTTCTGTAGAAAAATGGCATTCATTGGAACATAGAACAGCATGCCAACCCATAGAAATAACTCTTATCTTTGACAATATATCCATATTTAGCACTTGTAATCCATAATTTAAAATAATAAATAAATAAACTACATTTCCTTCTACCCATTTTTAAATAGAATTCCCCTCCCCCCCCCAAAAAAAAAAATTACATAGATGTACATGTATAATGTAAACTCAACCAAAATGCAGATCAAACTGTTGATTAATACACGTAGTAATTAAATACAAGTAAATTTCAAGATCTCTAAAATGTGTTATGTGTTTGGTTGATCTTTTCAGATTAGGTTTCCAAGTTCCTCTGTACATTGTATTTTTTAGAAATCAAGCATGAATATCAGTGCAGATAAATATAGCTTGTTAACTAATATTTACAATAAACCATGTAACTACCCTTATGGTATTAAGAAAAAATAGCAAGGAAAGTGACGAACTCACAGGAGTCGAAAGTCAAGAGGCGATTATAAATATAGACACATGCACAGGACTCGAAGTAGAAACGTAAAACACAGAAAATGAAAGCGAGTAACTTGAATCCCATGAAAGAACAAATATTTACAGACATAAGACGTGTGAATGAAAATATATAAATATGCCTCTCAGTTTAAAGTAAAGAAGCTTATCTCTTGGATTAGCTGAAATACAAAACAGTCATGCCAATAAATTTCTTTGGATTTAAGGATAAATTCATGGATTATGTAAGAAGTCAGTTAATCATATTAGCCCTCCTCAATCAGGGGCTATTGTTGGTATAAAAATCAAAACAAAAAATAACGAGGACTGATTGGACCTGTTAACATGGTCTTGTTACTTAACAAAGATTTGAATTGGACTTAACTTTCTGTGTTTTGACTGGATCTGATGAATGTGTCATGTCATAATTGTATTTTATAGGGTCATGAAAGTGCCTCTATTTATGAAGTAAATTTCATTTTCCAGTCTACATCAAAATATTAATATATTTGTTTTCTTTATCAAAATTGTCTTGTTTTCATATGGTGTTAAAATAAACATAAATAGTGACTTATTAGAAAAATATTGGTGAAGCAATATACACTGTGTTGTATATAGAAAATATCTAAATACTATGAAGTGTCAAAAATGTAAATTTCAAAATTTAAAAAATTCAATTGTGTCATACCATTTTTAATGCTTGTTTATAAAAAAAAACAAGTCCATCAGATGTATGTTCTTTTGCATTATTTTGTTAATCTTATTCTAATAGGGTGAATTATTATTAAGTTCTTTATAAAAATCACTTTTTTTTTTTAAAATGTCAGTATTTTTTGTCATTAGAAATTACTATTGTATATTTAACATAGACATAGGCATCCATAAATATGTAAAGTATACCAAAAGGTTTTTTTGTACACACAAAAAAGTCATATGTTAATTAATGTAAATATGATAATTTTGTGATAACATCTCCTAATTGTGCCCCAATCTACCCATATTTTCCTGACTGCATACTAATTAGTGATGAAATTAGGAGAAAAATACAAAGCTTGCATTAATTAATTAGATAGCATCATGCAGGGACATGTATTGTATAATCTATATTAGTGTGTCCACAGTACAAGTCCCTGATATACAATATCCTTGGTGATAAGTGGGGCTGACTTAGTAGGGGGTGTGTCATCTGGAATCTAACTACCCTTTAGTTATCAGCTGTGATATTGACAAGCAAAGGTCTATTTCAGTACCTGTTCAGGATTATGACAGAGTTATAGGAGATTATAGTTTAAGGGAAAAAATTAATAATAAGAAATTTCGGATTTAGTCCTGGATTTATTTTTATTGGATTTTATTTACGCTTATTTCTTGTCTCGAGGTAGGCTTTGTTATTGAAATTAAAAAGAAGAAGTATTATTGAATTGCGACAAGCTGTTACACAGTAGGGAAAAAAACAGATGGAAAATATTTGTAATAAAATCTGGTTTTTGTTATGATACATTTTTCTTATAAGAAGGTAGGGATTTTTCTTTGTTGCTAGAAATTATTTTGACCTTTTTTATAATTGTTTCTTGGGTATTTTTAGTTTTTATTTATATTGATGCCAATGATTATGGCATATTGCTTTGTTATAATTAAATTTAAATGAATTGTACAGATTAGGAGATATTTTGTATTCAGTAAATTTTTGAAGTGGTCTCGATAGCATGTTAAGTACTTTTACTGAAATTTAAGTGGTTTACTTTCAGCTGCAGATCAGATGCTCATTAAATTTTGATAAAGGGTGGTTTACAATTCAAGTGGCCTTTTTTAAGTGTTGTTGCATTAAAATATTTATTTATAAATATATGCAAATTCAGAATTAACTACGCAGCAGAGAAAAAAGGGGAGATTAAGGATTACCTGTTTATGCAAGTCAAAACAAATCATTCTTAAGATTTTAACATTTTAAATCATGACTTTATAAAAAATTTGTTGCATGAAGATTAAATTATTACACATTACTGTTAGACATGTCATTTTGAGTTTCAGTAACTCTTTTATTTTGCAAAATGTCATCTTTCTAAATCTGTCACGTGAATTCAATGGCGATTTGTCCCTGTAAGAAAACCTTCCCAAATGTTACTAATATATTCCTGAACAGATTTCACATGACATGTTTATTTCTATTCTATTAAGCTTTTTCATGTCACATGTGTTCTGTTTATAATTATTTAAGAAAGGAGTTTAGAGCGGTCTTTGATTTTTTACCATCGCTTCATTTGTCCTGTTTGTGTACTGCTGCAATAAGGCTTTTAAACTTGGTCGACACATTTCAAAGAGATTTTAATGGAATCTTGGTTTATTTGCATTTTTCGGTACGATTTAAAGGATTTACATATATATTTATGAACTTCTTGTAAGATAATTAGAGATGTTGTCATTTGTTGGGTGACAAATTGATTTTATTTCAGTATACTCAGGTAAAGTTATAGCCTTTGGGACTTAATATTATTCCATCAAGTGGCTATAATCCTTTAAATTAGTATTGAGGGTCAGTAATTTGTATAAAAATAAAGATATTTGACTCTTGTTACAGGTGATATCAATAAATAATATTTAAAGGTGTAGTACTTTTTGAAATTTATATAATGTCCAAAAATTTAATTGCTATCAAGAATTAACACCAGAACATTAAAATTAGCTGCTAGGTAAAGTAGTGATTAACATGGCTGTAAAGTGTTCATTTTTCTATTTACAGATAGAAGAATAGCACATTGGAGAGATTAGTATAACCAGTAGAATCAACCCTGTACGGACCTCATACCGTACATTTCCCCTCAATTTGTGTTGTGTGACATGGCCACTGATATTAACAACATGGTCCAGAACGACAATTCCCCACCTACGATGCTCACAGTCCGAATGATCATGCAAGGAAAGGTTCGTACCATTTTTTTTTTTCCAGCCATTGAGGTGAAAAAAGTTCACACACTGTGTATAATTCTGGTGTACAATTTTAGTTAGAAGAAAACAACAGAAGTAGAATGTTTTGATAAAAGTGAGCTTTTGGGACACAAATTCCATTCCAAAGTTTGTGAATGTTGTCATATGCCAAAAGGATCTAATTTGCATGTGATTGGTTACTTTATCATGTTGAAAAAAATGCATCCTTATTTGCATATATTTGAATAAGAAATCACACGAAGATTTGCCCATCAAGGATAATGGATTTTCCTTTGATGCAGTTTTATGTACTCTTTAATAAGGACACTTAAGAAAATATTGTAAGCCTCCTTCATTAATGCACATTTTATGATTTTTTTCAAAGATAAGAAAGTAAATTTGTTAATTAAGTCCATGTGGGAAGTATGTTGCAAGTTTAACACTGAAGACTTGTGCAGCATTCATCAATGTTAATTCATGTAACGATATGGAGAAGGGTGATTCTGGGGCTCAGGTTAAAGGGTTCTTGAGAGGCGATGAATAAAAAAAGAACTGTGGTTTTACATTACATCATACATGCAAAATGAAGGAGTATTGAGTTGGTTACAAGAAAAAATAGCAAAGAACACAGACGGAACCACCGGAGCCAAAAGTCAAGGGGCAGTTACAAATCCTGATATAGACAAACAACACAAAAACAAAGAGTGTAACCTGAAATATTTAGGAACAACAATTAAGGGAAATAGTTAGGAGCAATAAAGATGTATAGGGTTCTCATGTGAGAATTATATTTAAATCTTGCATGTAATATATAAAGGAATATGAGTTTTTTTGTTTTTGGGTTCTAATCTGGTTACAAGTGGTGTTTCTTGCAGGGTTTTTACAGTATCAGATTGGGTAAAAAATTGTATGTAAAAGGACTTTACTCAGCAATGGAAAACATCAGACTGAATGTCATTAAGTTTTTAGAGTGGGAAGCTTAAAAAAAAACCTGGTCAATTACATGATATATGTTGTCATTTTAAAAATGAAACATAGCTGTAATGATAGAAGAATGTACTGAGGCCAGGCCCAATTATGGACAAGTCACTTGGTCTTTTCTGTCCACTTAAATTCACCTCAGCAGTGTGATGTGGGTGGCTAAATTTTGGCCTGTGCATTGTTCTAATTGATAGTCTGCCTAGTTGGGCTGTTCTATTTCAATTTTTGGGGTTTATTGATACCATATGAAGGCTTTAATTACTGGTAAAGTAAGTCCATTCAGTTAATTTCACCAATTTAATGGAACTGCCTTCGCTTATTTTAGTAACAAATGAGCAAAGACCAGAACAAACAAAAATGGCTAAAATCTGTAATCTGTAACTGTCTTCAAGGAGTTGTATTTGGAAGCAAGCAGCAGCTAAGTGTCAAGACAAAGTCATTGGCATTATTTTCTACTTAAAATTCAAGTAATTGATCTTCTGTTGACATATTTTGCATTCAACTGTATGCTGTCTGTTGTTGCATTAGCTGATATGTGGTATTCAGATATACCTTGAACTTTCTTCCATTGTGCGTGATGTTGATATTCGTTTCTCTGTCTTTGATCAAGGCAATCAATGTAGTTTGAAAAGGCAATGTACATTACCGGTTTCTTCATTAATTTGAAAGGAAATCTTCATTAAAGAAACTTTACTGACAGAGACGGTCTTTTTAGAAGATTTGATGAATGTACATGTATTAAAACTCGTAACTGTAGTCTGTTGGAGATCCTAAAATCTTTTGCTCCTGTTTGTGAAATATGTGCTGCCGTTCAAAGATGACTGCATTAATGTCTAAACAAAATATAACAAATTCTAATTGCTGTTAATGTTTTTTTTTTTAATCTTAGACTATTGCATTGTACTTGCATAATTATGCAATTATTTGAATTTGATGTCACTCAGGGAATGACAAATAACCCAAAAAATAAGTCTGTGCTAAAAGAAAATCTGTGTTAATGATGGTTTATGGGTATCTCTAGTTGGTAAGGAAATTAATTTTTTTTCTTCTAAATCAGGTTAGAAAAATAATAAATATTTAATAATTAGATTTATTTTAAAATATCCAATGTGTAAACTCTACGTACTGGTATTTGGATATATCCTGACAAGAGAGAAACATATATACCGCTAACAACAATGTTAGGACCATTTCATTTTATGACCTTGAATGCAGTAGGCTTACTGAAAATCTTGGGTTCCAACTACATTCAAGGGCTTCAAAGGGTATCTGGACTGTAAGATCACATTTTGATTTGCAGTGAAGATGGTTTAAGATGGTTTTTGTCTAAACCTGGTTTCAGTTGTACCTGGACTTATCAGTACTCCATACAATTTAAAATTTGAAAATGATAACTGATTAATTTCCTCTTTAGTATAAATGAGAAATGATTATCATGTCAATTTCAGTAGTCAATATCATCTAAGAGCTTTAGAGTTCAACCAAAATTTTTACAAAGTCATAAAACTACTTGATTTAATCCACAAAGTAAACATGAGAAGAAATAGATAAGGTCTATTAAACTGTGAACTTTGAATATTTATTGGACTTTAATATGTTATGAATAATCAGTGTTTGTTTATTTATAATCACAAACTTAACACATTTTATCTATAGCTGTTCAGATAATGGTAACCTATACCCTCTGGGTCTGGCTGTAATGTCTCCAAATGGGAACTAAACATAATTTATTGGGCCACAGATCCAATGTGTTGTGTCTTCTCCAAGATTGACCTAGAAATAATTTTTGGGCCACGGACAAGATTTTACATAAACAAGTCTTGCCTCTCAAAAGCCATGAAGATTTCATATTGACAAGTTTTCTGTTCGTTTATTAACATCTTTGAAATAAAATAATGTGAAGAAATTTTTGAAGTCGGCTGGCAAAAACAAGTTATTATGCTTTAAAAAATTTGGGACTAAAAAAGTTAAAATCACCCGACCAGTTAGCATCATAAAGAATCAATTGCTAAATAAAAAAAATGTGGAAAGGTTGTGTACTTGTAAATGTCTCGATTATTGAATCAGATGGCGTTGAATGACAAGTGAACTTTATGTGCAACACAATGCTCCTTAATTATGCACCAAATTCTGTAACTCCTTTGTCTGGTGGCAGTTAATATTTTCAATTACTGGTAATTTCCTGAAAACTAAGACAAGTAATTGTATATTCGCAATTAAATTTTCTGTTTAACAACATAATGTATCAGTTTTCTTCTAAATATAGACTCGGCTAAATGTTTGTGTATTGAATACTCATGATTAAATATTCTTTTAAACAATAGGTTTTAATTTTCTGCTAAATATAGACTTCGTTGAAAGTTGTTTTTTTTTGTTTGGAAAAAATATTTTTAAAAAAAGTTTTGAAAATGTTAAAAATATTAAACCTGATGCAATGGTCACTGGTTTACATTTGTTTTTCTTTATTTTAAATGATACTTCTTTTTTTGTAGTAAACAAAACAAAAGATGCTGATTGGATCATTCAGCTGTATATTTATTATCTAAAAATATAGGTATTCCTACTAGTTTATAAATATATAAAGATCATGATTAAAGATTAATTGATTGATTGAATGATTATTTACCATCTAGTAAGCAGTGTTTCAGCTATATTCAGGATGAGAACAAGTTGCTAACAATGTCAATTCTTAAATGGTATGAACAAGAGCAAAAAAATTTTATAAGATGGGAAAGTTAAACCTTATATTTGAGATTCCATGAAAAGCAGCTAATAACACCTTTAATACGTGAAAAATATGTTTTAACATTGAATGCTGGGAAGAGAGCAGCATACTCTTTCATACAAATGCTAAAATATGATACCCATAATCCCATTAATGCTGTTTTCATATATGTATTGTTAAAAAAGGTTGTTGGTCCTGCTCATACTAATTTTATTATTGATTACTATATAACAACAACAACAAAAATTCAAAGATATGTCCAACAAGCTTTTTCTCTATAAAATTAATGGTCTGGAGTTCCTGTCTTTGGTTCTGATTTCAGCTAATATTCTTTGTGAAAATCAATACCTAGATTTTTAACTGGCATTAATTTCCATTTAGTTCAGCATCCGGTTAATCAAACATAGCCTTGTACATATAAAACAATGCCTGAAAAAAAAACTATAATTACTTAACAAATTAACTGCCCAGGTAGTTTCCTTTTTCCTTGACTTTTTTAATACGTAACAGGACATTTTATCGATTAACGATGAAATGATATTCTTTATCATAGGAGTGAAGGTTCCATATTTTATTATCTTGCTTTTATTTAAAGCTTATTTGCAAAATCTCTCTTTTATGTAAAGTAAGTTCTGTAATTTAGATTTTTGTATTCAAAGGAAATATTAAGCCGCTTTTTGGTATTTTTTTTTCATTCTTCTGCTGACTTTCTGAGATATTTTTGTATTTAGACTCATGCTGATTTCATCTTTTATGAATCAAAATGTATGGATTTGTTCAGGTTTCCTGTTTCAAGCATTCTTTGAACGAAAACAAAATTAATTTATTTGTTAATTTTTCTTTCTTTTACAACAGCATTTAAACATGGATTCATTCAGTTATTGATTTTTTAACTTAATTTCACCATTTTTACTAAGTAAACAGCTAATTCTGTTCAGTGAAGTGCCAATTTCTTACACAAGAGAGTAACCAAGTTTAATTACTGTATCTGATGTTACATGTTCCTTATGTTCCTAGATTATCCAAATATAAGAAACAGAAAA
The DNA here is from genome assembly GCA_944474755.1 of Limnoperna fortunei. Lineage (NCBI taxonomy): Eukaryota > Metazoa > Mollusca > Bivalvia > Mytilida > Modiolidae > Limnoperna > Limnoperna fortunei. Next base: position 56,669,703 of record OX104114.1, on the reverse strand, counting down.
TGAATCCTATACAGAACATAGACTTTTATGTGGCACTGACTGTATTTTAAGAGAAATTCTGCCTGAACCAATAATAAATAGCTCCAGAAATGTGGCATCTGGCGGCATCTTTGGAAAAAAATTGTTAGTTGCTTGAAACATTTTAGCAATTTTAATTTGTCCACTAAGAAATATATTGCAGATTGGCCATTAAAACGTTAGTTTCTTTGTTTATGATAATATTTGTGGTAAATGGTTCTGTTGCACACCATGTTAATGGTATCCTACTATGGTCTTCAAAGCACAAGGTCTGTGATCAATGATGCATGAAGCTTCATGGGGTTCTTACAGAAAACCAAATAGTTTTTTTTCATATTTCCATGGCAGAAATAAAAATTATGAAAGAAACAAGTAGAGGCCATTTGCATAATTTGTAAGTCATAATTAATACTGCAATTTGTTCTGAAAAAGAATAAACTCTGACAACACAAACAAATGTCTTTTATTGTTTTTTTGTTTGTTTAGAAAGAAGGTAAACTTTTTTAAATAACTAAAGGTGAATTTAGTTAAAACAGAATGGTTGTTAGTAGCCTAACTGCATGTACCTGGTATATTTTTTATAGATTTTTAAATATCTGTTTGTTTGGGCTTTGGTGACCTGGTCGTCCTGGTAGTTAGTCATATTTTTTATACCTTTAGAAATATCTAAAAGTGGTATTAATCAACCACTCAAAAAGCTAATTTTTTGTCACTGGAGTTTCTCAAGGTGCACTCTGAATTCGTCACCGTGTGAAAACTGGACACCATGATCAACTTAAAAAAATTTCAGAAATGACACCAATCCTAAAGCAAACAAAAATATATTCTTCGTTGACAGTCACTTTCTGAGTCACACTTAATACTATTGATTTGTTTGTAGGATTTATATCTTTGTAAGTTTATAGATATCGTAAGAAAGTTTAATCCGCATATTATATTGTTGTCTCATTGTAACATATGTGTTTATGTGAATATTTTTCTAAGCAGGTCGATAAGAATTGTATTGAAACATTCAGCGTTGATTGGTACCTTGTATTTTTTCTGCTCGTAAACACGATATAGATTTTAATATAAAGTGGTGCTAATTCAGGCAAGACAATCTATGTGACATGCTCAAGAAGAATCCTGTCTTCTCTTATCACGTATTTTCTTGTTGCGTTACTAGTTTTCAGGAATTGAAATTGATTACGGTATTTGATTCTGTTTAATTCATTTTGATTTCTACTGAGGAACTGAAGATACATTTTTCTGAAGAAAAGTTGCAATCTCCAAACAGTTGAAAGTTAAATTGATGATTACCTTCGTGCTGATTAGAGAATTGGTTCTTTTTCTTTTCTCCCTTTGGAAAGTCATAGGGCTAGTTGTCAGATTGATTGAAGTGTTATACAACTACCTGTATAGATATTTTTTAAGATTAGATTTTGGGGTCCATATGCCTTTAAAGCTGAAAAAATTAGTTTTAAAATCATGTGGCTACCCCTTTCCATGATGGAGAGTTATCTTAAGTTATCGATCTACCAACCATTCTTGAAAAAAATAATGTCTGAGTTCTCAGGGTGAACTGCTTCCTCTGATGTTCTATTATATATTGATTAATTCTGCACAAACAGAATGGAACAAACTAATATAAAATTGTAATCATAATATAGGTATCGTAAGTAAATATCCCTCATTTAATAATATGCGTTTGATTGTGCTGCAGTTTTTAGTCTTTAATTTTATAGTTAACATGTGTTTTTAGAGATAGTTTTCTAGCAAACTAAATAGTTTTGTTTTTCTCTTTTCAGGAAGTTGGCAGTATCATTGGAAAGGTATGGATACATTTTGTACATTGGTTTACTGTTAAAAAAGGTGTACTTGTTATATTCCAAAAGTTTAATGATTAGAGATAGGACATATTATGATAACTGTCTCTCAGATGTGTACAGATGTAGATTTGTCATACTTTTTTCTCTTCTACTGCACCTGAGTTGACTTTTATTTTTTGAGTGGTCATGTCACAGGTCTTTTTTGTGAATTGTTTTTTTCTGTGTTTATTGTTGTTTATCCCATAGCTTCATTATATTTGTGTTTTTGACTTTAAAATTTCATTGCTGATTTGGTATTTCTTCGCGTGTATAGCATCCTGTTTATAAGGACAGATTACAGTTATAAAAAATGTTCTCCTAAAGTGCAAAATGTCTTTAAAGAAGCAAATTGCAAGTGTCTACAAACATTTGAATTTCATTACAATAAGTAATAAATATATATATAGTGACCACTAAGGTATTTATTATACAAAAGTACTTTTATTGTTAATTTGATATTAATAAAAAGGACACAATTTTCAGGCCTGGTCAAAACGGTTCACACAAAACACAGAAAGTACGGATCACCTGCCTTAGCAAGTCCTCTCATTAATTAGTGCTATGAATAGCTAGCTAATCAAGATAAGCTGGAGATAAATACTTCACTTTAATAAACTTGAGTCACAAACATGTTGTCAGCTTTTTCAGGTGTACATTTCTAATCAATACGAAATTGACATTTTGTCTCCAATTAATACATCCGATTTATAGGGCACCTGCTAGGTGAAATGATTTGCTGTCACATAAAGCTTGTATTTGTCTCAATATAATTTCATAGAAATGAGATATCTGTTGAGTTCAAACAGGTCTTGAACATTTAATGATAAAAAGAAACAATTGGGGTCCTTTTAAAAATATTATGTTATTGAAAAACCGTATGTTGTGTATTCCCACAATGTTACAATCAAGTCTCAATGAAGGTTAGGGCAAGACTGCCACTGTGTTATTTTGTCTTGTTACAAAAATTGGTCATGATAGAGTTAATAAATTTTCAAAATTATTTAAAATAATATTAGGTTTTTAATCATTTATTACAGTTTTAAAGGACTTAACAAAATTTAACTCTTTTTCCTAAAGAATTTTTTTAAAACAATGTATGAAGTTTCTGATCTTGTATGCTTATTTGTTAAGTATTGTAAAAAATCTCTTTTTATTGTAGAAGGGAGACAATATAAAGAAATTCAGGGAAGATGTGAGTACCTAGTTATACTGAAGCCCACCTTGGACTTTTCTTTAAAACATTATAAGAGGATGCATGCCTAAAAAATAGTGGAACAGAATTTTTATTTGGCATCTTCATGTTCAATACAAGTTTTCACAGAAACATGGGGATTTTTCATTCTACATTACAAAATTTCTATTTGTATTACAAGAGTGTTTGCCAAAAATTGTATTGAACTGGTGTAAAAAATTGAAATAGGGAACTTTTAATGAATGTATCTGTATCCAGTAATGAAGGTTTGATTATTTTTTCGAGTTCTTTTATATTATTTAAATTTATTGATATATTTTGTATAGTCACTGGGATAATTATCTTCTGTCTCTACTTGAATATCTTGGCTTTTGAGAAATTTGATTGCTAAACAGCTCTTAATGAAAATGTGTTCAAATATACTGCAAGATCATCTGTCTGTGGTAAACAGTATGCAGAAAAAAAACGGGACTTCAAAGTGGGTCACTGAAACAAATATTATGCATATTTCAATCAATCAACATCAGAAATTCTCCTCGCAATCATAAACACCAGGTAGAAGTAAATAATTTTTGAAAATTACAAAAATATGATAATTTAATTATGTCTTTTACAAGAAAACATTTCAATACGGGAACATAAGTTAATAAGCATGCAACATGTGATCGCTGCTGATCTGAGTAAATTATAATTATGACTGAGATTATTATTAAACTTATTTGAATTGTTCTTTTTTTTTCAGAGTGGTGCTAAAATAAACATATCGGACGGATCTTGTCCAGAACGTATCGTTACTGTAACAGGAACCACAGAATGTATTAACAAAGCATTCACGTTTATTTGTAAAAAGTTCGAAGAGGTGAGGTTTCATTCTTGTTACTCTATGAGTTATCTCCCTTCTTTGTGATCTTGTTTACAAGAGGAATATAGAATTTAACAAATGTCAGTGGTGCAGTAGGAATCATCACAAGGTATGAAGGCATTATTTGTATATGACCTTAAGCCTTGAACCCTTACCTTGTTCCCTGGAAATAATACAGTCACTTTACCTCATTCCATACCAGTCTTTGCATTGCAGCTCCTTTAATATTATTACACTGCAACCTTTGTTTATTTATTTTTGTTATTTAAAACAGTTATTTGGATCTTGAAATACCGTTAGATTCATGTAGGATTAAAATTAGAAAACGTGGCTTAGAAAGTGTTGGTGTCTAAAGTAATAAGACAGTTATGTCAGTTTAATAAGCCTCTATGAGATTTTTTTTTAAAGAGTTTTAATGATATTGACTTGTCAGAAAGAGGCAAAGATCTTGAACTTTATATTTATCTTGAGTATTCCTATTTCTTTATTTTTTGTAATAAAACAAGGATCGTCTTTTAGACTTAAGAATTTAATAAATTTTCTATGATGCTGAGACTATAAATTCTGACCAGACATAGAAGTAATTTTAATTATGCCTTATTGGCAGATTGCTTCTTCAATATTTCTTGTTTTATGTTTACATGTTGTTAAAAACACATAAAAATTTGTTATTAAAAATAAGTAGAATTTTACAGAAAAACACACTATCATATAGACAAACAACATAACAACAAAAGAAGAGCAGATATTGCTGATATTTAGTTAGCACTCACCAATCAAAATCAAGAATGTTCAACATTTAGGAATATCTTGAGGATTAGAAGTTACGACTGAAAAAGCAGAATATATTTATTTATATAGCATAGTGGTCAGGAATTATTGGTGATGTACATAAAACCCTACTCTAAGGTATTGAGGCTTTAGTTTGAGTCTTACTGCGGGCAGTGTGCTCTAGACTCATATCTTAATGGACATGCATTGCAAATTTTCTTAGAGAAGGTCGTGAAGTTTTTACCTGGTACTCCGGCTTACTCACTCAATAAAACTGGATGCCATGATAAAGCTGAAAAATTGTCCAAAGTGGCATAAAACACCATTCAAACAATCACAAAAAATAGTCTTATAAATCATGTTTGCTTAAATGGATTGAATAAGCCAAATTATTCTTGTCTGTGTCAGATCTGAATCCTGCTTGCTTAAGCATGGTTTTCATAGCCAGTTCTGTTAAAATGGACTTCATGTTTACAAATGATTATTATAATTTGCTCGTTTTATGTAACGAAATGACATTGAACTATAATAAGATATTCAGTTAATTTAAATATAAAATTATATATATTAAATGGTTTAATTATTGGAAATGTTATTGGCTGTTTAAGTTTTAAGCAAGTAAATTTGTTAGAATGTTATAATGTATTCGTGAATTTTATTTTTGTGAATTTTAAACACTGCAATCAATTTATGAATGAAAAAAAAAAGAAAAAAATTGAAATAGGCTTTGATGTGTAAACTGTAGCATTGTAGATGTACCAAAAACCTCTCCTCAGCTTGGTATATGCAGGATACATTGAACACCTTATTTGAAACCACAAGCATACATATATATTCCCCTGAAGTGTTTTATTCATTTTCTGCATTTTAAGTTGGTCAACCATTTTTGTAAGTTGAATGCTCTATGGGAATTTTGTAACCATTGTCAAACTGTCACTTAGATGTTATCATTTGAATTGAATATCAAATGAAAACTTCAGAAAGAAGTCAAATGTGTTGACCAATTTTATAGATATTGTTGATAGTGTATTGCTGATTTTCTGCAATTTCTAAAAGAATCACTACAGAATTAATTAAAAAATTTAGTCATTTTTATGAAAAATATGGCATGAAATCAGCACTTTACTGTAAGCAATATTTAAATTTGCAGAGTATAGGTGTGATTTGTATACTGTTTATGGTAACACAACTGTCTGAATTGATGTTTTCTTTTTTTTTGTTATGCATGATTTGTTTTGAAGCATGTGATTTATGGTGTGTTTCCCTTTTGTTTTTTCCAGGACTTACAGAATGCCTTTGTTTTACAGGACTTACAGAACACACCAACAGTGCCTAAACCCCCCGTCACATTACGATTGGTTGTGCCCGCTAGTCAGTGTGGATCACTGATTGGCAAAGGTGGTTCCAAAATAAAGGAAATTAGGGAGGTAAGGGTTTGATTTAAGCAGCATAATTTTTAATAGTAAAAAGCATAGCATTTGTTCTTGTTCCAGCAGTTATTTTACTGGACATGGGCTTTACAAAATTTCCTGATAAAAAGACAGGCGTTTCAGTAAGGCCTCCAGCAAATCTGAGTTTTTAAACTAATTGCATTATAATTATTACAACCAAATTAACTTAAAATATAAAATTTCACAATATTTTTATAATAAACATAGTTTAGTATGTGACAAACATTTATTTAATATAGCTGTTACGTTTAAATTTAGTGGAAATATTCATTTTCTTCAAAACCTAGAAACAAGTCAAGTTCAAATGCAAAGAAGACTGGTTCTCACAAAACCAGTTGTAAAATAGCATACTTGTCCATTGAACTTTGTCTGAAAACAACTGTCCCATAACAAGCTTGCTCGATAAATTCTGTCACATGACAGAACAGTTTACCAAATATTTTCCAAAAACCTGTTGTCGCATTAGATAGCCAGTTAGCTGTTACAATCAGCAATGCAATTCATGTCAATGACATTCAGTTTCTATTTTGGGCTAATTAATAATCTGCATTATACTTATTGTTTGCTGTGAGCAATTAGTTCAATGGTTGCATGTCAGCACATTCACTTAATTATAGCATTAATTATGGGGTCCATCAATTACAAACATACATAAACACTTACTGTAATGTCCTGTCACATTGAGGTACTTATTGTCATTAGTTTGGCAACTGCTGTAGATTTAGCTAGGAAAAACTGGATGACTTTGGTTAAATCCACCTGGAAAAGTTTTGGACAATTGCTGTAAAATCTACTTAGCAGAAATACATTGGACAACTGCAGAAAGTCTACTTAGCTAAAATTTGGACAACTGCAAAATGTCTATATAGCTAAAATTTGGACAACTGCTGTAAAATCTACTTAGCAGAAAAACATTGGGCAACTGCAAAAAGTCCATTTAGCTAAAATTTGGACAACTGCTGTAAAATCTACTTAGCAGAAATACATTGGACAACTGCAAAAAGTCCATTTAGCTAAAATTTGGACAACTGCTGTAAAATCTACTTAGCAGAAAAACATTGGGCAACTGCAAAAATCCATTTAGCTAAAATTTGGACAACTGCTGTAGAATCTACTTAGCAGAAAAACATTGGACAACTGCAGCAAATCTACAAAGCTGAAATTTATTGTACATGTAGTATGTTTATCCATTAGGTGCTAAAATTTGTTTGTATACTACCCTTCACAACAGAATGAAAACTACAATTGGCCAATTTTCCTACTAAATATATACATGTAGAGATTTTCTAGTACTTGCAAATGCTACCAACACGAGAAAAAAGTCACTTTTTAATTGAATACATTAATTTTTTTTAAAGAATTACTTTGTTGTGCAACCTGTAGTGTAAAATATGCTTTACTGTACAGTCAATGCAATTATTGCAGGTGAATGGCCTGCCTATATTAAGTTTGCACCGGACTGGATGCCTTTATTTTTTTTACTTGCAATGACAGATGAATTTAATTATGAGACATGAAGGTCTCTGTCATAACCAAGTATTAGGTTTGGCAGACATCCCAGAATTCCCACTCTCCATTAACAACAGAACACGTGTGGAATTGTTAAAGTGATGAATCTGAGGTGACATCACAATAATCTGCTCTAATGTATCTATATTACAAGATGTCAAAAGGTCAAAACTTATTACACACTTGACAAGATGTTGTGTGAATTTGTTTTTATGGGAGAAAATTGTAATATTACAAAAATATGGTTTGGACACAGTAGTCTGTGTAGTTTGGGAGAATATGGAATGACTTAAAAACAGAAGTTGGGAGAATATGATATTGATAATTACAGATGCTTTAAAAGCTGGGGAAATAACATTGACAGATATATTCTGCAACAAAAAGCAAACATAAATTTGTAACTATACATAAACACATTCTACCTCCAGCCTTGATAAACATAAGCCGAAATCATGCTAAAATGTGTAAAACAACATTTTATCATTCAACTTAACATTGGGATTTTTTTCATACATCAAATCAACAGCAATAGATTGTTAATTTAATACCAATGGATGTCCAATCAGAAATAACATCACTTCTATGTTGATTAAAACAAATGAATGTCCAACCAGAGATGATTTTGCATCCGTCTTTATGACCCTTAGATTAGAATAAAAAAAACTCAGTAATTAATTGTGAGCAGATCTCTACATTAAACATTGAAGTCAAATATATTCTTATCTTCTTGGAATAATTTCAAACAAAAAGGCTCTATTTTTATGCATTGTTTCTATGTAAATGAGAAATTTAAGTCATTGTTTTATAAATCAAAAATGTTTTAATTAATGACAGCACTAGGCTAAAAAAAATGTGTTATACACATTGTTAGTATGTGCAATATTGGGTGTAAACAAATGGCATTAACATACAGAACAGGGGAGATAAGACACAATTGTGTTTGATGTTTGATAGACTGTATGATAGGTCAATCACTTGTAAGCTTGATGAAAGCTTATATTTGTCAGTTGTCTTGTCATAGATATGTTATCTTGGTGTTTCATCACACAATGTCTCTGTGTAGGCTTCACCTAATAATTGGGAGTTTTTGTAAATGTGTCGAAAAGTAGGTGATGCATCTTGTAACATTTGAGATGTGACTTTGTCAGCCATGTTAATAAGTGAACTCCAGGACAACAGGCACCAGATATAAAAAATGAAGAAAACGAATGTATATCAACATAGAAAGACTAAAGTCATTGAAATAATTAGAAAAGAAAAACATTCACCAGTAGTTTAATTAATATATTGCAATAAAACAAGCCATTGTAGATATTCACCTACTATGTATCGCAATAAAACAAGCCATCGTAGATATTCACCTAACTGATATATCGCATTGAAACAAGCCATCGTAGATATTCACCTTGCTGTATCTGCAATGATTCATTCTTGTTATTCTTTATTGCTACTGTTTGGACCATCAATACGGAGAACAATCAGTGATGGCAGACATCCATTTCAGCAATCAGATCTTAGGAACTAAAACACTGATATTTAATTGTTAATTTTTTTCAACTACTCATACTAAGAATATATTATTTGATATCGGTTCTGAAATTACCAAACTAATGACTAGAATTATTTATATAAATAAATTGAAGGTTGAGATCTGGTCAAATGTCTTTAAAAACAAATTATGAGGTAAAAATGAAAGATCAGGTATCATTCTATTTTTGAGGGGGATAGATTGTATAAGAGGCATAAACGCTAAGATTTCTTTTTGTTTAACGAGTTGGAGTACTATTCCGTATGTCATTTGTGTGCATTTTTATGTCATGTGCAGATGCTCCTAAGAAATAATCTGTATTCCTGTCCTATTGGAACAAAAATAATTATAGTGGGCCCTTTTATATTGCAGATATAATTATGCAATGTAAATTAATAAAGGATTAATCAAATTAAAGAAAACAAATATGTACTCATGTATGATACTAAGCAATTTTTGCAAAGCTGTAGGTCTGAAAAAATATGAAAGATCATTCTCGTTACCAACAAAACGTGATAAAAATGATAATGTACCAGAAAATTGTAATTTACCAGTATACTGATATATACCAGTAAATTGGTAAAGTACAAGAACATTAAGCTAATCAGAAATAATGTCCTCATTTTGTTTAGAATGCAAAGTAGAAAGGACATTTTGTCTGCAAGGTGTTCATTGCCATTTTTTCCTGGAGAATTAAAGACTGTAGCGTTGTCTCTTCTCCTGTGAAGATCAGAGGGTTCCTAAGTGGGGACATGTGTTGATAATTAAGCCATTCATTTATTGATGCAAGTTGAGGGTGTAAAATTCCCTGCTATCATGTTTTGGCACAGAAATCGACCAGTGTATATTTATAGGTAATCCAACATTTCATGGCACCCCTACAATGAAATCATTAATGACAACAATATGTTGGGTTTCTGAACTGTTTTCATAAGTCACCTTTTTCTAATTAAAAAAAGATTTTTGTGTGGCCTGGATTCCAAGAAAAAATAAACAGGTCATAATACAGTTTTATTTTGTGCTGCTTAAATACATTATGATTATAAAAAGTATGACATGTGTTTACATTTTTGTCTAAATATTTTTTAACCTTTGTTTATGAATATGATCTTAACAGTAATGTTAAGCCCCCACAGTATGCAAGTCAACACTTGCATCCTTTCAATAGTACATAACAAAAAGTCATGAAATCCATATTGAGCTTTGAAGTTCAGTGTAAAAAAAGATACAAAGGCTTTTCCATTTTTTTGTTAGAAAGTTTTTGAGTTTTGTTAGTTACAATACAAAGGGATTCACATTGTCATTGCCAAAAATGCTTGCATATATATTATTGGTTTTTCTAGAATTTTAGCAGCACCTAATATAACTCAATTAAACGGTAACCATTTTAATTCCTTTTTTTCCAGACAACGGGTGCACAAATACAGGTAGCTTCAGAGATGTTGCCCAATTCCACAGAGAGAGCAGTAACTGTTTCCGGTACGGCAGACGCCATCACGGCCTGCATACACAACATTTGTAACATAATGTTAGAGGTACGTGTTATGTTGTGATGTGTTGTTTAGAAAGCTTACAGTATATAGATATCTTCAGTCGTGTTTTTGGTATGTTTCATTGAGGAGAAATCATTCTTTTGCAAGAAAACACTAATCCGCATATAAGGGTTTTAATTGAAAAAAGTAGAACTATAAATTTTTTTGTGCAAAGTCTATTATTATAACCCGTGTCATTATTTTAAGATAAGTTTGTTTTTATTAAGCCATGCTTTTTTTAACACTGTTTTACTATTATATTGATTTTTTCTTAAGTTGCCTAAAAAAAAGCTAAATTTAGAGGAGAAATAGAATTTGAGGCAAAAAGTAGAGCTAATGCTTATAAATGTAAGGTAATTTTTTTCAAATTTTCAAATTCAAATTTGTTTAACTTTTTAAAAAAAAACTTGCATTTCTTTGGCAGAGCTATATTACTAAATATTTGTGAATAGCAAAGCAACATCAAGAATGATTTCTCTTCAACAGAACTATATATAATTAAACTAAAATCATGATATTCAAATTTTATTAAAGAAATTTTTAGTAAAAAACTTTAATTCTCTAAAGATGTTTTGGAAATTATATCTACAAGGAAATTAATTGAGCTGTTCATTTCTCAGTATATGATACTCTGATTTTAATCATAGAAATTTAATGTAGACTAGAGGCTTATTCATTATACATTGTTAATCGACTGAAAATAGAAAATCTTGTCTGAAGAGCTGACTTAATCACTAACACATGGGCCGTCAAATAATAACTGTCCGGTTTTTATAAGCAGCAGTACATATATATCCCTAGGCTTAACAAGGAACGATACATAAATATTAACAACTTACAATTATCACCAGTCCGTTAATATGTCTAAATTGCTTTATATCAATAAATTGTTTGAAAGAATGTTAAAAACCCAGCTTTTTGAAGAAAAAGAATTTCAATTTTTTTTAAAGTTATCAATTTTAATATATAAAGAATAGTATTTTTTTTTAAGATTTGTTTGCTTAGGCTCCGATATTTTTCTTTAGAATGCTATATTTTGAACCTGCTTTTTTTGTGCTTTCGCATTAGACAAAAGAATAAATGTAGTTAAATTAAAAAATGTCTTTGTTCGAACATCACATTTTCACAATTTTTTTATTAGGTATACTCGAATTTTGTGTTTCTAACTTTTAGTTTAGAATAATTGTGTCAAGGGTGTAAAAGCCATGCTATACAGAAATTCTACCGAAAAAAAATAAAACCTGTGGTTAAAGTCGCCTGTCTTAAAGGACCATTTGTTTGTATTTAGAGAATTTCTTATAGCATTACTTTATTTTAATAAAAAAAATAGCCACAACAAATGTTTAAAAATTGTAAGAAAAGTCAGCTTTAAAGAAATCTTTAAACAAAACAGGCATTTGAGTTAGGCATGAATGTAAGCATAAAGTATCTTAACGCTGCACTATAGTAGCATGGATATTAACACATGACATCTTATATATTAGACATACTCATGTGAAAGTAAATATAATTTCATAAAATCGTTATAACTTAGTGCAAAATATTTGTAAGAATTTGGTGACAAAAATGAGACTTTCAGTTAGTAAATAAAATTATGTTGTTTTCCTAAATAGTTAATTCGGTTTTACGAATAGTATTTGCCATCTGATTTTTCTCTTTTTAGTTCTGTATCTAAACATGAAAAGCTTTGGATTTCAAAAACCAGTTCAGTATTTTGTCAAAATAAAACAGTTCTTTTACATTAGTATGTGATAAAGATGTTTTAAATTTTTCATACATTTTCATGAATATTTTCTGAGATAAAGTCATATTCTCTAAATTTTCCAGCAGTCAAATCCGGGATTTCAAAATGCCTGTCTCCCTATATGTTACCACGGTTATCGCTTAATTCCTTGACTTATTTTAGTACCGAAACTTGTAGCTATAACTTACTTCCTGTCGATGTGACCTTTAACCTTGGTATCCTATTCCTCTTTCCTCTGCAGTCCCCTCCCAAGGGAGCAACAATCCAATACCGTCCAAAACCCGTTGTCCCTCCAGTAATTTTCACTGGGGGTCAGGCATATACAGTTCCGGGTGGTCAGATTCCATTGACGATATCTGAGGTAAGTACTATTTATCTTGTTGCTATAGTAACTAGGTTGAAATAAATGTATGTTTCAAGGGCAAAGCAGCTTAAAAAAAATTTAATGATCATATTCTACTGCAGTGATTTCACCAAAATCTAAAAGTTTTAAATCGAAACGAACAAGTTAAACTGCTTGAAACATACATCTGTTGCTAATTTCAGCCATTGTAACTTGATGTAGATTGCTGTATATTTCTCAAGGCATACTTCTATTGCATAATTTTTTATTAAAAAAAGAAAATTGGTCAAAATAAATTCATGTCATATTCCAGTTGTAAAACTTTTTCAGGTGCCATTGAGGAAAATACATCTATTATATATTTACAGTTAAATTGTCTTTTACCTTAGCTTTTATCTAGCCCCCGTCATTTGTGATGTCATATTAGCAAGGTGTTGTGGACTAACGCTTCACGTCAAATGTCCCAAATATATACAGCAGTAGATTGTAGCTTTGTTGTGTATGCTATATAACCTTATCTTAACTGACAGTACGAAGATGGTACTCTATAACTAACAATTACCCAAATTAAACTTATCTTAACCAATCTTAACTGACATGTCAAAGAAAAACAATGCATACTTTTTAACTGACAGTACAGAATAAAACAACTGACAGTTCATAAAGTCATTAACAGATCATTACTGTTCACCCTGAATATAGTTGAATTTAAGCTCGCTGGACGTTAAGCAATTATTCCTTTAATCCCTCAGACATAATGACAATTTTAAAAAGGATTTTAACTTAAACAACAGATTCTTACTTTAGTCTGAGGTACAAACAGAATAATATGGTCCTATCTGTTGCAAAAGTTTAAGGATTACAATAATATGATCATTTTGACAGGAAGTTAAAAACGGATTATGAAGAGTTAGCTGGCTATACATGCTTTTGATACAGTTAAATGGTTCTACTTGTATTTTCAAGTTCACAGCTAAACACACTTTGAACTGCCCTGCTAAACAGTACTATGATGTTCACACCTGAACACACATCAAATTCTCCTGCTAAACAGTAATATGATGTTCACACCTGAACACACATCAAATTGTCCTGCTAAACAGTACTATGATGTTCACACCTGAACACATTTCAAACTGTCCTGCTAAACAGTACTATGATGTTCACAGCTGAAACTTCTTCAAACTGTCCTCATAAATAGTACTATGATGTTCAAAGCAGAACACACTTTGAACTGCCCTGCTAAACAGTACTATGATGTTCACACCTGAACACACTTCAAACTGCCCTGCTAAACAGTACTATGATGTTCACACCTGAACACACTTCATACTTACCTTCTATTACAGTACTATTGCTCACTGGGTGTTCAGCAATCAATCAATATATACAGTACCAGTATATACCAAATTGTTCACAGCTAAACACACTCCCTACTCCCATGCTAAGCAGTATCATGAATTTCATAAACTGAATGTACTTCCTACTACATGAATTAGCTGAAAAGGTACTGTTCACATGTGAACTTTAAATGTTGAGTTTGGTTTCAATTTGTTCAACATTTTTAGAAAAGAAACTAAATATCATGTATAATATCATTTCTGCAAAGTACCCCGAGGACAAAATCAATAAACACACAGTGTAATGCACATCTAAGCATAAAGAGAAGATCATTGCCTTTTTTTTCAAAACCGTTGATGGAATTCTCCATATCCAGAGAACCTTATCAAATAGACTGCATCTACAAAGAGAGAGATTTCCATTACTTGCGAAAAGAATACCTCACAAATCCTGTTTGGCTGCAGTAATGAATCCTGCTTATTTGGAATATAATGTGCGTGAATTCAAATCCCTGACGATCGGTTTTAATCCTTTGGCTTTCCTGTTTTTGTGCTGCATTATGCGTTTTCGATCAGTCTCCAGAAAGACTTAATTCATTTTTTTATCCATTGGCTTTATTTATATTGACGACACAATTCTAAGGTTGACATCGCGACTCATAAGAAGCTTAAGTCTTGAGGGATTAGGTCTCTACCCTGCTCATTTATTGTAAAGTAAATTTCTGCCGATTTCACTTAGAAACATTGTGCATTTAGGTCGCTAACTGGATTTGTTTTGAAGATTCATTTGGTTTTATTTGATAAGAGGTAATAAAATAGTTGATAATCCTGTTACAGATCCATGTAAATTTGTTAGTGATGTATGTGTTTGGAAGTTTTTCAGCCATATTTTTTTGTAAATTTTTTACCAGTTTGATATTTACATGGACAACAACATACAAAAAAACGAAAATACTTAAAGTGTGTTGTTTCATCATGTATATGTTTATGGGTATTAAATTGAAACTATTCCAAATCTGAGGATAATTAATATTTTGCTAGATTTGTAATAGAGCTACAAAGAGTGTAAATTTTAGTTCAGTAATATTAATGTTCTGACAATTTTAAGGTCATCAGAAACATTTCATTAATTCTTTTAAGTCAAATTCTTGAAGTTCTGAAATCAGTAAGACAAGAAAGAAAACTGAAATATTGCTCATGTTATGATAAATATCAGTCGATCAAATAAAAGCAAAATATTTAAAAACATGATTTTATTTTTTAATAAAGCATGTCAATCATACAAGAAGTCTGTCAAAAATGTGTCAGAATTTCATGAGACAAGTTCCAACATTTTGAAACTTACACTGTTATATAAGACAGAGAATATAACTTTTCTTGTGTGAATGTCACATGATTCGAGCCTTTCTTTTAATCTGTTGTTTTAATGCACAAAGTCCTTGGTCCTTGGTTTTTAAAAAAATTTTTTTTGTAAATATAGACTTTGTATTAATAAGATACAGATAGGACAGAATTGGAGATATTTTGCATTACTTAATAAGTCATTTGATGATGGTACATAGATTGATTTTCTTAATTACCTGACATTTCTTTCAAGGAAATGTCTTCCATTTTTAAAGGATTATCTTCTGCCTCTGATGAAATTAGTCTTCAAAGCGTTTGAATGTCATGTATTATATACCTTTTATTATTTCAAGTTAATGATCAAAGATGATTCAGACAACTGAGTTAATTAGAAGACTGGTTCAGATTTATAGTCATAGTTCTGCTTTATCATGGCAAATTTTAATGAAGGCTTTGGTTTTGGATAATATGATGAAATTGAAAATTTGACAGAGAGTTACAAGTCATCTATGAATTAGCTGAAATTAATTTGTTTTTAATTTATGATCATGAAGGTAATGTTCTGGATAAAGATTGTATCAAAAGGTAATCATTGTATTTATCATGTAATAACAAGCAGATGTTCCTGACATGCAAAATGAATGCTGTTTGTTCTTTTTGCATGTTTTGAACCGGTATTGATGGCAATAAAGGGTGTAATGTTTACCATCTTTTTTACTGAGAGTTTATGTTCTATTATCACAATACAGTGTACATGTATATAGAAACTGTATTTGTCATTTATGATGACCAAACCAAATCGGCCTTCTGGCGTTGATTCCCAGCCAGAATGCTAGTCTAGGAAGGTACTTCCCAAACTGAATCTGTTATTACCTGTGATGTTAGATTGTTATTATATGCTGGTGCAAATTTTTTATGGAACAAACTGCCAGTGGATTGATAGATCAAATGTAGATCATTTTGTGAAATTGCAAAGATAAAACTGTGACACATCACTGTACATGTGAATGATTACAGTCTCAACAACTTTTCAGCTTCTGGTATATTACAGTGATAACAAGGAACCAGTAACCAGAGTAGACTGGATCACATCTGGTTCCAAAGGTCAGGAGTTCTCAACTGGCTCTCTGGCTTAATTCTTTAATACAAACTGCAACAAACACAAATGTATTTGCAGACTTTTATTGAGCTATTTATAGTATATATTTATAATGTGTCGAAACATGAGGGCAGTTGTTGAATTCTTTAAAACTTTTTTCAGATCAACAAGTTGCATCATATGTCGTTACAACAGGGGATACCCATAATCCCTACAACACAAGCAATGCTTCCATGTAAGTATACAGACTTCAATAAGGCATCAGAGAGGAAGGATACAAAATATTGTATGTTTTCACAAGTGCCAGAACAGGAGGATGTGAGAATTGATGCCTTATAAACAATGGTTCAACAAAAAAATAAACAGTGGATAATTTTTGTTATAATTCTCTGTATGTGATTCATTCATGTACTTATATTTACATGAGGTATGTCTTTCATCGATATCCTGGATTTCTATTGGTTAAAACTGTTACAGATGACATAGAATCATTCTTAATCATTTCTTAATGAAACCCATAGCAATGAAGAGCACATACTTCCTTGGCGATGTCCACAGTAAAAAAAAATAATAACACGGAGTTACCTAAATTAACGAAAATAAATTGTGCACGATTTAAATGAGGACCCAAGTATTATTTTAATGAAATGAAAAGTAAATATAAAAATTGAATGCATGCTTCCCCGCTTCATTACAAATGTGCTTTTGTCAACGCTGACGTCAATGAAACTTTAAAAGAATGTATTCAATTCTTAAATATGTGCGGGGTTTCCTGGAACAACCTGGTCTCTAGTAGCATTGTGTACTTGTATGCCAGAACAGCTGTTGTTATTATTTGACCTGGTTTGCAACAATGTTTCGAAAAAGATACGCCACAAGAAATAAAAGCAGTTGCTTCAGAATTAACTATTAGGTACTTGAGCTTTTGACAAAATAATCATGCATAAAGGGTATATATTTATAGGTTATTTACGTTTTTTGAAACATTGTGACGTCATAATGTTACGTAACGACGTCTTGACAGCGAGCTGAGATGGGCCCATCTCAAGCTAGTAGAGTGATATGAAATATTATCGCACACAAAGATCAAAGGAAAATACTGCAAAATAGCGATAAATATATATATCAAGGACTATGTTAGTTGATGATGAAAGGACATCTGATATTTCTTAAGACTCCTTTGATTAGCAGTGCAGGGTAAACAGAATATTAAAAAAAACGAAATCTGGTTCAAATTAGGTTCCACACTCAGACTCTACAATAGACACATAATCCAGTTCTTAGAGTGACGTCAAAGCATGAAAAATAAATAAAAGAATAATTTTATATTATTGTTAGCAATTGACATCTGTTTTGGTCTTATGTATTTAACCATAAAACAGATGTTAAATTCAGCTGAAAGTTCATATTAGTGTAAATGTTGCTTTGTGTACCGATATAGAAGTGTAAATGTTGCTCTGTGTACTGAAAGTATCATTCTGACAACCTTTGTCGGTTAAAGTGTTCATGTGTGCTGTGAAAATTTAAAGACCACACCGAAACCTTGATACTTTGCACAAGTATAGTCACAAATTGTATGCCTAACTGCAACCTACTTCCTGCCATGCCTGCTGCTGTTGGTTCAGATGTGGAAAATAAATCCAAAGACTTTCTATGTTTATGGCACATATTATTTGTATTCATATTAATTATATTTGGTGTTTTATGTGAAAGATACTGGAAAAAAACTAGCTGTATGCAGTTTTGACTAAATATGGAAAATATCAGCATTTTGAAATCCTTTCCGGATTATATTTCTTCCCATTTCTAAAATGCAGGTCAATTCAATATAATAAAACCTGATAATGTTTGTTTATTTGTTTGAATGTTGTTCAACACCACATTGCAATTTTTCAGCTAAATCAGGCTTCCAGTTTTTATTGGGGGAGGAAGCCAGAGTAGGAATACCTGACAATGTAAAAATATTGTATATTCATCATGTTTTCTGTGTATTTCTAGTGCCTACATGTACCATTACATGACTAATAGCAATGTTGATTTCAGTGCATCACGCTCCTGGGATTCCCGTGGCCTACAGACCTGCCAATCCTGCAGCTATTCCACAGAATACACAACAAACACATGAAATATCCATACCTAATGATTTGATAGGGTGTATCATCGGCAGAGGAGGACAGAAAATAAACGAAATCAGGTAGCTTACCGTCATATGATATCAATACCATTCCATGTTGAGGCAAGCCAAAAACAATTCTTAATAGGCTGCCTGCCAATGGTAACATCTCAAATTGTGGGTCACAAAATGGTACACAAACTATTTTTTTTAAGGACAGCGTAATGTTGTGTGCAGTTTTAATCTCTGTTTATAATGGGGAACAACATACTAGCCAAAATCTTGTAGAAGATTTTCATCAAGCTATTCACTCTATACAGAAAATTAGATATTTCTCACTGAACATTAAACTTGGACCAATCAACTAGCACTTAAATATCTTTGTTTTCAGTGATTTTACACTCAATACGTCTGCTCATTTCTACTTTCAATATAACCTAGTTTACATAGCAGAACATAAATTGAGATTGAGACACAATCGGGATAATACATTACAGAATTATCTACCATTGTAAAAACTTACTTGGATCCCAAGTGATTTCCACCTTTCATTAATATCTGATAATTTATTAACATTTGTATCTTGCTTTCTTTAAGACAAGTGTCCGGTGCTATGATTAAAATTTCCAATGCAGAAGAGGGCGCTCCAGACCGCAAGGTGACGATAACCGGAACAATTGAAACGATTGGATTGGCACAGTATTTAATTAACACGAGGTTGGTGTCACTTGATATGCCAAAAAAGGCAATGTGGGAGACTCCATTTTGTATGTAAGTTTATTGGGCATAATTTTTGAAATTACAAAGAAAGAAACAAATTTGAACTTTAACCTAATTTATAAAATATAAATTGAAGTTTATAACATTTTTCATTTACATTTGTCACAAAAAACAATTGGATATTGGTCAGAATTTATATTTGGTTATTATTATTATTATTATTATTATTTGTTGGAAATTTGATCATTTAATTTTGAAATTATGAAATTGGTAAAAACTTGGAAAATGGGTGAAATTATTTACATACAAGTTTGTAATTATGGCTATTTATACAGAAAAAAACTTTTTTGTTTAAATTGTAACAATATAATCTGGCAACATTAGTTTAAATCAATAAAATATGCAAAAAGAATTAAATTGTTGCAAATATGAAATTAGGCCACATAGCACTGTCACCATGGCATTTATAAAACAATGAAGTCTTCCACTTTGCTTACTTTTATATACTTGTAAACAGATTAGAGGTTTAGATAATTATATGCTTTAATTAACAATGTATTTTATAGGTTGGTTTGAATTATACTAGGGGCAGCAGAGAAAAAAAACATGATTACTGTAGACTTTGGTGTATAAGACTAACTGTTGTAAGAGCCCTGTTTCCTTGTATGGGAACTTCTTTTTGTTATATTTTGTTCTCATTATAAACTTTCCTATATTTACGCCCCTTGTTAAATGAACACAGCTCAGTCTTGTACAGATTGCTGGTTCCATTCTCACTGCAGGCAGGGTGTACTCGACTTCAATCTGAATTGACAAGGATTGCCAGTTTTCCTACTGCAGGTCGGGGGTTTTCTCCTGGTACTCCGGCTTCCTCCCCCCATAAAAACTGGACGCCATGATATAGCTGAAAAATTGCTGAAAGTGGCGTTAAACACCATCAAACAAACAAACAAACAGTCTTGTACATCAAAATTTGCGGTGATATTTATTATTTTCTATTTTAAAGAACTTAATTTTTTTGCATGTTTAAATACTGTTTATTCATCTAGATAAATTTATATTTATGCTGAGAAATTGCTTCAAATATATTTATAACATTCACATGAAGCAAGAGTTAGCAAAATGAAGAGTTTAACATTAAAAAGCTTGTTTATGCCAAGATTACAAAGGTTGCTAACTAAAAATTACACAGGTGATATAAAACATACTTAAAGTAAAAATGTTTATTTGGTAAGTTGAAATTACTGATAGGTAATAACATTTTGTTGGACAAGCTTGATTGTGGAAATATTTTTGCTTTGCAGTATAATGTATATCCAGCCTTGGTACTGACAATACAACGGTAAATGATATTCATCTCCCACAATTCAAAATGCCCTTTTTAAAAAACCATGTGTTGTGCGCATTGTGATTTGGGCCCAAAATGATTTTGACTTCCTGTTCTGAATGTGTTGACCTAAGGGAGGTAACCCAAACGGTGGCTTTGACCACTGCCATAACTGCACTCGAGTTATTTCTTTTTTGTCATAAAATGTTATTTTTTGTAATTTTCCTGTTTTTCCTTCCCAGTTAATTGTTGTATTATGTGTCTTATAGAGAACAGTTTCTCTTTCATCATTAACATAGCATGCCTTTGTATAAAAAGTCTCCTTAATAACAGTTTTTCCTTTTTATACGATTTTCATGGCTTTTTTCTGCATGATGTATTCTTGTTTCGTGGAATATTTTTGGAAATTTCTAAATGGAATGAGAATTTAACCTGCTTTTATTAGTTTTCTTTTAAAAAGGAGAAAGACCTTTTTTGGCATAATTAAAAATTAATACTTAGCTTTAATATTTTATTTTAAATATGTTTTACATAAAGTATGCTGTGCATATTTGTGTCTTTAACAGATGTTTTTTTTTAATGTCAGATTTCCAGAATATTTTACAATAATTACAGCATATTGTGTTAGGAATAATTTGTTCCAAAGTTTAAAATCTTTTAATAAATGATAATTTTTAAGTTTTAAACAAATCATTGCTTGAAAAAAAAAATTATTGAATTTGAACAATTAAAGTAGCAAGTCAAAGAAAACATTATTTGGGCTGCCTCCCTGTCAAAATTGATATTCTACGGGACCTAATTCTTTGTCCCTATTGCACAAAATGTTAACGTGTACATGGTTTAAATTTCATCATGTTTCAAACACATTAACAATTTTTAGTTATTCTCTTAATTCTTAGAGATTTTTTTTCTGAGGATTTTTGGAAATATCTATACCGTTTACGATCAGCACTTTTCTATTAACACTATGTTGCTTATTGGGTGAACTAAGACTGACACATCAATGAAAATGTGAAACAAAAAATGCCTGGTTGTAAATGATGGGTATTTTCAATGATTCACAGTATTTTTAATCACAGCTTTGACAAAGAACATTATTTACTTCAAAGCAAAATGATTTCTTTTCTTAAAAATATTCCGAAAGATATACATTTTGGCCAAAGTAGAAATCCCATTGTATTTATATATGTATAGTTTTAGTTCATTCTTAAGTATTATTTGGCATTGTGTACAATGTAGACTTGCGCCTGGTTTGTGGATTTATTTTATCCTGTTCTAATACAGTTCCCTCCCTTTTCTTTTTTCTCTGCAGCATGGAATTGCATAAGAATTTGACCCTTGACCCGACTACCTCGACTATCCCAACAACATCTACATCACCTTTGACCTCTGTTGTTCAGTCCCCTCAACAGCTGCAGGCTGCACCGTATGCAATCACGCTGAATCAACTCGCCATGAACTCAATGAATATGAACACCCTGACTATGAGCTCGATGAACATGAATATGAACTCATTGAAGCCAATGCCGATTCAGCTGGGCCAATATTATGGATTTTTAGACGCAGTCAGCCAGAACAATGTGCAGAACAAAATACGAGTTGGGGTGGCGGCAAATGCTGTTTTGACAGAGAGGAAGAAAATAGCGCCCTACTAATAGTCTTGTGTTGATCATAATAGCACACAATCGGAGCAACTCACGTTGTGGTTATGCACACGATGCAGAAAGAATTTTAGTATTCCTAATTCTTACAACAGGAAAATGAAAGTTGAATTATGGGATTATTTTATTAGGGATATTTATACACTTGCAAATTTCTTTAGATGAACTACATGTAAACACTGTAGAATATCAGAATTAAACTATGAGACTTTCCCCATGGAAGTTTAGCCAGCCTGCTACATTTGAGATGCTCCGTTTGTACATAGATGTGATTAATCGGTCACATGAGAGCCATGTGACCTATGTTGATTTGTCTCATTATTTATTTTGTTATATTGTTTTTCCTTTGAAATCATTATTGAATATGATAGATTCATATTTAATGAGTCACAGTAATTATTATTATAGAATTTTTTGCTAAAATTGCATTTATTTTGGTTGATAGATTTAAAAGATTTATATTTGTTTTGCCAAAATAAACATTTGTTTTTGATATGTATATATATATTTATGAGGCACAAGAAGGGTGCAGTATAGATAAGTATTGGCCACATTTGTTATAAACTTGTTGAATAGAAACATATCGTCATTTCTTGACAATTCAAATTTTATATATTTTCAAACTTTGTGTATAAATTGAACTAAAAGTAAAATTTCTATTTTTCTGATTTTATAAAAAAATTATTAATGTTGTGAAATTTTAATAGTTATTGCAAATTTGAAATAGAATCTGTTGGAAGTTCTGAAATGATTTCACAGTGTTCCAGAAAATTCACCACAATTTATTTGTTTAGGATGTAGAATAGTATTTTGGTTTCCGATAAAACAATCAGAATTGTGATCCTTGGATGTAGTTATTTATGTTGAATACTTATTTATGTGTTTGGCATGTTTCCCAACTTTATTAAAGACTACAAATTGTTACACATTTATTAGTTAACTTTGCATATGAATCAGTAAAAGTTGGTAACCGAAGGAAAAGCTATACCCTGTTTTTTGACTCTATTTTGATACATTTAGCTTTAAACGGATACATTGCCTATAAAATGTATGTTAAAAATGACCTTTAGACATGATAGTCCACAGAGACTAGAAAGTATGGTAAATGATGAAAGTATAGTCCAAAAACTACGGTAAAATAACAGTAAATCCTCATGAAGGAAAAAAATTATATGCTTCTTTCATAAAAATAAACAATGTTTTAAATAAATAGTGAATTTTCTTGCACAGTGCATGATAGTGCTTGGAAACTTACTTAGTATGAATAATGTTTTGAGTGCAATAATTATTGCTTATGTAGGTTGTCAGTTTTGTCATGTGTGAAAATGCAACAAGATCAGGTATTGACCATACTTAAGAATCTTTTGCAGTGTGATTTTCACACAAGACTGCATATACAAATGTATTGTAATAATTAAAATGTCTACAATTCCATTACCCAATGTGTCATGTGCCCACTAGTAAAAATGTGTTGATGTTTCCATCAGCATTGCCAGTGCTTGGATTTTTTTCTTAGATTTTTCTTTGGGTAAGGTTACTCATAGACCTAAATGCATGTGTTTCCAAACACATGACTGATTAAAAATTGACTTAAAAAAATGTATTATTTTAAGGTTTCTATGGTTATTGGTATTTTTTAGTCCATGAGTACTGGCATTGCTTTTGATTTCAAGCCTTTATTTCAACAGTGTCATTTAACCTCCATCTCTGCTGTTGTACAAATCAATTAGCACATTGACCTTGTTGCACAGGCTCGGCACTTGGAAAAAAAACATTTATACTCATAGTTAAGTGCAGTTATGGTGATTGTGTGTGTATATATTGAATAATTTGGATTCATTTATTCAAGGTTAACATTCCAAAATGAATCCTGTCATCCTTTTTATTATCAGGGTAGTGTTTATCAATATTTGTTGAAGCCATTTATTTTCCAAAGGCATTAGTCAGACCTTAAGTCATTCAGAAATAGTATCGACGGCTTTAGATTAGAATTTTGTCGAAACTGTATTTTGATGCTTGCCAAATTATTTTTCCTCCAATTTTACATGTTAATAATTTGTATTGTTAATTCCATTTTAATCCATTAAAACATTTAGTTGTCTTCTTTTTTTGTTTTTTTTTTCAAAACAATGGGGTGTTTTCAGTTGAATTAAAATATAAACACTTTTATAGAAAACAGATATTGCATTTGAAATGTTTAGTGGTAACTACTTAACAATGCAGGCTTTTTAAAATTTTAGAAAATTAAATACATTTAATAATCTTTGGTTTGAAGTCCAAATTATTCAAAATTTATTTTGATTTTGTTATGCAAATTTTCCAACTAGTTAGCACAGGTTTGGTTTGATCTCTCATTACTGACCTTTTAATTTGGTGAATAAAAATAATAAATTTTACATAATTGTTTGTTATCTACCTTGTCTGATAATGGGAGATAACTTGCTACTGTCAAACAGAAAAGAAGACACTTTTTGTTTAAATTTAATGTCTCAAGAAAACATGGATGAAAAATCCATTTCAAAGATGCTCATGATTTTATTTTTTTGTTTAAGATATATCTAATCTTGTAATATTTAGTCCCAGTAATTGCAATATTCCATTTAATGTGTTTTTTATTACTTGTTTGCATAAACATCACACGATCGTACAAACATACTTAGCTTTATGTAGGGATTGGTCTTACACTTTTGAAAATCTGAGAAATAAACAAAATTTAGAATTTCAAAATGGATTTTGTCGAAAATTTCCATAATTAAAATACAGTAGATTCAGTTGTTTTACAAGCTTGACCATAATTAATTTATAAACATATTACTATGATGTTAAATATTGAAATTAAATATTCATTTTTATGGTCAAATGATGAAACAAGTTGCTTGTCAACTTTGTAAGCTGAATGTAAAACAAAATAGTCCAACAAAGAAACTAACAGCCTCTAGCCGAAAAAGGATTTGTGTGTTTGTATGATAATGTACATGTTTTCAGATGAGTTAAATTTCCTTGAGAGTACCTCGGCTTTTAGTAATTAGCATAATTTATTCATTTTATTTTTTTGTTTGCAATATATAGCATTATGTTTTGCAATATTTGATCACAGTTTGTCGTGGGTAATAGCATCATAGAATATATATATTGATATTGCATATTTTTTGTATATAATGATAGTATATATCCTAGCACATTATGAAGTTGACAGAATTTGAAATTTTGCAATTTGTTTTAAAAAAATCAACCATTACACTCTGCCAAAGTTTGGTCACATTATGGTCATGCTGTTATCTTCAACTCGTGTAATACTATACAACACACTTTCGTTTATTCAGAGTTCAGAGTCAACTCTTGGGTTAGCAAAAGTGTTCAAATATTTACTTGGAAATTTAACATATTTGAAACATATAATAGCATCCTAATAGCCAGTTAAAGTATACAATAGTTTGTTTCCTTGCCAAGTATGAGAAAAAGACTAAAAATTACTGTTTACTCATACAGTAATAGCCAATTAAGTAAATGTTCTCTAAAAATATCTTTGAATAGGTATCTGGCCTTCATGGGTTGATCAGTGTTCAGAATGTATATAGCTTTCCCATTAGCCATATTTCTTGTCCATATTTTATGAATGTAGGTTATCAGAGGTAGGAATGAGGTGGTATGGTATGGTAGTGAATCCCTGGAGGTTTTTGTCATTGTCATATATATTTTTACAAAGTCATTTCAGGTGCTTTTTATTGGCTGTTCTGTCTAGTCCTTTCTTTGCTTATAATCTTACAAATTTTTTTTATGAAGTATTTTTGAAAATTCTGGTTGAAATTAATATGAGAGGATTGGAAGTTGGACTTTTGGCTCAAAATTTTGGGTTTTAGTGTTGCTTCCTCTGTAATAGTACTATACTTTAATGTGGTTATTTTTATTTATATATTGATATATTGACACATGGGTAAATTGCTAAAAATATAAAAATAACATACAACAAAGATAGATGTATATTGAACCACAAATTTCCAAGGTTAATAAAAGTTGATTAAAGTTTTCTAATATATAGTACATGTATTCTGTTTTTTTCACAGTTCTTAAGATTCATAAGATATGTCATTTGAATTTATTTTAGTGACTCCAGTGATGATGCAGTTTTGTGTGGTGATTGTATTTTAATCAATGGTAGAGGTGTAGAGATTATTATTAGAAATATGAGTTCAATACTTGTTAATCCTGCCATACAATAGTTGTAATATTACATGGGAAATTCAGTAATAACTTCCCTTTGGTAACCCATGATATTTCTTCTCTGTTACTGTATATTTCAAAATTGTCTGCTTGTTTTCTACTCTCTTGCTTTTTCACCTAATAATATTGCACTTTCTTGCTCTTCTATTTTATAGGATAACATCTGAGATGTGCGGAATGGGCATTCGCTAAAATGGACACGGACCATACATTTTGTATAATGTTATTATTTGTTGTTTTGTTTTTTTGTTTTTCAAAAAAAGACAATCGACACTTCAAAGACATGTAGGAATATACTCTTACAAAGACCAGTTAATTTACAGAGTTGTCTTTCTTTGTAATTTCATTGCCAAAAAAAATGTTTTATTTCAATTTTATATGGCATTGTCACCAGTATGAATAAGGGAGTTCTGGCTTACATTTTGTTCATGCCAGATTATAAGCCAAAATGGTTGTAATTTTTAAAAGTGCAATATTCTTCATTTGTGTTTTTTTCCACTTCAAAGTGTTTGCACAAATTGTGTATTTCATTAGTTGGTTGGATATGTAATTTTTTTAAATGGCTGCTTTATTTTTTATTTTTTTATATGAACTTTTTTTAGGTAAAAATAGACACTGAAAAGTAGGTAACTTCTTAAGTTATTTATAGAACATATTTAATAAGCATTCCTATGTGCAATTAACAGCAATTATTACATAACATGTATTGCTGTAACTTAAAGTAAAATCCACTATGTAAGAAAGGCTAAGCAATAATTCAAGTTTTAAATCGAATAAAAAATCATTGATAGACATTTTCAGTTGTTCAGAAAACATTTCAATATTAACTGTATTAAATATAATTTTTCAGAAATCTAATCTTTTATCCCCCCAAAAATGCCAGCAAGAAAAACATGGAGAAAATGGCTGTTGTAACTTTTTGACTGTGATACAATGTTTGTAATTTTTGTATAGTGTTTTAAAAATCCTCCATTGACTGTGTCAGATTAAAGGATGATTTGCTGTAAACCAGTGTCATGATAGATAGTGAGTTGTCTCCCATGAACAATACCATGTAAGGGAGGTAACCCAAAAAAGTTATCTGCCTTTGCTAATAAAATATTGGTCATGGGAAGTAACTCATTACTGTTTTCTGTTTACATGTAAGACAATGAAATCAGGATACCTGAATTTTGCCGGACAATTTTTTAAATCTCCTAAAGCACATTCTCGCTTTACTCTGTGTTGTATTTTAGAGAGCAGAAATATAGAACAATTAAGTATCGTACATATCATAAATGTGGTATATTAAAATCAAAGAACTGAAAGTACTGTTAGATGGTTGTACTGTGTGGTTTCCCTAAAATAAGCATTTTGTGGTACTATTATTGAACCTTTTTATTTTGCTTTGTAATATCCCATGAAAAATTAAAATTATAAAAACATTGTTAATTATTCTTCATAAGAATATTTTTATACCAACTATTTAGTGTATTAATTTTTTAGCAACCTTTTCTAACTGAATTTTCAACACTTTGATTTTATATACTTAAAAGGCCTTTGTCTGTGAATCAATTTTCCTGGACATACATTGTAAAGAATTATGAAAGTTCACTTTCTAGACATTCGATCTGTGATTTGGCATCACACATTTGTGGTCCACGAAAAATTTGAATGTTTACAATTTACAGGCCTCGGAGTAATACAGATTGATGACCTACTTTTATTAAAGGGTATAATGGGGTACTATTAAGGGGTTGACTTTTGTTGTGTTCTTTTTGACAAACTGTATATAACTGTTGAATCTTTGTATATTTAATTGATTTGTTTTGTAGAAAATCTACGTAATTTTATATAAGTTCTGAACCCATTTATGGACATTCATCCAAAAATAACATAATTACATTTCTATCAGTCGTTATAATTGTTTTCATATTTCTTACGATTGATTTAGACAAAATATGATTGCATTTATCATTTAATGGTCACGATATGGAAACATATATGTAATTTAATATCATTATAGGACACCAAAAAAGTAAATGAAATTCATCTTCTTTTTGGACTTTTTATTCCTTTGACCAAATATATAAGAGCAATCAGTGTGATACTGACTAATTTAGTGCTTTTTCCCACACTTTTTAAGTCTTTTGACTGTATGACTTGCCTTAGGTCTCCTTACTATGACTGTATCACCTAATGAATGTTTATAAATGGGACCAGATAGATTTTACATGTGAAAATGTGTGATGTGAAATCGGACTGTTTACAAAAGGGTAATTATCATCATCTATTTATCATTTATTTATTATTATCATGATGAAAAGTCATTAAAAAGGTGCTGCACCTATTATGATTAATTTGTGTCTTGTTTTAATTCATGGCCACTGATACCATATGTGATAATTCACATTGTTAATTGTTCATAATCCGATGGAAGTTTGAAAGTTCTTGTGATCATATGGTACAAGATATAACATGATACATAAACAAATTTAAAATGAACAAAATTTATATGAGGTCTATACAACAAGAATAATTTGTTGGATTCTAATAGAGGACTTTGTCAGAAAATGGGCAAATCATGAGGTCCAGGAGGTTTATACCTTGTCTCAATAGGTAAAAGCCTTGAGGTCATTGATCCAAAGGAAAACAGTCGATTTAGAAGGTCTATGTGTACAGTAGGAATCCTCAGTCTTAAGAAATCTTTATGCTGCTAAAACCATGTCTGATATTCAGAATAAATATGTTGTTGTTACAGCAGTCAAAGTCCTTTACAACATTATTTTTATCTGCAAGAAACATGGGGATTTCACGAGTCCATATTACTTGCACATCCACGACACCCTCAAAGAGGAGATTATTGAAAATCGCAAATCGGTTTTGGCATCCTTTAGTCTCCATATCATAGTCTTAGATTGTGATATCCCCTATTTGTAATGGATACAAAAATTTCACGAAATCAACACAAACAACGTTTAATAGAAGGATCTTCTAAGTGTGCGCCCCATCAAAACTTTTGACCAATAGTGTAACAGTAATAAAAACGGGCCCTTTATTTCACCTTCCGCTATATAGATAATTTCTTTTCCTTGAACTATAAAAAAAATTTACCTTGGCGAGCTTGAACTTAAAGACACCAACCAACACACATAGAAAGGCCTCTTACAAAGATCTTATAGAAATACTTCTCAAACTGCAAACTAGACTCGACGACAAACATGATGACCTCAACTTTTCGTTTTCAATTCCCATTTCTTTGATAGCAATATTCTAACGGCTCCGGTGTGTATTGCTTATATTTGCCGGTGTGTTTTTACTGGTTTTTGGTTTTTTTTAAAAAGACTAAAAAAAAAAATGTCAACACCAAAAACCAAGTGAGTAACACTGACCTGATAAAATTTATCGGTGCATTGAAAACAGCCCGGAACCAATTCAGAAGTACAAAAACATCAACAAATTATTACACAACAAGACATGAGAAAATCTTACTGGACTTATGTATAAAACATGATATTGGATCTACCAGTACAAGAACCTGAAGATAACACAAGAAAACAACCAACAAAATCTATTCTCTTACATAAAGTGTATGAACACGACAACACAGGCATTTTCTGTCAATATGCCATTTTTCTGTGTGCTGCACTCAGAAAAATGGCATATTGACAGAAAATACGAAAGAAAAAGCTACATCTTGAATTATCAATTTCAGCAGGCATTCTCAATAGAAACACCAGACAGAGGAAGATCTAACTATCTACAAATAAAAAGCATTACCATCACAGAACTAGGGGTACTCAAATTACTTAAACAAAAAACCCACACAAGGCAACTGGCCCAGATATGATCTGTGGGAAAGTACTGAAAGAACTAAGTACTTAAGTTGCTACCATCATCACACTCAACTTTAAAAAAAAACATAGATTCAGGAAAAATGCCACAAGACTGGTAGCATGCCAATGTCTGTCCAGTATTTAAAAAAGGTGATAAACATAATGCCATAAACTATCGCCCAATCTCCCTCACATGCATCCTCTGTAAAATCATGGAACATGTAATAGCAAGCAATATAATGGACCACCTTGAACAAAACAAAATTGTATACGACCTCCAACACGTCTTCCGCACCTCAAGATCTAGCGACACAACTTATATCATTCATCCAAGAACTAGCACAAAATAACAACAGTAACATCCAAACTGGTGTCTTTTTGATGGACTTTGCCAAGGCCTTTGACAAAGTCCCTCACAAAAGACTTCTATACAAGCTACAATACTATGGAATTGATAAAAACACTCTTATATTGATAGAAGACTTCCTCAACCAGCGCACACTAACTGTCTTAGTCAATGATGAATGCTCAGAAAAAAAACATTTCACATCATGTGTACCCCAAGGAACAGTATTGGGCCCAATACTGATCCTTGTATATATAAACGACTTCAGTGACAACATCAAACACAGCACCTTACGTCTCTTTTCTGACGGCAACATTATTTATAAAACATTCAAAACAACATATGATGCAAAAAAATTACAACAAGATTTAACAGCAGCAGCAAAATGGGAGGACTGGCTCATGTCGTTCCAACCTGACAAATTGTTCAGTACTTCAGGTAACAGCAAAAAGAAACCCAGTTTCCTATGATAACACTCTACACCAGCACAAACTCAAAATAGAAACATCTACAAAATACCTTGGTAAAACAATACAGAACGATCTAAAATGGAACAAACATGTTGACAACATCTCGGCATCGGCAACAAAACAACTAAATTTTCTAAAGCGCAATTTAAAAGTAAAAACACAAAACATCAAAGATAAAGCATATAAAGCACTAGGACGTCCAAAATTGGAATACATCTGCTGAGTTTGGAACCCTCACACGAAATCCAAAAATACCAACTTGAAATGGTCCAGCGCAGAGCCACAAGGTATGTTTCTAATCGTTTCCATAACACAAGCTCAGTAACTGGCATGATATCAGATTTAAACTGGCCCACACTTCAGCAGAGACGTACCAGAACACGTATCATCTTCTATAAAGTCATTCACCACCTCGTTGCTTTTTAGTCTTTGAACTTACTTACCTTCACACCCATGTACCAGACAGTTTACACATAATTTCTCATTCAGACACATACATACCAACAAAGATTCTTATAAATACTCCTGTTATCCCAGAAAAATTATACAATGGAACCTCATGCCTGCCATAGCAGTGCAGTGCACAACTTTGGACAGCTTTAAAGAACAGGTTACAAAATCTGTTCTTCAACAATACCTTCACATCTAAAACCACAGCTTTGTAAATAGTTTTATCCTTATATGTATAGTATAAAAGAAAACAAAAAAAGTAAAATATAAAAATAGATTAGCTCATTTGTTTATTAATTTGAAGTTCGCTAATTATTTGATTTCAGTTGTTTGTATATAGTACCCATGCATGCGTTGGCAAGTAACATCTTTGCCTGGCAATTTAACATCATTGCCCGACACGTAATCAGAATTGATGGAGTACTGAAACAGAAAGAAGAAGAGGTGTTCTAGACCAAACGAGTAAGCAGTACCTGCCTCTAGTTAATCGTCGAGTTGCTCAATTTCATATTGCTCCGTGCGGGATCCGGGTGGCTAAAAGAATAGACCGCAGTCGCGCTAGCTTGTCGTAAAAGGCGACTAAATAGCGCCCAGTACCCTGACCGGCGTGTCAGGTCGGTTTGCCTAAAGACCGACTGGGCTGTGTGCCCCAGATGGTTGAATGGGGTACCCTTGGAAAGCTGGGGTTGTCAGGCCATAATACGTAAAACCTGACCGCAAACCATATTAGTGCACCGTGTTGGGAAAAATGCCACGTTCCTCGCACGTTAAAGAACGCTGCTGTAGTATTCGCTTTGAGTAGGGATTTCGGTCCCGCTACAGGAGGCTAAATTGCCCGACCCTATCCATCCTCCAATTTGCCAGTGGCAATCTAAAATCCGTTACCCCTATTTTTCCTTGTGTCCCATCCCATTTTCATTCATCATCATTTCATTTTCATTTTATCATCCATTTAATGTTCATCGCCTGAATATAGCTGAAATATTTCTGCTCGGGCGTTAAACACCATTAATCAATCAATCAATCAATTTCATATTGAAAAAGTCAAAATATAGAACAAGGAAAGACTACTCGTGACTGACCAAAAATGTCTTATTTTATATGAGAAATTAATTTCCTATAATGATCAACTAGGCGATGCTGACGGCTATTGAACTTCTGAAGTGATGACAATGAGGTACAACAAACACCTGTTTGTGTAGTTTCATAGTCAACATCAGTGTCCAGTCTAAAAAAATCAGCATAGCAATTGCAATATCTAGCATAACGTTTAAATTGTGAAATTTAAACAACATACGCTGATGCTGGTTGAATGTTGCTATCGGTAAACGGGAAGATGAAAATTCGAAAATTTAAGTCACCAGGTACAAATGCACATTGTAACAAAAAAGAAAACGAAGACAAAAGCAGGAATGTTTTGGTCCTTAACGTTGTTAGTCTAGAAAGACCCACGTTTACTCAGCAGATTTCATTACCGGTAAATGTTTTAATATGTACTAATTGTGCTCCTTTCCTCGTTGATCCGTTTTTTACTCCTACTTTCTTTTTCTTAGTATTACAATGCTGACGATAACTACGTAATTCGTATATTCAACAGGATGAGGAAAAAATCTGAATTGCTTTGAGGGCCTAGGTGGAAAGCTGCTCTAGGTGACTAGCTACTTACATGCTAGGCCGAATTGTACTGCCGTTATAATCCGATGTTAGTTTTGTGATTCGTTTGATTAACCTCGCATAAAAAGCTAGGATACGATTATCCAGCAATTAAGTTGCCGCCAGTTATCCTGTCGGAGGTCCGGGTTCTTACTGAGTAATCCGACTTTCTGTATAAAAACTTGACGCCGTGATGTAGATGCCAGTTAACGAAATTTACATTTGGAAACTTTGTTCGAATAAAAAAAAATGTGTGGTAGTTAAAATTTATGTTTGTTTGTTTGATGGTGGTTAACGCCACTTCACCAATTTTTCAGCTATATCATGGCGTCCAGTTTTTATTGGGGAGGAAGCCGGAGTACCAGAAGAAAACCCCAGACCTGCAGTGGGAAAACTGGCAATCCTTTTCAATTGAGATTGGAGTCGAGTACACCCCGCCTGCAGTGAGAATCGAACCCGCAATCTCAGTGTTAACAGACCACGTGATCAATAGTCGACGAGCTACTTTAACCACTCGAGGCCCCTTGAATATTTATGTATAGATGAAGGTAATAACAAAATACCGAACACCAAGGAAACTGTCAAAAAGACAACCAAAGAAAGTCCAACTTGAGAACCAACAACAAAAAACATTGCAAATGCAGTAATGGTCCCGGCTTGGTACAGGGATTTAAAAAGAAATCTAAGTTTAGATTAACAAGTAGAAACCCAAGCATACTATGCTTATCCATTTATTTTAACCCTTCTTTTTCTGTAGCAAACGAAGTTTCTCTCTAATTTTGGGGCCAGAGCCTAGGTGTCCGAGTGGTCCAAATACTGTATTGATGAGAGGCGTATTCTAGCCTTAATTTGTGGTACCTATTTAATTGTTGGGTCTTTAACATTTTAACGTTTATTTTATTGCGGTACCTGTTTAATTATGTGGCACATTTCATTGTAGAGCGTATCTGATTATGGGACACATTTCATGTTGTGCCTGTGTTATTGTGGTGACTATTTTATGCTGAGCCTATTTTATTTTAATACCTATTTTAGTTTGGTATCTATTTTTAGTGCTTATTTCATTATTATCATTTCAATTCTTGTGCTTATTTCATTGTGGGGCCTTTATCATTGTGTGGCCTATTTCCTATTGGTATGTATTTGGAACATATTTCATTGTGATGTCTGTGTTATTGTGGTGCCTTGTTTATTGTGGCGCCTATTTCATTATGATGCCTATTTTATTGCAGGTGTATTTATCCGTATGACCTATTTCTTTGCAACGACCATATTTTTGGACCTGTTTGATTGTGGGGGTCTATTTCATTGCATTGACTATTTTACTGTGGTGCATATTTCATTGTATGGCCTACTTTTTATCGTGGTCCCTATTTCATTTCGATTCCTATGTCATTGTGGGCACATATTTCATTTTCCGGTTGATATGTATTGGACACAAGCGTTTTCGTGGAAGCAAATAATATGCATTGCTTTTTTCAAAAAATCACAGTACAGTTCAGTGAATGGTGATGGGCAACGATTTCTGACCATTGTTTATCGCGTAGCCAACCTATATTTGTTGCCAAAATATATGTTTGTTTGTTTGTTTGTTTGTCTGAATATGATTTTTATATCATGGCGTAACTTGTAAAAATCATCGACATTTGGTTTTTAACGATTTATAGCGATAGTAAATACGCGAACATTTGGCAATAAAAATGGAATGCATGTTATAATATAAAAAGGTATATAAGTGGGTCTTTTTTTTTTGGGGGGGGGGGGTGACACTGCTTAAAATATTGTTTATAACAAAATCCAACCCCTCACACTCAGTTAAAATATGGTTAGTACCCAAAGATTGTATTGACTGTCGTGCATTAATTCTGTATATACAATTTAGTACTTCTTAGCGATATCCTTACACTACAATATTTATATAACGTGTCAATCTGTCTCTCTCCGTGTCAAGATACAAATTATTTATATGATTAAGAGGACAAGTTCATTTAAGTGCATGTTTTGTCTTTTTTGTTTTATTGATTCCATTGATTACTCCAAAGGACGTATTCTTTGAAAATAAATTGCAAATTGCCGGCTTCCTGGAATATTGGACGAATTTGGTGATGGTAAGGGGGAGAGAAAGGTACAGGAAGGCGAGTCATTTTTGGCATGGTTGCACAAGTATGATATCTATTTTGTTTAATCACCTCTTACAGTTTTCAAACCAGATCTCTGAATCTTTACAGAAAGATTGCAGATGTATTGAGGTTCTGAAGTTGTGATTTGCTATTATGGAATTATCCTAGGAATTGTTTCATTTATTTCCAGACATGGGTACAGTAATGTTTCAGAGCATTTGCCGAAGACGGTACCTATTTTGTGTAATCAACTCTTCCTCCAGTTTTTAACCCAGATCTCTGAAACTTCACAGAAGGATTACACATATTTCAGATTTGGGAACAGTAATTTTCATAAAATGTATAATTAACTCCTTCTACAGTTTTCAACCCAGATATCTGAAACTTCACAGAATATAACACATGTTGTGAAGTTGTGTACCTTCTGTTAAAGAATTGTTCGTGGATTTTTTTCCATAATTGTACAGACTTGAGAACTTAGTCGTTTTCAGAAAACGCGTAATTAACTACTTTACCATTCATTAATTTCACACTTATAATGAAGAGATTGCAACAATTTGGTTTGACATTTATGACTTAATGCTTAAAAACAGCACAAAGGAATGATTTTACAGAATATAAAGTAAATGATAAAATGAAGATAGATATAGTTTCATTTGTTTTATATATATAGATCTTCCTATATTTTCACAAGGAAACCAAAACCTTTGAGCAACAACATCGTTTATAATAAAGGCAACTCTGTCATTTCAGACTTTTGCGATTTAATATACATGTATATTTCCAGTGGTGATTTTTTTCAGTTAACATGTATCAATCGATCATAAACACACCAGATATCCAGATCCAACATCCGCGGATATGCTCTACAATAACTGGATCTATTTATTTTGAGACCCATCAATTGCCTACGATGTTGTCGTTGTTTGGATCCGAAGAATATGGATCCTTCAACGTATATTGGATCTTGATAGCAACTGCGGTATCTCTAACTCTACAACACTAAAGCCTACCATCGCAGACGAGCTTACTCTCATAAGCATTTATTGATTCATATTTTTCACTTTATTTCGTTATCATGGTAAATTCTTCATTATATGTTTTGCTTATCTACTGTATAAAAAATACATGATTTTCTTCCAATTTGGTAGAGTTTTCGTGCTGGGGATAAAACTGTAACTTTATCTTTATTGCAAAATTACACCAATTAGAGTCAAGCAATACAGTAACTAAACAAGAATACACAACAATTTCAATAAAACAATATCATCACATAAAAATAAATCAAGTGAAATTAAGCATCAGCTTACATGGACCTGTTTCTCAATTCTAATGACTGTTGAATAAAGTCACACAGTTCAGCCAATAACTCATTTTTAGGGGCTAATAGAAATTTAATTTTATTAATAGGAATTAAGTTGGGGAATTGGTTATTAAGGTTTTTTATGCTTTCGAAAAACAGATTTCGTAAATTATCATTATATGTACAATTAAGGAAAAGTGAAATTCATCTTCCAGAATGTTGCAGCATTTACAAAGTCTTTCTGGTCTAGGAATTTTCTTGTATCGCCCGGTTTCGATAAATAGACAGTGATCGCTAGTTCTAAATTGTGTTATAAGTTTTTGTTTAAAAAAATTGTTTCTTTCAAATAATCTTCTATTTTTAAATCTGTCTTAAGTTGACAATTTAAGGATTGTTTTTAATTGTTATTTTATTATTTTATATTTTAAATTCTATACTAAAAATGTAATCAAATAATCATCTTCGTTAGCCAAGGGTTACGATCCGATACTCTAGAGGGGGGACCTGATCGTAACACTTGGCTAGCGAAGATGTTAAATAATATTTGCAATTTACAATTTTAGTGTCGTCACTTGTTGTTTGCGGAAGAATTCATGTATAGTCAACGTCATTAATACATCTTATTATGGCGTCACAATCAGTCACGTGCTGAAAAACCAAGTTAGGTTATACGAAATAACCAACTTTTCTCATTGATTGAGTATTTAAACGAAATTAAAATATATAGATACAGTTAGAAGTGTTCTGTTAAATTATTCAGTTTATCAAGATAAAGCTGAACATACATTCTTGGATAATTTTATTTAGTTCCTTTTTATTATGACAGAGGTGAACACAAGACTCATTGGTGTTACAGAAACATACAACTATTTAAGGATTGTTTTCAATTGTTGTTTAGATTATTGGATATTAAACGACTTTGGGTCGATTTACGCCGAATAAGCGGTTAATGTTGCAGCGTAAATCGATCCAAAGTCGTTTATATCCAATAATCTTACCAACAATTGAAAACAAACCATATATTTTAAATTCTATAGTAAAAATGAAGTACTAAGAAGAATGTTATACAAGTAATAAAATATTATTTGCAATTCACAATTTTAGTGTCATCACTTGTTGTTTGCAGAAGAATTCATGTATAGTCATCAATACTATTATGACGTCACTCACTCACGTGCTGAAAAACCAAGTTAGGTTATAACCAACTTTGCTCATGTATTGAGTATTTGAACGAAATCAAAATATTGTAGATGAAAAGTAAAAATAATCCAATAACCGTTAATAATATTAATATATTACCCCACCTACGCAAAAAATGCCTTTCACAAATTCTAACATCATAAATGTCAAGATTGAACACATCGCGTGTAGAATATGTCATATAAATTTACGCATTTTTTTTTCTCAACAACTTTTAGTTAATTTTACAAATCGTTGACAAGACTGCCGAAGGTCGGGGGCTCTCATCGGGTACGTCGGCTTCCTCCACATATTAAAACAGAAAATTGCTAAAATGGGACAGAGCTGTAGTTATTAAAGACTAAAATACATGTACATGTATATACACCCGGGTTTAATATATTTCTTCAATTACCTTTTGAAAAACGATTTTTTAATAGATTTTTATGGCCATGGTGTAATTAAAATTCTGAATTTAGAAAGTTCAGCGCTACAATAAATACCGCGAGGGTTCTGACAGTTCTCGACCTACAAAGCTGCCCAGTGCATCCCCAGGTGACGGATAAGGGATGCCCTCTCGTTGGCTCGTTGGGGGTCTTGTCAGAGCCTAACCGAAGACCACAGTGGGTAACGTGTCTGTAGAGTGCCACGCAGCTTGCATGAGAAAGACACTTCGATTAAAGTAGGTTCGTTGTAACCGCTACAAAAGGCTACATTTTCCGCCATTAACCGTAGCACATATATTTCCAGTGGCATTCTAAATGTGTTCCCTAAGATCCAGTTTTCCCGATGTGATTTATTGCTGAATGTTAACTTGTTTCCGTCCTATTATAGCTGAAATATTGCTCGCTGGACGTTATGCAAACATCCAATCCAATCAATCAAAGGTATAATAACAAGAATGTAGCAAAACGGGGTAAAAAGGGGTATGCGAAAACAAATTGACAAGAAGGGTATAATTCAAAGGAGGGATAGGTTTCGTACCGATGTCACCTGCTAGGCATTTCAGAGGAGCTATTTCTGAAGTATGGTTAAATTTCCGGAGGTTTTCCGTACGTATAAGATGTATCAATAAAGATTCAAATTCTATATACAATATAACTACATCTAATAAACTCATCTAGTCAGACATAAATTTAATTAAACACGTCAAACTTTTAACTTATCTCAATCACAAACATATGACGTTATCACGCATGTAATAATTTGCATATTTTTGCATAACTAATAAGTTTATGTTCATTTTGACTAACATTACAAGTCACAGTTAGATCAGGAAATATTTAAACGAAAATAGAGGTAGGATTGTATCATTATTATTATATTTATACCCGTTATATCCATTTAGAATTCATATGACGTTGTATCATGGTACATAGTTACCAAACTAAAGTCGCAGTACTAAAGGTTTTATTGCCATTCAAAAAAGGACGTAAACAAAGGAGAAGTTGTCTCATTTCCGCAAATATAGGTAAAGCAAAAGAGTTGTAGTCAATCGCAACAATGCAACACCATGTCATAATTGACAACAGAAAGAAAAGTCGGCTATTAAAATGGGAATATTGAGAATATATTGTATCGTGATGTGGAAAAAATAAAAAAGCAAAGGGAGTTAACTGTTTACCGAATCAAGCGCACTCTGCCTCAACAATGCATGTCCATTCTGCATTCTGTTATACATTTACAATCATTTACCGTCTTTAAATGTCGAACCTTTGTTTAAATACTACTTGTCAAATTAACCATTTTGTTTTATTATAGAAAAACTTCAAAGATGGATCTCACTTTCAAAATTACGATACTGCTACTTATAAACATCGGTAAGTTGGTTGATATTTTAATAAGAGAGTCAAAGTTAGCCGTCTAAAAAACCAATTATTTGTTCAAGTACGATTGTGTAAAAACAACAAACAAGGAAACGCAAAATATATAGTAACAAACAAGAAACCAACAAAAGGATATGCGTAGCATCAATAAGGGTCAGTCACCATCTGCCATTTTTTTCTGGATTCCCCATTTTGTTATTTTAAAGGTTCTCTTTTTCTTCAATTGAAAAAAGTTAAATATAACGATACTACCACACGCATCACGTGTGTGGGTTTATTTTATTTTTCCCGTCATTAATTGTGTACAATAATTGATTTTTGCTGGTCTCATGTTTATTTTCCGCTGAACAAAAATCCGCGAAGAAGTCTTTACTAAAGCTTATGTTCTTTATAGCACGAACGAATCAAAATTTGGTATAAATTTTACACACGTCCATATCAAATCTTATTTTTTTGGAGAAAATGTAATAAATTGGCATATTGACAATAATAATAATAATACGTTATTAAATTTAGCACAGTTAATAATTTTGATAAATATTTCAGTTACTTCCAAATATAACTGTAATAATGAGGGAGCACTGGGATGTCAAAATGCCGGAAAATGCACGTATTTTGGTAATTGTGAGTGCACACCTGGTTTCCAAGGTTACGACTGTGGACTGCAATTAGGTATGTATATTTGTTCCAAGTCTGCCACAATGCAATAACAAAAAGAAATAAAAAGAATGCATTCGAATGTTATTTGTGGAAAAATAAAACAGAAAAAGAGGAAATTCCCATAAACAAGTGGGTACTTGTGACAATTTCCAAAGATCAATCCGATGAACTTTCTCCGATACACTGTCTTTGACGGGTTGTCGTGTTTTAATATAGAAAGCATTACTGGATACCATAATGAGTAAACTGTGGCACCCACCTTAAACATACGTAAGTGACCAATTCTGTAGAGTCAATAAAAGTAGGCTCATTATAGCCGCTACTAATCGATCAAATCCCATTCCTTCATAGCTATCCATACTTTTCCAATGGCAGTTATGTATTACAACATAAAAGTCTAATAAGCAGTTGTGTCAGTAGAAAGTACTAATTGTGCGATTTGAATATGTTCTTTTATACTGACCTCAGTAGCTAAGTCGACTAATTAATTAATCATTGAGAATTAATCACTGGCGCAATTTCGAGCCCGACTTGGTTCAAGTCTCGAATCATAGGTACTCCTACTTTCTCCAAATCTCCCCTCCAAACACACACTCATAACTACCATAAAACAGCCGATAGGATATTGCCGATAATTATGAGATATCATTAAACCTGGAACGAACATATTTAACTGCTTTTAGTTCTTCCTTACTTAATTATCAGTTTTGCGGTTGCTTGGCTTGGAAATTAAGATTTACCTTTTCATTTTATGTTTAGAAACTTTAATTAATTTCATTTAATCACGACAAAATAAGACGAACACAATGCACTCTGTATTGTGATGACATTTATTGTCAACTTGCACTTAAATAAACGGTATACATCTACTACGTGATTGATAACTTGTGGTAAAAATAAATATTGGAAAGAGTTGGTGATTTATTTTCAATTTAGTTTTATTAATTTTTCCTGAACGTTAAAAGATCAACGGAAAATCTGTGGTTATTTGGTTGTGAAGCGTGTCCTTGAAAAGAAAATATTTTTGTGTTTTAAAAGAAAAAAAACTGTAAAGTGAATTATATTTGACCTAACATCCTTATGTAAATTTGTCTTTTGTCAAATTTAGAGATGCAGTGTTCGTCAAGTACAAAGCACGATGTGCATTACAAACTTCATTTTTGTCGCTGCACAATACTAAATTTTCCCTCCCGACCCAACTTTCGCAGTTTATATTTTCTGCCTTTGAACATTGTTTGTTTGTTAACCTGCTTTCGTCGGAATATATCTAAAATACTGCTCGCTGGACGTTAAAAAAACAACTAAATAAATCAGTCAAACATGTTAACATGTAGTTAATATGAAAACTTATATTTTACAAACCAATAATTTCCGTTCGTTTTCTTCGATAGACACGAAACTCTGCAGTATTTTGGGGCTTACATGATGTTTTCCTATATACTTTAAAAATTAATAATCAAAATTAGGTCTTCGTTTTCGAGACATTTTTGTTGATATCTGGCTATATTACGTAATATTCGATTCAAATGCTTGATAATATATTTTTAAGAATTTCGG
Organism: Limnoperna fortunei; assembly: GCA_944474755.1. Lineage (NCBI taxonomy): Eukaryota > Metazoa > Mollusca > Bivalvia > Mytilida > Modiolidae > Limnoperna > Limnoperna fortunei. The sequence goes on along the minus strand of OX104114.1, from coordinate 56,627,702 downwards.
GGTCTACTTATTTCAGAAATAAATGGCAGAGTAATATACCTTTCCTTAAATTTATACAGATAAATACTTGATGTTGTTGTTTTTGTGATTTTTTTTTAATATTTGAATTTAAGAAAACATCTTTATTTAGCATTACGGAGCTTTGGCTCAAGCTGCAGATCGGAGTGTTTAAATGGTGGTACATGCTATAACGGTAATAAATGTTATTGTACGGAGGAATTCCATGGAGATTACTGTCAGTATAAAATGGGTAAGCTGAACATTTATTTATATATAAGTTGTTAACGAAAGTCTTCTAGAAAAATGTATTTTCTATTCAATGTTAAGTTTTATCGATCGGGTTATCATCCGCTATTTTCTATTTGCATACAAATGCAGTTCAGTCAGTCAGCTAAATAGAAATGAGTAACTTGTACCTCGTATCCTCGCGTTGATAAGTTGAAAAAGTGTTCTGTAGGTTAAGCAATGTTAGCATTCTCACTCAAATGTAAAGTCTATTGTCTACCAAAAGAAGAAAGCTATGTATAATCCGAACCATACAAAAGGAGCAGATCTTCTTTTTTATATTGTTTCGTTTGCAAAAAATATAATTGTAATATTGAAGATATCACTCCAATACGCCAAAAAATACCACACAGTGTCGTTTTTAATAACATACTGACGATTTCTATCCTTTGCAGGCAAGCATGGGAGCGTAGTCAAATTTAAAATAACCTGGAAAATGTTTACCTTAAAATAAATCTTTTGAAAATACTAGTAAATGAAACAGCACAGATATCTTACACACTGGAAAACAAAGATTTATTTTATGGCATAAGGCACAATTTACTATATACGACATTTATATAAAATATATAATCAGGAAAAAAAGAAAACTAAACAATCATGATCTTATTTACAGAATCAGTAAACTGTGGGATAGAAGGAATTGAAATCACTGTCATGACGTCACTAAAGTTTGGAGGAGAAATTACTACTAAGCCAAACACGACAGGGTGTACGTTCCAGGAAGCATTTTCACAAAATATGACAACACGAAGAATGTTCAAGCTTATTGTACCATTGTCTGTCCAATCAAGTAATCCATGTCACAAGGCCTTGAACAGGAGTGTCACTGTAAGTAGTCTCCTTGTATGATATAACATACTTAATTTTCTCCTTTTTAAACTTGAATCACGCTATTTGAAACAAAAGATGATGTTCGAAAACTACTCGCATTTGCTTTAAAATATTTCTAGTAAATGTTTTTACAGTCAGAACTTTTAATAAAATGCTTAATAAAACTTCTTTTATAAATATCGAAAAAGACTTACCAGATTCTCGTCTATTTACCATAATATTTTGCGTTCTTTGGTCCATCACATTTTACCTTTGGATGTATTGTCATGTCCTTATTAAAGCTGATAAGTCTATTTTTACAGTGTTTAGTTTCAATCTTTTTATCTTCAGAGTGAAGAAGTGACATATTCAGTAGATGTTGCCATCGCTGAGAAAAAGGAAGTTTACAACCCACTGAGAGATCGAATAGTTGTATTTAAATGCGTTTATCCTAGAAGGTAAGAATATAATCAGACAATCAAATGAATAATTCGGGAAATACTAACAAATATTCATTGCTGGTGAAAGATGTAATATGATCTAATTATATTTAGATATAAATATATAAAAAAATATTTTTTAAGATTTACATAACGTCCAATAGAACATTTTTCCATATTGCCACTATAGCCTGCTAACAGAGTTTAATGCAGGAAACAAGATTCTAAAAATAAAAGATAAATAGGTGATTCTTCACTCACTCACTTATTTGCAGGTGTTGTAAACACTAGTTTGAGTCATTCTGTAGCTTTATTTTGTGGTGTTGTTTTAATAAGTTAACCCTTCAAGAAGCCCAGCGTAGTTCAAAATCCTAATCCTATCGATTGCTTAAAAAATGATTGATTATATTGATGTTTTCAAATTGGGTCTTGCTGGCTGAGTGGTCAATATTTAAATTGTGAGAAACGGGGATCTAGCCTTACTGGGGCACGGTTTCCTCAACTAAGCCAATTTTCCTTCTGAAGGTCGGGATTTCCATTCGCTACTCTGGCTTACACCAGTAAAATGGATGCCGTGGTACAGCTTCAATAGTGCTGAAGTGCTGTTACACCCTAACAAACAAACAAAAAAGGAATATGGCGATTAACGTGAGAAAAATGTTTACTGCATATGAGGTCACAATCGATAGATTAGAGAATGTTGCTTTCCTTCCGACCATATACGTGCACAAGGCATAGCTTTCAAAACACGGAAATTCTTTGTTGTATCTCTACTTACTGAGATTGGCGGTGTACATGTATAATTCATTCAATAACTATCATTGTTCCCTTTCTACGCCTTTGTGTTACCACAGAGGAATGCAAGACATACATATCAGTTACCGTAATATTTTTATTTGGTTCCGGTGGTTTTGTTGTTGTGTTGGTTTCTTCTTTTTGACGTGTGTCTTTGTAAATGTCCTTTGTTTTTTTTGCATATAAGTTTTCATACCTCTTTCTTTTAAAAACTAATTGGTAAATTATTTTAACGCTCTAACATTGAAGCCAGTTTTGAAACTGAAGTAGTATATACCTCTCAGAAAAAGGGCAGTCCTTGTAAATAAAAATGAAGGCGAGCAGGGGTGGCATAAAATCACTCTGGAACTGACAACCTAATGTTGACACTTTAATGATAAACATAAGATAAAACTTATTACATGGATCGCTCGACTACCGAGTATATTATAATTGAATCTATAGTCAATGATTATATTAACAGGCATGACTAAGGCACCATGCAATTTAACGGCGGCAAGTTAGTATTAGGTTACAAGTTGAACAAAAACAACATGCAGTTTACACGTGCTGTTCAAAACTGATCTTTAAAACGTTCTTTTGTAGGCTTGGCAAAGGATCCACCAATGATATAACACAGAGTTATACTCCTGTTGAGCTCCTGTACCTGGATAGTAATAAGCAGCCATTAACATCTGGAGTCCAAGAAGGAGAAACATTTTTCATTGATTTTATCCCTACAGAAGAATCAGGTTAATTTACTAGTATACAATTTCAGTAATAAAGTTGTTCTTGTCTTTTACAAAAGTAAGATAGAAACGGTTTAAAAACAAGAATATTATGAATGTTTTTTTCCATATTTTATATCTAAGAAACATTTTGAGTTTACGAACGACATGTAAAATTCATTGTCTCACTTATTTTTTTCGCTAATTCGAAGAACGTAATCTTCATGCAGATGTAATGCCCTTGTCGAAGCCAGCAGGATGTTCCCAGGCAGGTCGTAAAAATTTTAGTAATTTCAAGCTGTTTGTCGTAAAGAGTATGACTGAATTTGTGAGTGATAATAAATACTGTCATCGCGCGGTTTAGTTAGGGGTATTATATCATATGAAGAGTAAACTTTTTATTCTCTCTGATTGAAATACAATGTTACTATTTGTTGTGCCTCAGCGGAGCACCTTAAAGGAATATGTGCGCAAACTTGCGCAGATGTAATACAATAAATCCATTCCAAACGCACATAATTCATAGCACTAAAGCAAGCTTTTTAATTCCAGAATATATGTCAGCGGGTGATTGTAGACAGGTAAATGAATGATTCTCTTGTATCTCAACCTAATGCACCAACCAATATTAACGTATATCATGTGATTCTTTTTTCATGTTATAACAAGTTTCTCTATACCACGAAATAACACGTTTATTGTTCTACAGGCTCAACAGGATTAAGTGTTATCAGTTTGGAGGCGTTCAGTCTTCATAATGGACAGGTGACAACCTTCAAAATGATTGAAAACGGGTAATTATTATTGGGCATCTTGAAGCTGTAGAAATTATTGCTTATGATCGTGTTAGTAATTTACCGCATACATTTCATTGTTCTGTGGTAACTGAAGACATCTGATAATTTAAAATCAAACCCTTTTTAAAATTCATACATTCAATTATGTGATACATACATAAAATATGCTTTATAAAACTTGGTGTACCAATCCATAGTCTAACATACTAGTATTGTGTAAAAATATTGGCAATACTTATACAAATATATTAATGAGTTTTTAATAATACACACAATAATATACAAACAAATACGTTGACAGGAGTAGAAACAATTAAGTCGATTTTAGGAATGAAAAAAAACCATCATTGCCGAGATACACAAAAATCCGAAACCAAACATAGTAAAGTATTTAATCATTAAGTTCTGTTTTAGGTGTATTTTGTTAGCTGCAGAAGCTCGTGTTAAGTCTTTGGAAACCGTAGAAGATACTCGCCCTACCGGAGAAGTCATTCACAAATCGAGAATAGAAATTGTAGCATTTTCTCTTTTTGGAAACAGCTACATGCATTTCAGCTACGACCTGAAATATTGCCAGGGACCATGTACACAGGTATAAACTTAAGATATACAATTGAGATTAATTAGGGCCCCAAAGTAATAACGATATTAAATTTGTTGAACTAGAGGGATCAGTGATAATGCGGTATGTACATATACCCATTAAACGTCCATCAAATCGGGCGGTAATACCGGCTACGATTCAAAATTATCCGAACCTATATATCAGTTTAGACTTACTTCTATTCGGATTAACGTTACTCTACACTGGACCCATCTGATTCTACCATTGTCCCACTGCATATAATCCCTATATAGGTTAGTTTAATTTAATGGTTTAATATATCATTGTGGCGACCAGATTTATTGACAATCATTTCAGTTGCGCTATAGGCTTGTTGAAACGTGTTTGATTATAAGAATGGTAACAAAACGACCAACGAGCAATATTTCAGACGCAAACAAATTAACGAACAATAAGAATATTCAGTAAGGGACAAACAGGGAGAACATTTTAAATGTCACAAAAAGATATGAATAGTTGGATAAGCCTTTGAATTGTTTCCTCTGTACCTGTTCCAATGCGCCTTTTTTGTGCAAATATAAAACTGGGGTCTTTATCGTGCAAAGAGTGTTCCACCAAAAATTTATTGTAGCTTGATCTTCTGTGATCTCATCATTTCAAAGCAAAGAGTGTATTATTTTGGGTGCGTAGCATTACTCCGACAGCCAATTATTCCGACAGCCCATTTCTCCGACAACCCATTAATCCGACAACCCATTACTCCGACAGCCCATTTCACCGACAAAGAAAGAAACGTATATAAACAGTCCGCCATAAGTTAAGTATCGCCTACTTTTCCGGATCTAATGTTTTTTCAATAACATAAACAAATGAGAAACTGTTAAATTTGTATGAAAATGTATGTATCATTAGGAAATTTGAACCTGTAAAATTCTTTATTTAAATCCTCAAATTGTAAAATCACAAAAATAGGCAAAAACAACAAAACAATAGGTGATTTTAAGTTTTAGTTTGACACGAAATTTTTCATTGTTTACAAAATTACAGTCATTCAACAAGTCCTAAGGTGAAAGAGTAACAAATGGACTGTCGTTTGGCGTATTTTCCATCAATATCGGGTATAACCTCCACGCTTCCGGTGTAAATGTTCAACACGCCGTCTCATTCCAGCAACCAAACGCCTAAGTCTGTACTGTGGAAATCTCTGCCATTCTTCCACAAGTGCGACTTCTACTTCTCGAACATTTTGGCATCTTGGGTTCCGTTGATTGACTTTTCGCCCGATAAAGTCCCACACATGCTCAATCGGATTCATGTCCGGTGACATTGCTGGCCATGGAAGTGTGTCAATGGCTTCTGCTTCAATAAAGTTGATGGGGTCGAGCGTTGTCGTCTTGAAACATTGGTCTGTCTGCAAGAGCATGGTTATCAAAATGTGGCCTAACGTGACCATTCAAGATGTCATAGCGGTATTTCAGACCATTCAATGTACCGTTGAGAATCTGTAAAGGGAGCTTGCAGTCATGTGAAAAGCATCCCCATACGGTAACGCCACCACCACCGAATGCAGTTGTTCCTACAATATGGTTTCTATGCAAAGCTGTATTCCTTTGCCGCCAAACACGTATCTGACCGTCAAAAGGCTTCAACAGAGAGCGGCTTTCATCTGACCAATGAATACGTCTCCAGCTTCTTATATTCCAGTGACGATGATGTCTTGCCCACTCAATTCGTGCTTTGCGGTGCCTTCTCGTCAGTTCTGGTCGTTTCAAAGGCCTGCGAGCACGTAATTGAGATCTGTGAAGCCTCCGAATAACTGTTCGGTCACTGATTTGACCACCAGTAGGCCACATTACTCGTAACTGGCCTGCTGTTGAAAAGGGTGCAATCTGGCTTGACGACCAAGGAAGCGGTCCTCTCTAGGGTTGTTTTACGGGGTTTCCCAGATCTTGGGCGGTCCTCGATTGACCCTGTCTGTCTATGCCTCGCAACAAGTCTGCTAATAACAGAGTTTTTCACCACAAAATTGGCTGCTATTTGGCGGTTACTCATTCCAGCATTTTTCATTCCAATTGCTTGCCAGCGTTTGGCGATACTTAATTTTCGTCTTACCATGTTGAAAAGTCTTTAAAAGATAATAACTAACCACAATATCCACATGCAATCGGACAAGGCTATTTCATTCAAAGTCAGTCTGTTAATTAGAAGCGGGACAAGTTTTTGAAACCGGTTTTTACACTGTAAAACTCTAATTATTGACATCTGACCTGTATGTTATATAAAGGTATTGTTTGAAAGCATTGCATAAATGCATCAGATGCTGAATGAATCGTTTTGTAATAAAATTATTTAAGAAAAAATTTAGGTGATGCTTAACTTTTGGCAGACTGTATATATATATTTATCATGACATGTTTTTATAACAAACATCTGGATATGTATGTCAATACTAGATGGGGATGCAACTGTAACCACCCACCCACCCCAGGTTCCCTGAAATAAAAAGAACAACAACAAAAAGACAGCAACAACAAAACAAAAACAAAAATTAAAAACATTTCAAAGCAAGAAAAATAAAATGATTGATTTTAAGGAATAAAAGGTCTACATATAGCCCTTTTCAGTGGCGGATCCAGGGGTGTTCCGGGGGTTGCCCTCCCCCCGTTCCTCTGAAAATTGTTGTTACTTTCGTGTAGATGTTCGGCAAAATTGGTTTTCAAAAATTTCTGAATCCGTCCAGGCTTTTAGAATTAATATAAAGTGCATTTTTGACCGGGTTACATAATGTGCAAACCCGGATTATAGTGATAAATATCAGGCGATGGTGGACGGAAGTACTACCACAGCCTATTTATTTAATACAAATACTTGTATGTTTTTGTCATTGTCGGAGTAATGGGTTGTCGGAATAATGGGTTGTCGGAGCAATGGGCTGTCGGAGTACTGGGCTGTCGGAATAATGGGTTGTCGGAATAATGACCCCATTATTTTATTTGTCCTGCTCCTTGTACAGACATATTTTATTACATCAAAGAGAACTGAGAAAAACTTTTGGCTAATTGTTCGACGCATTCGACAACGATTGCCGAAAGTCGGGGTTATTCAATAAGTAATCCTGCTTCCATTACCACTAAAATGAAACGCATTATAGAGTTTAAAATTGCCGAAAGTGCTGCAAAACATAAACAAATAGTCAAAACTATTTCACTCATTATCATTCAGTCTAACCATATTTTCTACTTTAAGATACAATGTGGCCGTCAACGACCAGCACGTTTACCAACATCTACCAATAACAGATTTCTAGGACCAGGACTAAACATCGTCATTTGAAGAGCAATAAGCCTGCCGCTGCGGTATTTTGGGATGACTTTATACAGAAAAGACAAAAAATCATCTAAAATCTAAGCACAGACACTTAGACCTAGATGTTGTCATTAACACTTCTTATTAATTACAATTATTTGTTTTGCATTCAAGTTTAAAGTTAATTCAAATCACAGATTGTGAATGAATGTTTGTGTACCTCATTCTTGTACAGAAGCTATACATTTTATTACGTTTATAAGTATGATTAAATTTGTCAGAATCTTAGATCGAAAATAAACTCATATATATCACTCGCAATATCTCACTTTCCTTTAAATATTAAAGATTTTTGTGAAAAAATTCTTTTGATAATAGTTTGAAGTAATAGGCAGGTCATTTGACTGCACGGATTTTGACTGCCACTGTAAGAAGTATGTATGATATGGACATAAATGTTTCATTTTGTATCAGATATGATGTACCTGCTGCTTTTTCAAAATATACAAGTGCTCTTATTTCGTACAAGGAACTTGATATTGTCCAAACGCATTACTCAGAATTTCTTTATCATATAATTTGACAATCCTCGAGTGCTCCCTCTATTAAATAAGGCAATACGCGCTGGATAGAGCTGTATGTTATAAACTAGTAATTTTGTATCTTCTAGCAACAATATTATGTCCAGATATTCCAAATGGCATGCTTTTAGAAACAAATATATATTAATAAGACGTTTCTAGAACGGGAAACACGTGTCGATTGGTTCTAAAATAGAAAACAGTACACACTTTTCTTGATTTATCGATTTATCGACAAGTGGGCGCATTTTGTTTACAATTACTTGGCTAGGTGTCTTGCATGTACTTATAAATTTGAAATTCACTGAATACCACATTTGGGAGCATAATTTATTGTGTTTAAGACTTTTAATTTGTTATCAATTTTAAATCTTTAGAATCAGAAGCCTAGTATGTGTTTGGGAGTCGTACCGATTTCTAGATTCATGCGTGCATTTTACCATCTCCTGATGCTAGTTTTACACAGTGGAGAAACAGACGTTTGAAGTCATAGACATTTTAAGTAAATATCGTGTATATCTCATAAACATTTCGAAATATTTCAGCTATATTTAGGACAATGAAAGTACAAATTAATAATTTGTAGGTAGTAAGAAACAGTTATGATTCCTACAGGAAAACTTAAAGTAAGAAGATATAGCCATACAACCGGTTAATAAGACCTATTGTAATGTATGAGTATGGCATGGTCAAGACGTTTGGTTAGAAATGCGCGAGTTATTCCTCTTTATGTGTATTGATGATGCTGTAATCCGGATTTCATTGTATCCGTATTTGTCTCTGTGTTGTATGTTGCTTTTGGGATGATGCACATGTTTTTGTGAAGTAAAGTGTAGCAATTATTGAAATCGTATTTTTACTTTTTTTTTACGTTTGCAAGACTCCAACGTTACACTATCGCGAAAAAGCATGTGACATGAGCTTTCCGATCACAGAGCATATAATTTAGCACCCCTATCCGATAATCAATGATAATCATTGTATATTTATAGAGTCATGCAATGTTGGTAATTTTCCCCGTAATACCGGGTGATTGATCGTTTTTTTATTTTATTAACGTCCAGCTAGCAGTTTATAGAGAGATATGTAATACGGGAACACATGAAATGTTGAGGGAAAGTGGTGAACACAGATTGGTTATGTCTGTAAGGGGACAAATTAAGTTAACTTAATTTATTGCTTAGTCCTGTGACAACAATTGCAAAATATTTATTTCAGATATATCTGCAATATCTCTGGTCTGTTCGCTGATCTTAATTATTCTGCAATAGAATTTTAAAAAAAAATATCAAGAATCTAGTTTAACAAAAATATATAATGGTCTGTATGTGCAAATCTATTCTCGTATGGAATATAACAGAAATACTGCTATCTAGACGGGAAACAACCAATCCCCGCTTTTTGGTTCGATAACAAATTTGATTGTTAAAGAATATGTTCTTTTATTGAAGAAAAGATTGATTATTTTTTTATAAATTGTCTTACCTATTTCTTTTCACAAACATACATGAGTTTTTCTGTACAGTAATTGTCATTCCATCTACCGTCGCTGTTTTTGCACATCAAGTTCAGACAATTAGCTTCTTTGCCATTGTTTGGTTCATTGTAATCAAAGTCCCAATGTTTAAAAGACATCAGAGATTAGTCTTCAACCCACCTCCATTCTCCTTCTATTTTTATGTCATTTCCTCCAATCCACAATATATGACGACCTTCAATTTTCCATAAATTACATGTAAATTCAAATTGCATTTCACAAAAAATAGAAAACTATTTTTCATTTAAATGCAAATTTACAATTTATAAGTTGTTTATTTTTTGTACTTGTTTAAATGTAAACTGAAATAATGCTATATGGACGTTAAACTGCAAATGGTTCAATCAATAAAAAAGGTGCATGTTCATTTCATCATCAATGTTGAGGCAAATTAGATGTTAAACACGCAATAAACAATTCAGTAAAGCAAACCCGTCTGAAGAAAAAAATGTGTGTTTGAAAGTGTAAGCCTACCCTACCTCAAAAGTGTCACCAAGGGAAATTATATGATTAGAAATTGAGAGTCGACTCGCTTGTCCAATAATATAAGGATAAATCGGCCTTTGTTTTCGAATTCAAGATATAGATACACACCGCACACTTTTAACTGGAGCGAGTCTTTAATCTCCATTTCATTAAGATAAATGCGATCGTTCCAATAACTCTACTGAACGTTAATTTAGTAAATGATTTTGAAATATATCTTTATAGCAAAATTATTGTGCCAGTCTTTGTTTGTCTTCTGTTGAAAATGACCATGAAAACACTTTCTGGAATTAAATTAGAATGATTTGGCGCGTATAGATATTGGTTTGCAAAATGTTTGGTACATTTTATGCATACAAATTTTAATTGGCATGCAATAACCCGGATTTTTATCTTCCTCATGCAAAACTCTAAATTATGTAGAAATAAAGCCTTCCTTTACCATGTTAATATAATGTAAAGGCATTTCTATAGATTAGATATCCATTGTTTTGTGGAATTAACATAATTTTTGTAAGGAGGGCAGGCTACACATAGCTGCATGTTAAAGATTGAATGTAGCTTTTACGGACTTGTTTGACTGTAAATGATAATTTATATATATATATATATATATATATATATATATATATATATATATATATATATATATATATATATATATATATATATATATATATATATATATATATATACTAGCTTGTAATTGTATTACGCTAAATTATTACAGATTGTTTAATTCAATACGGTTAACAAAGTGAAATAAAAGAAATCAAGGTTATAAAATATATTACGACTGACGCGCGTTTTGCCTAATCAAGTGGCGCTAAAAGAGTCGGTTCACAAAGGTAATTTACACATTTTCAATAAATTTTACTAGGAAATGTAAGGTTTTATCACGTAGCTATCGTGTGCTTCTCTAAAACTTTCAACAAAATAAATTCATATATGAACGTTTTCGTGTACAATTATTTATGTTTTTGTATTTTCCAATAAAGTATACACTTCTAAATACTCAATATACGTAATTTATGATTTAATTTATTTTACCTGGCCGTTTTCACTTTATAAATTGAATTATACATACCATTATTAATTACACGTGTTAGAGCATCAATAAATATCTTACAAGAAGACACAATGCTTAAAGTCGAAACATAAACTAACGTTTTAAGAGCATTTCACAAAAGCCCACATTTAATGCAAAATACACCAAAGGATATGTTTGCCTTGAGAGATCAGCCTTATATAAAAGAGTAATTTCACCAATTAAATGTAGTAAATTCAAATGTAATTTAATGCAGTAAATTTCAATGTATATATGAAGATTATTTAAAACTCAATGCAAAAAATAGTATATTTTAGTTTGTTAATTTCATACCTCGGCATCACTCCAGGAAACTTTGTCCGTGCCAAAGAAATAACAGTGTCCTTTGTATTTTAACCATCCATTCTCACCTTTTCAAGTGCAAATAATATTTAATCAATCCTTAATTATTATAAAAATGGTCAGTATAGATGAAAACACAGAAAAGTATTAAATCTATATAATGATAATGAATAAACATGGGAATTTTGTAAGATCTAGTTGTATAGTGTATTAAGAGGTATAAGAGTACGTGCCGATTATCAAGGTGTATATCTAGCTAACGGTAGTTAATGTACGTAACATACTTCAATGTCCCATTTAGACTCTTCCATATCTCATTTTTGTTTTTAGTTTATTGATGAATTTACCATAAATATTGGGGCCTCGGTGGCCGAGTTGTTAAGGTAGTTTGTCTGCTATTGATCACGTGGCCTGTCAACACTGCGATTGCGAGTTCGAGCGTTACTGCGGGCAGAGTGCACTTGACTTCAATCTTAATTGGCAAGGATTGCCAGTTTTCCTACTCAGGGTCTGGGGTCGGGGGTGTTCTCCGGGTACTCCTCCCCCAATAAAAATGGGACGCCATGATATAGCTGACAAAAATGCTGAAAATGGCGTTAAACAACACTCAAACAAGCAAAATCATAAATATTGCTAGTTGGACGTTAATTATATTATTTAACGTTTGTCCAATCATTTACTTTGCATCACAGGATCAATCTAATCAACAATTTTTTTAACTACATACATGGTATATTGGGAATGTAACCGTCAAATATTAGTGCTCTGGCTTTAGCCAAGATTACATCGCTGATAACCGCTTCGGCTTCTCCATAAATACTGATACCAAAGACATATATAAGGTAGGAAAGTGCAAATTTCATTCCGATTCTGAAATAAGCAAACACAATTATTAGTATCAAACATTTTAAAAGTAAGTTGTAATTTTATGTGCTAAATAATGTTTTAATGTAAAAGCTTTCGTGAACTGTTGTAATTTGACATGTACTATATTCCATAATATATAAACACAATTAAGCAGATCTCAATATAAGGTATTCTTGGAATATGTAAAACTGTTTTTATTGATTAAATACGAATGAACAAAAATCGAACAATATTTCAACTATATACAGAATGAGAACAAGTTAACAACAACTAGAACACAATTTTGACAATCATTGGAAAGTTATGAAATATTGAATAGGGACGGATACCCAGAATCATTTTTTTAAATCTACAAATGTGGTCTTTATCGTGCACTCTCTAAACACATTACTCTTTACTGTCTGTTATCAGGACTAAACGATATCTAGGCCTACCCTACCCGCCACCATTGGAAGCGTTATCAAAATATGAAGATTTTAGAAATGTTAGTGTAAGCAAATTACAATATTTCATTATTATATTTTCGGTTATACAAAGGCGTTTAAAAATGAACAAATGATGTATTCACGTTTGCTTCACCAAATGAGACTAATGAGCAAAAAATGCCAAAAAGAAGAAAATTTAGTGTATTTAATGTTTGATAGCAATGAAGAATTCAGATTTTGTAGCAATTACGTTGAGTTTGCTGTTTTAATGTTTTAATGAGCAAAAAGGGGTTATAACGCACAAAAAACATAGTAAACTAAAAAAAAACACTCATCCAGTACGCTCCATACAGGTTTTCCACATTGTAACCTGACTTAACGAGCCATCCCTTGTTCGTTTAATGGAGACGCACACAGTTAGCTCCGTGGATCAAGCATGACGAATGTTCCTAGCTAACTACTTTTCGTAAAGCAAGGCAGCATATTTACACTCATAAATGCAATAGCACATTATGCTTACTTACCTTACCGCACTGTGTTTACATAATAAATAATTAAATATTAACTTACCTTAGTGTGAATCTTTTCAATACCAAGATTTTCGTTGTTTGAAATTGACTGCAAACCCTCTGCCCACATTCATTTTTATACCCCTTCACTAACCACTGATGTCATACCTGCTGATATTTGATATTCGTATAACGACTATGAAAATAATAATTTGTATTGGATATCAGTTCTAAAGAAGATGGCATATCAAGTTAGAAAAATTAAAATACAAGTTGAACAATTAAACAATGTCCTCGTGTAATTGTGTAATTTATATCGATATGTATAGGAATTCAAGACCGTTGATATAACTAAAAATAAATAAAATTGCAGGTGCTACAGTATACAACTATTATTCCGAATCCATATCTTTACAATTACTTGGTCGATTTAATAATGCAACAGTATTTGTATGTACGGGAATTCAATAAAATTACACCTGATACAGTATACAGACATTATTTCGAAATGATACATATCTTTCTCATTATTTTGTGTACTTTTGTAATACTGAAAAGAATTGTGTCAATAATGACTTATTCTTTTATGTAGCAACAAGTCGATACGTTTAATAAATACAGGCGCATAGCATAGTAAAGCTGTTATAGATAGCTCCACCCCTTGCAATTTAAATGCAATCATTTGTAGATGTCGAAAAAAGTTGGTTAATTGTAGCCTTTCAAGATCCATCTGCGAACTGTCTAGTGTAAATGAAAACTTCCTTTTAGTAAACTAAATTTTCATACCTAATATTTTGTGAATAACGTGTTCTCGGCCTTATTATACATCAACTATTGATGATGGGATGAATAAAACAATTAATTAATCAATTAGTTTGTAAATACATGACTTCCCATAAATTTAGTTGGAATAGACCATACAAAAATGACTACACATAACGTTTATTCATCACTGTATTCGTCGTAAAACAGTACATTTCCAATTTTATATCAAATGCATGTAATTAATAACTTCACATGCATCAATTGAGAAGGGTAATAACTAATATGTATTTTGTTAAATCAAAAAAATTGTTTAAAATGTTGATTGGTAAGGAAATAAAAACGTGGAAACGCAGTCTATGAAGCAAATTAATGATTTCAAATAATTTAACAGTATTTATTGTAGAAATTCTTCATTATGGTATAAATTTCTTTTGTTGTTTGTTTTTAAAAACTTGGTAACTTTGACGGCTTCCTGTGTTCAAAATATAGAGCTTGTTTCTTGGGTGGCAAGTAAAGATACTTTATTGAGAGGGTAGCGGGTGTTTTTGAGTAAGGATTCCTTTCTTTCTAGATAGTCTTTTTAACAAAACTTGACATTCATGAGACACCTGAGCATGCATGCTGATCAGCACCTTGGCATGTATGGTGATAACACCTGGGAATCGTTGTTCTACTCAGAATTGAAATATATATGAATTTTCATTAAAAGTAGTAATTGCAAAAACTGAAGTTCAATTTTCCAGGAAGGATACGGTCAAAATGTCGTAGAAATTAATAAACTTTCATTCAACAGTAAAAATGTTATGCCAATATATCCGTGACCAATTCCTTTTTTCATTTTTAAAAGTTGTTTTAAAAATTACACAAAGTTTATCTTGCAAGATCTGTGAAAATTTTAAAAAAACATTTAAAAACTGAATTCACGCAGCAGCTTACAGACAAAAAATTGTATGAATGTAACCACTAGTGACCTAATCAGAACACATAGCAGGAATTCACTTCTACTTAATATAGGATACACAATCTGGTAACCTGTTACTGGTACACATTAACTACTGTTATACCTAAAAGTCAACTTGCATTTTATATGTGGACTGCATCTAGCTGTATTTATTATTAAATGTTCGAACCTATGAATATTGTAATATATAATGTTTTATTGCAATACTTTCATCTTACATGTTTCAAAAAGGGTATATTGTATATATTAACTGACAATGCTAATTTGGTTAAAACGAAGGTATTACAGTCAAACTGAGTATGTTAAATGATAGATTTGAAATAGGATACAGATAGCGTATACAATGTATTGAATACACATTGTAGCACACGCCTAACACGATACTCATCATAGTACTCTTCCAGACATCCGTATTATAATTTTGCCACCTATCAACGAGACGGCATCGTCTATCCGTCAGCAGAAAACATGATGTGGAGGATAGTGTATTGAGCAAAGTGTATTTCTCAAGAAATGTTGTCGTTAAATATTATGTCCAGAGCACAGTTACTTACGCATTGTAGAGATGCGCAAACTATTAAAATTTTATAGTACAGATTTTAAATCATTTATTTGGCGTTTGGAAAATGAATTGGATGGGAAGGAAGTTTTCACAGCGACCAGAAATATATTGCAAATTGAGTAGGAACTCCAAAGTCAAAACTCGTTTGGTAGCTTTCGATAAAAATATGATAATTAAATCAATTACAAAGGACTTAATTTTCTGATTTTTAATGGAGCTACTGTTCGCTAGACGTTAAGCTGCAACTAAATCAGTCATTCAATCAAGCCGGAACACAATGACAATTATGATGAAGATTAAAGAAATCAAACGATACCTAGACGTGATAGAAAAAAGTAAAGCAACGATTTTGTACAAATACAAATAACCAGCAACACGAATTTTGGGACGAAAGGCAATGTGAAAGTACTAGCTAGTTCCAGCACCAGATTAGGCACCGTCGTTTAACTCGTAGGATTGTAGAGTCGTTACGAAAGTAACACGTGGAAAGACATTACGAGATTGCACACAGCCCCGAGTCATTTGAGAAACATTAGTGAAACACGCACTACGTAGATATCAACTAACTGATAAAGGCGAGAGAACATAAGATAATGGAATTACATACTGGTCAAGAATATCTGCCAATTATTATAAGCACTGAAAGGATCAGAACAGAATTTAGAAAGTATTTTTACATCAATCCTTGATAGGCACCAAATCATAGTCATTTCAGCTTCTAGCTAGACAACGTTACTTTTCCTTCTCGTCGCATCTTATCTATAATTCTTATAGATTTATGAAAATTGAGACAAATCATTGGGCTGTGTAAATTTAATCTACTGTACTATTTTAATTAATATTTTTAAACAGAGAAATGTAGTTTTGTTCACAATTCTTCTTATGCATAATTTTTTTTTGTTTAAATGGTGGTTAGGGACACTTTCAGAAATTTTTCAGCTATATCATGGCGTCCAGTTTGTATTGGGGGAGGAAGCTGGAGTACCCAGAGAAAACCACCGACATGCGGTAGGAAAACTGGCAATCCTTGTCAATTAAGATCAGAGTCGAGTACATCCTGCCTGCAGTGAGAATCGAACCCGCAATCTCAGTGTTGACAGACTACGTCGGCAACAGTAGACGAACTACTTTAACCACTCGGCCCTTATATATAATTTGATATTGAACTTTACATACATGCTGCATCAACGAAAAACTTCAGTGGTTTCTTGAAAGGGTAATATGTTATATGAATTAATGATATACCTGCAATAGGCGACAAAACGCTATCAGTCTATTTGTCTTTATCACACAGATGGTGTCAATAATGTTGTTTTCACATTTTAAAAGTCCTCGTGTGACAATAAAAAACCGTGGATATAGTTTAAATGCAGGTCTTAATACTTGCAAATAAAGCCACGTGTTCCACGTGTGCTTAAGCTGACTAAGGCCTCAACAAGTATTGAGAAAGTTGGTGCGATATCCTGCTCTTTTAACGTGCCTTAAAATCATGGATTTTTACATCGAGAATTCCGTACAAATTCACTACGGTAAGATTTGGACAGGTTTTTGGTCGGTATATAGTAGGTGAGCAAGTTTAAATGCACAAATTTTAGTACTAATAAGATTTTGAATGTAGAATAACATTTTCCAATACCAATCTTAAACTTGAAAAAAAGGCTGTATGAATATTGTTGTATGAAAAAGTTACAATGTAAGGAGACCATGAAATGATTGACGGAAACGGTGATTAGCTGTTTGGTCTTTGTTTTTTGTGTACTGTAGCTCTGTATAGAGTCACATTCACCGACCTGGTGTACGTTGTTGTTACGGACAGACCTCTGACTTCCTTACAGTTTATCTAAGACCAAGAGCGGTGCTTTTATTACATTTTACACCAGTCCTAGCAGGTGCCTCCTCTACCTATTCCCTTAAACAATAATATTGTTTTTGTTAAGGGTCGTATATTACAAACAACTAATCTTGTGTAACTTTTATAAAGCGACTGTTCAAGTCACAGTCATATTCAAAATCATTCAAGATCATTCAGCCTCATCCAAGTCAATAGCACAGTCGTGATGTATGTGCATCACAGCGATTGAAGATAGACGATCGTTTCTCATGGTGGATCTTACATAAGATTTCAACCTCCTGAGCACGCAGAATAATCTCTCCAAAGTCTCGCTCGCGAATGGCCTTTTTATAAACATGTGAAGAACTTTGAAGAAGAAAGACGCATAACAACAGACTTATAATATCCAAAGTGTTACAAAGAGTAGAAGATTTTGTTTGAGCGGAGTAATCTTCCAGCGTATTTTCTATCTATTTCTTGTTTGAATTCGTCCAGGGCATGACAATTTCTGATCCGTAAGCCTCATAAGTTGACTTAACATAAAAAGGTGGCAGCTGTTGCGCAAAGAATCTACATTTGTAAGAACGCGCGAGTCCAATTTCATGATTACATGATCTAGAAATGATAATAAAACATCCACTATCAAAGCTATTACCAACTCAAACCTGTTAATGTAAGCAAGGTATTGTACTGCTTTGTGGTCTCCGCCTCGATTTTTTGTAATGTTTCTAACGCATGGACTATTATAAGAAACGCAGTTTTGAAGGTGTATATTGCGTCGGCTCAAAAAGTCTGGCAGAGTCCGTAAATTGGTATGATTTTCGGTGTTTGTTTTGGTGTTTGCTATAGCTAAGACATTGATAATTACAAGATAACCGTAATTACGGTTTTAAGTACAGTTTTTTTCGGGTGAAATGGGGATAAATTGAACACGGGTTTGGTGGCTGCAGTTGGCTAACAGGATTTCTTCTTAAATCAATGTAAATACATTTAATCTACAGCAGCGCTGATGTTGGTCGGTTTATATGTATCAGCAGATATTAAACTTAGTGTGATTTGGTTAATAAGGGTTTTTCTGGGTATATGGAAGGGGATTAACTATCGGATTGTTGTCTCTTTAATCTATCACAGTTCCCAGTCTTTCTTATAATATTATGACAGGAAATGGGGTGGGGGGTTCTCAGCGTGTAACCTTATTTCTTGTTCAATATATATGTGCTAATGTACTATACTATAGTTCTAATTTGAAAAGACAGTTTAGGTTATAGACTTTTAAATTTAAATCAAAATAGTCTAGTCTTTTTATAAATTTTCAAAACTGAATTAAATGAGCTTCTGAAGAATTGTCGTCGAAAAGTGTAGGTAGGATGCGACGTAGAAAGATTGTTATTAGGGGTATTATTCGACACAGACATAGAGAAACAAAAATGTTTGCCACTTTCACTTCTAACGACAACAATTCAGAGAAAACATGACATACATGTAAACACCAATACCAAACGTAAATATTTTAAAAACTGTTGACGATGTTGGAACTCCGGAACAAAACAGTTGGCATAAATTTTATTATTGTTTTTCAAATCTAATTTTTATTTTCTAATTTTGTTATGTGTAGAAGTTAAGCGCATATGTTATTATATGACAGATTGTTATACTTGTATACTTATAAATAGTTTTAAACAACGTAAGGAGCAAGCAAATTATGTACATGTGTAGAAGTTAAGCGCATATGTTATTATATGACAGATTGTTATACTTGTATACTTATAAATAGTTTTAAACAACGTAAGGAGCAAGCAAATTATGTACAGCAAAGGTTCCGATTGCCTTATAGGTAATTTTCCAAAAAAGTAGAATTCAAGAATAATAACTGTTGTTCTTATTTGATCGCGTTTGTCTTTTCTAGTTTTTTTTAAGAGAACATAGTTATATGGAAAATTTCGTTCGTTCGCCAGCATACGTAATATAAATTGTTAATTAATACGATTAAAAATGACAAGTTAATAAATAACGTGGAATAAGCGAGTTCGCAGTTTCTTAATGCGCATGTGTATATTTTTAAAAAGGGGAATAACCCGCTAAGGTTAAAAGGTCAAGGCAGATAAACAATAACGTTCGGGACGCAGATCGAGTGTTGTAAAAGAGACAAAATCGGTACAAACGCTTTACTTGTGGTGTTTCTATTAATCTCTTGGCTATTCCTGGTGCTTATATAAACCACCACGATCCTTTTTTAATTGAATTTCAGCAAAATTGTTTTATAATTGTTTTCTCCTATATGATGCGCGGATTGTTTATCTTCCTTACAATCCCACAATGCCTCACTAATTTTCTTCTATAAACCGGAAGTGGTCCGAACTGCGAACTCGCTTATTCATATTGAAAAACATTGGCATGATAAATTTAATATTGTGTAACAAAACTAATAACTTTGTATAACATACAATAAACAAATAAGCTTAATAAAGAAAGAAAAACTCTAATCCGAATAAAATTAATATCATGATTAACTAGCTGGAATATTTATTTTGTTATCTTATATATTAACGCATGGTGATGGCGGTGCAAATATATCAATGTTTTCTATATCGAAAAGTTTGATTCCACATAATTTAACATGATAAAGAACACTCTGCCTAATGCTGCTAAATACTCTAAAATAGATTTTTTAAATTTTCTGTCATGTTCCAGACATAATTAACAATTGTGTTTGTTTTTCCAGTAATAGGACACTAGGGTAAGGAAGTTTAAAGGCCTCTTTTTGAACCCGGTCAAATATTTGAATAAAACTTATCAGCAGTATAGTTTGGATGGTCCTATTTCAAGTTTTTGTTTTTCATGCCATACTGAAATTCAAAATGGATATCACAGCAGGGCTTAGTTTAACGTAGCACAATGTGGCAACAATATTCAAATGTGTCCTTCTCAGGAGCTGCAAACCTGATGGAAGCCATAGTGTGTCAATATTTATTGGATGGTCTTCTAAAAGGTGGATATTTTTTGTTTTGATAGAAAATTTCCGATGGCTCTCAACGCAGAACTTAGTGAGACCTATGGGCCATAAAAAGTTTTATCTCCGAAAACGGTTAACCAAGTGAAACAAAAAAGCAATATTTATCGAACGGTCCTCTATAAAATATTACTTTATAATATAAGACATTTAAAATGGCCACCATTAATTTTAAGCTAAGATTGACAAAGAATTCAAAAGTAAGAATTTTCAAATCCCATCTTTTCAGACACTGCAAAGCTAATTGAAGCCATATTTTATGTGAATGTGTATTGAATGGTTCTTTTAAATGACTATGTCTATTTGTTTGATCGGAATTTAAGATTGCTGCTACTGTAGGAATAAATTTAAAATAGAAACCTATGGAAAAATTGTTTCTTATCTGAAAACATTGAACCAATTGAAACCAAACAGCAATATTTACTGGATGGTTCTAAACAAAGATAATGTTGTTAATGAGGTAGACAATTGAAAATTACAGGACTTAATTTTACATACAGGAAATGCCACCTTTATTCAGGTGGCTCGAGTGACAAATGCATTACCTGACGAATAATATAAGGTTACCAAATATAACCTAAAACTTCTAAACTAAAGTTTAAAAAAACTTAACCAAACAAAATTCGAATTCCATAAGACAGTGACAAAATCAGGAATGAGACAAATGCAGACGACAGACACACGAAGCAAAGAAAAACCAGATAAAGGTGTGTACTCGTAGTGTTTTAAGCTTTTTCAGCCATCATATGAGGATATTAAGTTAATATAGAATCTATCATTTACCCATTCATCTCTGAAAAACATAGGCACAATGAAAAAATCCAATTGTTCCAAGAACAATTGTCTTGAGGGCTTTACCGCACTTTGGTGACCTTTAGATTTGATTTACAACGATCCAATCGAGTCTCATCACTGTGTCAGGCAATGCACACCAACGGGAACAAACTTTAGTACTTGAACTTGATCTTTGACCTTGAGTCTGTTTTCCATGTCAAAGGTCTTTGAGGGTCACTGTTGAAGACCCCACGCCTCTATCATTGTAGTTTATGGGTTATATATTAAAAACTAATTGAGTAAATATATAATGGGAAATAACTCCTATCAGATTACTTCAAATCATTGTCCTCCACATGTGACAAAGTTGACCATAAATACATCAACATTTTGCATTATGTGCTTTTCCTGTATCTTTTGTGGTTTCAGAGGAGTAGTGAGCACAAATACGGGTCGAAATTCAGAGTGTGACCTTGACCTTTTAAGGTCCAAGGTCATGAATATCAATGGTGAAGACCCCATGCTTCTGTCATGTAATGTCATATCAAGTCATGTTCCGGAACAAAACTTATAATGGGAAAAGAAAAAAAAATGAATAATGAAAAGATACAATTGCTCGTAGAGAACAATTGATTGCTTCCGCTATTTGGTGACCATCAGAAATTATTTTACGACGAATGTCATGAATGTAAATGGTGAAGATCCAATGCATCTATTATCAGCAGTTTATTATTATAGGAGATAGCTCCTATAAGATGACTTAAATCCTTTTCCTTTTCATGTGACAAAGTTGCTCCTTTGAGAGATCAAACATTTGGCAATTTTTGTTTTCCTTGTATGCTTTTGCAGTATAGGAGAATTAGTGAACAAAAAAGGTCAAAATCTGAAACATCACCTGGGCGTTCAAAGGTTATGAGGGTCTATGGCGAAGACCCCTGGGCTTATATCTTCTAGAACTTAAGATTGTTTGCATGCCTCTTATTACCATTATATAAAAGTTGAAAACTACCATTAGATGTCATGAAGTTCTATCCGCGACATCTGGTAAAGCTGCATACAACTAGATTTAAGACTTTGAAAAAGGTATCAAAGCGACATCTTTTACGGTGTCAGAGAAAAAGACGACACACGCTTCTGGAGCTGGGGGAAATTACACTGTAACGACAAATTTTGCAACATATAATCCATGACTAAGGTCACAGTTTCAATGAACAGTCACATGTAAAAAGATCAAAGCGACACGACAAAAATGAGCTGTCCAGATTTAGAAGAAGAAAATGAAATAATAATAATGATAACAATTAAATATTAACTGTTCTGTTGAATATTTGCGAGTCTTTCCACGTGAATTTAAATTGTGTGCTTCATGGTGAAATTAAATATAATAAAACATGTCTGAATTTAATCGTAATTACATATAAAACATCTTAAAACGAAAAGTCATTTCATTTCTTAATAATAAACAAAAAGTAAAAATAAGGACATGTTTTTTATCATGAGGGAATTCAAACATTATAAACATCTATTACATGTTGAAAGGATATAACTTTGCGATTGATATTTTTTCTTACTTTGTACTATTTGCTACAGATTGGCATTCTAGGACAGATAACATGTGATAATACTTATATCGACAGGTCTTAATTTACTCGTAATTATTATTATAACATTTTAGGACGAAAAATTATTTCATTATCTATGAAAATAGCAAAGGTCAAAAACTAGTACGTGACCTTGACCTTGTTGACATTTTCAAGGTTATCTGTCATTAGGGTCTTTTGCAAAGACTGCTTGACTCTTGTATTAATAGTTAAAGAGTTATGTATGTAAAACTAGTAATTGATGGCGGATAACTCGTATAACATTTAGTCAAATCCTTTCCCTCAAAATTCGAATGTACAAGGCTAAGATTTTCCTTGATATTAGTTTGGTTTATCTCTTACAGTTTGAAGAACCAACAATAACAAGCAAATTTTAACATCCAAAAGGGTGACCTCGACCTTTTACCTTTTGTCCATTTTTAATGTCAAAGTTCATGATGGTCTATGGTGTCGACAACGTGCCCCTACTATCGATAATTATTTAGTTTAATATATGAAAAACAAATAATCAATTGTCTTAATGGGAGATAACTCCTATAAAATGAGGTAAAATTACTAAGCTTTAAATGGGGCAAAGTTGCGTCTTAATAAGGCAAATATTTTCCTGTAAATAAGTGTTAATCTAACTTTTACATTTCGGAGGAGAAGCGATAACAAGCAAATGTCATAATCTAGAATGTGACCTTGACCTTTGACCTTGTGTCCATCATCAGGTCAAAGGTCATGAGGGTTAAGGTTGAAGTCTCGTGGTCTTAATCTTTTTATTTCTTGATTTCATATCAATTATAATTTTTCTGTAATGGGAGATATCTACCATAAGATGTTGTCAGATTCCATTAATATAGACATTAAAAGCTGGGCAAGGTTATATAGCACTTGTTTGTAAAGGTTTTGTGTCAATATCTTTTATGTTTTAGGAGGAGTAGCGATAACAATTTTTTATTAAAACGGGAGATAACTCCATAAAGGAAAAGGGTGTGATCAGTAGGGGTGAATTAAGAAAGCGCAATGGATAAACGATATAAAGTACAATGCATGAAAGCGACATGTTGCGAAGTAAAAAAAACATAACCGAAGAAAGCTGGATGAAGAAAGGAGGAAATAATAATAATTACAGATTAACTGTTCTGTTGAAAATTTGAGCGTCTTTCCACATTAAATTAAATTTTGTGTATTATGTGATTCAATTTAAAATAATTAAAACATGTCGCGACATGTCTCAATTAAATAGCATTCTTAATTAACTCGCTATTATTAATAGAAAATTGTAGGACGAAAAATCATTTCAATATCGATGAAAATAGCAAAGGTCAAAAACTAGTGCGTGAACTTTACCTTCTGTACATTTGCCAGGTCAACTGTCATAAGGGTCTTTTGCTTAAAACCCAATGACTCTACTATCAATAATTCATGAGTTCGAGTTTTAAAAATTAATAATTACTTGATTTAAGGGGCATAACTCGTACAACATTAAATGAAACCCTTTCATAACTCTCATATCATTTAACCTTAAAAAAGGACACAAAATCAAAGGTCAAGGTCACATTATAGATTTTGACATTTGCTTGTAAGCGCTACTCATCTGAAACCGTTAAAGATAGATGCACGCTTATTAAGTGGAAAATGTTGGCCTTATTAAGACGCACTTTTTTATTTAAAGCAAAGTAATGTGACTTCATTTTATAGGAGTTATTGCCTAAAAAGATAACGGGAAACCTAATAATCAGAACAATACCTAAAGGTCTTTCCACTGAAAGGTGGAAAGACATGATAATAATTACAACAATAACTATAGGTCTTTCCAGGGAAAGGTGAAAAGACCTAATAATCAGAACAATAACTAAAGGTCTTTCCACTGAAAGGTGGAAAGACATGATAATAATTACAACAATAACTATAGGTCTTTCCAGGGAAAGGTGAAAAGACCTAATAATCAGAACAATAACTATAGGTCTTTCCACTGAAAGGTGGAAAGACATGATAATAATTACAACAATAACTATAGGTCTTTCCAGGGAAAGGTGAAAAGACCTAATAATCAGAACAATAACTATAGGTCTTTCCACTGAAAGGCGGAAAGACATAATAATAATTACAACAATAACTATAGGTCTTTCCACTGAAAGGTGGAAAGACATATAGGATCTAACGCCGGTGGGAGGGCAAGACAGGAAAATCTCAGACACCAAAGCGAAAAGATTTCTGGTCTCCAACGAGGCTCTGCCGAGTTGGAGACCAAAAGAAATCTTTCATGCGGGTGTCTGAGATTTTTCCGTCTTGCCCAACCACCTGTGTTTGATTCTATTTCTCACTAATTCGTTAAAAAAATCCGGTTCTGTTCTATTGAAAGATGGCAACAAATAGAGTTACCTACTCTGAACGTAATCTCCAGTGTACATATGTTGTGTCACCGAGTTTGTTTTGATGTTTACCGCTATCATATTGTGGCATAAATTGGGTCATGGAAGCTCAGATATGTTGTTTTCATGTTAATATTTAACCAGGCATAGTAAACCAACACAACTAAAGCAAATATTTTATAATTTTTATTGCTGAACCGACAGTTGACGTCACAATACATTTTTACCGGAAAGGGAGCGTGAAATTCTTATCTCACCCACGGGTTGAGATAAGGATATCTCAACCGGCTAAAAAAGGTACCAAACTGTCTCATTAGTGAGAAATAATAATAATTACAACAATAACTATAGGTCTTTCCAGGGAAAGGTGGAAAGACCAAATAATCATAACAATAACTATACGTCTTTCCACTGAAAGATGGAAAGACGCAGTAAACAGAAAAAAATACAGAAAGAGTTTTTGTAAGGGCTTTCCGTCCGTAGACGAGAAAGCCCTTAAAACATGCCGTATTGTATACTACAATATCAATGATTTTTTTCATTCAACACGAACATTTAGTTGGGTAAAAATGCCCTGACAGTTAACTGTAAAGCAAGCATTCTGACTGCATTGAGTGAACTGACGTCAAGATTAGACAGTTTACAGCAGAGATCTTGACAACCTAATTAACTTTTTACATTTTTGCAGAATATATTGTGATACTCTGCTAAATTTAAATACATTCTGGTAGTTTTGTTCTTTTAAAAATTATTTCAGAATGACATTTTTTGTTCTTTTGACAATTATTTATCTTTTTCTTTTTGGCAGTTTTGTCACGTGATAGTTTTTGCCCTAATGACGTTTTTTTTATTTAAAATATTGTGCATACTGAACATTTTTGACAACATTTTGTCCACAAGACATTTGTTAATACTTCTGGCAATTCTGGCACAGAGGGGTTTCTGTTTATTATTTGTTTGTGTCATTAATGTAGGGTTTGAGTAATAATTTCATTGTTGTTTCGTGAGTTTGATAAGTTATACATAACTTCTCTCTTCTCCTTATTTTTCCAATTCTAGTGAAGCATTACCTTTCTTAATTATTTGCTTGTTCAAATGATTTTGTCCTGAATATGTTGATCCCTGTAAGTTTAATAACCGTTAAATTAATCAATATATTGTTTACGCTACTGAGGTTGGTTTTTATATTTAAATTGATTTTTATGATACAATTCAATTGTACGTTAATTATATTGATCACTAAATTGTTATTATATAGTTTTATTTTGTTTTGTCCTATGACATGCACGGTAACGAGACTTTAAAGTATTTTTGGCAAGAAATTATTTTTTATAGTAAGATTTAGTTTTATAGCAAAATAGTCAGCACTGTCATAATTTTTTTATTTAATATCTTTTATTCTACACAATTTTCATGTTATTGTATGAATTAAATTGCATTTAATAGTCATAAAGTGAATTATTTAAATTTAAGAAACATTTCTACAATTTTAACCCTAGGTTAATTCTAGGTTTCTAGGTACATTGCTCGGTTACAATTTAAGAAGTGGCCTTTTAACAACGCTGCGAGGTATGGTTCATAATGAACAAGAACAAGATGTTTTTGCATCGGAAACTGATAGCAAACCAGTAAAAATCACCAATATTTGAAACGTTTCAAAATGCAAAAAAAAAATAATAATAAATTCCAAACTAAATTTTTTGGCAGAATATTTAGCTGCCTATAAATAAAACATTTTCTTTGAAGGAAATTATAATGTCTGTTAATATGGCACGGTTTCTCATGGTAAGACGGGATGACTGATAGATATCATTTTCTAACAGCTTCTCTTGTTATAATACACGCCAGTGTATTCCAGTCAATTGTATTTATCCTTGCATTCAAATTTCCTGGTCATTGGTCCATCCAATTTTCGAAATTTACGGATTATTTTTTTAACATGTTAGCATCCCAAATATATACTGTTCTCATGAGGTACAACAACCATTTAATACACAACAATTAACTGGTAATACCTAATACCTAATTGATAATTAAATACCATACCCCCATCATGAATAATTTATACTCTCTTTAAAATCTCTTCATTTCCTTCATCAGTATTTTGAGCAGAAACCAAACCTGATGAATCAAATACATTTCTCAATTGCATGTATTTTGATATTATATTTGGACGATATAAATTGTTAGAATTTGTTGTAAAATATGTGAAATAAATCGTTTTGTGCACAAATAGTAATAGGAGATTAAATCATCAATAACATGACGTGTAAGTTCTTTCTTACCCTAGCTCTCAGGGATCTTTAGCCTGTAAAGAGCGTGGCAATCTGCATACAAGCCTCACAATATTGGCCGCGACTAGATGTTTTGTATATAACTTACTTAACCTCCACCATCACTCATCTCCATACAAGAAGCTCAGGCTAGTAAAATCACGCAACACAAAAAGTATAAAGCGCAAAACATGATTGATACTAAAACATTCAGTTTAACAATATGGAGTAGTTGCTTCTTAACTTCGTTGTCAGTGTCATTTTCGTGTGCAATAAGTATTGCGTGCAATATTTCGGCTACATTTAGGACGACAACAAGTTATCTGACAATATATCAAATGAGGACTGCACGAATGTATAGAAAGTACATGGAAAGTAGGCATGTTTGAATAGTTTTTGGGGAATGTAGCCTATTAAATAGACAATTATCTACAACATTGTTTTTAACTCGACCTAAAATAGACAGTGGCTATATTTATTAAATTGCAAGCGTGTTACTGCTAAGAACATCACTAGTCGTTGTCATTATTGAGTAAACCCTTATCATATCTTAGAAATTGCACCAAATCGTTAGCCTCAAAAATTTTTAATTTATGCTGTAACAGGTGTAATTATTTCGTTTTAGTGATAACACATATATTGAATTCCCATCAACTCATTCAGACATAATGTAATAATGTAATAATTTTAATTATTGAAGATCAAAATGATAACTACGTGTATATGTAAAATATAAATTATTATTTTCGTATTTTTTATCAAAATATCATATATCAGTAGGTGCAAGACATCTGTGTTAAAATAAAATAAAATAAAAATAAAATAAAATAACCAAAAATAAAATAAACAAAATAAAAATAAAAATAAAAATAAAAATAAAAATAAAAATAAAAATAAAAATAAAAATAAAATAAAAATAAAAATAAAATAAAAATAAAAATAAAAATAAAATAAAATAAAAGGTGCAGGACATCTGTGTCAAAATAAAAATAAAATCTGTTTCAAAATTTTGACGGGGTGTCAAAATAAATGCAGACAGGGGATCGTTGGTTCTTTTCAACCTATGAAAAGCTGTTTATCCTAAAGATTTTCATTTAAAGGTAAGTTAACATTCAACTATTTAGTAGATAAAAGACCACTTTAAGGTGCGTCAATATCAAATGCAATGTAATTTAAAGTAGTTACATATCCCTTTTGTTAGCTGGGATATGGGACGGCACTCAGAGAACAGGACCTACATAGCTTACAGCGCGTACTCATGTGCTTAAAGAGGCTATCTCATTAAGTCATGTTATATATAATACGAGGTGCCTAAAATGAGCACAGTTGTGACGTGTTTGCAATTGTGCAACGCTCTTTATACGTTACATGCCCCTTTTGTAAATTGTAAAAAAGTAACCGCTTTGTAATCGCTGCGAACTCCACAATTTTCGTCGCCACCAAACTCTTTATAATTTTCCAGATGCAGTCACGATACATTCAATGGAATTATTTGTTATTTAATATAATTGTTTTTTGGATAAAACAACTTTAATAACAATTACCTCGTTCGTGCATATAGCTTAAGATTACAGGTATTTTGTGCTCTTTTGATTTAAGAAAATGTGAGTTTCTTTATTATACAATGATTTTAAAATTATAATTATATATGCTACATGACATACTGATCTACCCGATCATAATTAAAGTTTTCTTACTACATATAATACAGAGATACTTTCATATCAGTGTTTATTTTCTAGAATAGGGAAAGCATTTATAAAAAGTGTAACATTCAGAAAAAGTGTGAGAAAATCCTTGTCGGGGTAAATAATAGCTTCCTATTTTAAGCAAAACTGCCGAAAACTTTAATGAAAACAGACATATTGAAAACTATCGAATGAAAAAAAAAGTCAGGTGAAACATAACGCTGATACCGACAAAGTGTATTTGAAATTAAAAGAAATCTGTCAAGGGTAAAATTTTACAATTATATAAAATATGTATAAATATATATAAAAATCCAATATTGTTTATAATGATAATACATCCTATTATTTTACGAGTCTAAATGATGTAACACAATGGCAAAATATGGTCGTTTCTACATTTTTTTAACGTCGTTGTGCGTTCTGAAGAAAAAAACCTACTGCACAAAAATAGTTAACAATATTGAAGAAATTTATTATCACTATATTATACACAGACCACACCGTACTGGTGACAGAATCTTCCATACAATTACAAAAACAATTGATTTTAATTTTAATGTAATATTAATATTACTGATGAATATCACTATTTTTTAATTTGCCTAGCTTTCATTGAGGAAAGAAAATTGCTTAGAAAAACTTTGATTAGAAAAACTATACAGCAGAAAAGACAAAATTACCAAAAATGAAACAAACAAAATAGAATAAACTGTGAATCTGTCAAAACTTCTTGCCCGTGAAACTGTTACAAAACAAAGTCTATAAACAAGCATTGCTAATAACTTGTTATTGCTTCTCTGTACCTATTCTTGTTGTGATAAGATAAAAAAGATATTCGTATGTATTGGACCATTATAATGATGAAGTCAAATAATCATACTTTCAATTGCGACAATACCAAATATATGATTAGGTCTGAAAATTCGATCATTATAGTATTGTATTCGGCTTTGCGTGCGTGCGTTAGTTTGTATGCTTTTTCCGGAGGGGAAGGCTATTACAAATACAGCTTCTGCACACCTACCCAAAACCCTTCACCCCCTTGATCCATCTCCACCCGATCGCATGTTTGTCAACCTATCAACAGTTTATTCAATGAACCTCACTTTGCTTGTGTTATTTACTTCCCTACTACAGTTTCCTTGGACTGTCCATCCAAGCTTCCTACGGCACAGTGAAACACGAACTCAGTTTACTGCGCCAACCCCAACCTTTTTCCTCGCGCTTCGTTTGTTGTAGTCAAAACTGTGCAAACACCGCTGAGTAGTTCTCTTACATACTTGAACGTTCTAGTTATTGTTTAAATATCAACAAAGTTGCAATATAATCTCTTTTGCTTTTGTTAATTACTTTTTACAACAAAATAATTTAAAAACATTATTAGAATTTTAATTATCGACATCTACAAAAGGGCCTTAATCGTCCAAGGTGCGTGGCACTCTCCAAACAGGTTACGCAATGTAGTCCGAGGTCAGGCTTTAGGTATAATGACCTAACAACCCCCCAACGACATGACATCTACTATCTGTTACCTGGAGATGCGCTGAGCACCTTTGTGGGTCAAGTACTATGAACCCTCACAATATGGTTCCAGCGTATTTTTATCTAAAACAACAATCGAAAAAAGGTAATGTTTTGCGTTTGGCAAGCCATTTTTTATTCAACTCAGACAATTTTTAACTACTCAGACTGTCATATTGTTAATATGTAATAACACACTTTGTTACAAAATAAAAATGTGTCTTTGTTCCAACTGAAATTGTTACGATAAAATTTCGATTTCTCTCGAGATGCACATTGAAAATCGTGAATTTATATTTTATTTCAAAGAAAAATAATTTTCTAATAAGATGATGCGCAGAAAGTCATAGGTAAGACTGAAAAGGAAGAAAACAACTGAATATTTTCTGAGAAGGGGAACTTTGAGTCAGACAACTTGTCTTTCTTTTACATCGATCAGCTCATTAATAGAAACAAGTAATGCTTATGTGATTTTAGACGGCTATTGATTTTGGAATAAATATGCCAAAGGTCGAAGTTAAATAAGTTAAACTTGAAACGTTTAGGCATCACTTTTGAAACAACAAACATTGAAGCTTATGATGCAAGAAAGACCACTCAATTTTATGTTGTTCAAAGGGTCAAACGACAAGGTCACGATTTTGGGGCAAATTAAACGTTTAAAGCTTTAATTGTTTTAATGAGCGAAATGTTTACGCATCTTTCAATGATTCACGAAACTTCGAAGTATTGAAGCTTATCCGAAGTAAAGAAGAAACTTTTTGATTTTGGGTATCAATAGATAAAGTCAAGGTCAACAAAAACAGTATTCCTTAGTGGATTATTCTGGTGAAGAAATGGAAATGTAGTGGGGTTTTTTGGCATTGAGATTGTGATACAACCGATATTCTCATAAAATCATGTCCATCTTATTTATTTCATTCGCCAATATACTTCAATAACATCAAACCAGCCGTTTTGTTTTGGACGGAGTTCCAACCATGCATTAACCCAAGAGCCACCAAAGCCTCTTAAAGTATCTCGAACACTGATAATTAACACACTATTTCTCCCGAATGCTCTGGTCAACCTTCTAACACTAATGACATCTAGGACTGTTGGCATCATTGCTGAGTCAAGATAAAGTGAGGGATATCCTATTCTTGATATAACCTCTCTGAAAAAACACAGAAACAAGTTGTAATGTAAGCAAAATTTCTGTAAAGAGAAGTACACAATCTCTTATTATCTTTTCTAGTACAAGACTTGGCAAGGCTTGAATATCTTGGTTTGATCCTTCTCAATCTGCATCCTCACTTTCAACGTCATCTTCTTCTTCAAATTGTGAATGAGAATCATTAATCCCTTCTTCTTCGTCTGTCGATGTCTTAATTGATCTCCATTCCCATGGTTCCAACTTTCACCTTTATCTGGTGGTTGGGCTTCACTGTCGTCAGCTTCTTCCTCGTTTCTTGGGCACTTTTATATTTTCCATTATTGTTAGTGTCTGGATTATTTTCCCAAGTGTAGTCTTCCGCTTTTTCATTATATCATAACGAATCTTGAGTCGAACTATACGATTAGCCCTCTCTACTTTACCTTGGGGTTGGGGGTGGTAAGGTCTCCCTTTAATTATCTTTATATTTCTATGAATTAAAAGTCTCTGAACTTTGCCTTTGTACTTCGTTCCGTTATCCATTTGAATTATGGTTGGGTATTCATGAACTTTCAAAAAGTCTTGTAGAGCTTCTGCGACGCACTTAGCTGACTTGTTTTGAAAAGGCCGCAAATCCTAGAAAACACATCTACAGCTGTAAGTATGTAGTTGTATTTAAGATCTCGTACTGTCACTGCATCGTTCCGCATATTTATCAAATCTACCTTGATTCTTTGAAAAACAGAATTGGCAGTTATAGGCTTCATTGGAGCTCTGTTTTTAAATTGTGTTCGTGTCAAATCATGATCTGTGTTGGTCTTAAAAACCTTTAAAACCTCTCTCTCACTGCATCCCGAAAAATTCTTTTTTAAGGAATATGCTATAGTTCTTGCTCCACCTTCTTTTGACAGAATCACCTGTTTTTTAACTTTCCTCCTTAACTCAGCCTTCGTTAAAACTTTCCGTTTTTCCAAAAAAGCACATGTCTCTGCTTTAATTTACGTACGTGTAAATTCTTTTTGTTTCGCCAGAAAAGAACTATTAAATTTTTTTCAGATCTTGTTCGAATCCTCACGGGTTTGTTGTAATGACCTTTTACTAAATGGATAAGCATTTCACAATTCTCTGCTTCTTGTGGCTTTAAGTCGTATTTTAACCTCATTCTTAAGCTGTGTTGTATTATAACACTTTAATTTTCTAAGATGTCTGCCTAAATGAAATGAACTACGACGTAGAATTAGGTGGTGTGCAATGTAAGCTTTATTTAACGATGCAACGATTGCTTCTACAAACAATTCTAACTTGACCTTGATCTAGAATTTTAGAAAGTTAAAGATCAAAACACGTGTCATGTAATGTCGATACTTTGCCCACGGAGTAAGCGGGATATATGTCCAAGGTGAATGAAATGGTTACCCTTTCATTTTTATGCTTGTATTGAATTTTGTTGCATCGTGTTTTGAAAAAGCTTAGGTTTTAGATCACAATTGTTCGTAACATTTGTTTTTTCTCCAAATATATATTAGTGTATAGTGAACTATCAAATAATGTATGATTAACTATTCATGGACGATTGTCAATAAATTCTGCACATTCTTTCGGCAAACAATTTTATTTACACGCATTTGTCAAACGGTTAATCGTAAATTATATTTTGCTTGTGGAAAATATTTAACAATAAGGTACAGTGGGCAATCAGAGTTTATTTCGCACAATTATGTTTTTTGGTTACTCGCTGTATAAATCACGAATTAAAAGCAACTAAATAATGCTTATATTTTCACTAAATGCATTCTGCCGAATCATCGATGAAATCATAAAATGGATGAAAAGTGTTTGCTAACATGTATGAAAAAAAATCAATTTCCTGTTTTATGGTACAAATTATATGAAAAATGACGGATCAAAGATCTTGAACTCTTTATTTTGACTTTACATTTTCATTTTAACATAGAAATTAATGAGAATATGAAGTTTAAATACTTTTACCTTTGACCCAGACTGCAGGAGGCACAGGTCACACCAAGTTATAAGAAGAACGATCCTTTCCTGAAAAATGACTACAGACCTGTCAGCATTCTCCCCATTCCTTCTAAACTCTTCGAAAAAGTGCTACAGAGCAACTATCTGAATTCATTGAAAATATTTTTGACAAATTTTAATGTGCATTCAGGAAAGTACACGGCTGTCAAACCACACTATTAAAAACTTTTGGAAGACTGGAAATTAGTTTGAGAACAAAATAAATATATGGCTGCAATACTTACGGATCTTTCAAAAGCTTTTGACTTCCTTCCCATAATATATTGCTCTGTAAACTGTCCTCATACGGCCTGTCTGGTGGAGCCTGTGACTTGGTAAAATCATATCTAAGCAATAGAAGACAACAAATTAAAATTGGTGGTATTGTGAGTCAGTGGGCAGACATACAGAAAGGTGTTTCTCCAGGATCCATATTAGGAACTTTACTTTTTAATGTGTTTAATAATGATATTTTTTATTTTATAGATAAAGGATCTTTGTACAATTATTCAGACGATAATACTCTGTCATATTGCTCAAATAACTACTGTGAATTAATAAATGTCTTAGAAAGCGAAAGTAAAATTCTGATTGATTGGTTTCATGTAAACTGTATGCAGGCAAATCCAGAAAATGTTTAGGCCATTGCAGTTAGAAAAAAAGTTTGCTGAGAAATTATCTTCTTTCAAAATAGGTGATATAAACATTACATTAAATTAATTGTTGTTGATATTGATTGTATGTTAAACTTTGATAACCACATTAAAAATATATGTCAAAAGGCAATATAACAATTGAATATATTGAAAAGGATTGGTAGAAACTTATGTAAGTTAAGCAGATTGACTATTTTTCATACTTTTATACTATCTAATTTTAATTTCTGTCCACTGTATTGGCATTTGTGTTCTGTTGCCAACTAAGAAAATTGACAAAATCCAAGAGCGAGCCCTAAGATATGTATATTCAGATTATGAGCCCAAATATGAAGATCTATTAGTTACAGTAAAAATGTCTTCATTACATATAAGACGAATAAGAACCATAGCTTTAGAAACTTTAAAATTTTACAAACCTTATAAATCAACATAATCTTATTTATAATTGCAGACATAGTAACTTGCTGCATATCACATATAAAAAAACAAGGTATGGGAAACAATCTTTCAGGTATGCTGATACAGTTCTCTGGAACTCCCTGCCTGAAGAATTTAATCAATTTAAGGCCATGGTTTCTTGTTTGGAGGGCAAACCTTGCACATCTATAGCATGTAAACACTGCAATTGTTAAATTGTAACCTTAATCCAAAATTGGTGCAGTATAGCTGAACAAGATTGTTATTTATGTATTTGCTTTTGCTGTTGTGTCTTCACTCTCTTGTTAATTCCTTTTTCTTTTTTCGTTTTGCTTTTTTTATATGTTTTTCAAATTCTTTAGTGCTTGCCATTTGTCTTTATATGTATTATACATTACCATATATATCGTATGTGTCTTGTCTTTGTCTTGTGCTTGTTGCCAGTTTTTATTTAATGCATGTATTGCTTGTTTTATGTAAATTGTATTTTATGTATGCATGCACTGTATATACTGCACTAATTGTGGGTTCAAAAACTCTGAAGAGCTTATGTTTTTGTTATATGACTTGTCGACTTCAAATAATGTTTATTGTATTGTATTGTATTGACTGTGGACAAAACATAGTGCATTTATATTGTAGTGGAATCAATAAATATAATACTTCATTTGGATGTACATCTCACGCAGGAAATGAAGATAAATACGATGTCTAACATTGTATTTCATACAGAAGTTTATAATTCAAAATGGCTACTTAGAAGTATAATAAAAAAATTTCAAACTTTTTAAAAATGTAATCATGCATAAGTTACACGATGATTGGGAAGAAAAGACTGACCAGGTACACTGACAGTTGCTATCAACAATTTTGTATGGACAAAAAAGGCGAAGAAATAACGTTGAAATATACATGTAGAACTAAAATATATGATACACGTTGTTGCGTTCTGTTTTATAAACTAAATGTTATTGCGTTTATAAATGTTTTAAACATCCTCTTAATTTACACATGGGTGTTAAATAAAATTGAATTTACTTCCTTAAAACATTTATATTCGTCCGATTTCATTTTTTAATTTCTGTTTAATTTTATTTATGTATTTATTATTCTAAATATTATATATCTTGTGAAAAATATTCAATCGATAACATTAAAAAAATGCTTGTTATGTTTTCTTTCGTTTGTTTGTTACATTCTCTAATATTTTACTCGCTGACTTAGAACTGACACAGTAATCCTTTGAAATGGCAATAAAACTAATAAAATGTATGAAATCAACCTTGAATATAATAGCAATTATTGATGATGTCATAATCCTTGTACACACAATCGTCTTCCGTCCGTTCCGAAGCAGAAGATAGCTTTCTCAAATATTCAGCTCCTTATGGCCTTAACAGTCTTTAGGTTTAAAAATTTATGTCTGTGAAAGAACGTTTTTCACACATTAATAGGAAAGAAAATGTTTTTATGAATGTGGAGCACAGTTTGTACCCATTAGAATGCTGATTGCCTGAGAAATGCACATCCTCTAAAATTTATAAATATGTTGTAGATCAGAAAATCTAGCAAACTTTAAACATGTTTTTCGCTGTAGCATAATTTGTCTAATAGAAAAAAACGTATTGTTGTAAGCATATTTGTAGGCATATGTGGAAGCGAAGGTTTTATGTATGATTTCTTTAAGACAAAATTTTAGTTTTTCGTGCGGTATGCTGGTATAAATAGTTGAAAAATTACAGGTTCAAACAGATGAAATTTTCGATATCGATCTTGATTTTCCAAAAGTTCTTTTGATTTTTTAAGAATCCACATATGATTAATGTTACTTCGCGAATAAACAGTTTCACAGTACTTTCGTTGTCCTTCTTTAACTGCAGACAATATCTTAGTCGATCATATTGACAACTCTTTGGTAAATAACGTAGATAAGCCTGCTATGTATCTTTCCTTGTAAGGATTTTTAAGTAAATTTGGAAATGAGTACAAGTATGGTGGTCTTCAGACTCTTAATCGTAATGAATATTCAAAGAAGTCATGAAGGACTTACGGTTAGTTATACTTTATCAGTTTGTTTTCAATTGATCACGTGGTATATCAACAATAAGGTTGCGGATTAGAGTCCCACTGCGAACAGGGTGACCTCGACTCCAATCTTAATTAACATGCATTAAAAGTTTTCTACTTATTGTTTGATGGTATGAATAGTTATTTACGGCGATAGACATTTAAGCGCATATACAGGAATTTGAGCGCAAAAAGGGAGGACGTTTCAGCGCCAGAAATACAGACGTTTCAACGGAAAAATTGTATTTAATTGTAAACTGTTGTTATCATTCCGAAGCATTCTTCTCTTTTACTTTTATTTTTATTTTTGTTGTAAGTTGAGTGTGGTCACTTTAGCTTTTGGTACACTTCTTTTGCTACAGATTGAGGGTCAATTTAAAATAAATT
The DNA here is from genome assembly GCA_944474755.1 of Limnoperna fortunei. NCBI lineage: Eukaryota > Metazoa > Mollusca > Bivalvia > Mytilida > Modiolidae > Limnoperna > Limnoperna fortunei. The sequence goes on along the minus strand of OX104114.1, from coordinate 56,590,163 downwards.
ATCTTCTTTCAATGTCTGCAGTTCTGTTCTTATGATTTTAGACGGTATTACTCCAATTTCATATTGCCATAAATATAACTGAAATACTGCTCACTAAACGTAAGCACACATCCAATCAATTAATCAACCAACTTCGTCTGTTGCTTTTCTTGGCTGTTCTTTTGAAATAACACTAATGTATACTATAGTCGATGTGTCTTGACATTTACATAGCTTTTTTGCATTGTCACAAAATATCTCCTATAATCTTTGAATATATTTCTCATAAATAACCTTTTTTCATGGCACATGCGCAAGAGTATTGTAACAATATGAATTATTTATGTTCATATCGGAAACTATTTTAATGTTAATATTGTTGCTGTTGTTTATCGATGAGGGAAGGCTGTTTTCGTCGGGGTATCAGTTTTTACTTTAATCGGCAAAATATCTTCTTCAAGTGATTCACTGACGTTCGTGTTCCTACCTAAATTTCTATTGTATGTATAGTGAATAACTGTTTATTTATTTGATTTTAAAATGTCTATTTATGTAAAATCTGAAACTGATGATGCATTTAAATTTACCGACAAAATCGTCATTATTGTGATAAAACTGACTATAAATGAATGTAACGATAAAAAATTAAAGCAACGTACAAAAATTGGATTTAAAGTGTTTTATTGAGTTTTTCTAACTCTTTACATTTAGAATACTGAGAAGAAATCTTGAAATAAACCTTCTTTGTTGGAAATAATTAATCTACAAATATGTACCAAAAACCAATGAGGCAAAAAAGATTGTTGCCCATGTTACACGTGATAAAAACGACCTATGAGTTACAGTAGTCCAATCTATATGTCAGAACTTTGCAGATGTTGTTATCTGTTATAACGAATGCAATTAAGCAAGCGAGAAAAGCATTGCGAAGGACAACAGAAAGAAAGAAAAAATGTGCTATTAATAGGAAATAATGATTGGCTACAAGTTTTTATCGTCATGGTCTGCAAGACTGAAAGTAATTATTAAACGCGCAATGTACGTGTATAATTTATTCATACACAGGTCCATTACCGGTGTTATTACTAAATCATTATATAAAGTATATATTTTGACATTAATGTGGTATTTTGCAATGCAATTTTAGTTAATTATGAGTCAGCAAATGTCGGTCACATTTTGTTTTTTTGCGAACATTGTCTTGATCATGTCTACGTATATTTGATTATATATATCAAACTTGACAATACATTTAGACTCTATTTAATAATGTATTTTACTGAAATATCAAATAACTAAATGTTGTATTTCTAAAATACAACGTTTAGTTAGTTGTTAGTTTAAAAAAATCCGAGAAAGTCGGTCACATTGCAATGCTATTTTTAGATTAGACAACCATGACAATGATACGGTTTACATGAAATTTTACATTTATTATTTTTTCCAAAAATAGCATATTATATTTCTAATAAAGTCGATAAAACTTAAATAAGATCTAAATAAAAGCCTCTTTAAATATTGTCGCTTCAAGCCTTCAACTTAAACGGTAACCGCGTGCTTTTATATTATTCAATAATAGCATCTGTAGATTAAATCTAGTCATGAATCTTACTATTGTTTGCATTTTGTAGATAGTAAAATAACGGTACAAATGTTAAATTAATTGAAAATAAGAGAAATCCATTTCCTACTATACTTTACGATACTTTCAACTTCTATCGCGTTACTTCTTCAAAGTATCGCGATACTTCTTAAACGTAACGCGTTACTTTTGGTTTTCATTTGTAACGCGATATTTTACAAAAGTAACGCAATAGAAGTTGAAAGTATCGCGATACTTTTTAATTTCATCCTCAATATCACCACTATTGCATGAAAACAAACATATTTCTATAACTGCAAATCAATTGAAACCAACATAAAAATCAGGATTTTTTTCTTCTATCAGTATTCTTTTTATGTTTAGTGTGATTGTTGTAAAATATTCCAAAAGTATGTGAAAGCTCTAAAACTTTTTTGAAGTTAAATAAAAATTGTTTTTTTTTTGTTTTTGTTATTTATGGTTCTCAGTCATTAAAAAACTACTTTATACAAAACTTTAAGTTTAGACACAAATTTCGACTTTGTTGAAAACTACACCTATCTGGCACTAGACATGATTTTCTACTCACCTGTAATACTAGTTAAAGTTTTCTAAGTGCATGTACTTTGGTGTACGGTACTACTTACCATTATGCAGTTTTTTTGTGTGGATGTTTCATGAAATTTTTTCTCTATTTCACAATGAAATAACCTTGTTCTAACATTTTATGCCTCATTAAATTAATCAATCTTAAATGACAGTTTGTATGCCCGTTTGTTACCTACACCATGCTTTTTATGTAGCAAGCACTTGATTATTTACGGCCCGAATAGTTGGTGCATGCACCAATAAAGTCTCTTGTTTATTCATAGGTCCGACGGTGATCGAGTGGTCTTAATAGTTAATCATTCATGGTACGCCATCAATGTGTTAACATTGCTAGGTTCCGTCTACAGGCAAAGTACTCTGGACTTCACTCGTAATTGATAAGGATGTCCCGAATAATAACTGGGTTCAATGAATAGTTGATGTGGCTAAAACAAATGTTAAAACACAAATATACTGATTAGGTCTGTTTTTTGTAGTGTTTTTATATTCCTGTTATTCCTTTCAACTTATACCGAATCTAATATTTCTCAAGGGGTCCGTCTAAATACTGCTTATCCCTGGCAAAGTGCACTTAGCCCCAAATATGCACATAAATGGGAAATAATGTACACATAAAGGAATAAACATGTTAATCTTTAATTATTTTGTCAGTTAAACTAAATAACATTTATAATGGTTCAAGGCCTTAGATAAAAATAACAATTAATGTTTCAAGAAATGTTCAGTCTAAAATACAAATAACATATGCCGTGGTGGTTTTATCCTATAAATTTTCGGTCGCGATCTCTGATATGGTTTTGTGGCCATTCTTTTTGTTTTGGACATTTCAAAATTTTTGCAAGATGATTTTTTTCTTCTTTCCTGTTGCTGTGAAGATGATTTTGACTACCAGCTTTGATATGAAACTAGGTGCCAACGGTAATTTCCAAACAGTTAAAAATTCCCAGTTCAAAATAAAAGTATTAGTTGATACAAAAGAAATGTAATACGAGGATAGTGTGTTCGTTTATCTGTTTATCTTTTAAACTTTAAACCATTGCACGATTGCGTACATTGGTGGTTCACGATATCCCTTGTGCTGTTTACGGAGGTTCCGTTACAGTTTTGGGTCAGTGTCATGATTACTTAAGCCACGGGCGATAGGACCTGAACGCCCATATTCATGGTATATAATAACTTTACGACTTGTTTTATGTTAATCCTCATTTCTGATCATATTTTTTACCTTCCTAATATTGAGTTTAAATCGTGTTTATTTTCAGCAATAGCAAGTAAGTTACTGTCAATTTCCCCATAACTCTGTTTCGATCCGTGGTGAGCACTTCGTCATTACATGTATGACCGTAGTTTTTTTGGACTTTTAATATTCATATGTTCATGTGTTCATCAGAAAGAGTAATATCAAGGCAAGTTTATTCCGGTCACAAAAAAACCGACGTCTTTATTAATATTTTTGAAGCTGTAGTGCACTGCTTTTTGCACTCCTCTAACTAGCTTCTTACAGACACTCCATTCCGTAAATAGACACAGTGGCGCCGGTTCGAATAAAGATAATTGGCGGGAGTTTGTTGTTACCGTGCATAATAAAGCTTCTAGTAAAAAAAATTTGTCTATGAGATAGGTTGTTGGTATTGTTTAAGAAAATATTGTCCTTGTAACAATCTGTTATTTATAGCATTGTTTAGTTCGGGTTCATTAAGCACTGTAGATTTCAGTAAAATCTTTAACAATTGATCTTTTGATTTTAATTTATTTTAAGTTTTTATGTTAAATAATACGTGCTAAATAGAAAACACCACATTGAAGTAAATTTTGGGTTAAATTCACACTGAACAATTAAAGACAACTAGCAAATAATTATAGAAAAGTAGCAAAGAAAACCGACCGAACAACAAGAGCCAGAAACCAAGGGACAGTTACAAATCCGTATATAGACAAACACAACACAAAAATCATAAACATAAAACACAGAAAGAGAGTAACCCGAACCCAATAAAAACCATGAGTGCACCCAGGTGCTCCGGACGGGTAAGCAGTGCCTGCCTCTCATTAAACACCCGTCGAGTTACTCATTGTCTTGTCTAGGGAAAAGTCAAATCCAGGAAACACTACCTATGACTCAGCAAAAATGTCAGATCGTATTTGAGACACTGATTTCCCGTAACGATCAATTAAGTCGTGGTGCCGACCATAGAACTTCTGGAGAGATAACATCAACATAGGTACAACAAACCCTTGTTTGAGTAGTTTAGCAGTCAACAGCAGTGATCGGTCTAGAAAATCTGAATAACGATCGCAGGATCTAGAATAACGTACAAGTTGTGAAATGTACACACCATACGCTGGAGCTGCTGGAATGTTGCTGTCGATGAACGGGAAGTTGACAATTGGGAAGTTGAAGTCATCACGCTTGTCGTAGAGCCTAGTTTGTAGTTTTCCTGAGTCTATTTCTAGAAGTAGGTCTAAGTAAGAGGCTGATCTTAGTGTATTGGTGGTATCTTTAATTTCAAGCTCGCTAGGGTAAATTGAATGTAAATAGTCACCAAATTTAGCATTGTTGAGGGACAAAACATCATCAATATAGCGGAATGTGAAATTAAAGGTATGAGCCAGAGTCTTTCCTTTCTTCTTCAGTAGCTTGTGGAATGGTTTGTCTGACTTTTCTTTCAAGATAAATGTACATTAAAAGTCAGTGTCGGTCCGTCCGGGAGAATGCATATATTTTGCCTGATTTTGTATTCATGGCTTTATATTTGTTATTAAAAAGCGTAAAAATGAATTTACAAGCTAATCCAATCTTTCTTTTAGTAAATGTTATGCCCATTACTACTTAAATCGGATTTTTCTGACCTCAACGGAGATTTTCCATTGTTAATTTCGCCATGTTTTGCCTCCAAGCAACAGTGGGGAGAAACTTGTTGTTTACAAATTGTCGGCAGTTTCCGTATCATTTGTCAACCAATCAGATTTGAGTTCCATTTGCCGATTACGCAATTTCGCGCCATATTGATGACACACCTTCTTTCCAACTGATTGAGGAAAATATTCTAGGAAATTATGCACATTCTTGCCAGTTCTGACGTGAGTATGTAATTTTAGGTTAATTATTTAATTTTCCCTATTGCAGAACAGCTGTCAACTGTCTTTAAATATCAACAAACAAAGTAGTTAGTAGTAAACCACAGCCACGGCAGTTGTCTAAGAACCAGACCCACGTGGTTATTATTTTTTTGTTTACAATATGACTTTTAGTTGATAAATTAAGAAAATACAGAGTAATTTCATTGTTTATATTCAGCGCCGTGGCTACCCAGCAGGCACTCAACGTTGAATCTACGTTGAATAAATGTTGAAATTTGGTCGCAACGTTGAACAACTTAAAATCAACGTTGATTCAATGTTGATGGTTTCAACGTTGAAATGACAACGTTGAGACCAACGTTGAAATCAGATCATCGACTTCAACGTTGTATGTCCGACGTTGAAGCAACGTTGAATTGGGGTCAGTTTTCCAACGTTCGAAATAAAATAAAAGAAACAATATATAGTCAGAGACATATAATTACATGTCATAATCATATGTCTCTGATATAGTATAGTAAAATAATTTAATTAATTAATTAATGCTTCCCCTTGATTAGCTTGAATAGAGTTAAACATAAAAACAAAGCAAATAAATCAGAGGGATATCCTTCATATCGTTTACCAGCCTGGTTTTATTGTGATTTTACAATTTTTTTACATACATTATGGTCATTGTGTGGTTTTTAAATTTTCGCGGCATTCAAACCTGCACACTCAGACGCGCATGCGTTCGTACTCCATTTTTTGTTTAAAAGTTGCTGGCGGCCTAGATCTGCAATGTTTCCTTGTCATGTGTACTTCTACTGGTTCCAGCTTCAGAGTAAGTATAATGTTTACTTTTAACAGGTATATAATACACACTGATACATTCAAATGATAAATCTTTTGACCGACATTGAAGAAGCACCGATCCGTGTTCAAAATGTATTGCAGTTAAACAACACGCAGAACGACAAATTACAAACTGTACACAGCAGCATGTAAAAATTGACATTCAATATAAAAAAATAGCATCATCTATGAATGTACATTACTGAATAAACAAGGGGTACAAGTGGAAAATCGTGTTGATTCCCATCACCCCTTTTGAGAAAATTATAGATGTTACATTTTCAGTTGATATACAAATATTTCTATATAAATAGGATGTGCTCCACACATTAACTGTACCTGCACAGTAATTATGCACATTATCAATTTATAAGCATGTACACATGTATTTAAAATCTTGCTTTTACACTTCTTTGCAGATATCCTACAAATAAAGTATCAAGTCTGGTGAATTTAAAGCCATAAAGGGTTAAACAATTCTCCATAAATAAGAGGTTGGTATTGTCTTTATGTACTGTTGGGATTGTAGCCAACATAAGTGCTTAACAAAATTTTCTCCAGATATTAGAAGATTTTTTTATCATATTAAATTAAAATATATCTTTTATTTCAGTGGACATTTCCAGAAAATAAAAAAACAACCATTAACATTAATTGCTCTGCAAACAAACTTCTGACAACATATCATTTAGTATTTGTTACCCATTTATTAATATAAAGATACCACATAAGCAACTGAGAGAGTTCTGAAAGACTGTATTTAATTTCAATTTTGAATTTTGAGGATTATAAATAATTAATTATTCTCTTATTTCAGATGCTGTGATAAAGAACTCGCAAAAGAGTACAAGGAATTAGTGTTGTTTGATAACTGTACAAGATTTTAAAAATGTGCTATCAACGAGACAGGAGTGTTTACAGAAAAAAAATGGACTCAAACCATATAGACAGTAACTGTTAACCAAGGAATAGTAATCTACAAAATTACAGAACATTCTATCGTCTACAAAAAGTTTGCATAGGATATATATAAAGGACATACATCCATGTGAAGCGGCTTGATTTTTTAATACTTCATTACAACAGAACATTACTGGATTTAACCTAAGTGGACTACTAATTCCGGTGATTTTAAACATAACTTTTGGGATTATGTATACTACTTGGACATTCCTTTTTTGGATACAGACTGGAACATTCAAAAGACAAATAACTCTTTTTTGTTATTGTAATTTCATAAGTAATTAATTGTTCTTAATAAAAAATCAGTTTCTTTCCTTGTATCTGTCCTTTTGTTAGCCATTATAAAGGGTATTTCATTTTGACCTAAATAACACATGTGTTTAACTTCTGTCATAACTAGTGAAATAGTAAAATAGTATTATAGTATTAAAAAACTATTATTATTTGCACAGTGTATTTCAATCACTTTTAAAGTAAATTCAGCCTATTATCAACCAACATTTAACATACAAGGACACATCCTCACAAGTCTTGGTTTCTGTGTCCACATGTTTCGTGGACACAGATACCCTGAATTGAGGGGATGACAAGGACCAGAATTCAACCTCATTTCAACAAACACTGACCAAAATTCAACCTTAATTCAACATACACTAACCATAATTCAACTTTATTGCAACCTGCACTGACCAGAATTCAACTAGTTTTCAACATCATTTCAACATTAAAATCTCGACGTTGAATCAACGTCACATTTTCAACGTCAATTCAATTTTCAAATCAAACCTACTTTTCAATGTTGATTCAACGTTGAAGTCGGACGTTGATTCAATGTTGAAACAACGTTGTTGTGCCCGCTAGGTATGGTCTGAATGATGATTGTGACTATCTGGAAACAGTTCGGTAAAGTGTTTATTTTTTTTTGGGGGGGGGGGGGGTCCGGAATCCTACAAAAAAGACATTTCGGCACCAATAATAACGAGTACTCGGAAGAGTCAAAACGTCACCTGGGGCGCATTTCTTTAACCTGAATATGAAATATGTTTTAGTACAATGTTTCAAAAAACAGAAACATGTTTCGGTTATTTAAAAAACAACATTTAAGAAACTAACATGTTTTAGTTTCTATCAAAACAGTAACAAAATAGCTTGTCGGTTTCAGTTTGAAACATCAATCACTTATGTTTCAAATGTTTTGATATCATGTTTCTATTACAAGTAAAAGAAACAGTGAAACATGAAAATGATTCAGAATCATATTTCAAATTTGGGTAAAATAAATGCGCCCCTGTTAAATTTTTTCCTTCTTACAATGAAATAGTACCTTACCTGTTTGCCTGGGTTCGTTCGCTCTCTTTCAGTTATATAATTTTAACCAGTTTTGTTTTGTTTATTTTTATAAATATTTTTAAATAGGCTGTTCGCCCTATGTTTGAAATAAATTTAATATATGACATAAATGTACTGTAAAAATGATATTTGAATACTGTTTTGTATTTTTTACTAAGCTAATAATTTTCATTTTTTAAATTAAATAAATTATTACACTTAAGACTAATTGCTTTTATAAATTTATCAGTCCAAACTAATCATTTTATTAACGATCAAAAATATAAGTTAGTAAGTGATTGTATAATTAATGTAAAAATTGCTAATCAGCACAGACAGAGAGGCAGAACTTTATGTTAAGTCGGATATATAAATGTTTTTTAAACAATTTCACAAATTTTCTTGAAAGTTTAGCGAATTGTTAATTTTTTTTTTAGATTTAAGCTTCATTTCATTTTTTATACCCCACCACACAAAGTGGTGAGGTACTATGTTATACACTCCATATGGATGTGCGTGTCTGTGCCTAGGCTAGAATCAGCAACCTTACTTCAGTGCTGACAGGCACGTGATCAATAGGATTACTACTTTACAATGCAACCACTTAGTCACCTTAACTGGTAGTAAATTTCATGAACTGAAATCAATTTGCCATTTAAACTTGTGGACTGCTAAAGTATTCAGTCTCCAAAGAAGGCCCAAGTTTACTGCTCACACTTTTACTTTACTATAAGTAACAATCTCAGGTTTTGTCTAGACATGCACATGATATTGAATCTTTAAACATAGCTCAGAAAGAGTTACCTGAATTATCAATTTGTGTTTTATCAGTCAACTTGGAAATTTCTGGCATATACAGTAAGATTTTGTATAAATTTAAAGTAATAAAACAATGAATAACCATGTAAATTTTTATAATTAAAATAAAGCATGATGCATTTAAATCAGTCATGTAATATTATATAAATATGTAAACATAATTGCAAAATAAAAATAAATATTTTGTATCACAGTCCATGTGAAATTAAAGTTCAGTCGGAAAAAAACATTATTGTAGTATGTATAAATTATAATTAACAGAATGTTTTTTACATGACTGCAGATATACATTATTGGAGTTTCTGGATGGATGATGATTAATGATTTTTCTGATTACTGCTGGTCACTGGTGCATTGGGTACAACTACTACAGAGTGAATCAACTACTTGTTCCACTGGAGATGACTGCTGTATGTGTTCCATCAGTGATGTCTTGGGAATTCCTAAGAGAAAAAGTGTGAAATACTGAATAACTGAAAATTATTTTTTGTGACTGGTCTATTTTATGGCTTTATCTGTCAAAGGGAGGACATTCTTGTTGTGTTGAAATAAGCATTTATCTTGTACACGAGTTTTTTTTCATTAAATTGATTTTATTAGTTTTGTTTTAAGAGAGCAACAGATATTTATTTACTGCATGTATGACAGACCTAACACTTCTGTATGGTTAATATGCAAACATTCTATTAAACATGTATTTCAAGAGACTTTAAATTGTTTAGCGCCTTTTATTAATTTTTCGGCTATTCATGTACTGTGGCGTTTTTTATTGTGTGAAGGCAGCTGGTGAAAACCCAACACCTAAGGTATGAAAACTGACAATCCATGATGCCATTATATGTGTGTGGGTATCTTTCAGTTACTCTTCAGGGTACCCATCTCTTATCAACAACTCCACTAATGACTATCAACACTGAATGGAATATGATCAATCGTAGCGCCAGTGTGCAACTAATAGTTTACATTTTGATTGAAATGATATTTGGGGTTTTCGATAGAAAACATGGATTTTGACTTTGGTTTAGTACTTATTTTAAGTAATCAACTCCTCTTTAAGTTTTCAGTCCAGATCAGTAACAAACAATTGGACATTTATTGAACTTGTGCATCTTATTGTTCTTATTTGTGGAAATAAAATACAATGTTGCACAGAATGGTTATAAAAAATTGACCGGAATATAGAACGAATCGTCTCCCTCCCATCAACATGAAGCGAACTTGGACTCCGAACCCTGATTGGGAGTATTTTCTTGTCCATGTTAGTTTTTTACTGTAACTTTAACAAGCATATAGGTTTTTCTGTGTTGATAAGTTATGGCAACAAGAGATGTGGTCTATTGATGATTTGCTTATTGTTCAGCTATATTCAGGACATAAATATGGTCTATAAAAAAGAATGTATTTACCGAAAATAATGTGCACGATAAAAAGAATAAAAAAATATTGTGTACATTTGGGCCTCTAAGGCCGAGTGGTAAAGGTAGTTCATTTACTATTGATTACGTGGTCTGTCAACACTGAGATTGAGACTTCGATTCTCACTGAAGGCTGGGTGCACTCGACTCTTAAGTTTTAATTGACAAGGCTTGCCAGTTTTCCTACCCGCTGGTCGGGGTTTTCTCTAGGTACTCTGGCATCCTCCCCCAATAAAAACTGGACGCTATGATATATCTGAAAGTGGCTTTAAACACCATTTAAACAAACAACATTTTAAAGTTTGCACATACAGCTCAAAATACCGTCTCTTTCAAATTTATTGCAATTCAGTAAAGGAGGGGCAGGATCTCGGATTTTAAGGTACTTAAATCAATCGTACATCTAATCGAGAAAGGGTTTTAATTTCTAATAAAGTGAGGTTCAAATCCCATGGCTATATGTTTGAACATTTCTTTCTGATGGACTAAAAAAGGTTTTTACCCCCGAGGTTCGTATGCCCGCCTCCGTCTACGTGCAGGCTTTCGTATTACATTATTTGTATTACCAGACCTCCCCCCTAGAAACTATGGACAGTTATAGGTTGACCATTGGGAATCGTCCTAGCAATTGTTTTATCACTATATTTGATTCCAGCTTACTCAATGTTTTAATTCTACCAAACAATAATAAGGCGTGCATACAAATAGGTGCAAGTTTTTAAAATCGCTCGTGGGGTAAAATGCTTCGATTTTTTTGTAAACCAGTTTACCAAAATAACTCTGCATCCGCAGTTTAGATTTAGGGAACAATGCCATGATAAAGCCGAAAATGTGGAATTAAAAACCCTATTTAAAGCTATCAAAGTACTAACTAGTTGCAATTTCAAGTGTTTTTGTGGCTAACATAACATTCTCTGAGAATTGAACAGAATAATAAATATAAAAAAAATCCTTCATAGAATTTTTTATTGTTTAATAAATGTCGAACCTTATTTGAGCACAAAATAAAATTGTATTCATGTTCCCAGCTCACTTGTAGGGGAACAGCAAACAGACATATTTATAAGTATGACCTTAGTGTCATTTTATCTTATCCAATTACAATGCTGAACTTGTTCGTTGCTAATAATAAAATTATGTGAAAATTATGTCAAATTAGTATATAACAACTTCAGGTTGATATACTTTTCAATATTAACATGTCGGCAAGTTTTTTCTTAACATTGTGAATTTCTCGGGAATTTGGGAAAATGACATTTTATGACCAGGAATTCGGGATGTTCTAATTTTTGGATCGGGGAATTCGGGATGATGACCCCGCCTCCCCTCCCTCCAGTCTGTATTTATTAGTTTATAAAGACGTGCATGCTTACCAATCTGTACTATGGGCACATACTCGAATTTAGGAAATTTCCCTTCATTCAGCAGTGTAAACGAATTGTACTGTTAAAATATCTTGCATTTATTTCTATAAACAAATTATTTCTTAATAATAAATAAACAGGTGTTAAACTAAATTACCGAAATTCTGTATGTAGTACTATATATATAGATGGTAAATTGTCCCACCATATTAGTATTTACACGCATTATGTTTATGAAAATTCTGTACGACAAAAAAGAATTTAACAGAAACTGTGATGTAGTTTTTTTTTGTAACAACGGGGAAAATGTGGGTTTTGTTTGTTTGTTTGAATGGTGTTTTAACGCCACTTTCAGCAATTTTTCAGCTATTTCATGGCGTCCAGTTTTTACTGGGGGAGGAAGCCGGAGTACCCGGAGAGAACCCCCGACCTGCGGTAGGAAAACTGGCAATCCTTGTCAATTAAGATTGGAGTCGAGTACACCCTGCTTGCAGTGAGAATCGAACCCGCAATCTCAGTGTTGACAGACCACGTGATCAATAGTAGACGAACTACCTTGACCACTCGGCCACCGAGGCCCCCGAAAATGTGGGTAAAAAGCTATAAAAGGATTAGGTCTGGTAATTGTTTTTAGTCTCGTTCATAAATAAATGCAATTCTAATTTTTCTAGACAATTTATCATGTTTATTACATGAATTTGTGGCAAGACCAATTGAAATCGTAATCAATCTAACAAGAAGTAATTTTTTTTTATTAATTAAGAATATACTTACCACTTCAATACGTATACCTCAATTTCTTCAACAGCTGTTTCTAGCGTCTTTTTTTGTACGAGTTACTTCCCGTTATTGCACTACCGCGTGAACTTTGGTGACGTAAACAGCGGCTCCTTGACAAGTTTCCGCTGGTAAACAATGGCTGACCGCTCAATGTTAATTTTCCGTAGACACGTAAAAAAACCGTCACATGGGGTACAAAGGAAGACAATTATACCAAACCGATTGTGTGAATCATCTTGTAAATGCAATAACACATCTTCGCATCAAAATGTAAGCAAATTTATGCATATTTATTTTAAAATCGCGATTTTCTGAACTCCAAAAAGTTGTGACCATGACTATAGATGGATTTTGTATGACATCACAACTGTTCAATAACTATTACCTCACCGCTTGAATCGTTGGAACATTTCATCGTGCGGTATGTACAAACGTTTAGGGAGATATTAACTTCAATCTTATTTTCTAGCCTCAACACGAATCTCTGTAAAAATTTCACATGCAACAATTTCGGCTTTAACAGATGACATTTTCAGACCTTTGTTTTTTAAAATATATTTACGTTTTTATGTGATCACAAAATGTTAATTTTCAATGCAACACTTAAGCGCCTCGTACAAAGTAGGTTTAAAGAACCCCGTAAGAATCGGGTTCCACTTTGAGAGAATTTGCGTCACTGTAAAATCCAAATCCAAATATCCAGGTGTATTAAACAGGTTGAGATCAGAAACTTGTACTGGTACGCGTAGCTACATTTAATCGACACTGGTTTACTTGTGGAAAGAGATTTCGTTTCACTTTTATCCTGCAACCGTTACATTTGCTGTACAATAAGGTAGCCGAATAAATGTTTGCTTTATTTGGCAGTGCCGAATAAAGTCTCCTTGTACCCTTGTCCTCGCTTCTAACGATATTTAGCATTCTGTTCTGGTTTACGACGTGTTGTCGAATACAATATTTGTGTGTGACGTCAGGCTATCACTTTAAACGCGCCGAAAATTTCACGTCAGAAATCGGCTAAAAGTGTAAATTTTTCATGTTTTTCATAGCTGTAAAATGTATTTTAGAGTTGCAGGATAAAAACAATATTAGTGAAGTGTCCGAGAATATCAGGCAGAGCCTCTCATTTCTACCTGTTTCTAAGGCTCGTACCAATACATTTTATATTTTCTGACACTGCACGAATATTGTATATGTATGTGTATTTAAGATCAAACGTGAAAACAAACCAAAAATTTCTTAAATAGATTGGTCAGTCGATTCTATGAAGCATATACTATTATTTTTATATAAACGCCAAATCTGAAAATATGGTAACCATTTTTATTTTTCATTTTTTTCAGAGGGTTAGAAAATTACATTTCGTCGGGTTTTAAAACGAGTATACGAATAAAAATTTGAATACAAATGATGCAGCAACACTGCAATTGCCGATTGGAGTCTCATCGCGGGCAGGGCTCCTTGACTCCAATCTTAATTGACATGGATTGCCAGTTTTCCTACCGCGCCTGGTTTGGGTTTTCTCCGAGTATTCCGGCTTTACCCCCCCAATAAAAACTGGACGTCATGATCTAGCTAAAAAAATTTCTGAAAGTGGCGTAAAACACCATTATACGACGGCTTATTCGTGCCAAACAACAAATAGAAAAAAATTCTTATTTCGTTTGAAAGGTTTTTTAAACGATTTATTAAACCGTTTCAACGATTTATTTAATCATTACATTGATTTTATTGAATCGTTTCAACGGTTTATTAAATCGTTACAATGATTTATTAAATCGTTTAAACGGTTTATTTAATCGTTACAACGATTTAATAAATCATTACAACGCTTTAAAAAATCGTTTCAACTATTTAATAATTTGTTTCAACTGTTTATTAAATAAACTGTTTAAACAATTTAACAAATCGTTATAACGATAAACCATTGAAACGATTTTATAAATTGTTCAAACAATTTAATAAACTGGCCGTTGAAACGATTTAATAAATCGTTGTAACGATTTGATAAAATCGTTGAAACGATTTAATAAATCGTTGAAACGAATTGATAAAATCGTTGAAACGAATTGATAAAATCGTTGAAACGATTTAATAAACCGTTCAAAAGAAATAAGAATTTTCTTTCTATTTGTTGTTTGGCACGAATACGCCGTCGTACCATTCAAACAAACATATAAATCATTTACAATACTCGGCATTTACTGTATTTGATTGACAGCGAAGGGGAGGCACCTCGACCCATCGAACTTCATACACACCCATTCGCCGTAAATTAGATTCAGTAAATGACTCTGACTTTAGTGGCACGTGTAGCTTCCCGCAGCGCTTTGGGAATTGTATTGTAATGATGCGTGCCAACAAAATATTTGATATCTCTTTGAAAGATTTCACTTTAAAAATATGATTTCTGCCCTCACCTATAGATGTATTTCATATGAAGCATTAAACAACTTAAAAACTCCATTTTGTCATAGGCTAGCTTCATAATTGGGGCACAGTTCACGGGGTTAAGCAATATGAAGACGTACCGTATCTAAAGTTTGATGGTGGATTATAATGCACCATTGCCTGGACTTAGACACACTGCACCCGTCTACTTGCTTTCAATTCCCTTAAGTTGTATCGAAAGCTTTATCATGTTTAAAAAATCTCCCTATAGACATCGATTGTGGGCAACAAGTGAGGTAGTAGAATCTCGTCACGATAGTGAACTGCATTATAAAGTTGCCTGGAATATGCACCACGGGTGATTTTCTGGCGTAAGAGATGCCAGCCCACATCATCACGCTGCCTCCACCGAAATTTTTGACTTCAACCTCACAATTATCTGCAAATCGTTCGTTTCGTCGTCTGTAGATCCGAATTCACCCATATCATTTCTAACAAAAAGCAACATTCGTCGCTGAAACACACCCTTCTCTAGTTCCGCAGATTCTATCCTCGAACATTTTACACTATCGATGGTTACCAAATCAATTACGGATGTTCTCGGCAAAAATTCTCCGCATGCTAGGGATTTTATCGGCAGAAATTGTTGCAGAAACGGTCCTGTGGCGTAAATGGAACAGCTTGATGTACTGATCTTGGGCGTTAGTAGTGATATGTGGGCGCCCTGTGCAAGTTCTGTCTTCTGTAGTGTCAAGCTGCTGGACCGCTCCCACAGGCGAGAAATCGTTATTAAAGCGTCTTTCATCCTCAGTTTGTGATTCACCGGTCTAGAGTCGACCAATAGCGATGTTCCGCGTTTCCTCGTCATATGTCAATTAGACTACTGTGATAGAAAAAAGAAGTACTGAGATTTTATACCTGCAGTACCTGCTAACAAATCACCCACGAATCGCACGTGTAAAAAAACTGATTTTTGTCAAGCCTCGACAAAGTTTCGAAACGTTCCTACCATGGTTTCACACTTGATTGAATTTAAATGCAGTCCGATGTAACATGTCAAATATGGTTTAAATCCAATCACCAACCTTTATTTAATATTTTAGTTAGCAATTTATATTTAAGAACAAAATCATTTTTAAAAATAAAAATTTTGTTGCGTTTCTTTTTTTGGTAGAGTATATATTTGTTGTCAGCTCACCCAGCGCATGTCGCTCTACTCGGGAAAAAATTGAAGCCCATATAATGGAAACTCGAGACACTATCTACAAAAATTTTGACGCCATATTTTAAAAAGTCAAAACTAAAAACAATACACTGGACAGAAGCTGATGTGATTAAGCAATTGAGAGGGTGTTGAAGACTAAAGATTTTAACATTTTTAGCACACTCTCGCTCGCTGTTTCTTTTCTCTCTCTCTCTCTCTCTGTCTTCCCTGCTTTTTTGCTCACTTTCTCTTTTGTTTCCCTTTTTAGTGGGTCGAACGTCCCCTCCGCCCCCCTCTGAATCCGCCACTGCTGGAGTGAATTGTTATGTTGTTTGATTACCGGGAGAAAAACAACATTCCTCGCAAGTACTTTTTCGAGTGAGCGATTAGGTGCGAGTTTGTGAATACCAAATCAACAATCGTATTCCCTACTTGCGGTAAACAAGATTGATCTCCCATTTGCAGAGTTATCTGTTCTTTAGGGCAGGTACTTTATAGTACCTACTGTGGGTAAAACGCAGTTTTTCTACAATATTTTTTTATTCACATATAGCAAAGCATCAGATAAAATTTATTATGATATGCAAACTAGTTTTTTAGTTGTACTGGAAGAGTCAGTCCACAGACATTACTTAAAAATAAAATAAAAACGTGATTTTGTCCCTATCTGTTCAATACTAGATACCTGCTGTTATGAAAGACAACACTTGCAAATGGGAAGAAACTATTGTATTCCGAAAATAGGGAATAATAGTTGATATGTCTGCTAGTATTTGGCAAACACTAAAAGAAAAGTGTTTTGAATAGTTTGCTAGCATATTGATAATGAGGTTTCTGTCCACAATTAGTCGTGCCACACCTGCCGGGCACATTTTACTTAATCCGAGATATCACGTTGTTGATCGTGTAATTGTTTCATATTGGTGGATATTCAGCAAGTATCCATTTAACCGATTTAAGTTTAACCAGGCCGAACAGTTATTACATATTAAGTTATTTGTACTCTAAGATACACAATTTTACAACCAATACATGAACTGTACATAAAATGTTTATTTTCAATTTTAGGAATATACATATATACACAATTGATTGTTGACATTATATAACAATTATATCAAAAAGTTGTACTATAATCTACATGATCACTTCCTGTTGACAATCAGACTATATAATTGTACAGTTGATTATTTATATTTTCTTATAAACATGAACATTGTTATCACCACCAATTACAAGTGATTTAGAGATTAAATTATAATATATGAATGGAAATCCATAGCTGTATGATGGTATCTGATTAATAATGATCTGACTTTGTTTACCATCAGGACTGATCCTGAGTACATTGTTAGACGTTTTACAAATAACAAGTACATGATCATCATCATCTGTTGTAATTGACGATGAATCACTCATGTCACGATTACTAACTGTAAACAAAGTCTTCCCCGTTGTATCAATACAGTACAACTTATTATGGTCAGTACAGTAGATACGTCCTCCTACACCACCATAGATACACCAAGGTAGTACACCCACTTGTATTATTCTTGTTACCACCCATGACATGTTCATTACCTTTATTGTTTTATCATTACAGCCTACAAACAGCTGGTTATCTCTGTACATACACCTTTACATTAATATGTTGTATAACGTGTCCCTGTTCTATGTCCACTATCACTACATTACCAACATGTAATGTAACAGCTACAGTGTTGTTATCTACTACTGCTATACAGCTTGGTTCACTAGGTAAAGGAATGGTATATTGTTGTTGTCGTTCTGATATATCCCATGTTACTAATTGATTATCATGACAACAAGCTATAACTAACAATCCATCATTTAACATCTTTATATCAGTGATAATCCCTACATCGACCTTGAACTTATAATCCAGTGAGTACGTGTCTTGTACATGTTGTACAACGTGAGGTTTAGTATCTCCAGATTCCATGTGATGATGATAACAATCCTTACACATAGATTTCTGACAGTCCTCACACCAGTTTACAGATGGTTCCTTGTCACAGCCATGACACCTGTAAATGATAAAAAAATTTAATGTAATAATATCATATTACAAACTATTTAACTGCACTGTTTTTTACTGTCTTTCTTCGTTTAAATTGTTAATCAAAGAAACATATAAGATTATTCCCGATACAAACATTTATCTACACAAGATTTCAAGATTTATTCAAAGATGGCTTATGCACAGTGTGCAGCATGAGCAACAAATTGTTACAAACATAGATTAACATATATTACAATACAGATTACAAACACAAGAGGGAAACAAACACAAAAACCTGATAGGCATGCGCATGACATGATGGACGGCTGAAAGAACTCTCGTATATAAATGGGAAAATTTGATGGATAACATATATGTATAGTATTATTGCTTCGTACGGTAGTTACTAATCGATTCAGTATTACTTTGAAGTTCGAAATTGACAGATACTCTGTATAGATTTTGTGTATTTAATCTTGATTGAATACCCTGAGTATACCATTTATACATCCTGAGTTGTACTCACGGCAATTGAAAACAAATATGGATGCCCCCACTGACAATAACATTGATTTGTTACAATCCTGTTCTCAACCTAACCCATTGTCTACGGTCAAGTCTACGGACAAGTGTACCCCATCTGCTAAAAAAAGGACCATTCCTGATAGCCCGAATGAGCTACCTGGTACTGTAAAACAGCAAACACGTCAAATTCGTAGACGTACAAACTCTTTAGAAAACCTTACCGATATCGGCTCGAAGAAAACCCCTGCATTAAAAAGGGACATTACGAGTAAAGTAATAAAAGCTTTGACTAGCCCTGAAGTGCAAAATGCCATAATTCCAGTGCTATCTCAAAAAATAGGTGAAACATTATCCTTGCTGATTGAATCTCATGTGAAAGCTTATGATCAGTCTGAAACCAAGCCACTGGTTGACACCATAAATAGCCAACAGAAAACTATTGAAAACCTACAGAAATTACACAACGATAACACAGAAAAAATCTGTACAC
This sequence comes from Limnoperna fortunei, assembly GCA_944474755.1. Taxonomy (NCBI): domain Eukaryota; kingdom Metazoa; phylum Mollusca; class Bivalvia; order Mytilida; family Modiolidae; genus Limnoperna; species Limnoperna fortunei. The sequence goes on along the minus strand of OX104114.1, from coordinate 56,570,775 downwards.
AGTTTACTAAAGTATCTAATATGGAAAAAACTATATATCAACAATCAATGCAAATTCAAGAAGATGAGGCTGAAATGAACTCAATGCACAAGAGAATGTGCGAGCTTGAAATTTAAATAGAAAATCAAGAACAATATTCCCGCAGAACTAGCCTGCGCTTTCATAACATTGCAGTACCTATTGACGACAGAGGCAGAATAACCACCCCGTCGACACAGATACGCTTATCCTCAATGTGTGCAACAATAAGCTTGGTTTACAACTAACAATTAATGATATTGGTAGGTCACATGTAATCGGGAAAGTAAGAAATGGGAAATCTCAAGTCATCGTTCGATTTCTCTCGTACCGCACTAGACAGCTAGTCTACACTAACAAAAAACGATTAAAGGAGGACCAATGCGGCATTTTTATTACAGAAAACCTCACACAATTTAGGACTAGTCTTACTAAAAGACTAGCCGATATGAAATTCAAAGGGCAGATAAACGCCTACTGGACAAGTGATGGACGCATCTTCATTAAAGAAACTGAAAACAGCCGCAAAAAAGTTATTTCTAATTTTGAACAAATTGAACAAATAGACCGTCGTTCTAAAGTGCGTGCTACCGAGATGGATGGCTCTGCGAACTCGGCGACCGACTTTGCCACAGGCGACGAATCCTAGACGATTAACCACAGTTTAATATTCGTTGTGCGTGTTTTTTCTTTCCCGTGTATATATATCACATTTCAATGTGTAATACTTATTCATATTAAGTTCAATCCAACCTTTTTCTTTCATTTTCTATGCTTACTGTGTTTTCTGACCCCTCCCCCAAAGTACCTACCTGTTTAATAGTATCGCATTTTTTCGAACACTCATTTTACTGGTACTAAGATAAGAAATCTACTGAAATCACATCTACTTATTAGATGAATAAAATGAAATGTGTGGGTCCGCGTTTCAACGGTTATCCGGTGCTATATTAATTAAAATTAAAAAATACACGTCAATTAAAAAAGATATTGAAATTCTTTTCTCTGTTAATTCCATGCGGTTTCTATCATGCTTTACTCTTCCTACCTCAAGAGTCTAAAAAATACCGTGGTTTGTTCCTGTGTGTGTGTTTTTGTGTGTATGTATGTGTGTGTATATATATGTGTATGTATGTATGTATGTATATGTATATTATATGTCTCATTATAGATTGATATTGACACTGAAGAAATCCATCAGTTGGTCGAAAATTTTGTCATATTTATTAATATAACTATTTTATAGTAGAAACATCTTATATTTGTATCGTTGCATTATTCTCTAGATATATTATATGGTTGTCACAATACTTAGACGTTTGTATATAATTTACTTACTGTGACTGAATGACAAGTAACTTTGTCATCCTATATAATATATACAAAAATGCTGAATTAGATTACTGTCAAATTAATATGTATTGGTTACGAAAATTCCATCGTCACACGCTAGTACACATGTAATATGTCTATGTCTACGATTCACCCCGGTTAATGAAGCTATATTTTTATATAGCGGATTTGGCCGAGGGGTCCAGACCGCTGGACATAGTGCAGGCGATTTGGTGCCATAGTGTCACAACGGTGCGAGTTCGAATCCCGCTGAGGGTAAACACAAATTTGAAAGTGATAAAAATCTAATTCAAACAGTGTTGGGCTTAATTTGTAGAAGTTTATATAAAAATTTGATATTAACCCTGTATTTCTGATGTTTCAGAAATCCGCTGGAAAGATATATTATATGGTTGTCACAATACTTAGACGTTTGTATATAAATTACTTACTGTGACTGAATGACAAGTCACTTTGTCATCCTATATAATATATACAAAAATGCTGAATTAGATTACTGTCAAATTAATATGTATTGGTTACGAAAATTCCATCGTCACACGCGAGTACACATGTAATATGTCTATGTCTACGATTCACCCCGGTTAATGAAGCTATATTTTTTATATAGCGGATTAGGCCGAGGGGTCTAGACCGCTGGACATAGTGCAGGCGATTTGGTGCCATAGTGTCACAACGGTGTGAGTTCGAATCCCGCTGAGGGTAAACACAAATTTGACAGTGTTAAAAATCTAATTCAAACAGTGTTGGGCTTAATTTGTAGAAGTATATATAAAAATTTGATATTAACCCTGTATTTCTGATGTTTCAGAAATCCGATGGATAGATATATTATATGGTTGTCACAATACTTAGACGTTTGTATATAATTTACTTACTGTGACTGAATGACAAGTAACTTTGTCATCCTATATAATATATACAATAGATTACTGTCAAATTAATATGTATTGGTTACGAAAATTCTATCGTCACACGCTAGTACACATGTAATATGTCTAGGTCTACGATTCACCCCGGTTAATGAAGCTATATTTTTATATAGCGGATTTGGCCGAGGGGTCTAGACCGCTGGACATAGTGCAGGCGATTTGGTGCCATAGTGTCACAACGGTGTGAGTTCGAATCCCGCTGAGGGTAAACACAAATTAGACAGTGTTAAAAATCTAATTCAAACAGTGTTGGGCTTAATTTGTAGAAGTATATATATATATATATATATATATATATATATATATATAAACGTCTAAGTATTGTGACAACCATATAATATATCTATCCAGCGGATTTCTGAAACATCAGAAATACAGGGTTAATATCAAATATTTATATATACGTCTACAAATTAAGCCCAACACTGTTTGAATTAGATTTTTAACACTGTCAAATTTTTGCTTTCCCTCAGCGGGATTCGAACTCACACCGTTGTGACACTGTGGCACCAATTCGCCTGCACTATGTCCAGCGGTCTAGACCCCTCGGCCAAATCCGCTACGATTCACCCGGTTAATGAAGCTATATTTTTTATATAGCGGATTTGGCCGAGGGGTCTAGACCGCTGGACATAGTGCAGGCGAATTGGTGCCACAGTGTCACAACGGTGTGAGTTCGAATCCCGCTGAGGGAAAGCAAAAATTTGACAGTGTTAAAAATCTAATTCAAACAGTGTTGGGCTTAATTTGTAGACGTATATATATATATATATATATATATATATATATATATATATATTTGCCCTTTTACTATTAGCCAAAACCAATACAATTGACTTTCCATTTCCTATCATATTGGTTTGCAAAAATCTCATTATACTAAAAAAAACCATAATGCGCTTTCGTTAAAAATTTATAAATGAAAATACCTATAGCTAGCACGTGCTGTTTCCCCAACGGAAATACGATAGCCAATCAAATATTCCTTCTTTATTCCCCTAAACCAATTACAATTTTCGTTCTGAATGATGTTTAGATTATATTGTTGTTTGTAAACACGGTAACGTCATCGATTGAACGTAATACGCAAAGTTCTGGTTAACAAAAACGAAGATTTGCAGATATTACTAACTTGGAAATTAATGAAATCATTAAGAAAAGAAATGACGTAAACACTCGCAAATCGAAAGAGCAAGCGATTAGTTTTTTTACGAAATATTTAAGTGAAACCGATATGTCAGTTAGTTTGGAAACGGTGGACCCTCGGGAATTGTACTCAGATCTTTGTAAATTTTATTCAGAAGCAAAGACTGAGGATGGGACATTATACAAAAAATAAGCACAACATTTCCTCATGGATTATGTCGATATTTTACCGATTTTCGAGAAATAAACAATATGATAGACAGTCACTTAAGAAAATAAAAAAATCCTGTATATTCCATTTCATGACTCAATAAATTATGTAATAAAACAATTACTACACTTGAAGTTGATCAATATGAGGTTTATGGAGCAGGGTAGAATAATATTGAACTCGGGTTCGCCGCTTGTTCAATATTATTATACCCTGCTCCATAAAACCTTATATCGATCTTGTTCAAGTGCAGTAATTTTTTGTATATTAAATATCGAATATCTGGCTCTCGATATAGATAATATGAAAATATAGGCGCAGCTTAAATGCGAACACTGCCATATTTTATAATTCACGACGTCACTTCCGAGCACCCTAACAGTGCCACTGTATTCCAGTGGTGACGTGTCATACCTATCTAAAGTTATTTTTAAAATGAATTAAAAGCGCAAATAGCTTGTAAATTATTTATTAAGAATGTATATTTTAATTTAAATTCACTTAAGAACAGAACAGAACCAACGTCCGGGCGAAAGATCAGCATTAGTCAGATTTCGACTAAAAATATTTGCTCATTGTTCAATAAGCTTGATACTACATGCACTATTGCATATGTACAGAAAGCTAGATGATTTATTGTGTTGCAACGCATTACGAGTTCATAAAAAACTTGAATCCGAATATTTGTTTCTTTACGTATAAAGAAATCGTATTTATAGTTAGCTTCAGTACAACGGTTACGATGTATGTAATATAACTTTGTGAATGTATAGCTATTCAAATGAGGCTAGATGAACGGTACTGACCTTTCAAAAGTTTAACACAGGCTGGCTTAAAAAGATACATATTCGTTAGTTCATTGTGACTTTTCGAGGGCGACTTTGACTAGTTTAAAGTCAAACTTTTTGGAAAGCATTACAGCTTATCTCTAGCGAAGCTATTTTCTCGGCATTGGCGTTAGTAAATTTGGTGTTTTAAATGACACTATTGACATTATTTGTCGAAACATGGCTATAACTAGAAGGGTTTAGAACATTTGTTAACTTTAATGCAACATGATACATGTATTACCAATATTTTTAGATAAAATTAGCGTTTCACAGTATGCTACACAAAAATTAGCACTCATCCACGTGGTCTATTGTATGATCATGTACATACAGAGTGCATGCCAAATATCTATCCATCGGAAGGCTTTAAACTAACAGTATCACTCGCCGATTCCAGCAAATCAGAATGACATCGCCATGTCTGCAATATTTGTTAATGAATCGAAACATATATTGCACATCTAATCCCTACGTGTTTAACAATTTTGAACCAGACAAAAAGTGAACCAAAATGTAAACAATAAAATATGTTCGATATTTCGGTCCTTTACAAACGTTATTAATATCGTCAGCTTACAAAAACATTCAACCCGTGGAAATTACAAACAGCTTGAAATTTCTTAAAAGGTTTGAAAACGTTCCTAAGGAAAATATTGCCATAGTGTCTTAAAATTTGAAAAAAATGAGAAATTCAATTGACGTGATCTTTCAATTCATATATCTTAATTGTCTCTTCATAAGCAAGCAAGCACGAAACATGATGATGCAATTGTCAATTGTAGCTATAACTTCAGTAAAGCGACAAACTCCGCTTAACTATGTTCCTGTGCTACAATTATCAAGTATATTACTGCCTACTGCAAGTGGGATAGGCTGACATTCGAAGTTTATAATGTGTGTCTAAACGATTCAGTGTGTTTAATATTATTTCTTACCTGTAAAATCTGTTTAGTACAAGTTGTAGATTGTGACGTTGGTAATCTTCTGACTTTCTGTGTTTCTTGTAACAATTCTTACACATCAATACTTGACATTCGTTACACCAGGATATGCCTGGTTCCTTGTCACAGGCATGACACCTGTAAAGGTTTAATTATATAAATGGCAATATAAATTATCGCAGTTCTTCATTAAAGTTATTTCAGTGTGAATAACAAAAACCCTCTTTAAATTAAAATAAATAAATTAAAACAATTATTACTGAAATAATTCACATAAACGTTAAAAGTCCATTTATTTAAAAACACATGCTGACAGGTAATTTACGAGAAAACAATTTATTAAATGAATAGAACTTTGCATGTTTTTGATAAGTGTAAAAGGAAATTTTGGGTCACGATAAATCGCAACAGTACTAAAAGTACATAAACACATAGAACTTTTTCTGCTGCACGATTCCGCTGCACAGTAGTCAAGCGGAATGCAATATTGACCAGTTTAAGCCTTTATTTCGTGTCTGTTCAAATATAACTATAATTTTAATTTTAGTGTCCAATTAATCATCTGTAATTATAAAAATTTACTGTCAAAAATGTAAGAATAAGATTATTGATTTATTTATACTCTTTTCAATATTTGAAATTTTATGGAACTGGAATTTCAGGATTATCAACAAATCAAAATCAAAATGTATTTTTTACAACAAAAATATAAAGAGTAACAAGCATTACAACGATTACCCAATGTAAGCATAATTTGTTTTTCTGATGAATTAAGATGATTATTTTTTTCAAGTAATAAAACAATTACTGACTTTGATATGCGGTCTCTATCAGAATTTCTCAGCCCTCAAAAATGTATATTCTGGCTGATAAAACCTGATAGCGACCTATATCAAAGTCATTAATTGTATAATATTTTTGACTTCTTAAAACTGAGATGGTATGTTTAATGTTATCCAGTATACTGCTTCATACTTATGTTATAGACTGCCATAAGGTGTGACTAAACAATTTCGTCTGTGCAATACGATATTATTTTTAAGAATTGCTTGTAAGGAAATAATTAATAACATTAATATCCTTTGTTTTAAAAAGTATGACGGTAAGTTACCCTTATAAAATGACAGAAAATATTTTTTTAAGTATATTAATGATTTCACAGTTTATACGATTTGAGTTCAATTTATACATAAAATGTTTATCAACCAAAATTACTGTTAAAAATGTATTGTTGAATGATAAGAAGATAATTCTTCCTAACCATTATTAGTTGCATTACACGCAATGCATGAGCATTTGTTCCAACGAAATGTATTTGCAGCATGTAAACGAAAAACAAACTATTATATTAACCAACGAGTGACAGAACTCTTAAACAAAAAGTAGACGGAAGCCAATAACAAAAAGGACTGAAAGGACAGTAAAAAATACAGAAAAGGTGTGACGGGTTGAACTGGTTGAATGCATCCCAAATCCTCCTGATCATTGCAATATGATGAATTATTATTTGATTGTTTCCATATTTAAAAAAAAAAACAAAACTTTATATTCATTAAAGAAGTAATATACCAGCCGACTCCTATTTTTATTTAATTTTTTTAAATAAAAACAAAAAATAATTAAATTGAGCACTTTATTCCGAAAGTTATGTTTTATAAGTACATTCAGTAAAATCTGTTAAATACCTTAAATTTATGACATTATCTATTCAAAGAGACGATGCATACATATTTTGTAATACAATCTGCATCAGCAAATGTTAAAACATTTTTGTTTGTGTATGTCGAAACTATTGTTTACCGCTTTGTAACAAAAGTTATATAAAGTATAGTGTAGAACAGGCACTTGGGGTCAGGATAAATTTTATATGGAATAAAAAGCCAATAAATGAGTTTACAGTGTGTGTTCACTCGTTTGATAACTAGTCTGACATGTCTCATTTTGAAATATTGACCTCAGAAAAATAATAATAATAGAAATTATCCTGACCCCAAAAGCCTGTGACATAAATTGAAAACAAAACTTCTTCGCCATTAATTCAATAAATACAACTATCGTGTTACAGGAAAAACAATTTATCTCATATATTATTTTTTGGAATTTGTACTTCACACGACTTCATGAATATTCGTAAGACAAAATGTATAGATAATTTCGTCCATTCAAAGTTATGCAGGTTCTGCTTAGCTCTTAATAAATAAGCCTAATCATGTAAAGCACCGTAGTCCAATTATCGAGTTATTTAGCTTAAGGGAATTTGAAATGTATATTTTAATTATTAAATTTAAGTAAAAGTATAATTAATACAAAATGTATATAATTGGGTGCTCTCGTGTTTGATGTATAGGTCAAATATGTGTTAACTTTGACTATAGCCACAGCATGAAGTGAGATAGCGGTGGCAGTGTTGATTGTACCCTCTGATTTCGAAAATAAACGAGTTATGACAAACTTTCTATAAATGTTGCAAAAGAAATACCTCGTTTTTTTAATTTGGAAATGAAAATTATAGCTGTTGGTTTAATTTTTGTAGAACTAGTCTCAAATTCAAAATCATCTGTCAAAGCTTATATTTTAAGGTGAAAAAGTTCGCTTCATATACGGTCATAATTAAAAAACAAACAAACTCATGGCAACAAGTTTAATGCGGTAACACACAAGGGTTTAGACTATAAGACATCGAATATGGAAAAGTGATATATTACTAACACATGACGGAAGAGCCGGTGCGTACCGGCGTTAAAATAAGCGGTTTAGTCGCGCCTTTCGTACAGCAGTTGATATATACGGTGGTTTGGGCGGCGATCAATGAATATAGGTAAGACAATAAATTTACTTGAGGAAACGCTAAATAGTTAAATAAGGAAAATATATTAAAAGTAAAGCAATAAATAATATCAATTAACGATCAAATCTAAAGATATAAATTAAAATTAGTCGGGGTTACATGAAATAAAACCCGCTAGAATAAAGTAATAAAAGAAGCAAAGTTGAGAAAGTCAATAAATTCAGAAATGACCATTTAAGAATATAAAATTATAATGATAAGCATAACATGAAACTTTTGTGAAGTCAGTTATCTAAGTAATAAAGTCTATCACGACAAGGTATCGCGAAAATTAGGGTTGTGAAAAAAGTATTTTCAGTCAACCTTTTAAACGGAAGAGAGGTCATGTTCAGTCTATACTTACCGTAAATATATGATGTCACGCAAGCACAGACCATTGTCTTTTCTTGCAAATATTTGTCATTTTTTTATAGAATCAATGTATTGAATCACATATATTCCCGGGGAAGGGAATGCCTTAGAATCGACATTCATATATATAGCTACCCGACATGGGGACGCTAATTTAACTTTTCGCGGAACAAACTTGTGGTAAAATAGCATATTACAATGTTTGACACTTCACAGTAGCTATTCTTGTACAAGCAAATACATAGATTTCATTGGATAATGTCAAAGTAATACTCAAACGAATATCAGTCAAGGAAAAGGAGTAATCATATAAATAATAAATAAGCGAAAAAAATTGTAAAACTTAAAATTAAAATAAAATTAAAAAAAAATTGTAAAAAGAGAATAAAAAAAGAGGAAAAATAACAAATTACAACAACTAACGGTGTTAGTTTAAGCTAAACAGGGAGGATTGTTGTGATGTTATTTTAAGTAATTTTTGTAATAATATCAAAATGAAAAATAGTCATCAATCTTTCCTTTAGAGAAATCAGAAAAAGCAATAAAAGACAATAAACTTTAATGATAAAATATAATGATGGATAGTCATAGTTTGAAAAACCAAGTTAATAGCAATTATTAGCAATCATTCAGTTATGCTGAGTAATCAACATGCAAAACTTCAAAAGCATTTCCAACTACAATAATCATATGTGTTAAATCTTGATGTAGGCCATCAGACAAATGAAACTTCAAACAACATGCTGGGAGAAATACAAGCACCAAATCAAGTTAAAAGAATTGTCTTGAACCTGGAACAAACTTCACCGGATATTTTTATGACACATCTAGACTTGAACCAAAATTCGATACTCTTCTAAACAACCAATAAAATTCAAAAGAAAGACAAAATTTTAAGTAGGAAGAAGACATTCATGAATAAGTAATGAAACATATCTTACATAAGAAGTAGTGTACTCGACTCCAATCTTAATTGACAAGGATTGCCAGTTTTCCTACCGCAGGTCGGGGGTTCTCTCCGGGTACTCCGGCTTCCTCCCCCAATAAAAACTGGACGCCATGAAATAGCTGAAAAATTGCTGAAAGTGGCGTTAAAACACCATTCAAACAAACAAACAAAAAAACATAAGAAGTAGCTAATTAATTATGAAGAATTAAATAATTGCTAAAATTATCTTTGAATTAAAACAAATTTTTTTGCATTCTAATATTAAATAAAACAATAATTAAATTGCAAAGTAAATTTAAAATTAGTAGCAACAATATTTTAGAATATTAGGTAAAATTTAAATTTCATCAGATATGCAGAATCTCACCTTCACGGAATGGATGCCCAGAGATGGTCGACAGTCTGGAAACTAGAGAGACTCGCTCGGCACTACAAAACCAAGAGCGTTGGGCGATTTTCTCAGAATCCAGCTGTTCCAACCTCTGTGTTCATCCATTTCAATTTTCATTTATAGGTGAGTACAATTTATTTTATTTAAAATATAATATATTAAATCATTTTATTGGCAACTTCTATTTACAAATTAAATTAAAAATATGAAATAAAGGATAATTGGGATAAAACAAAACTAAATTATTAAAAACTTATTTATTGAAATTAACTTAATATTTCAACTGTATTTGGTAAATATAAAAATTGTATAAATTTAAAATGAATAAAATAAAGAGATTAAACGGAATTAAATTTATGGGAAAACAAAATAGTTATTTAGTGGTTAATATTTCTGATTCAAATATTTTATATTTTGGTCAAAATGTATTGTATGAAATATTATCAATTAATAAAGAATCCAGCTGTTCCAACCTCTGTGTTCATCCATTTCAATTTTCATTTATAGAACGTACCTCTTGCTCCAAGCTAGACCCCACAATCGGTTTAAGTAACATCGAGGAAAATGTGAGCCGAACGAAAGTGTATGACGGGGTTCGTCCCTTATATTTTCCGTCATAACAAGGCTCATTTTCTGCTGCATTGCAAGACAAATGAGTCTTTGCGAAATACTTAACTCAAAGAATTTTTTGAAGATGCTGATCAATACGAACAACATAGTGACATTAAAAAATAAAAAAATACTTCTAAATCCAAAAAGCTATAAACAAGTTAATGTTATAAGTTCCTATATAAAACAATCATTAGTATTGAGGATGGGGGACTCTTAATTAAATACTTGCAAAGCTAATACATACATTGTTTATGTAAAATACTATGTTTTATATGTTAATTGTGTATTTCTACGGTTATATTGTTTAATTATATAGTTTTGTCACAAACTCTGTTTAGATGTTTATATGACAATAAAATTTGTATTGTTAGTGATAATGTAAAGGTCACCCCTACCTACATATAAAAAGAGAAAAAAATAATATTAGTATTTTCTTTCGTTCGTAAGAGAATTTTGACTTAAAGATATACACAACATCTATCAGCCATACATTAGAGATAGATAAAGTAAATTTTAACTGAAAATTAAAATGTGCAGTAATGTATGGCTGAAAATAATGGTGTATAATACATATTTCATTTCGGAATTTCAAATGTATAGGCAGTTGGTAAGCATTATTTCTCTAAAAATTGCAACTGTGTACGTATAATATAGTAGTACACGCAGAATCGCCTGCAGTGTTTTTATAGTGTAATGGAAAGGCTATTTGTTCCCGTTAAGTTCATCAGTATAGAAGTACACAGGTCATAGCACAGAAGTATTAGACTAGTACTTTAGTTACTCAATGAGCCGTGAAGACGTTTTCTTCATGACTAAAGTACATGTCATTGATTGCTTACAGGATAGAAAAAGGTCATTGTGTCATTGTGTTTTTTTATGAGTTAACAGTTGAATCTTGTATTCATGGATGTATGTAATATATAAATGTTCAATTCTCCAAACAAATTATATGGATTTAAACACAAAAACAGAACAAAATTACTACCAGCGAAACTAATTTGATAGAAAAGGAACCAAATATGGCAGGTATTTACTAAAAGCATTTATCAAGTAGGGCTATAAAATGTTAGTGCTTTAGCTAAAATATTGAAGTCTTACAGTGGAAATGACATATTTATATACAGGCATAAAGTTTAGGCCTGGTAGTAAACTATACAGACAAAATTCTACGTTTCTCTCTTTCATTTCTACGATCATGGATTTTCTGACATCGGTGAACTGTTTACATTCAAATAGAAACTGGTGTACTGTTTCTTACACAATGTTTTCTTACTACATTTATTTTATTACGATGTTTGTTCAGGCCTATATAGCCATTAAGTAGCATATATAGCATCTTTTCCTGTTTTCTTTTCATGTTATGTATAGGCATTTTAAAGTCTACTTTTGGTTTTATAGAAAAAAGTTTTAAAGTTTTTTTAGGAAAATCTTAATTTGAAAAGTTTTACGAAACCCAGGCCTGGTTTCAGTTACTCATTGGGGCACAGATAAAAACTGATTTTACCACCGCTTGGCCCTTTGTTAGGGGTAAAATGTGAGCATAAAGGACAAACCCGTGGAAAAATCAGTGCATATTTTTGCTCCTCCCCAATGCATTATATCGATTTTAATAGGACATATATTTTACCTTTTGTAACCTTTGAGTTACATCACTTGTCGGCCATTTAAGACACATATTTGATAGTGGCGTTTTTACAATGTGTGAAAAATCTTACTATGATGTCGACATAAAAAGTGTTGATCGTTGATGACGTTACTTAGTAATCTATACTTGTTTTAAACCTGGTGTGGACTCAAATCGTTTTAGGGATGTCTTTAATATTCTTCAATGAATGTACAGGTTCAAAAATTGTACCTGTATTTTATTTTGTTTGTTTGAATGGTGTTTTAACGACACTTTCAGCAACTTTTCAGCTATTTCATGGCGTCCAGTTTTTATTGGGGGGGGGGGAGCCGGAGTACCCGGAGAGAACCCCCAACCTGCGGTAGGAAAACTGGCAATCCTTGTCAATTAAGATTGGAGTCGAGTACACACTGCCTGCAGTGAGAATCGAACCCGCAATCTCAGTGTTGACAGACCACGTGATCAATAGTAGACGATCTACCTTGACCACTCGGCCACCGAGGCCCCTTGCATGTATTTTGAATGGAGATGATCAATTTTTCATTAACTGTATGTTTGTAAATGTTGAATTAAAAACACGTATGTGTAAATGAATAATTTCAAACTAAATTCACTTGATAATAATTATGAGGTTTAAATACATACAATTTGTCCGTTCGTACCTCCTAAATAATTCCGATCAAACATTTCAGCTTAATTGCAAAAAGGAATTGTTTGATATTTTTTTATGACAAGGTCATCAATAGAGTTTCTAAAAATTGCATACAGTTGTTATTTCTGTTAGCCTCTGAGTCTGTATTTTCTAGTTCATTTTGAATTATCCACTATAGGGTTATGGGATTTTGTATTTTAAAAAGGGACTGAATTTTTAGCACATTTAATATACATATATAGCTTATCATTCTCTTTTTTAACATTAAACCACATGAATATGCCTACTTATTATTTGGGGCGAAATATGACCAGAAAACGAGAACAAACGTGTCTCGAATGAAGCAATTGATTGTGTTTGTTTGTTTGTTTGAATATTGTTTAATGCCACGTTCAGCAATTTTTCAGCTATATCATGGCGTCCAGTTTTTATTGGGAGAGGAAGCAGGAGTACCCGGAGAAAATCCCGACCTTCGGTAGGAACACTGGCAATCCTTGTCAATTAAGATTAGAGTCGAGCACACCCTGCCTGCAGTGAGAATCGAACCCGCAATCTCAGTGTTGACACACCACTTTATCAATATTAGACGAACTACCACTCGGGCAACAAGGCCCCTGAAGCGATTGAAAGAGTATTGCGCAAAAAATACATTCTGACCACTATTCTGGTTGAGACATGTACACGGGTAACTGTCAACCATGCCCAAGGATTTTCTACGAAGACTTTTTTCAGGCTACAAAACAGTTTCTTCACTAATTTCGAGACACCGCTTCAGCCTACTCGTAAAAACAATTTTGTTACAAGGATGCAAATCTGATGTCATAATACTGTTTGGGGAGGTAAGTCGGGGGAGGTATAGTACTCATTTGTGCGTCTGTTTTGTCCAGTCTTGTAAGAGCACACCTACATTTTAAAAAGTTTTACACAATAAGTATTAGCATTGTCACTGTTGGGTTTAAACCTCAGTGCTGATCAACTTATTGTAATGAGTTATAATTATGGCTTAGAATTAAGGCTCGGTCTCGCAAATTCGGTGTATACACTCTGATTATCGATATTGATGACTATTGACTAATTGCCTTCACCATTCAGCATTTGATGGCCCCCCACTCTTGCTAATAGGAAGAATATCTTCTATACTTGTTTAACATCTATAACTGTAGATTTAGATGCAATAGAAAACAATAATATCCCAAATCTATTATTAATTGTACAATGATTTTTGATAACTACATCTAGAAAAACATTTAGAGAACGGAGCAACTTTTCATGTGCTTGTCAGTTATTTTTAAAGAACTATGATGCACAAAAGACTACCAAAAATACCAAATTGGTCCATATGACTGTCATGTTTAATTAGCGACTTTTATAAAAACATGAAGTGATCAATTTAATTAACTATTCCACTTACATATAACGTGTGCATATTGTTTGTTTGTAATGTATTGGTTTCTAAGTCAGTAAAGTCATGAAAAAATGTGTGACGGACGGACAGAGTGCAGGTCTATAGTCCCCTTCGGCGACGACAGCTGCTGACTGGCATGTCAAATCACTCAAATCAATTTTAAATAATATTAGTTCAAAATATACAAGGCAAGTATAACCTCACAAAAAATGCAATCGAGAAGACAAGGAATAACTTTCCTGTCGAAGTTCATGGCAGTAAAGAAATATAGTATAATGGATCATTCAATTAATGGCATTGATAGATGCAGATGATCTCGATCTACATAAATAATATGGAGTAGGCATCGCCAAAATGCGAGCACAGACAATATAGTCCTTTATCATCCATATATAATGTGCATTTCATAATTGACGTTATTTCCTATCACCCTAGAAGTGCGTCTAAATTCCAGTAGTCACGTGACGTGACGTCTTTCTTTGTAACTGTGACGTAACATGAAGTGTAATTTGATTGTCAGTTTTTAAAGATCGATTAAGAGATTGCAAAAAAATAGTATGAAATGTTTGTATTATAACATTTATTTTTTATCGATGTCAACTGTATTTTCAAGTCTTTCTTAAAATTATTTTTTGTACTTTTCTTCATTCACTTTGTTCCAGTTTTCTGGCGATATCAACTTCCGGACGAAAAAAAATCAATATCAGCATTAATCAGATTTTGATCACGTGTTTTCATTTTGATCACATTACTCGGCATTAACAATTACTCGTAATTGCCGTAGAGCTCACCGCTTATCAAGCACAAGTCGTTTTGAGAAGACGAAAATCAGGATCAGTTGATTTTTTATTGGGTTCAGGCTACTCTCCGTGTTTTATGTTTGTGGTTTTTGAGTTTTTTTGTCTACATACGGATTTGTAACTGTCCCTTGGCTTTTGGCTAATGTTGTTCAGTCGGTTTTCATTGCTATTTTCTTATGTAGTGGTGAATGTAACTTTATTTGATATAACTGATATATTATCATCTATGTTTGCAGAAATGTTCAAAAACACTTAAGACAAAACATACAAAGCAATAAATATTATTTACTCATCAGAAATAGCCTGACTTTCTATCTGGTAAGTTAAGTAGCTGTTCTTAAATTGTATTACGGAAAATAACCTAAACATAATATTTACTATTCCATTATTCCCTTTAAGATATATATATATATATATATATATATACATAATTTAGGCAGTTGCTATTTGTCCGGCTAGTCTGAGAAAATGCTATGAGACTATTCGTCCGGATCGCCGGAAAAATAGCTATGACACTTCGTCTGGCTATTTGTCCCGCTAGCCGGAATAATGTGTCTTTGTCTTTGAGCTTAATTTATCATGCTCTACCCATGGCTAAGTTTCGATGAATTCAAGCTTTATTTGTTTGGATCTTAAATGTCTAAAGTTAATGCCCCCTTTCCTTGCCGACAATATCGTGTGGAAATCTTTTATAAACTTTTTTAATTTTTGCTAATTTCAAATTGACGAATTATTCTTAATTGTAATTCTTCATAAGAAGAAACTTTATACATGATATGAAGTTCAGCATTTTCAGAATAGCAAGAGAATTCAATTTGAGAGGTGGACGCGGGCTCCTGCTTCTGATTGATGCTCGTGACATGCGCATTAAAATGGCCGGACGAAAAGCGTAAGAGCTAATTTAATATGTTTCAAGTTATAAGTACTTACATATATCTTGTAAATTCCTTTTTTGTCTGAAAAAAAAATTGTCTAGTTTTTGTTTTAATATTATTTTCTAATTTATTGTTTACTTTTTGTTGTTAGTCGTTGATTTCCAAGTATTGTGACAACCAAATAGTATATTTGTCCTGTGAATTTCTAAAGCATTAGACAGGAGTAGTAGCAAATACTGTTATACATCTATAAATTACCGCAACACTGCTAGAATTAAAAATAATTTGTTGGGATACAGACACAGAAGTCGCAAATCCCCATAGATAGTACCACGTAGGACATCAAAAATATACCCACACATAAAATTTCGTTAAAATCGGACAACGTTGAAAATTCGGCGCTTCTTGGACGCCATTTTTAAAACGTACGGCCGAAAAAAAATTCTCAATGCAGGTTTCACAATTAAATCTATCTCCACACCAAATTTTTTTGCAATTGGAGCACGTTAAATTACATCGAGATCGGATAACGTTGAAAATTAAATACGTTTTTTGTCGCTATTTTGAAACGCAATGTCAGAAAAAATTTGAAAGGTAGCTTTTCACTCGAAATATTAAAATCACATCAACACCAAATTTCGTTGAAACAGACCACGGGAAAATTTTTGCCATTTTTAAGGTAGGTGTCGTCAAGTAGCAACTATTTTAAAATGGCGGTACTATCAAAACTCTGACTATTGACTGCATCCCTCAATATGTCGATCTACACCGTGTCAAGTTTCATTTTATTATATAAGGGTGTCTCTGAGAAAAGTGTCTGACAAGTTCACGATCACGATCAGCTTTACAATACAATTTACTGGTTGCAATAACACCATGAAGAATTCTCCAGTTAAAGGCACCTTCACGCATGCTATGAGGATATTCATAAACATGACTATATACAACATTATGAGGAACATTTGATTGTCAAATAGTATTCCATAGGGACAGTAACTTTTTAATGTCTGAACTATTAAAATTCTGAACAACAGATAACAAATAAGAAAATTTCTTGGGACATTTATAAAGAACAACGCCTTCACTTTATTCAGGTGCATTGTCAATATCTAATTTTAAAATGTCTTGGTGAAGAACACTAATATCAATATCACTATTTAGAAAACGATCTATCAAATTACTCCACTATAGGGAAAAGACGACCACTGACAGTAAATCCAAATTTTGTTGGATACAGCGTTCAGAACGAATGCTTAAAATACCAACAAGACCTGCTGCAGTTAATTTTTTTTCAAAGTAGTATCAAACAGATCTTTAATTTTAGTCACACCAGCAATAACAAAATTTAAAAAAAAAAATTTTCGGATTTAGGGTTAACTAATAATGTATTCAAGAACAAAGGTTCTTCCAAAATGTCAGCAACTGATGTATCATCTATTCTAACTCTAGATGACTCAAAATATTTCCAGGCATTTATCAAATCTTGCTAAAAAAACAGTAGACAAACATATTTACAAAAATAGTTAAGAGTGTGGACTTCTTCACCATTCATCAATGTCAAAAATCTGTACTGAATTCGAAAATCACGAATTCTAGATAAAATATGAACCAAACCCTGTCCTCCAGTACATACAGGAAGATATAACATTTCTTTGGAAACAAAATGCTTTATTGCCGTAGAAAATTTAAAAATTTGTTTTAAATGGCATTAATAATTTTATCGATGCCACAATTTCAACGCGGAGAGTAAATTAATTACAAGCGTTCTTCCTCTAAGTTACAAACCACAAGGAAATGGTTTCCACCTGTCAAGTTTGACAGTAATATCCTCCTCAATCCCTTACCAATTTTGTTTATAAAAATCCCTATTGTTCTTCACAAAAATACCCCAAACCTTTTAGCCTTTATTATTCCACTTAAGATCAAAATATGGACAATAATTTCTATTTTTCCAACTTCCCACCCACAAACCTTCGGACTTTTGTAAATGAATTTTTGAATTGGAAGCTTTCTGATATACAGTACTTGCACCCGTAAACGCAACACTTTGACTGATTGATAACTGATTGCTGACGGATTTTGGAACGCTGACGGATCGCTGACTGATTGATGATGACGACATCCGTCCAAAATTATGAATCCGTCATTACCTTGGTAACCGTCAGCGATCAGTGCGATCAGTCCAATCAGTGCGATCCAGAATCCGTCATTTAATTATATGCATAAATCGGTTAGTTTATTGACGGATTCGTATAAATTAATAATTTAAAGATAAAACGGATTCTGCGTCATTTGTATATAATATATGCATTTATTATACCTTTTTTATAATAAAATAAAAACATGCGTTTAAAAGAATTGTTAATACAATTTCTCGTTCTAAATGTATAAATAAACATATTTAAAGAATTTTTTTTCTTTATATTATATAATTAAGCACATTTCTTTAAAGCAGGACATATCTGGGAACCGAGTCCTGTAAACCTTCAAAAAACTTCTATTTAAGGTATATCAGTAACGAAGAGGTAAATGGTTTTTTTTTCGTAATCCATTATTCATTCTCTTTTTTATTCCCGCGACTCGTGATTTTTGCGACCTGCTACATGTATATTTTTTGTCATATATTAAGCCGACCCGACTCCCCCAATTAGTAACAGATTTATTTCACATTTAGGAAAGAACGTGGCCTCTTTTTGACATCATTATTAGTTACTTAAATGTATGCCTGCGTGTTTTTATTTTGTCTACAACATTTTAAATACAATTATAAAACTGTTGTGTATAACAATTGTTCAACTGTTAAACAATCATTGTCAATCAAAACGCATTGTTTACTAAACAAAAGTTGTATTGTAAAATATACAGCAATTCTTGTCGCAAGTTTTATTGGACAGGCAATAAAATGTGTTTAAAAAAGTATACATACAATTACGCTGGATTGTTCCAATTTTTTCATGGCGTCCATTTTTTATTGGGGGTGGGGTGGGAGAAAGCCGGAGTACAGGCATGTGACAACTAGTAGATGACTAACCAATCAGCCACCTAGGCCCCAATAACGCCGGGGAGAATTGTCTGCGAATACTGAGGTTAAGCGTACAAATGTGTTACAGATAGACACATGTTTCAGTACGAAATAGTAATTTTTTTAACAAAACGTTATAAATTGTTTAGGTCTTAACATTGTCATTACAGTGTCATATCGATGAAACAGAACCATTTCAAAACTTGCCTTTAAAAGAGTGTCATTCAATTTAAACAATAACTTATTGTATTGTTTGCTTTTCTTTCAGCGAGAGTATTTCAGCTCTATTCATGACGAGAACAAGTTAAATATAAATCAATTAGATTTGTTTGCTTGTTTAAATATTGTTTAATCCACTTTCAGCATTTTTCAGCTATATCATGGCGTCCAGTTTTTATTTGAGAATTAAACCGGAGTACCCGGATAAAACACCCGTCCTTCAGTAGGAAAACTGGCTCCCTTTCAATTAAGTCGAGTGCACCCTGCCTGCAGTGAGATTCGAACACGAAACCTCAGTGTTGACAGACCACGTGATCAATAGTTGATGAACTAACATCACCACTTGGCTCCTTCAATCAATTAGAGAAAGATGGACAAAAGGGCAATTTTGAAAAATATGGGGCATAGGTTGGGGAGTAAGATTTACTTTTTTTTTCGTACAAGGAGCGTGTCACTCTCTAAACATGTCACTATGGATAGCGGCAATTTTAATATGACCTGAACCCCCCCCCCCCAAAAAAAAAAAATATAAATAACGGGAGAACATCCCATGTCCGCCAGCTGAGGGCGCGCTGGGCAGCTCTGTTAAACCTATCAACCAATTTCAAGTACTTCCTAATTTAAAGGAAACCATTTATACTTATATATCTTTAATTGTGGAATGACTTTAAAAGAAATCGTTAAATAAACAATTACGACGGCTAAAATGCGAAAGCAGAATTGATTTTCGTATCACGCTTACATGTTCGCATTTTTAACTCATAAGCTTCGATATACAAACGCTGTTAGTAGTTTAATCTTTATTTGAGATTTAATTCTGTGTAAAATCATGTGACACAATGAGATAGTGAATAAAATATATAAATAGATGCTTTCGCTTTTGTCGTAAATCGTATTCAGTATTATACACCGGAATTCTTAGGAATTGTGGCACAGTAGTTTATTCTTTATTTGTTTGTTTGTTTGAATGGTGTTTTTATTGGGGGAGGAAGCCGGAGTACCCGGAGAAAACCCCCGACCTGCCGTAGGAAAATCCTTGTCAATTAAGATTGGAGTCGAATACACCCTGCCTGCAGTGAGAATCGAACCCACAATCTCTGTGTTGACAGACTACGTGATCAATAGTAGACGAACTACCTTGATCACTCGGCCAACGAGGCCCGTTTTTCTTTATTTGAGATTTCATTCTCTGTAAATTCATGTGACACAGTGAGATATATAGTGAATTCACTCGGCCAACGAGGCCCGTTTTTCTTTATTTGAGATTTCATTCTCTGTAAATTCATGTGACACAGTGAGATATATAGTGAATAAAATATATAAATAGATTTTTTCGCTTTTGTCGTGAATCTTATTCAGTATTATACAGCGGAATTTTCAGGAACGGTGGCACATAAGTTTATTCTTTATTTAATTCTGTGTAAATTCATGTGACACTATGGGTTAGTTAATAACATATATAAATAGATGTTTTCGCTTTTGTCGTAAATCTTATTCAGTATTATACACCGGAATTCATAGGAACTGTGGCAAAGAAAAAAACTGATCAAACCATGACAACTGTTTTTTTAAGCGTTTACAATAAAAAAACCACGACCTCGGAGGTTAAGGTAGCAGTAACCTATTATTGATCACCAAGTTGTATGTTTGATCCTTACAGCGAGATGGTGTGCTCGACACATCCCTATAAATTTGCAAAGAGCACCAGTTTTCCTGTCGAAACTTTGCTGTTTCGTTGGGTACTCCAGCTCTTCCCAATAAACACTCGACGTCATATTATATAAACTAATATAAGTTTTTTTAAATAGTGTTAAACAAACTTCAAACATACATATAATGCTAACGCGAAAAGGCGATGGTGAACAATGTTACGATTTCGCCTTCACGTTTTTCGTGTTTCTCGCTTTTTCCGCTTTAAAACTTTTCGAAGACAAATACGAGATGTACGCCTTGGCATGCGAGGTCAAATATTTTTTGAATTAATTGTGTGCGTGTTTTTTTTCATTTCTTTTTTTAATTAAATAAAATGACACTATGTGATGTTTATATGCCGTCAAAGATGCATTAGTGATAGATTTTTTTATAGGGGGGGGGGGGGGGATTTCCATTTATCATTTATAACTTTAGATTAGACGTTTTCCGCTTTCAAAATACGGACGTGCGCCTTGGCACGCGAGATGCTTTTTTTTAAGTCATTGTGTGTGTAAGTTTTTACATTTACTTTGTTATAATTATTTTGTTACACTATGTAATGTTTATATTTCGTCACAGATGCATTAGTAATAGATTGGGGGAATTTCCATTTTTTATTAATAAATTTAGACCAGTTTTAGCCTTAATATTAGATAAAACGATCCATCAATGAGGACATAACAGTTGACATTTTTATACTTCTAATATTTGCGAGTGAAACGAATTTTCACATTTTACTAACCGGATCGTATACCTCTTTTAAATTGAAAAGGGGACAATAACGAGTTATTAATATATATATATATATATATATATATATATATATATATATATATATATATATATATATATATATATATATATATTTATATATATAAGTGTCTAATGAATTAACCAAACGATGTCGTTGTAATTTCCACTCTGAAAATCATCTGTACACACAGATTTGATTTTTGGGCCGTCGCTCGCACCTCTGGAATCGAACTCGTGTCAGTTTATAACATCTATGGCTACTGCGCCTAGCATGTAAAGACAGAGGTGTAACCTCTAGACCAGATCCGTCCGCTAAAAAACGGAGTTTCACTGGCCTAGTGTTACTTTTGGTTGAACATGTCATTTACATACACAATGTGTTTGTGCGACCTGAGCTTTAATTACAACGATTTTCATACAATCAGAATGGATCTGTAAGCAATTATACAGATGCGTGCATATAGTTGTTTTGAATTTCTATTTATAATTGTCTATTTATATATGCCCAACATCTGATTGTATTTCAACATTGGATCTTTAGACAATTATATATATAAATATATATATATCATGGGATATTGTGTTCACTTATGGATCATTGGCAAAATTTCTTATAGTTACTTAGTAAATGTTAAGGATTCCATAATTAATTAGTTGAGATCTTTTAGTGTCTGTGAAACAGATGCTCACGGATATTCCTGTTTGAATAACTGTCTCGGCTTTGTTTATTACCTCATACAGAACACGAAGGGCATCATTACTGTTTAAAATGATGCATGTAGTTAAATCATGTTCATTAGTTTTATGTTAGACAATGCTCTTTAAGTTGGGTCTTTGATTCTGTTTTTTTGCTTGGTATCTTCTAACTAACTTTATGTAGTCCAGTGGCCCTTCATTGAGGAGGTATATTTAACCACATCCCAGCAAATGGGCTGGACAAACTGTGCAAGTCATTAAAACTGTACGCCCCGCATAAAGCGCATTGATGTTTTTAATATAAATATATGTAACAAAGTAACTAATAGCAAAGTTTTCTTTTATCATCAAATACTTAGTCTATACACACGAATGATTAATGCTGTATAATTCTTATTTTACGTGTATAGTCATTTTGATTTGTCTAAAAGCCTTAAACCAATACTTCCCAGATCAGTTTATATTTTGATGTATCGCTTAGTTGAAGCAGCTGTATATAATTATTATTATGAAATCAAGAACATATTTTAACAGTAGACTTCGTTTTGAATTCTTTGTTCTCAATGTTGAATGACGGGAAATAGCTGAATTCGAATGTGAACGAAATTCGAGTGTGAAGGCATATACAAATGATACTAAAAATTGCATTTCTTGTAATTTCAGTTATGAATCATTTTAAATACACACAAAACTGACATTAGCTAAAACGGCAAAACTACTTTCTTTTTTCTCCGTCACAACAAATATCAACGAAATGAGCAAGATGAACGGATTTGTCACAAACCATATTTCTTAGCATAGTTCCATCAATTTTCACTGATAAAAATCCATCGAGCAAAGGACAAATATTAATATTGTTTTTCCTGATCGTATTTAAGAAAGAACGTCTAGCTAGGTTTACGTTCCGATTGAACAGACGTCACATATGACGTTACATATGAACCGCAGTCTTCTTTTGTTTTTAGTAATAATCTTCTCTCGGCAAATCATAAAATGTATCTGTTGTCAATGTCAGTTATTCCCTTCAAACCTTCGTCTTCAGTGCGTAGTGTATATTCCTACACGCAACACGCTTTTAATGAAATTTATTTTGCGAAAAGAATGTAAATATATAAAAACATTTTTGTCAGAATTTTAAGGATTAAACTTTTTTGCAGTAATTCATCGATGTGTGAACGAGATCGACTCTCTCACAAACTTGTCATAAACGGTCGTTTATTTGTTTGTGAGTGATTCGACCTCGTTTATACATCGATGAATTACCAAAAATAAGAGTTTAATCGAATAATAAATATCATAGCAATGCATAAAACTTTTGACAATCATTAGAATGTACGCTACCTCTGGTTAATGTTGAATTTAAATTTAATGTTGAACATCTCTTTTTATAACATGAACAATCCTCCTCTGACGGTATACAGAAGCATGGATTCCTTGGTTTGGTAACAAAGTCATATCCTCTGGTGTGGTCACATCTACAGGAGGTATCATGTTCATGGTAACGATCCACACTGTATAACACCTGCCCTTCTTCTGTACACGTTGAGGTCAGATATAAACAATCGGTACTGACATTTGTCCAGTAAGTGATGGGTTGGTATTTGTCATCAGAGCAGTAAAATGAGTCGATATTATAGCGGATAACTATCCTCTTTCCTACAATGACAAAGATATAATAATCTGGCACATGTAATAAATTATTTCTGATCTGAAGCTTCACAGGAAAGCTTAGGAAATCACGTTCTGACGAGTAACAAAATGGTATACATTAAAGATATTAATTAGATTTTTATCATGTCAATTACTTTTTGTAACTACCTGGAGCTTCTAAATCCAGTTTAGAACAGTTTTCGACGTTTATTCTTGTACTTCCATCAATTGACAGCAAACAGGAATGCTGCGATGGATTAGAACAGTACAGTCTTGCTCTCATTGACCACTGTGCTCTTTCTGGACATTTTATTTCAATGGCAACACACAGCCCCAGAACCTGAAACAATTATTCAACAATAAAATTTACCAAACTTGTTTATAGGCAAATTATATTTTCAGTGATCGTGTTTTCTATAAACGTGCGTTTGTAAGCATTATGCATATATTATAACAGTCGAAAAAAAAACTATTGCACTATTTGCTTATGCTTAGTTAAAGACCCTTACTGAATAACATTTCTGAAAGATATGTCTGTGATAAACAAGTAGTTATTAATTACAAATTGAACAGCGTCGTGAAGAATCATTAAGAATACTAATATTGACGAAAGTCATGTAAATTGTCACGGCATGTTACAATTTTGCTATCACTTTGACATAAAAGCACAAAAAGTAAAATCTAATGTGACAATAAATGTTTGACTGAATACAAGTGGCGCTGATAATTTTGGTTCTGCTTAAAACATGTCTTATCACATTTCCTTCTTTCGTGTGTAGTTTTATTTATTGTTTTGCATATCGAGCTGTAATGCTGCATGTTATGGTTGACAGTATCATCATATTTAAATATAGATTCTGTACATGTTCCATGAAGTAGTCTCATTTTGACACTGTTATTTCCCTATTGTTCTTATTTGATATTGCACATTTAATATGTTAAAGTTGTATGCGAAAATTACAGAAAGAAAAAGAATAACTTACCACCAACAACATTTTATAAAACATCACTTTCTGTGCAATAAATTTCTAACTTCTAATGTGTAACGTCCTTTAAGTAAGCCTTAAATTATTAGCATATTTAAAACGATTAATATATAAATAAATAAATAAACACATTCTGATATATAACACACATTCTCAAAAGTAACAGAACTTAGCTAAACAACTTATGAAATTCTTACCAAAGATTTATGAGAAACGCATGCCGTTTTTCAATTTAAAAGAAATTTTCAACTGTTAATGTGTAGACCTCCACAGAACACTTAGGACCAATGAATTCGGATGTTTCCACAATAACAGATCCATATCCTTCTTAACATGTCACAAATCTTCCTTGACTTTTTCTAGTAGGGGTTTTTAAGGGATTTAGCGTTGTTTACAACTACGTTAAATTGTATTCGGTCAAACCGCGAGACATTTCCCGCCTACATCGCAAACGAATGTACTATCTCAGAATGACAACAGCCGAATTTCAAAATGCTGATTAACAGTGGGAAATAATTGTTGATTTAAATTTGTGCCATTTTGGATCTAAAACAGGATCATAAGCTCGATCAAATGCGGTAAGCGGTTTTCATTTGTCACGCAAACACAGCAACACAGTCACAGATATCGTGACTGTAAAAATAACGCATTCAATTTCGTCTTTCTTTGTTCTAATTGTTAAATTATATTGTTTATCTTAATAAATATGTTAGTTTGTTTTTAATTTTTATTTCTTCCTTTCTTCTACCAAGTTCTACACGAGAAAAATAATAATTTTGTCAAAATGACAAAAACCGAATTTCATTCATGATATTTTAACTCTCGCTTACGTTCGTAGTAAAATATTCATGAACATAATGCCTACCCATATTTAAATAATTCATAAAATTGGGACAGGCATAAATTATTGCTTAATTTACATATAAAAATACCCAAATACCTCTTACTTTAATGTATATCATGTTCATGATCAGTGTGTTTTGTTTAAGAAGTGTAATAATGGAATGTCGAGAAAGTAACTCTATATACTATATTCCTTAATCTGTTAATTCACAATACATATAAGTTAAGTCAATATCTTATTGAAACTTAAACAATGTTATATTTTAACTTTCCCTATATAAATGTTATGGCGATTTTTGTAAATATTTTGACTGTCATTCAAGACGTTCAATATTGGAACTCTTGAGTGTTTTCTTGCTTGCGTACAGTCGGCACCTCACAGTTTTCAACTGGTCGACAAATATAATCGACGGACAAAAACCTGAAAATCTCTGTTACAAATTCTTTTAATGCTAACAAAGCATAATTGAGAAAGTTTACAGGCAGCTGAACACACATTTTTGAAAAGTGTAACAAAACAGCTACAGACTATCAATAACTTTCTAATGGTTTTTGATACCCCTAGCCTCTTGTAATTATTAGATACAATTAGTATTGTTCTTTTTCATCATGAAGTAATAGCTTTTTAGCAAAGTAACTTTCATACGTCTGATTACAAAACAATACATCATAAATAAATTGATAAAACAGGGGTTAAAAGATAGGGTTCGGGGCTAACTTTAAATATCATTAGCAAAACAACATCCCTTTCTTAACCTATTATGGGGCCTCGGTGGCCTAGTGGTTAAGGTAGTTCACCTACTATTGGTCACGTGGTCTATCTACCGCAAAGGACTTTTAATATCATTAAACTAAAACAATATGATTGAACAGATACGTTTTAACTGAAAGTGATCTTTCCTGACAGCTTTTGTTGTATTTAACGAAACAAACATCGTTGCTGAGAACTTATATGATACAGGACTTTCGTAACAGGTAAGGAAATTTCCGAACATTTAATTCTGTCCTGAATTAAAAATAAATGTTTAATTACTCACTCCTTTTTCATCCCGAAGTGAAGTTTGAAAAAATGGAAGCGACTTTTTTGTCCGAAAAATCGATCCATGTTTCAGCTGATGTCCTTACATCAAAGAAATATGCTTGTTAAGAAAAAGGGCACTTCCTGTGTGACTGAATTTGAAGAATTCGACCTTGTTAAGCGAACTGCTATGTAGCAAACAAGGCATGTCCTGTCGAAAAAAAGTAAAGAGTGTTTGGGGTTGTTAGTTAATCAAACAGAAAGTTTAAACCATGTAGTGGGAATAGTACCACCCTTCTTTCACGGTAAAGAACCATTTCGTAGATTTTGAAAAAAGTAAGCTTAATGTAACCACTATAGAAGGCTGAATTTTTCGTCCCTACCCAAAACTTCATACTGTTCCATTCATTTTCAATTAATGTAGTTTTTATAAATTTGTTCTTGTACTGAATATAGCCAAAATATTGCTTGCTGGACGTCAACCAATCAAACAAGCAATACAAAAATTCAACTCTTGCTTAAAAAGCTGCACGCATGTTAGGGGAAGATAAAGTTTAAGGTTATAAATTATAAGGTATATAGATTATAAGGTATATTTTTTTAAACAAATGTATATTTAAAACAAAATACAGTCGCAAACAGTTTTCAATCGAGTTTATAAATAAAAATTGAAGAATGTGTCCATGGGACACGGATGCCCCCGCTAAAGTAAGTCCCAAACAGGAAGTAGTTGTCCAACAGGTCTGAAAGTCGCTTAGGACGTACAACTTGTGATACTTAACCACCCTGCCAAATTTCAAATTGTTCTAATGTATGGTTTCTGAGTAAAGCTTGACGGAAATTTTCATACTCATGTTAACACATTTTCATATCGGCCCAGTCGCAAACAGGAAGTAGTTGTCCGACAGGTCTGAAAGTCGCTTAGGACGTACAACTTGTGATACTGAACCACCCTGGCAAATTTCAAATTGTTCTTGTGTACGGTTTCTGAGAAAAGCTTGACGGAAATTTTCATACTCATGTTAACACATTTTCATATCGGCCCAGTCGCAAACAGGAAGTAGTTGTCCGACAGGTCTGAAAGTTGCTTAGGACGTACAACTTGTGATACTGAACTACCCTGCCAAATTTCAAATTGTTCTGATGTACGGTTTCTGAGAAAAGCTTGACGGAAATTTTCATTCTCATGTTAACACATTTTCATATCGGCCAAGTCCCAAACAGGAAGCAGTTGTCCGACAGGTCTGAAAGTCGCTTAGGACGTACAACTTGTGATACTGAACCACCTTGTCAAAATTTCAAATTGTTCTGATGTACGGTTTCTGAGAAAAGCTTGACGGAAGTTTTCATACTCATGTTAGAACATTTTCATATCGGCCTAGTCGCAAACAGGAAGTAGTTGTCCGACAGGTCTGAAAGTCGCTTAGGACATACAACTTGTGATACTGAACCACTCTGCCAAATTTCAAATTGTTCTCATGTACGGTTACTGAGAAAAGCTTGACGGAAATTTTCATACTTGTGTTAACACATTTTCATATCGGCCCAGTCCCAAACAGGAAGTAGTTGTCCGACAGGTCTGAAAGTCGCTTAGGACATACAACTTGTGATACTGAACAACCCTGCCAAATTTCAAATTGTTCTCATGTACGGTTTCTGAGAAAAGCTTGACGGAAATTTGTACATACAGACGGACGTATTTACGTACAAATGAAGTCCCAAACAGGAAGTAGTTGTCCGACAGGTCTGAAATTCGCTTAGGACATACAACTTGTGATACTGAACCACTCTGCCAAATTTAAAAATTGTTCTCATGTATGGTTTCTGAGAAAAGCTTGACGGAAATTTGTTCGGACGTACGGACGGACGGACGGACATGAGTAAAACTTAATGCCCCCCGACAGGTCGTCGCGAGGGCATAAAAAGGGTAAATTGATCAACTGAAAACAAGTCCGACAGCCATGTTTAATTTCCAATCGCCTTGGATTTTGGATTGAAACAAAAACTAAAACGTAGTAAAGGACCATCTAAGGTACGTTTGTACAATATTTCAATAAATCTGCCAAGTTGTTTGTGAGAAAATTTTTTAAAAAGTTTTTTAAATCAGCAAATAAAAACGCATACATGGCTCTGGCAGCCGTGTTGAATACGTTATCAAAATAAAAAAACTCCAACTTTGTTAACACCCACTCAAATTGAATTTCGGCAAAGTTTCTTTTTTAATTGGTAACGAAGAAGAATAAAATGTGAAAAGTTTACAGCCGACGACGCCCACGACGTCCGACTGACGCTAAGATTTTAGAGTAGCTTGCATTACCCGTTTGGTCAGGTAGGATAAGAACGTGATGATAACAGAGCTTTGATCGTCTGTACGAACATATATTTGACAGGCTTGACCTGAAAATGTGTATGCTAAATCTTCTATCCGGCGATAAAAGAAAAAAGGGTAGCAAGTGAAATATTTAATTTTAATTTACATTTGCACATTCATATTGGATTGAAAGTGGTTTCGGCTTTTAAAATATCTGCAAAAGCATGTTAAAAAAAACAGAATAGGGACCGCATTAAAAAACCAAAACAAACAAAATGAAGGAAGCAAATTAAAAATTAAAACAAAGATGTAAAAATAGACAAACAAAAAAGAAGATCTAGTACGTTGTTTGTAAGTAGTATTGATTGATTGATTGGATGTCTGCTTTACGTCCAGCGAGAAGTATTTCAGCTATATTCAGGACGGAAACAAGTTAACAAACAATAAATCAACGGAAAATGGTGTTGGGATGGGTCACAGGGAATACAATTTTGACTGCCACTGTAAAAGTGTGAAGTTTTGGGTTGGGGCGGAAAAGTTAGCATTTTGTAGCGGCTACAATGAGCCAATTTTTTTCGAAATCTACAAAAGGGGTCTTTATCGTGCAAGGAGCGTGGCACTCTCCAAACACGTTACCCACTACTGTCCGCGGTCAAATTTTCCGTATTATGACCTGACAACCCCCCAACGAGAGGGTCTCCCCTATCTGCCACCCGGTGACGCGCTGGGCTGCTCTGTGGGTCGAGCACTGGGAACCCTCTTAGTATGGTCCCAGTTGTAAGTAGTAAGATGTAACTGAAATATATCACTAAAAAGACAATTTATTATTTAAGGTCTTCACTTTCAAACGATATTAAACTATTATCAACCCAGTTTTTAATAGTCAAGTTTTAGAGCAGTCATTATTATCTACATTGGTATTGGGATCATCTATAAGTAAATTGCAGAATTTTTTATACTACCAGATAGTACTTGTACTTAGGTCATACGTCAAATGGAAGTCTGCATTTGTAAGCTAACAGTCAAAAGAAAGGTCCAAGCAGGCTGAAATCGCAATCATAATAAACTGTTGCATAATACAGATATGGCAGGATTTGATCAGATTCTTAACTGTATAGGGTTTTTTTGGTTACCATAAAGACAAGGTGTAGGGAAAAATCCGATTCAGTAGCTACAAGATTATTTTATACATGTGAAAGTACGCAACTGACAGTACATGGTACTATCTGGACTATTGATGGCTATAGTAATATTTCTAAGAAAGGTAAGCAAATTGTGTTACAGATAAGGAGTTCGATATTTGAATAAAAAAACACAGGTTATGAAAATGTAGCGTTCGTAATGTTTCAGATAAATGATTGCAACTCGATTGATAAACAGGTCTTTCTTTTTTATGTGTCGGCAGGTGTTTTCTATATAAAGCCTCGAACAAATTATATATGTCATTATATTTTATAGACATGTTAAAATTTGTTAAATATTTCCAAAAAAATCGGGTGGCTATTATAAAACTTGTGTTCAATAATAAAAAGTAAAGCAGTGTTATCCACCATTTAAATGCGCAAACAACGCAAAAACACATATATATTTCTTTTTCAATTGATGGGTTTTTCTACTTGAAAAAAATTCTATAATGATAATCAGCAAACAAGTGGCAAACATTCTTAGTCATCCTTGTACACTATGCATACCAAATCTGTACTATTTATCATGAACCTTATAGTTTATATTGTGCGTGTCACAAAATATTAAAATGGCTTTGAACTTAATAAGATAGATTTTTTAAAGTTTATAATGATGTCACAATAGGAGAACTGGAAATAGCCAGTTTACAAATAGAAAATAATTCGAGAACTTTGGCTAATGTGATGACGGTAATATAGTTAAATAACATAAGTTCACATTGGTACACATGCTGTTGTACTTTATATTTTGTGTGTCAGTCGAAACGTCTCTAAAAAGCCTTTTGAGCACTTAGAAGCGCTTAATATATTAGGTCAATATGTACTAAAAACGGCATTTTAAAAATACAAATGTAAGAAAAACAAAGAGAGGAAAAGAACTAAACAAACAGACACACAACACGAAACCCAAAAAGCTCAGTGACACGAACGCCACTAAAACGGGTACATGTGCTCCCGCATGGTATCTAACTCATAATACACGCGTGGCACCCGTCGCTTCAGATCACTTTAAAATCTGGTAATTAGGAATATACGATGGTAGTCATAATACAATTAGAAGGTTTAAACGTGGCAACGACAAACGGAACAATGAATTGCCAATTATGACACAGATATTCTGTAACGGTCAAGCAAGTCATGATGGATTCCTAGTTGATGACTTCAATCTTGCCACTGTGATACCCTGGTTATGACGTTTTTTCGTCAGCAGACACCTTCTGTCAGGGAAATATTGATAGGAAGTACAGGCACTTTAGTACCTGATCAATTAAGAGATGTTTACTTCATATGCAGGTGCTGATGGTATATTGTCATTGCATACATCAAGGGAAAACGGAGAAAAGAAAAATTAAAATTATGCCTTTTGTCTTAAGGTTTTGTTCTTAATGACCTTCATATTTAATTTCTAGATGTAGGTCAATGTATGAGGCAGACCTAGCTGTTTCTTTTTCGGCTAGTTTAATTTGATGGGGGTAGATGCGATTAACATAGTCACCAATTTTGGGTTTTTTTTATAAAAGCTTGCTATCTATAGCGTAACGTGAATCGATGGAGAGGTCTAACCTTTTGTCTGGTTTTTAAGATGTCCATGTATAAATCTACCTCATATGAAAAGTGGACAAAGTCAGCAAAAAGGGGACCACAGTTGGTACAAGTTGCAATACAACTGATCTGTTGAAAAACGCGTTCACCAAACATAACAAATGTTTTAAATTTCTTAAAATTTAGCGTTCTTATGATTTCAGTAGGAGAAAACATACTGAACCAGAGTGTTCCTTTACTAAATATGGTTTGACACGAAAAAAACTCCCAGATATTTGTATTTAGGTTTTGTCGCTTTTCACTGATGACAAAATATATGTTCAAACGTTTAACGTTTAAAGAGAGCTGTAAAGGAGCAATAAGCGGATTTTGTAGATTTGTATAAAAACTGACTGATTTTGAAAATGTTTTAATGGATTTACTGGGAAAATTTCAAGTATTGTTCCAAAAAATAAGAGTAGTGGAAATCATGCATTATTAGTTTTCATTAGATCTTCATTTAATTGAAGGCTTAATTGCCTGCTTACTTTTTCAGTGTTAACTTAAACGCGTCGACAGTATTGGTTGGTTTCCTATTCATTTACAGCTATCATGCTCAAATACACTCCTATTTTTGGCACACTAATATTACAACTAAGTGTTTATTTTAAAAAGTCTTTCTATTGATGAAATTAAATTATGTATTCCTGTTAATATTTGTATAATACTTCAAACAAGAATCAAACAAGGATACCAAGTTCTCCTATAAAAACGAATCAACATGTTATTTAAATCTGATAACATATAATTAAAATGCACATTACGAAGAAGATGCTTTTCAAAGCGACAACTATCCCTTTAGCATTTGCAGCTACCCTCAATATGTATGGTATTTTTGTTTTCCAAACACGTGTTAAATATTTTCGGTCTACTCTATTTAACGTACTCTATTTAATGAGATGACCTTCTTGATTCTGCTTTTATTATTACTTTACTCTTTTTAAGTCAAATTTTTTCCAACTTTTTGCGTTTGGCGACATGTTTGGTCACATAAAGTCTTTTCAGAATTTACCTTGTGATATCATAACACTTGCCCTCAACCATCGAAATCCTTGTTATGAAATACATATTCTATGGAATCAATATAGATAAAACTGTGTCAAAGTTATGACTAACAATTTT
Source organism: Limnoperna fortunei (assembly GCA_944474755.1). Lineage (NCBI taxonomy): Eukaryota > Metazoa > Mollusca > Bivalvia > Mytilida > Modiolidae > Limnoperna > Limnoperna fortunei. The sequence goes on along the minus strand of OX104114.1, from coordinate 56,537,760 downwards.
AGATTGTAAAATTTGACGACTTCCATGACTGTAAAAACCGTATTAACTGTATGTCGTTAGCACTTAAGGTGAGAACTATTGGTCATCTTAAACAATGACCTTGAAGGACTCAAAGACATTGAACCTGTTATTATAACAATTAGATAGTGTCATGTCAAATTTCTGTGAAACCTTAAGTGTCTTTTTATTGCATTTGAGGTCTACCAACATTTATTTTTGCATTAGGAAAAAAGTGTGCTGTTGTTTATTCCATTTATTCCATTAATCCTTTCTGGTGGATTTCTATAATGTCCACAATAATAATATGAATTTGAAATTTTTACACAGGTGTGTTTAAGTTGAACACCTTGCGCGACCTCAAATTATCATAGCTTTTATCTCCCGATTTCTTACAAATTGTATGAATCATTTTGTTCACAAGTGTAAAAAGCAACCTCAATTTATCAACCTAAGGCGGTTTGAGTCGGTTGCTGTAATATTAGTAACACGTCTGTTGAAATTCTATATCATCACAATTATTTAAAATGTAAAAATGCAGAAATTTGTCACGAAAAAGATTTAATCTAAAACACCTGCGCAAAAACTGAAATTTAATATCAGTATCCATTAAAAATTTTTTAAAGTATATAATTACGGAAAAAAGTACGCAAGGTTAAATATTGTCGTTATTTCATGGGATATTACTTCGTTTTCATGAGAATTTGATTATGTCTTTATTTCTGAAAAAGACGTTGTTTTCATAGTGTTTAGGACCTCATATTAAATGAGACGACCTTCTTGATTTTGCTTTTATTATTACTTTACTCTTTTTAAGTCATTTTTTTCCATTTTGTTGCGTTTGGCGACATATTTTGTCACATAAAGTTTTTTTCATAATTTACCTTGTGATGTCATTACACTTGTCTTTGGGGAGTTATTTCCTCAATCATCGAAATCCTAGTTATGAAATACATATTCTATGCAATCAATATAGATAAAACTGTGTCAAAGTTATGTCAAACAATTGTAGGTAGTGCCTATATGAGTTATTGCTATTGTAAAATTTGACGACTTCCATGAATGTAAAAACCGTATTAACTGTATGTAGTTTACACTTAAGGTGGGAACTATTGGTCATCTTAAGAAACGACCTTGAATGTCTCACACATTGAACCTTTATTATAACAATTAGATAGTGTCACGTCAAATTTCCGTGAAACCTTAAGTGTCTTTTTATTGCATTTGAGGTCCACCAACCATTTATTTTTGCATTAAGGAAAAAGTGTGTTGTTGATTATTCCATTTATTCCATTAATCCTTTCTGGTGGATTTCTATAATGTCCACAATAATAATATGAATTTGGTGTTTTTCACACAGTGTGTTTAAGTTGATTACTTTGCGGGACCTCAAATTATCATTGATTGTATCTTTCGATATTTTACCAATTTTATGAATCATTTTGTTCAGAAGTGTAAAAAGCAACCTCAATTTATCAACATAAGGCGGTTTGAGTCGGTTGCTGTAACATAAGTAATACGTCTATTGCAATTCTATATCATCACAATTATTTAAAATGTAAAAATGCATAACTTTGTCACGAAAAAGATCTAATCTAAATCTACTGCGCAAAAACAAAACTGAAATTTAATATCAATATACATTAAAATTTTATAAAAGTATATAATTACGGAAAAAAGTACGCAAGGTTAAATACTGTCGTTATTTCATAGGAGAATTTGATTATGTCTTTATTTCTGAAAAAGACGTTGTTTTCATAGTGTTAATGGAACTCATATTAGAAACGGTAACAGTTGATGACACTTTTAAAACACAACTTTTGTTAAATTTTTATTAGAATGATATGAACGGATGTTCAATCTATTTGAAACAAAAACTATTTATTTCGAAAATTACAACACATTTTGAGCAATTGTGCATACAAATACCAAAAGATTTATTTAAAGTCCGGATGATAAATACAAACTGGGGTAAACTGATGACCATAACTGCAATTATCGAGCGACAATTTATTTTGTCAATACAATTTACTGTTGGGTGTTATGAATTGAAGCTGCAATTTGTTGATAGAATTTAACAATCCTTGCATGTGGATATATAGTGGTACTCAAAAATTAAATTATAACGCTGTAATTTTCATTGTTCAGACAACTGACCGAACAAAAGCCAAATCTAGATATTGACACACGCAACACAAAAACAAAAAAATCAGAAAGAGAGTAACCCGAACCCAATAAAAACCATAGGTGCTCTCATGTCCTCTGTACGAGTAAACAGTGAGATATGCTAAAACCGTTACTGGTAAAATGATATTTTGTTATGATTATGGTTACCTCAATTTACACTTGCAATAATCTTATCATATGTTAACGTCTTTGATGAACCAGCAGTTGTTGTACCATTTTATTTATCAAAGGCATCAACCAGCACACTTCATTGAAATTTAAAATTTAAAACATGTGTCTAAGCTTGCAGTTAATAAAACATTTGTCGTATTTACAAAGTCGGTTAAAAGTTGACTCGATGTCTTATTCATATGTAAGAACAAAAATTGACGTTCATAAAATAAAGTGTAAATTTTCACAATTATATCATACATGTACATGTATTTATAGAATTATTCAGTTTCTGTTGAAATATGCCAAATTCATGAAACTTTGAATAATGGGCGTTTTTTAAGTTTTGCCTGTCATATTTCTATTATTTAGTTTCTGTTACAATTGCAGTAATATTCGCGAAAATTGGAAAGGTGAAAATATAATCCTTTTTTCATAGTAAAACATGCCCAAAGTAAATAATTGCTGCGGACATTGCCACCCATGTATCTTCTTAAGTCGTGTTGAAGATTAACATTTATCATATTCAATGACAATACGCAAGATGAACATTTGCTCACTTTAAGTAAACAGCTCAAACTTTCGACGGGAAAATCTATTGCCAAATTTACATCTTGTCTTTCAAACGTTTATAAATATTACAGATCGTGATTGATCGATTAAATGTATGAGTAAATTGATTTTTTAACCTGCAGTGAGCAATCTTTCAGCTATATATTTTAGACGAAATCAAAATAACAACCAAACATTATTGACAAATAATTTTGGCTGCCGCTGGATAAGTGTGGAGAGTTATCAGGGTCAGAAAGGCGAGAAAGAAGTATTTAGTTTGTAGAGGCTAATTACATGCCTATTTTGTCTACCTCTAAAACAATTATTTTAACGTAACAAGAGGATGGCATGTTCTGCACACGTCACATACGGTAGTCGGAAGCTAGGCTTGTCGTATTATAACCGATTTGTTTGTAACCATGGAACTGCACAAGGACGAAGTAAACTAATATGAAAACTAATTAAATACTACTGAAACACCCGAAATAATAAACTGACTGTCGTTTTGTTCAACTACATGTATTCAATATCTGAACAGATTTAAACTACAATTATACATGTGTTTTCTTTTTGTACTTTTTGTAAACAAATAAATAAATACATTTTGTATAGTGTCATTCTTCATCCACTAAGCTGGTTGTTATCAATACTACATTAACATTGATTAAATAGTTTTGCTCTAATTCAAATGAAATTCGAACGCAAATTATTGAAATTTGGTACAAAGTGATCGTTTTGTGGGCCACTGCCATTCAATCATTAGCCGAACCGTTAGTAAACATTAACTGACAAATACACAAAATGTAAGAAAATTATACACAGTAAAAGATCATATAAAGTAGAAAAATTTAATATCCACTAACGACATGGTCAGACCCTTAAACTATATTTTTTATTAATTAAATGTAATGTATTAAAACCAAATTTAAGATTTCAAACCGTATGTACCAAATTGCATATTGGGGACATATTCAATTCTAGATTACGTATACACTAGTAATAAATTAAAGGTTGAAGAAAAGTAAAAACAAAAAAAGATGTTTAATCAAAATCATTCAAGTTACAGGGTTCACCACAGGCTATTTAAGGGCGGTGCTCCTCCACTCTTGAATTTGTTTCCTCCACCCTTGAATTTTGAACCCCATACTAAAGTTTGACTTTATTCCTAAAACAATGAAGTTTTTAAATACATAAATACATGTATATTGTGACTGGTAGCAAAAGCACAAGTGGGAAAACAAAAACAAAGACTGATAACACTATTATGAATAAATAAATGTCACAGTACTTTTAGAGTGTCACTCTAAAATTTTTATGAGTAAGGAAATGGATCATCGTCCGCCTTGCACCACCCTTGGATTTTGAGCTGTGGTGATCCCTGAGTTATACACATTGTCCAATATTACTCACGCAGGACAATGATCTATAGGGGCCTCGGTGGTCGAGTGGTTAAGGTAGTTCGTCTAATATTGATCACGTGGTCAGTCAACACTGAGATTGAGGGTTCGATTATCACTGCAGTGTGTACTCGACTCCTACCGTGATATAGCTAAAAAATGCTGAAAGTGGCGTTAAGCATCATTCAAACAGACAAAAACAATTATTTGTATCGTGTTATATGCAATCGACAAATTTAAACAGGTTAGAAAAGCTGCAAATTACAATAGTTTAAGATTCACCAGTGTGTTCAACTTAAAGACACATGTGTTAAGAAAACTAAATGTGTGTATATATGGACAATGTTTTCTTCTGAAAATCAATCAGAAAGGATCATTTTAATAAAATAAAGATGCATAGGAAAACATTTTCAAAACTAAAACTTTTTTAAAACTTTATTTGTGAAGAACGTTGAACATCTGTTTGGAGAATGTTATAAATAGGTTTTCATTCTTGTTGACATTTTTATAGGTAATGTGAACCGCCTTCATAGTAATGTTCAGTCGAAAAACGAATACAAATGTTTAACTGATGGCTCAAACATTTTCAGAATGAAACGAAAACCAATTTGTTTATTGTAATACATTAAAAGAACTTCGCAATACAAACCGTTATAATAATGATATTAATTCTGAAAAAAATATATGTTTGACTATGTTATATGATATGTTAGTTGAAGATTTAACAAGAATATATTAGTTTCCACCTTTTCGTTTAATATAACATTATGTAAGTTTTAAACAAATCCACTATAAAATTTGGAATGGTCAAACTACAGTAGCAATTTAAACATATTTCTTCTGAATTAATTACTCTTAATCCATTATTTTTATGAATGTTTATTTTTAAAATTTTGTATGGAAAGTTTTCCTTTCGATAATCCCGAAAACGAAACATGAAAATAAAAGCAAAGCAAATCTACAAAGACATATAATACTTTATTAGGAACTACAAGTGCGGAAAAAGCAAAGGTTTATAATTGTTGGTCTTGTACCGATATAATGTACAAGTTACTAAGTTTAAAAGCTCAAATTAAGACAATTTAAAAAAAAACAAATTTCTCTTTTTACATAAACCTAAGTTGCATCTTTGGGTAATTTGGAAATGTCGACATATAGTCTCTAACCTTGTTTCCGTTTTTTAACTATAATTTCTCAAATCTAGATAGTAACATTTTTACCTTTAAATGTTTGAGGTTTAATGACAACTTTTAAAATGAAACTTTTACAATCGAGATTTGAGAAATCATTGTAATAAACGGGAAACAATTTTATTGATTGTTTCTCTAATGACCATCTGAAAATTGTGTACAATATCTTTGAAATCCATTTAAGTGCCATATCTTGTTGCATGGCTTCGAAAACCCGTACGCTTAGTTTTTTAATTGCTAAATACTTTGTTTTTAGTAATCATAGCCAACATTGTATCTTAAATCAATAAAATGTCAAATAAAAACTCAATATCAATCCGTTTTAAGCAACGGTTTCAAGGGGACTATTTTGTCGGAGTGATCTTGTAAAAATGTACGGTTTTTTATTAGCGTCAACCAGAATGTGATGCGCTGCATGGATGTTTTTCGACTGTAACATTGGTGCTTTGTAAGGTCATTTGTAATCGTTTATGTAACAGTTTGTGTATTTTACTCTTAATAATCATTTGAACGTTTTATGATGCAAAACCGTTTAATGTCAAACTTCCATGACCTACCATTTTCGATTGCATTGGCATGTTTACATTTATTTTGTCTGTTTGCTTTAGACAAAACGTGCTGGCATTTATATTCTTTTATTTCAACACCAAAAATATTTTGAATTTTATATCGCTATCATTTTTGGTTACTGTTTGGTTTATCAAAATTCGCACTGGTCAGAACCGATTGAAGTTCAACTATAATTAGAGTATACATGCAGGATCTCTAGTCTTCTGATGGGTCTTTTGCTATTTTTTGTAACTAAGTTTTGAATCTATTAACATGTCAATGAAATTTAAACGGATTCTGAAAGATAATACAAAATTCTACTTATTAACATGTAATAACACGTTTTTCAAATGGTAAAAGGTAAAGTAGTAATATACTTTCTTCAGCCTGTAGAACCCAATCAAGCAAAATTTTTCACTGGAAAATTTAATAACAAATTCATCGATATCTAACTTAATCATTCGAAACAGAAAGTTGTCAAAAGTTGACAGAAGAGTGGTTGGTTGGAGTGTGTCGTTACAGTAGAATTTTAACTTCGGATTGAAAAATACACAAAACCCCAGTTAAAAATGGTAAATATATTTCTCTAGTAAATTTAATATCATACAATTATTGCAACTCTGCAAACTCTCCAACGGACAAGGTCTTCCATTTAAATGTTCCATATCGCATTCACTGAGCTGACTTAATTGCTTTATTATATTTCAGGGTAAAATTTCTACTTTTATTCTTGGCCTTTTTAATACACAAGTATGTATAATCATGCACATCATATCTATACACATAATCATATCTGGTCAATATGTGACTTTTAGTGTTAGATTAGGTCAGTATTTTGGTGCAGTATTTTGTTTAAAGTGAATTTAAGAAAAAAAATTATCATCTTGTGACATTGCATAACAAACGTTTTGGATTACAAGTTATATTGCCCAACAAATAAATTTTGGGACTTTCATTCTTGTACCAAAATGGCCAGCCGTGCAATATCACTTGTAATCAAAAGGTCAAAATCTTGCAATATCATTACATATTTGTTAGTAAGAGAGACTTAATTTACATGACGATAGAATTACAAAATGTAATAAAACATTTAAGTGCTTTTTAATTTAACTTTATTCACAACGAGAAAGTTCACCGACTGGGTGGTTCATTGTAGCAAATTTTCAAACACATCGTTGTTGACACGAATGGGTAATATGAATAATATGCAGCTAGCTAGATTTTCATGATAAAAAAATACGACAGCGGATTAGAATATTGTTTACTTTTGAAATGTTATCATGCATAATTTATTAATCGGGCTTGCCAATACTAAATTATGCGCGTTTATACCACTTTGGTTACATTCTTTGTAGCCAATAGAAATACATGTACATGTAATATATCAAAGAAGTAAGTAGGTGCTACATGTGTTGCTTTGTGGGTAAATGTTTGTTTTAATGTTCAATAATTAATAAAATTATTAGTCAGATTCTTTTAATCATCTGCTTAAAAACTCTTAAATGTAATAAGCCTTCGTCTTATGCAATACATTTGCAAAGTGTATATATATATTATAAACCGTGAATAAAACGCTGCAAATTTTCTCAGTTAATGATATTTAGGAATACGATCTATGTTACCCTTTAAAAATCCTTAGACAGGAAAATGAAGACAACGTTTTGATCTTTCTTTTGATAAAATTTTCATAATCGCGATAAACGATTGCGATAAGAAGGAATATTTAGTTAATTTTTGTGAAGTTGTTTTTATTTACGTTCACTAAATTTTGTAGCTTTCGACACAAAAAAAAGACAACACAAATTTAGTAGATAGTGGAATCGAAACAAGTACGGTTGTTTCTCTTTCACAACATCATAGTATTTACGAAGTAAACATCGTGACTCTTTGTTAGCTATATATATTTTTTATTCTCTCCTATTTGTTTCGATTCCACAATCATTTTATTCAAGCATACCTCAGTTATACATTTTCATTAAATGTTCCAGTTGCTAACAAATTAAAAATAAATTGTTGGTTAAACGAGTATAGAACAAACGGGACTGTCATTCATAAATATTCTAATTCATAGAAGCAAAGCTTTAAAATTCGAAAAAAACGTACACAAAACATTAATTTTTACATAAGTGTATTTAAGTGTTTTGATTTTTGAAATTATAACGTGATCAACTGAATTGGGCATTGTGATTCAAAGCATACGTAGACTGTTACTACTTGTAATGTAGCATCTGTTATATTCGCTATGTGCTTATTTGGCCGATAAAACAACAAAAGGGCATGAAACAGTACTGATCAAATACTTTACCTTTGTCCAAATATAGTATTTTCAAATCAAAGTAATAAAAAGACTTTGGCAAAGTCGCTCATATTGTAAATTTTATCGGTACTTGGTTGTCGATGTACTTGGTTGCTAATCACACTAAGGTTTCGTAAATTCGATGTATTGAGGGTGGCAAAGGGTGCTCTAGGTCAACCGCAAAGGGTAGTGAAAGGGTATTTTGCATTCCTTACTCATACAAACTAGACGCCGCGATATAAATCAATCAAGCCTTAAACCGCATTAAAAAGAACTAACAAAAGCCCCAACCGTGGTGTAAATGGATGCAACTTATTTTTTGTCTCTCCTGCATAGCCGACTGAAATTCTCGTCAACGGAAGGCCTCTCTATAAGATGTTTTAAAATGGAACAATTTAGGGCACTTCTAGTGCTTTTTAACTACTATTGATGAGTTTGGATATTTCATTACTGTATCCTTTAATATTGAATTAGAAACACTCCATTTGACTAAAAATATTTCGATAACAATACTTTATTTTGCTGCAGTAGTGCGATTGCACCAACGGTACACCCAATTCCGACGGCCATGACCTGTCTATTTAAAATTGAGTTATTAAATGTGTGTATTAAAGCGTTTGGTAAAAAAAATCCTCATATTTATTGAAACAATTTGGTTTAATGATGGTCGAAAAAAATTAATCGAAACTCTATATGTCAACAAATACAGATGTCGTTGCCCGTTACATTATGTACGATTTTTCTGTTTTACAATACTAGTATTATTCAAAGTCTTTGCAAGGCTTTTTGCGACTTTTCATTACTTTCTGATGGGACTAGTATTGCAAGCCAAAGAAATTTAAAATACTACTATAATGTTCCGTTTTAATAACAAAGGCATTAAAGTAGACTGTTATTACTATCCAGATATATGACTCATGTCCATCAATGGACGTGTCCTTCCATGAGTTATCCTGTGCCTATTACTAGTCTCTATATCAGAGAAGGCACTACCAAAATCAGATTTTACATGGTATTCTTTTGAGCGACAGGTACAGAAAACATTAATCGAGCGGGAAACCGACCGAACAACATTAGATAAAAGCCAAGGGACCGTTACAAATCCGGATATGGACAAACACAACACAAAAACCAAAAACATAAAACACAGAAAGAAAGTAACCCAAAACCAATAAAAGCCATGGGTGCACTCAGGTGCTAAAAATAGCACCCTATTTTCAGAAAATTTTGGTTTATAGGTCATGTAGTGAATATAACATAAACCATCATAAACACCATTTGAACCGAGCAAATTAGGACTCAAAATTGTTCCACTATATTCAAAGTTTAGAAAAACTTTCATTAAAATCCAGTCAGCAGTTTTTACCTTACACCAATATAAACAGGACTATTTTGTTTTAAGTACTATTTTCTTAAAGTTGATTGGTAACCTTTAGTGTCATGATTGCTATAGCACCCTCTTCAACGTTTAAAAACTGAATTTTTCAAACGGAGACCATATGTAATATCAATGTCAGTGTTTTGTTAGCTGATGACCATGCTCTGATAACACAGTCTGATTTACATGTCAACGTCATCATAACTGCGTCAAATAGTTAGATTGTGCGTCTAACGGAGAATGGACGAGTTTTGATATTTCATGTTTAAAATCATGCTATGAAAAACGTGGATAACATCTGAATACCGCATTGCTTCTTTTACCCTCAGATATTAGTTGCAAAAAAAGGCACCAACAACAGCCGTTTGCTGTCAAATGTATTTTAACACAGTTTTCAGGCGTTTTACTGTTATTTGTTACACTCAAAACGTTTCTTCAAATATACCATACTTTAAACAAAAAATTTAATATTAAACACCTGAAATATACCTGTTTAGAATTCATTACGGGCATATACTGGTAAAATTTACTAAGATTGATTGATTGATTGATTGATTGATTGATTGATTGATTACATTAAGTCCAGCACTACTTATTTTAGCTACATTAAGGACGAGAACAAGTTACCAAACAATAAATCAATTTCTGAAAACATGGACTAAATGGAAAACACTAAATGCAGTAAAAAAGTATGGGGTATGGGAAGGGACGGCTATTACGCGCCTACTCTTATCGACATCTACAAAATGGGTTCCGTTATCGGGTAAGAAATGTGGCACGCACCAAACACATTACTAACCGCGCTCAGTATTTCCGTAATATGCACTGACAGCCCCAAAACAACAGGGCATCCCCTATCCACCACCTAGCAACGCGCTATGCAGATCTGTAGTTCAAGCATTGTTAACCCTCACAGTATGGTCCCAGCGGACCATTGATAAGTAATTAGTTCTTAATATGTGTTAATTAGATTTATCACCGAGTAGGCTGATAGGCAGTACACGTCTTCAACTATCTTATTTTGAAAACAACAATATAAATTTTTACAGATGTTGTTTTTAATCTACCACAGAAGTGTTAACTATCCTTAAAAACACAAATGTAGGCCTAATTAGGGCTTTCCATTTTGCCGAGAGCAAGCATTGCAGTTATTTTATTGTTGGTTATTTTTTTCCGCCAAGTTTTCATTTTGTAACATAAATCGGTAAGATATTGCGCTTTTTAAGTTTACCCTGGTAAACTGGATCATTTTTCGTTACGGATTCATCTACTTCACACCGGAAATTTGTTGCGTGATTTTTTTACTTCCTTATATGAGTTATTAACCCTTCTTTATTTCAAGTTATTACTGTACCATTGAATGTAATAAACAAGATGTGATAGAGGCTTGTGGTCTTTACTATTAACCTTGACCCTCTAGATATATACATCGGATTGTAATTTTGACATTGTGTTCAGTGAAGATCTTCTAAGATATAGACATGTAGATCCGTTTAAGGTTTTAAAGCGTCATATATTGAATGACCCTTTGTATGAGTTATCTCCCAAGATCGATACAATTTATTTTACATAGCCATATCTAAAAAACTATAGCATATATAGTCATGGGATCTTCGTTCTTGTTCATTGTTGACCTTCAATATCACATTTTAGAAGTCAAGGTCAATTACTATATTTTTAAGTCTTTTTTTTATTATACATGTATGAAGTGATTCATGCCTTACATTATTATTAATAATACAAGGTCGGTGGGCAAGGCAATTAAAGCTTCTAAAAGAAAATGTATTTGTTCTTGCATGCGGTTATATTGAATTAGATTTAATTTAAAACTAAAGATTGTAAAGGTGAATATGTTCCACGATTACATTTGACCTTTCTTATTTTTACTATTTTACTGATATCTAAATAGTTTTTTTTCTAATTTTGCTAATTTCTATTGACATATTAGTAATATTGTCTAGATATTTATTTTCCAACATCATTTCATTCACGTAAGATCTCATTAGTTGCACTAGGTGGAAAGCATATTAATCGTTCCGTACAACGAATGAACTTGTATTTATCTTTAACAATACTTTAAAACGGATAATCAATGGCGCAGAGTGAAAATTGAAAATATGATACGGAGGGCCAAAGAACGCATCAGATTGCGGAACTTAACTATAATTGTCTTACGGTAGACATTTCTTCCTTGATTTTCTGATGGTAAAAATTTCCACATTGATATTGTAATAGTAGGAATTTTTCATTTGATATCATGTGAATGAGTAACATCTTAAACAAACAGATGTGTGATATTTCTTCATTGTTTTTCTGTTCTATTCTTAAACTTCATACATTAAATCTAAAATGTTGTTAGTTTTGATTCAATACAGGTATAATGTTGATGTAATTTTTATTTTCGCTTGACAATTAAAAAGTGTAAAATTTCCTTTTTATTTTAAACAGGTTAGATGAACTACCAATGTGACATTATGTCTAAAATATAAAAGTATGCCTTCATCAATAAGAACATAAAAAAGAATAGAAAAGAAAATTCACTTACCCTCTGCAGCACTTAGAATTCATTTAGAACGAAACCCATTTTCATGTGTGTACTTTCTTCTGCTAACAAAACAAACTGCATTAAGCAGCCAATTAGTTTTTTTTTTAATTTATGAAGATGTGCATTGTGTGCAACTAATTTATACCTGAAGTTGTAATAGTATATGATCATTCAGCTTGACGAAATAAAGGCCGAAACAAACTTGGGGGTTTAAGGTTTCGTTTTATTATATTTTTTAAATAATCGGATGGTGTTATTCTTCGAAGAATATTTATTATTTCTATCATTTAATTTATTCTATTTACTGTTGTATGGAAAAAGGGATTTTCAGTTTTGCTAAATCTAATTGTGGTATAACATAATTTTTACCGTAAAACAAGTTATATGCTGAAACCTGATTATTAAGGGTCAGATCACAGAGATATGGTGGGCACAAAAGACTGTGAATTTATTAAAAAAAAACATATTGGGGCGTGTGTAACGCCTCCTGTTCTCTTAAAGTTCTACACCAGTTTCAAAATAAATTGACTCCCTACTAGCAAACATATGTAAACCTGTAATTATACGGCCAGCTTCAAGCTGTAGTTTTAAGGTTGTTAATAACCCCGAGACCACATCCGTCCTACATCTCGGAGGAGGCATATTACATAGCAGGACAGATATAAATGAGATAATTTCGGGATGAATAATTTCTATTAAGAACATATTTAAGTCTCGTAGTACTTATCTTTTCTGACCAACTGATTGCATTATATTGTTCACATGTATGGAAATTCCTAAGTGTTTAGGAGACGAAAGAATTTCAGTTGGTCGATTCAGAAATATTAATTGTATATCTTATTTTAAAGTACTTTAGCAATAATCAATGCTTTCATTTTCTTTTGTTTTAAATTAACCAACCACCTCTCAGACTATGTCAGTAATGTACAATAGAAAAAGAAGAAAACCCAGAACAGCACCTGTGGCACTCCAGCGTTTGTCAGTTTAATGGTGATCTTAGTTTTGCTACAACAAGTTTGGACACAGAAAAATGTCTTGCCTGCATTCCGCATCAGTAACGAAAAAAATACGTCATTTGCATCACGTACATAGCATTCAATTGTTTATTTAAATATAATTACAGAGACACTGACCTAATCCAAAAACTTAAACTAAACGTCGTTACTGGACCGTGAAATAGAGTTCATTGTCAGGGGACACCAACCAGACAGTAATGTACTATTATCAGCTACCTATATACCAGATATTGTAATCCTAACTTGCACGGTTACAGAAAACTGTTCTAATCCAAAACTTTTACCATAGTCGATAGACCGTGAAATTGGGGTCAATGTCAGATGGCACCTTTCATATGGACATGTACTATTCATCAGCGACCTATGTACCGAATATTTTGTTAAATATCCTACAATACATGGTTAAAGAGGAAATACCGTAATCCAAAAACTTAAACGTAGTCGCTGGACCATGCAATCGAGGTCAAGGTCAGGTGATTCCCACCAGACAGTCAAGTTTTTTATCAGATATTTATATACCACATATTGTCATCCTACCATTCATGGTTAAAGAGGAACTACCACAATCCAATAACTTTATCGTAGTCGCTGGACCATAAAATTGAAGTCAAGGTCAGGTGACGGGTAACTTGCTGACAAGTACTCATGATAAGCTACCATTAGACCCAATTTCATGAACCTAGGGCTTATGTTTACAAAGAAATAAAGCATAATATCATATGCATGTCGCAGCGAGACAAAAACACTTTGAGATCTCTTTAAAAAGATAATGTTTAACCGACTTATGAAGGTTATTATTCACGTCATACGCTTCTTTTTTTAATCGGTTTGCCAATCACGGTAAAAACGCTTTGGATACATCACAGAACAAAAAAGAAGAACTATTTGTTATCTTCAAGAGTCATGACTATTGTATGATACATTTATATTAGCTGCTGGACGTAGGAATGACTTCCATCCCTAACGAATACTCATATTTTTCAGTAGCAGTGTCTAGTTGGTCCATTCCTTTTAACACAGAATTATTGTTTGTTAACTAGTCGTGAATATAATATCAATATTGTTCAATGAACGTTAAGCGAACATGCAACCAATCAATTAACTAATATTTATTGAATCACCTTTAAACAGTGTTGATGCCCTTATGTCTTTTGATATAAACCATTATTATTCGCGATTGTTGGTATTTGTGCTGACCTATGCTTTTTACTAGCAATTCCAAATTAAGGGAGTGTCCACTATCACTTTAATAGTCAGCGATAACATCAAATATGACCCCGAGAAACAAACGTCGATAAAAATACAGTATTAACATATGAACTTGTTTTCCACTATAATAACTAAGATTTAACATTATGACAATACATCGTCTATTGTTTACTCATTTATAAATGCAAGAAGGATCAATTCTAGACGCCGTTGCAGTGACGCTGTCCAATATATATGTAAAAAAACGTTTGCAGATGTTGAACCATTATGGTCAGTGATGGATCGTGACACATCGTTACATATAGGACGATGAAATGTTTACCCCCTTATGAGATGTTTTTCTCAGTCTTAAATGCAAGTTGACTTTCTATCATTGTAACTCATAAATCAAATTTGATAGAGACTTAGGTTTTCGGATATTTATATCAGAGCTCGAGAAAAAAGTTGTTGTTGTTGTTGTTGTTGTTGTAAGTGTCACAATTCCGTATCTAAATAGTTAGAACCATCTTAGGACATCAAATTTAGTGTGCTAACTTAGAACAAGTTTAGGACAAAGAACCTTTTGAATAACAAGACACAAGTGTGCGACATATTCTAAGATTGTTTTCAAAAGTGCTTTAGGGTTGCCTGAAATGACAAAAAAAAAAGAAAACAAACAAATATGTTCAATTAACAAGCAAAATCACAAAAAAAGCAAAACATTGTTTTGATAAAGCTATATACTTGAAATACAAAACATCTTTAACTTCTTCTTTGAATGGATTTTACTTGTTTTCCATAATTTTAACGTTTTGTTAATGGTTGTTTCAAAATGTGTGGGGAATGCGATACTTTATATCATTGATTTCATGTAACTTTTTCTTTTTTTGGGGGGGGGAATGGGGGAGGGGCTGGTATTATAAAAATAAAAGATATTGAAAAGAATCAAAAGATTCTATTTATACAATCTTAGTAGTCCTAAGTTAACTCTTCTTTAACAGTAGACATATCCTCAGACGTCAAAGTTCCTCCTTCCTTTTCTTGTTCCCATGCCTTGGGACTTTCTTTACGGGACTTTATGCCAAGACTTCACTTCTATGGTGAAATTCCTTGTCCTCAATAATATATACAGCCCTTTCCCCCAATTAATGTCTAGCAATTGAAGAATTATTTATTTCAAGCTGTCCAGTTAATATTCTTCATTCTTTTCGGTTCTCGCAAGGTACTGGTTCAGTTTCGATGTAACGTACAAATTGCAAGTTCCGTAGAAATGCAAGCGCAAATGTGCAAAATCACAAGTCACTTCCGGTGTAAAAATGTAACCCTCGTCCGGTCTTGTTCTGGCTTTACTACCACTTACCGACCGCGGGCACACTCGTATCTATTTTCTAGTTTTCATTAATTTTATCAGCCAATGGAAACTCCTCTTTTTGTATACTACACTCAATTTTGAAAGTGCCAAAACTATATGTTAACATTAATATGACGAACTTAAGTTTTGCACAAAAATAATAACAGATATAATTTACAAATAAATGTTTTTACAGAACGATCTACATCTTCTCTTTAGATAGAGGCGGGCAGTTGTTGTCAACTAGTCAACTGACGATGAAAATTATCGTTAACGTTCTTAATGCAGAAGGCACATTAATTAACGTGTGTTATGTCTTTTTTATTAGATAGTAAACGCATTGCCTGAAGTACAAACGAGAAAATATCTGCAAGTGTGCCCATAGTCGTTAGATTAAAGTTGATAATTCCAAGTTTAAAGTTGGAATTTCCGTGAATAAAGTTGATAATTCCAAGAATAAAGTTGACAATTCCAAGAATAAAGTTGGAATTTCCAAGATTAAAGTTGGGAATTTCCAAGATTAAAGTCGACAAATTAAACAATAAAAAAATTAATGTGGCCCTAATACGCTTCCGTACAGTGAACAACATAATTCATAATTAAACCACATCTTTTTTACCGCCAATTGAAAGTGTTAGGGAACTTATTTGAGATTATCTCATATATAAAGCCAAGCATGGGAAACATTGACATTATAATAAAGCTGATATTTTGTTTAGATCCGTAAAAACAGCTAACAACTGTACAGAAAAATAGCAAAGAAAACCGACCGACCAACAAAAGCAAAAGGTCAAGGGACAGTTACTAATCCAGATATAGACAAACAATCACAACGCAACACAAAAACGCAAAACACAAAAACAGAAAAAGAGTAACCGGAACCCAATGAAAACCACGCGTGCACTCAGGTGCTCGAAAGAGTAAGCAGTACCTGCCTCTAATTAGACACCCAGTTACTCATTGTTACGTCTTGGAAAAAGTAAAATACAGGAATAGGACAACTTATATACGAATACATAATAGTAAGATAAAGAAAAGGGAAAATTGTGTGTTTTTCTATTCAAAGCACGAAAATGAAAACGAATGACTGAAATGAAAAACAAAACCTTTTCGTTTTTCAATATCTAAAACAAAAAAATGAAAAACACTCGAGCATTCCACTGTTGGTTTTCGCACGAATGGCTAGTGTGAACACAGGAACTAAACAAACATAAATAAACATGTATTTATTTAAAATACGCTGGTTTGGTTGAATTAATGTTTTCATTTCCTCAGACGAAAAATTTTACAGCTATTTTGAGGAATTTAATAAGTTAGCATGCAATAAATATGAAATGATCAACGAGAACATAATTTTGACTGACACTGAAGAAATGTGGAGTATTGTGTATGGACGAAAAAGTTATCCTTTTATGGCGGCTACAACAAGCCTATCTTTTTTAATCGACACAAGGGCCTTGATACTGTAAGGAGCAATGCACTATACGAACCCACGATGGTCAAGCTTTCTATATTATTACATAAGCAACCCATCAAATGAATGGCCTCTCTTATACGCAACATGAGACGCGCTTTGCAGCTCTGTGGGTCGAGCTTGGAATCTCACAGTAAGAACCCAGATAAATTATCAACAAGCGAAGATCTAAAACTACGTAAACATGATCAACATTGTCGTTATATGGGTTATAATATTGTAATTCAAGACCATTTTTATGCTTGCTTCACCTTCACAATCATCCTTTTATAATGTATGCTTTGTTCTGTTACCTTCAAAACTATAATATCTACGTATATCACTTAAGGATAAACTGCTTTAATGAAAGTAAAGGGTAAACAGCTTTAATGAACATTAAGGATAAACAGCTTTAATGAAAGATAAGGATAAACACCTTTAATGAAAGTTAAGGATAAACAGCTTTAATGAACATTAAGGATAAACAGCTTTAATGAAAGATAAGGATAAACACCTTTAATGAAAGTTAAGGATAAACAGCTTTGATGAAAGGGATTAAAATATTCCTGATTTGTTGCAAAGTTAAGGAAGTTAAGGTAGCTCGTCTACTATTGATCACGTGGTCTGTCAACAATGAGACAGGGTGTACTCGACTTCAATCTTAATTGAAGGATTTCCAGTTTTCCTAATGCTTGGCTGTTATCTTTGATTCTGCTATTATTATTATAATGGCATCCACGGAAATACATTGAAATGACTCTTCCAACATTTGTAACAGGCCAGCAGAAATTAAGGAACCGTTTACTTAATTTGACGTATACACAAACTGACAAGGCACGTTTTCATTAATAGGACACTGAACCACAACGTTTTATACCCACAGGCGGGACTAAATGTGTAAGACATGTATGATTTTGGTTATAGAATGAAACAATACTCGGTGCTATGACAATCTGAATGATAAAATCTGGAAACATTGTCAAGCTTTAGAGAGTAATTAATGCGGACTGGTTTACAATGGTTAAACAAAAATAACCTTTAACAGAAACAAAGAGCAACACATTTCTAGCAGATTTTCTTTTTTTTTAACAAACCGCATTTTGTCTATGAATTAAGTCCACATTCTTCAAACAATGTTTATCCAGCCAACAGTCCAAACTTGAGTATACATCTACGTAGACAGAAACAGAAAAAGGTACTATTTGCACATAATCTTAGACGGAAAGACTGTTCGTAACCAGTCATAGTACTAAATGTCAGATAATGTCCAATTTAGAAAGGGATCTCCTTGAATCATTACTTTAATTTACTAATGTTTGAGAGTATGCTTGGAATCGTCACAAGCAGGTGTATCAGCAAATTCAAAAACTTATGGCGATTGTTGTCACGAATTTAGGGACCGACCATTTAACTTGCTGGGGGGGCCTTGGTTTTTTTCTAAAAAAATATTTTGAAAATGATTTTTGATGAAACAATATTTTGGAAGCAGAGGGTAATAAAAAAATATTCCGAAGAAGGATTTCTGCTATATAAAATAATGCTCATAATGAAAAAAATATTCTGCCTTAAAAAAAATAAATATTTTCTCCGCGCTTTGCTTGGAAAAACATTTTCTGATAAAAACAAAAAACCAAGGCCCCCCCCCCCCCAATTCAAGTTAAATGGTCTATCCCTTATTGACGACTGTCGTGCGCGTTGAACTGTTGAGGAACTGAGCTACTCTGTATGTAGCTATGCTCTGAAGAAACTCACTGCAATACTAGAAAAAGTGCAACCATTCTGATCAGAACACTGTCCTCACTTTATCAGCACAATTTACACTTTACGGATACATGCTTTGTGTCGAGGATATTAATTACTTGGTCTATTTTCTCCTGTCTGGATTTTCTTACATTCACACTGAATGTATACTGTAGGTGCGTGGGCAATTATGAATGCCAATAAACTAAAATATGACGACTTCGACAAATGATGAAATGAATACGTTAATGGCCGTGGTCATTGCCTCTCGTATCGTTTCTAGTATTCCCGAACGTAATGTTTCTAGTGTCCCGGAATTTCCTTTTTATTTATACTGGACATGTCGTTTTCTCAAACAAACAAAAACAAAAAAAAACAAAAACAAACACGACTTAAAATGTATTAATAGAAGAGCTTCATTAAAAAGATCTGTTTAAATCTTATATGGAGGGGAGTTCAAAGAGTAGGCAGTGAATTGTTGTCTCGTAGTAAGAATCAGTACTTGTATTTGAGGTGAAGAAATTCCCGCCTTAAAATTTCGAAAGGAGACGTTTTTCTTATAAACGACATGAATTGGCAGAAGTTCGAATTAGGATCGACGGGAATGGAACTGTTTGTATAATGAGTTTTCACGAAATCTAGAAAAATATCTTGATTGTGTAATAAGCAAAGCACTGTCCAAACACCTCCCCAACTATAGTACACGACTAGACTTTCCTTATTATGAACCGAAAAGCCCCCAACCAGAGGACCTCCCATATCCGCCACATGGGAACGCGTTATGCAGCTCTGTGTGTCAAGCACATGTAACCGTTCCAGGATGATCCCAGTATAAAACCTGAACACACAATATATAAAGTTGTTTAAAAAGAATCATATTCACTATAATCCGTGTTCATGTTATCTCTAAAATGACTAAATTCAACGGCCCTATGCTGCACACATTTTTCTAGATTTCGGAAAAACTCATCATAGTCACTAAAACACTAAACACTATGCTCCCTACCTTTTAAATGGCAGTAAAAATGTGTTCCCGTCGAGACATGATTTTTCTGGTTGATTTATTGTTTGTTAACTTCTACTCGTCCTATATGCTCACTACACTTTTATCAGACAATTCATTGAATTTATTTATGATTTGAAATATTTGGTAAGAATTCCCTTTAATGCTTAAATTTTATCATGGCGAGTTTTCCGGACATTGTAAATGTAGTTTAAATAATATTATGTTCTGTCAAGCTATTGTCTGCTCAAAATGTCCTTTTTGTGTCGCGTGAACAAACCGAGTTCGTATGTACATTGATTGTCACCCCTGTAACATTGCCACCATTTATTTATGAATGTAAGTTTACTGCATTTTCTTTATTTGGGTTCGAAGTTAGTTTACTTCTTTTGGTGACATGTGAAGTAAAGCTGTCAAGTGGATCTCTGGGAAATCACACTCAGCTCTCGTACAGAACTTTTAACTTTTCTATGGATTACTTTTTCTTTAATTTTATGTATAGCTTCATCAGTGTAGTTTATGTTTTTTTTTAAAGGAAGCAACAACCTGGTACTCGTCTTTATTTGTAACGCTTTAAGACCAATTATCCCTAAGCACCAAAATAATATGACATGTCTCAGATTTTGCTGATTTTCATTTCATAAGTTGCAATTGACCATTGGATCACAAAAATGACGACTGTTTGTTATGATTGACCACAGTTACCATGGTAACCGAGGCGGGCATTTTTTATCATTTCTCATACTCCGAAAATAAAAACTCGCGAAATATTAAGATCAATGATAGAGTTATTCATTATGATTACGGACCGCGAAAATTACATTACGCCAAAATAAACTCACACAGTTTTTTAACAAAAACGCTAAATTTTCCCCACGCGAAAAAAACCACTTATACGGTATCCTATATTCAATTCCCAATTTGTTATTCAAAAATCAATGCATATTCAATATAACATTTGATTGCTTAATTCAATACCTCATTGACAATATTCAAAACAGTTTCAAGACTAAACATAAATGTGTAGTCAGAACGAGGCTATCGAATATGTCAAGAAATCATGGATTTTTTACCAAAAAATTTCCATTTTTGCCACTTTTCTGATTCCATTTTCAGAACATGCACTAATCACAAATACTCATGATGAATATAATTACATAAATTAATGATTAATATTCAATACTTATAAAAATTTCAATGGGGTAACAAAAGATGTCTTTAGAAAACACTGTCAAAGATGGTTACCATTGTAACTTGTGAAAAAAGCCATTTCTGTATTGTTCAATATTTCCACGAAACTACTATTTCTTAGGGTTAAATTAAATCATCCTTAATTATTTTTAACAGACATCCTATAAACTTAAAATGACATTGAAATCATTTCATATTACAGTGTCTCAAGGTCAAGGTCAACTAAAAATTGAGCTTTAAAATATGAAAATCTCGAAGCAAAACCAATTTTAAGTGACCTTGAGAACAACACAAGTGACCTTGAAAGGTCATACTATGTTGAAAAGATCCCTTTTAGGTACATATGATGACAAAAATTGTTATCTTGGCTCATATTAGAAGTATGGTCATACATATATTTAAATATCGAAAAATTGCCGTTTTTGTTTTATTACCATGGTAACTAACTTTAACGGTGTTTTCTAAAGACGTTTTTTCTTACCCCATTGAGATTTTAAAATTTTTTAAATATTAATCATCAATCTATGTAATTAATATTCATGATGAGTATTTGTGATTGGTGCATTTTCTGAAAATGGAGTCAGAAAAGTGGCAAAAATAGTAATATTTTTTACCAAAAATTATAGAGAATAATGCACTATTTCTTGACATGTTCAATAGTCTCAGTCCGATCACACATATATTGAAAGTGTTGTAACTGTTTTGAATATTGAATTAAGCAAATAAAAAAATTCTATTGAATATGAATTGATTTTCCCATGAAAACTGGGATTTGAATATCGCCCTTTTCACTGTATTTTAATCAGCCCAAAATGGCTGCCACAGTTACCATGGCAACCGAAGTCAAATCATAACAAACAATCATTATTTTGTGATCCAATGGTCAATTTCAATTTATAAAATGAAAATCAGCAAAATCTGAGACATGTCATGTCTCACCCTATATGGAAATCCTTTGATCCTTATGGAGAATTGGTGTTAATAGTTTAAATTGGCGAGAGAGCCAATATATATGCTACTCCTTAAACAGAAATATTATCCTTCACCACTTGCACTTAACAATACGACTCATTGTACCAGAAAGCTTATGATACTATCATTTTATGAATCCTTTCATGTAGATTGTGGTCTATTTCGTTATTTTCTTTTGGTTTTCTGTTTTTCTTTGATTTGTTCAATATTTCATAAAACTGACTCCAAGCTACAAATGTACGTGTATTAAATTGTTTTTCTTTAATATATTTATCGTCCCGTCTTTAAATATCTAATTTAAATTGTGAAGGTTATTAGTTGATCTCTTCTATTTGTGTCTATATTTATAAAGTAAACAAATCAATAATTTTTACTGTCTCAAGTTATACACTGCTTGTTTTTAGGAAGGCTTATAGGGCTCGACCTTTATAGCTGTCTTACCTCTCATTAGAACAAAGAAAGCGCATGGCAGACGCTAGTCTAGGTTCAACTTTCATCCCGCTCGTACTTTCCATACTTCCCTTTGACTTTCACAATTTTGTGTCCGTTGGTCTATTAAATTTCACTGTTGATTTATTGTTGTGAACTTCTTCTGTTTCAAATTATTACGGTAATACTACTCTTACGTTACCACTCGCCGGTAAACATGAACGTTCTTTCTGGTCTATTGTTATTTACTATATCTTGCACATGGAATGGAATTATGAAAATGCGAGGCTGTTTTCAGCATCTCCCCGATTATTGCTGAGACCATGTGGGTGTTATTTTGTCAAGTAAGTTATGTGCTTGAGGTTTTGCCGACATAGATAAACGACTTGATGGTTCAGGATTTAGTTTACTTGCCATTCGCCTCTAACTGGATTTTATTTTATAAAACATTAACCACACGGCATTTGAGGCCCCTCGGTCTCCTGAAGATAAATGACATAATAAATTTAACGCAATACTAATGGATTACATTTTTATATGAGATCTGCATAATTAATCAACAAATACTGATACCTACATGTATTATTATCTCCACCGTCATTATAACTACATGTACGATTAACCATACGACATAAGCTAATATAAACGGAATTAAACCATACGATGAACGATAGAACAAACGATCCCTAATACGATGATGCATGCTGGAGAAAACGATGCACGATATACGTTATAAGATACCATATACGAACGATATATACGCACGATGTACGAATGATGTACGGACGTTGTACGAACGATAAAATTGTTAACTTATACGTTCCGGGGACTGTACCACTGCCATAAACATTGCAATAACAAAGAAAGAATGTCATAGAAAGAACATATTTTAAAGAATATAAATCTTATATATACCTCTACAAATCGCTTGCTTTTCAAAATACATGTATTCAGTTTTGTAATGCCGCCCCATCTTTTTATTCTTAAGGGTTATATTGACTCACTATTATTTGTGGAGTAAATGTGCTTAGACAATTATTAAGTCTGCTTTTAAACAAGGGTTATGAACAAGCGTGGAAGAGGGGTCAAGTGTAAAACATGAAACATTAGATAAATACGCCTTTGTAGACAAAAAACGAAATTTGCTAAAATTTACATAGTTAGAACAATCCATCAAACCTGTATGGTACGAGACATAAAAATATGGTCTAGAAAAACAATATTAATGGAATCGACTTGATTTGTTTCAAAAAAGCAAATAAATAGGGTTATGTGTAAAGTTTGTAAATAAAACCGATGATAAATTTTCCTGGTTGATTGTCATAGCTGATAGTTTGAAAGTTGTATATTTTAGCATATTTGTGCAAGAGATGATGGTCTTTAGGTGTCAAAAGGACTCTCAGTAAAGTAGGGAACATTACTATTGGATTGGAGTTTGTGGAAAATTACTGCCGCAAATTAATGCGACATTTCCGCAAGTATAAAATATTCTTTTGTAAACCAAAAGCTCCAATTCGTCAATAAAGATTAGATGTATGTATCAAAAGAAGCGCTTTATATATAAGTGATCCGTTAAGTCGGAATAAATATCTATTTGTAATACGCTAAGAACCAAGAAGGTGATGCAATAGCACGAGCCTTTGAAAACAATTGTCTTTCGAATTTCAATTTTTTTTTTGGGGGGGGGGGGAGGGTGAGGATTTCTATGCAATTGCATTCCGATAAAGAAGATCATTTTAAATCTACATTATTTCGAGAAATTTGCAAATTGTTGGATATTGACAAGCCTCGAACTACAGTGGTAGAAAGTTATATGCGAACCAGCTAAACATGTTGGCGTCTTTAATTGTATATCATAGGATCAAAATTGGGATCAGTTTATCCCTATTCTAATGTTTGCATATATGTCTTTCTATGAAATAACGAGAGTAACCCCTAATCAAATGATGAAATGCCAATCTGCCTGCATGCTGATCTTGTTTATGGCAAACGTGAAATTGAAAATAAAAACAAATTGATTATGTTAAAGCTCTTGCTAACTACCTTAACTACAGGGCCACCGAGGTACATGTTTGAGTTTAAATTAAGTTGTTATATAAATTCAGAGGTTTAGCCGGTTAAACTAACACAATTGCATATTTTGAAATATGTTAATGTGAAAATGTTATCATGTAAGTGCTCATAATATTACTTAAGAGGTGGTTTTCTAATTAAATTTTTCACATTAATTTTGCCTAATCTGCGATGGTTTAGAATTTGATACGTGATGATGCGTATTGAGGCACATTGTGAAAAGATACACTCTTTTAAGGGTAGGATATAAGTGCCCAGCCTGCAAGAAAAGGGGTGGATATCAAGGGTATGGTTTGATAAACAATAAAATAAGATGGGGATGCAAAGTAAGAAAATAAGGCTTTTAAGCATAACGAAGTTTTGAAGAAAAAACAGAAACAGACGGAAAGGAGGTTTCTATTAAAGCTCTGAAAAGTTATTAGGTAAACCGGTCTACTAAGACGAATTCTACATGCGTTAATGACTTAACTATGATTATGTTCTTTTTCACTGGTTCAACCGAACATAAAACATTTCTTTTCTATACTGGGCTCAATAAGACAAACTCAGTAATTTTTGGAATGCAGGTTTGCAAGATCCAGTCATTTAATAATACAGCATGTGAAAATATAACAATTTTACATGGCAGGTGTTGACACCCAAAAATGTCCTTATTACACACAGTTCGATATAACAACAGCCTGCACAATCTACAAAATACAAAATAGTATCATCAATACACCATATAAAATACAATTCTGTATGTTGAACAGTGTAAATGTAGATAAAACTGGTTTACTTAAACGAACTTATTTGATAGCGTTGAAATGACAAATAAAATAAAAAATAAAGTCGAGCACACCCAAAGTTATGTGACGATAAAGCGTGTTGACTGGGTGAATGCAAACCGTCGAATGATTTAAATTCCCGCTCTATATGACGGGTGTACCCCGTGCAAATTACTACGCGATACATTTCGCCTTGTAACGAAAAGAAATTTATTTATGTTCTTTTTCACTGGTTCTACCGAACATAAAACATTTCTTTTCTATACTGGGCTCAATAAGACAAACTCAGTAATTTTTGGAATGCAGGTTTGCAAGATCCAGTCGAGTCAAAAGGAGAAAGAATGCACATCAAATGCCAAGATTTTGAGAGACAGAAAGTCTTCTCCAGACTGTCTTTCACATATCCGTCTTTGGCATTTTCAGAACGCCAACGACCATGAACTTTGAAAAGTCTATCCGAAACACTGTTGTTCGCAGCTTGGGTTGCTTCCCCACTTCGTAAACTATGCAAACCAAATTTCTTTCTATCAAAACCTACTGTACTCAAAGCGTCAAGAAGAATTTCCCTAGCTCGAGTATATGATAAGGGCTTATTTGCCTTACTCGAACTTATAGTACCGTTTATGGATTGTAAAGAACGAAAAATATACTCAGAAGAATGGGTTTTTAACCCTGCTAAATTGCAATACCACTTTAAAAAAGAAACAGGGCATGTCGGAGTGTTTGTTCTGGCTATCACGACCGTACTTCCTTGTCGATAAATATCAGTCTTACTGCAGCGAACCCTAATTTCAACATGGGTATCATAAAAAATTACATCGCTCATTCTTATATTCGACAATTCGTTGTATCGAAAAAATCCTGCATAAGCTAACAAAACATGCAAAGGGTCCTACAATTAGACAAAATTGATTTATCATGATAGAAAGAAAAGAGTTTTGTAATAATATCTACTGTGATTGGCTCTTTCTTTTTTACTGGTTTTGCAAGAATTCTTTTACCCCCTTCTAGCACATTTTTGAAAAGCGAATTGTGACAAGGGTTTTGCAAAGAAAATAACTCGTGAAACCAATTGATCGCATAGAAATTAGAATTAAGCACGGAAATAGAACAAACTGATACAATCAAATTAGTGAGATACAAGCAAACAGTGCATACATCTGCAGGCAGATATGACAAGCTGAACTGTCTGCACCAATTTTTAAATTTTGTAAAATACAAATCATATTTCTTGTTTGTAGAATCCGATTTGCTTCTTTTCGCCGTATCCATGACAGCAAATGCAACTTTTTGTAAACCAGGTATGTGTGAAAGCCTGTAAATATCTTTCCAATCCTTACTCAAAGATCCCTGAAAAATAGGGAAAAGCTGCACGTCCCAAATAATAAAATCACGGCCAGGTCCGTGAAAAAACAAAAGCGGCCAGGTCCGCCAAATACAAGTACATGTACACTGTTCAATATACAGTCACATATTATAACAAGACGCGGCAAGGTCCGCATATATCTCTATTCTCGATCTGAATCAACAGTTTCCAGCGTCAAGTTTCAGTACAAGTACATTAGAAATAAATCTATCACCGCTGAACACTGAGTTCTCTGCAGAACCCTTATTGAAAAAATTAGAAGGGTTTTCATACTCAACAAAATCTTTAACTAAACCGATAAACTTCCCGGTTTCACTCGAAACCAGCAATGGCCAAAAATGGCCGATTTCCATTTAGGTACAACTAAAGTACCTTTGGCTCCACACAACTGAATATGTTTAATAGTGCGAGATATTAAGGAAACTGGTGGCACGAGCCAGTTATTGTCATATGACCAATCAAACGTGAAGGCATCGACACCTTCAGTTGAAGGATAAAAAAATTTTGAGTTATACCTCTGCAATTTAGTATTATTAATGTTGGCAAAACGATCAATACTAAAAGGTCCCAAAATCTTATGAAAATAATGAAAAATTCTGTCCGCTACAGAGAATCATCAAAATCAAAAATTCTACTGTAGTCATCTGCTATAGTGTTCAAAGCCCGTGGTATCCATTCTATTTTTAGACACTGAATTTTCAACACAGAAATAAAAAATGTCCATAGCTAACTTGTGCAAATCCTGTTTCATGCTACCAACTTCCGCTATACGGGCTACATTTTGATTATCAGTAAAAATTTTTACAAATTTATTTTTAAAATGCTCAGAAAAAGTTCTGAGGGTCAAAACCACCGCCTTAAGCTCTCTCCAAGTTGAACTTTTAAGCTTTTCTTCAGCTGGCCACATCTGATGTGAAATCTTATCAGAAAAATGAACAACTTAACCAGCGCCAGCATAAGAACTTGCATCGGTATAAGCTAACCTCTCAGGAAGTCTCTGTATAGGTGCAAGTAAACAATTTGGCAGAGATTTTAGAGATGAATGCCAAAATTCTAACTCTTTAACGGCCATAGTGTCTAACCTTATTTTTGAATCCCAAGAGATTCTCTCATTTACAGCATGATGTAAATGCCTAGACATGATTCTACATATGTTTCCTAATGCAGGTGAAAGTGCAATAATTTTGCCAATTACCGCTGCAACTTTTCTAGCGGTAATATTATCTGCATTGTCCATAACAAGCACAATAAAATTCAATATATCCTGCAGTTTGTTTTCAGGTACACTTAAAATACCCTTATCAACGTCCCATACAAAGCCAAGCCAGTCTAAACTTTTTTGAGGCTTCCACACACTTTTTTTCAAAATTTGGTAAAAACCCTGCCGACAGCAAGTCAGACAAAACCTCTTTGGAAACTTTCAGACACATTTCTTCTGTATCTTCAAAACCTAGACCGTCATCCAGATACACTATAATTTTGTAACCTTTACTACGCCAAAATTTAACCAAAGGTCGAACCATTTTGGTAAACATATAACATGCTGAACTTAACCCAAAAGGTAAAGATGTAAAAATGAAATATTTTGGTTTTCCGTCTGTTTTCCATGAAAACCCAAGAAATTTTCGTGATTCGGCATGTATATCGATATGAAGGTACCCATGTCTTAAATCAAATTTAAAGGCATATTTTTTATAAGCTGCATAAATTTTTGCCTCCTTAACACTTTCATACTTAAATTTAAACCGCACTTCGTATTGATTTACATGTCTAAGGTCAAGAATCAATCTTTCCTTGCCAGACGAGTTCACCGACACTGATAAAGGATTTACAACGTACGGTACGGAGGCAACCTCCTCAGCGACACCTGTAAAAACTAAATCTGCTATTGCGCGTTTTACAAAATCAGCATGCTTATAAGCCGATCTATTGTTGTTTAAAATAACTGAAGGTGGTGTACGAGTGAATTTCAAGTAATAACCAGATTCCAAAATAGGCAAAACTAGGCTTTTTAAACTGTCAGCCAACAGAAGTTTTTCTTTCCAAAAATGTAATTTACTATGCAATCGACCTTTTACATTGTAAACTTGAACAGATTCATGTTCATATTCATATGTGTCTAAACATAATTTAATGTCAATTAATGACGATACCTCATTTAGAGCTAATGTTGTTGCTCGACTTGCTGGCTTTTTCGGGACAGTTGAATGACCAATGTCCTGTCGCACCACAGTAGTAACAGATGTCCTGGGTAGATGGTCCTTTTCCGGTTGTAGATGTTGCGGTGCTTGATCTCTTGCCAAAGAATCTAGGCATAACTGCGGAATTCTGTTTGATTCTTCCGTCTTCAGATGCGTTGCTAAAGCCACGAAAAAGTTTGTCTGCAGCGAATTTCTTGGGAGGGTCTTTAGGAATTGAAGCCTTTCTTTTTCGAATAGCCCTGGTCTCGGCTTGACGTAAACGGCGCTCATCGTCAGAGTTATCAGCAAGAGGATTGCCCTCGTACTCACTGACAGTATCCAAGCCATGTTTATCTCCAATCTTAATCATTTTGTTGCGAGCGGCAATATCTACTTGTACTTTGTCGACAGTATTTAAAGCAAGGTCACGATTGTCAGATTTCAAAGTTACCTTCACTAATTCAATGTCTTTGCACACTTTGTCATTAAATTCGCACTGTTTGTTTGTTACTAACAAATTTAAACTTAAAGTCCTACTTACATTCAGAGTTATTTAAAGCAGGAATTTTGGACTCCAAGACCGTAAAGATCTCCTTCTTTTGTTTCTCCAGCGCGTTGTCCAAGTGTCTCGAAAATAAGGAAAATACATCTGCTGTTGGATCAGTAGTAGGACTGACCACTTTGCTATTACAACGGCTTCTTGCAGGTTCTCGTTCAGGTGAACTTTGAATCTCCTCGTCAGACATCAAGATAAAAAATAAAGTCGAGCACACCCAAAGTTATGTGACGATAAAGCGTGTTGACTGGGTAAATGGAAACCGTCGAATGATTTAAATTCCCGCTCTATATGACGGGTGTATACCCCGTGCAAATTACTACGCGATACATTTCGCCTTGTAACGAAAAGAAATTTATTACCTTATAGTTAATAGAGACAAATCGGAAAGACACTTTCGAGGCACGGAGGAAACTTGAGGCAAGATCGAAATTGAGTGAAAATAAGGACAACAGACTGATGAATGAGCCAATAAAAAAAACAAAGTTAGAATCAAAAGGAAGGAAAATGGAAAAGTCACGACTGAAGGATTTCTTATCAGTACTTATATAACTTGAAGTGTAACATTTGAGACCAATGGTTCTGAGGTGCAAGAGAGCTCTGAACTGCTTCATATAAGCAAAGAGAAGTTCAGGAGTGAACACTTATGTGCTTGCCCGACTGAATGTTTTTTAATATTAAAAACATCGAATGTGCTTATGTTGAAACCAAAATCAATATGAATATGTTATTTTGTTATATTGTATGTTTAATGTAAAATGCATGTCCTTTGTTGATTATAGGATTATAGAATTATTAAAAATTGAATTCAAAATATTCATGACAAAAATAAATAAGTTCGGTATTTCTTTCCAATAAAAAACAAAATCAATTTTTAAAATAGAATATGTGTTTGATCATAATGTTGTTTTCTATTATAATAATCCATCACTAACTCTCCAAGTGCGGGGATCAAATCTTGAATGTATGAGGCAATATCTCCCTTCTTTATATTCCTTATGAATGCATAATTGACCTTCTATTATTTGTGTTAAAAAATGAGTAAATTATGTGCTGAGACAATCATTTAGTCTGCTTCTAAACATTTGCTCGTTGTTGCGATTGTTAAGGTGTTTATGTTTTGCAAATAAATAAATTCTATATATTAATATGGATCGTCATATTTCGATATTTGTTTCTGAGATATTTATTTTCACTGGATACACAGTTCATTTTAGTTATTAAAATGTTTGTTAAAACTAGAAATGGCTTTAGTGAGTAGATCTGACAAAGTTGTGCAATTTCTACATTACATACCTATGTAAAAGTTGGAAGTTTTAATTCTAAGGTTCCCCCGATTGTGCAAAAATGTTTTTTTCTAATGCATGTTTTTAGTGGCTTGTCTAATCTGGTTTGATAATAATCGTTAATTTTTTTGTTTGTACCGGAAATCCGGAAATGTTAATTTCATCATTGACATTCCATAAGTGTACAACCTTGAAATATACTAAAATCAATTTCACCATGTCGATCAAATGTCGGAAATGTCAAAAGTAATAGTTAATCTTATTGAATTTTGACTTTTTTTTTGTTTTAAAACCGAATAATTATATCATGTACGACAAGTTTCGCAAGGTGCAATATTGGGTTGTTTTAGGTATAAATCTCCGGGTGTACTGTGATTTGTTTGGTGTGAACCAAAAGGTGTCATTCTTTGCGGGCTTTGTTGCAATTCACAGGTTCAAATGTTGCGTAACCAAGGGTTTTC
The DNA here is from genome assembly GCA_944474755.1 of Limnoperna fortunei. Lineage (NCBI taxonomy): Eukaryota > Metazoa > Mollusca > Bivalvia > Mytilida > Modiolidae > Limnoperna > Limnoperna fortunei. The sequence goes on along the minus strand of OX104114.1, from coordinate 56,506,487 downwards.
ATTATCTAATTTTATAATGTACGAGTAATCAAGATTTAGTTATTAACACAAGGGGATGTTGAGAAATGCGATTGGTTTAGATTATACAAATTAAACTGTCTTTTTATTAGCTCACCTGACCCAAAGGGTCATGTGAGCTATTGTTATCACTTTGCGTCCGTCGGCGTCGTCGTTGTCGTCGTCGGCGTTTGTAAACTTTTTACATTTTAATCTTCTCTGAAACCACTTGGCCAATTGAAACCAAACTTGGCCATAATGTTCATTGGATGAACCTTTACAAAGTTTTTTTTTTTATTTTGATTGGTAAACCAATAATCAAGACTTAGTTTAACATAGGACCCTAAGGGAAAAAAGTTTAAAAGGGCTTCTTCTCTGAAACCGTTTAACCAATCAAAACAAAACTTACTAGCAATATTGTTTGGATGGTCCTCTATAAAGTTTGTGTTTTTGATGGGAATTGGAAATTCAAAATGGCCGCCACCGCAGGACTTAGTTTAACATAGAACCCTATGGGAAAAAGTTTTACAAAGCTTCTTCTCAGAAACCGGTTAATCAATGGAAACAAAAACTTACTAGCAATATTGTTTGGATGGTCCTCTATAAAGTTTGTGTTTTTTATGGCAATTAGAAATTCAAAATGGCTGCCACCGCAGGACTTAATTTAACTCTGGACCCTATGGGAATAAGTTTGAAAGGCTTCTTTTCTGGAAACAAAACTTACTAGCAATATTGTTTGGATGGTCCTCTATAAAGTTAATTTTTTTTTATGGCAATTGGAAATTCAAAATGGCCGCCACCGCCGCAGGACTTAGTTTAACATCGGACCCTATGGGCAAATAAAAAAAATCTTCTCTATACAACCGGTTAACCAATGAAACAAAGCTTTCTAGTAATATTGTTTGGATGGTCCTATTTAAAGTTTATTGAAAATTACAGGACTTACTTTAACATCAGGGAAATGCCATCTTCATTGCCTATGGTATTAAGCAAGTTTGGGGTTTTTGTTTTCCCTTTAAATCAAATAAACCTGTCATGGCCGATCAATTCCATGTCAAGACCAGGGCCGTTTCAGCCATTCTCTCAGGATTTACCATAAATATGTTGAAATTAATGCAATTTTCTCTGTTTTAATCACTCCCGCATCCTATAGCGTGTTTGGTTTGTAAAGAATGCAAGTCGCTACACCCAACACCCCATACAGAAATTCACTTCAAGTATAATTTTAATCCCGAATTTGATGTATTGCAGTCTTCTCTAGTAATTGACTCTAGCACCGAGGGGCAGCGTTACACTATTTCTTGGACCTAAAGAAATATTTCAATATTATGCTGAAGTAATAGAGTATCAGATCTGTAAAGAAGAAGGTCCAAGTAAATTTGCCACTAAAAATTTGAATGCATGATTATGGTGTTTCGAATGACAGTGTAGTTTTCACAAAATAACAAGGAATGACTGGTTGTCTCCCTTACACCACATGTCAAGCAAAACAAATGATTGATATTGATAGGATGTTTGCTTGGCGTCCAGCGAGAAGTATTTCATCTATATTCAGGACGAGAACAAGTATTATAAACAATAAATCAATCAAAGGAGAAAATAGGTGGGATGAACAAAGGGAACGACTGTGACTGCCACGGAAAAGGTATGAGTATTGTGTAGGGTCGCAGAACTAGCCTTTTGTAGTAGCTTCAATGACAACCAAAATGATTTGGCTTAATTAGAGACCTACTGTCCATTCGAAACCTGGTATGTAAGACTTACCATATTATACTGCTAACGTTATAATACGCTGGGTACTAGCCACTTTTGGTTCTTTATGTCATTAGAATATATCGAAGATATGCAGAGCTAAGAACTTGAATCTGTAGGCTTTTTCATAGTTTGATGGTAGATTTCAATAAAACGTTTAAACATAACGACGTTTTCGCGTGGACGTTTTGTAATGTCTAGGATAAATGGCGATGGAGGTCAAACAGTGTATCCGTCAAAGATAGCAAGGATACTCAGAAGTCTTTCTGTAAAATTCTTTTACATCATCACAAGTTTGTGCCTTTTATTCGCTCAGAAAGCCAATCCCAACCCATAAAGTTCTTAAAGCCATGTTAACTTTGTCAGCCCCGTTTCTAAATGCAATTCTTCAATCATATCACGCTCGAGTTATGTTCTAAGGTCTGTATGTTACTGTCCAATATAACGTCACAGTATTCTGAAACAGTTCTGATAAATGAAAAAAAACATCTACAGTAAATACATTTAAAACAAGTCGAACACGACCGAGAGTTAATTTTGACAATCACCTTCTACACAATATAGTAGTTCGTGCAATGAGCCGTTGATTTGCAATGAATGATGTTTCTGTTTAATAATCTTTGACAAGATAGTATTTTTCTCAACCGAGGTATAAACATATCTCGTGACTTTCTGTTCTTTTTCTCGCCCAAAGGTGAGAAAGCATATTATACCATTACTGACGTCACAGTTACGTATGAACAAAGGCTTCCAACTTACTACGAAATGCCTAAAAAATTTGTAATTCTGGTAAGAGAAAGTATCAAATCAGAGCTTCGTGATGTACAAAATATCTTTGTCCTTAGGTTTGTGATTTTTTTGTCTCGCCTTTACACTGATATATAGATACTTTTTGTCTCTGCTTTCAGGGAATTCAATTTAGCAAGCCTCTAAACAGAGGATGGATTTATTTTATCGCTGTAAGTCTTCAGTTTTTTCGCTGTTTTAGGGGGTTGTCAACAATAACGCATAAACGTGTAGCAGCAGCAACAATTTGATACAAGCATCAGTAGCAGTTACAATAACATTTAGGAAAATAAGAACAACACAGGGCAATGTATCGAACCTTGGGGAACATCAGCGTTCCACTAATAACATGCTGTTTAGAGCAACGCCATGTGCACTTCCGTATAAATTGAAACATTTTAGAAGATAGTCCAGTTACAAAATATCCCTTGTTTTTTTCCAAGAGACCTCGATGCTAAACTCGGTCGAAAGACTTGGAGACTTGGAGACTTCAATGAAATAACTCTTATTTCTTTGTCGTAATCCAGGGCCCTACCAATCTAGTTTAAAATGTCAGCTGCCGAGTCTTCACGCGTAAAACCAGATTTATGTGCTACAACTGTGTTATCTAATAAAAAGTAACGTACTTGTTTGTTAGCAAGACGCTCCATGCATTTTGAGAATATACTAAGCAAGTAAATCGGTCAATATTTACCTCACTGTGACTTCCTTTTTTAAATTCTGGAGTTTGCCATTTTAATCTGTTAAAAAGCATATAAAAGAGACACATCGAATAAATTACGAAGCGGATACATGCCAAGAATATACTACCCATGGAACTTTCTGAAATAGTGAGTAAATAACTACTCGCGCAATAATTATCCGTTTCAATATATTGTGTGTTAAATTTTCTGAACAGCAGTTTATGAAGGCTAAGGTCCGTAAATGTCCTAAAAATACTATAATTGTCATTTGAATCGAAATTATTGCACAGACCAGTTGTAATCATAATAAGTTTGGTTTATTGTTAAAACGGTTTTACTACTTTAATCTGCTTTATGCTTCCACATAGCAAAACCCAATTGATAAAATTACTGATGACAATTGATTGATTGATTGATTGATTGATTGATTGATTGATTGATTGATTGATTGATTGATTGATTGATTGATTGATTGATTGATTGATTGATTGATTGATTGATTGATTTTCGTCCAGTGGTATTTCAGCTATATTCAGGATGAGTGAAAATTGATAATTGTTACATGGAGAAAAAAACAACGTTTATAGACCTGGGGCACTTCCCCGTATTTTGTATTTTGTCGATGCAATGTTTTAACATTGATGCGCTACATTAACATACGACGGCTTATTCGTGCCAAACAACAAAAAGAAAAAAAAATTATTTCGTTTGAAAGGTTTATTAAATCGTTTGTACGGTTTATTAATCCGTTTGTGCGGTTTATTAAATCGTTTGTACGATTTATTAATCAGTTTGTACGGTTTATTAAATCGTTTGTACGGTTTAATAAATCGTTTGTACGGTTTATTAAATCGTTTGTACGATTTATTAATACGTTTGTACGGTTTATTAAATCGCGTGTACGGTTTATTAAATCGTTTGTACGATTTATTAATCCGTTTGTACGGTTTAATAAATTGTTTGTATGGTTTATTAAATCGTTTGTACGATTTATTAATCCGTTTGTACGGTTTATTAAACCGTTTGTACGGTTTAATAAATCGTGTGTACGGTTTATTAAATCGTTTGTACGATTTATTAATCCGTTCGTACAGTTTATTAAATCGTACAAACGAAATAAATATTTTTTTCCTTTTTGTTGATTGGCACGAATAAGCCATCGTATTAACAAGTTCAAGAAAACGATAAATCTAAAAATCTTTATACTTATTGATTGAAAAACAACAGTAGCAACAAAATAGAAACATGTTTGGCCGGGTTGCATGAAGTTCAAACACAGGTTTGAGTAAGGTGTAGTCGGGCAATCCGGCGTGCGGGCGCGTAAAATAGGTAATCTTATTTGTATATTCAACTCCTCCAACAGTTTTCTACCCAGATCTCTGAAACGATACAGAAAGATTGCACTTGTATTGGTGTTATGCACCTGCTATTTAGGCGGAACTTTACTGCCGTTATAATCCGAAGTTAGTTTTGTGACTTTGTCGGATTAACGCCGGTAGAATTCAGTCCTATTGCTCGTAATGTAGCAAATATTAAAGCATTAGACATTGGGAAACGATCTTTATTGAACCCAAATAATAATATTTGCCGATAGCCCAGCAAACATAGTGGACTCAGGAGTTTATTGGTATTATATGAATTTAATAAATATCACATGTATATATCTAAATCAAATATACACAGGGGCCTCGGTGGCCGAGTGGTTAAGGTAGTTCCGTCTACTATTGATCACGTGGTCTGTCAACACTGAGATTGTTCGATTCTCACTGCAGGCAGGTTGTACTCGACTCCAATCTTAATTGACAAGGATTGTCAGTTTTCCTTCCGCAGGCCGAGGGTTCTCTCCGGGTACTCGGGCTTTTTCCCCAATTAAAACTAGACGCTACAATATAGCTGAAAAATTGCTGAAAGTGGCTTTAAAACACCATTTAAACAAACAAACAAAACAAAAATATATATTACACGAAACATACGAATTTTTTACTGACCATACAAAATAATATAAAATTTAGCTTATGCCTTCTAAAATTGTCATTTATACAACAAATATTTTTTACCTCTATCATCGTCGATCTCGACGTTCAGGAAAAACCCAACCCTTGTTCAGGGAAAGGAAAGCTGTGTCTTAAGTCAAAGCGACAAATCGCCTCAAGATTTATACTCGGACCTGCATACGTTAATAGCACATATCAACGTAATAGTCAATTTATTTAATCTATCAAAAGTTAAAACATTTTTATAATGAACTTTGTTTGCCTTTCGATTTTGGGCTAGAAAGTGAATTGTCGGGAAATATTTCCCGCGAAATACATGTAGTCACATGACTATTACAACTGACCGAATTAGTATTCACATGAGTACTGTTAATACAAAAATTTCTTACTATACTTTAGATCCGTAAGAAATAATAAATATACTTACCCGAGATGCAACACGCCATTCAGTTTCGGGTTTCTCAATGTTTTTCAAGTAGTAAACGTAATTAAAAAAGAGACACGAATGTCAATTAATACACAACATACAGCGGGTTATTAAAAACGGCAATAACTATCATCACGTATGAATAATGATCGATTTTAAACACAAAACCGATAAAAAAAACTGGTGACACTGTCGAAAAATATCAAGATCGACCACGTCTGATTATGCAACTTCTTTGGGACATCGAAGTGCCGGGAATGATTCACTCCCGCTCTGCTACATTACGAGTAATGGGACTAAATTCGTACCCTTGCCAAAAAAGCGAGGGTACGATTATTCGTTCTGCTGCTGTTGTGAAGTGTTATAGGATTTTTTCTGTACTTGAAAGCTTAGTTTGCAGTAGATCATACCTATTTTGTGTAATCAACTCTTTTACATTTTTAACAAAGACCCAAAACCTTCTTCCAACAAATTCCTCATTTATTAAGGCACTTGCTTTGCAACCCGGACATTTCAGACTTTTGCAATTTAAAACGTTTTTTATGTAAAACTTTCAAAACCCATCCGAGTCACGACATTTTCTCCAGCTTTTTCAATGTAGAAAAAAGACTTTGAAACCGAGCAAACAACAAGAACTGAAAATCAAAGAAGGAATAACTAAATAACTAACTCAATTTTAGCTTGATATGAATATAACCAAGATAGTTGTTTGAATTTTGCTAAAAAAAAATTGTAAAAACAAATTTGACCGACATAATTGTACGTTTGTTAGTATGCACCAATAACGTCCCAAGCACAAGCATAACTTCAAAATGATTAAAATGTGACCAGCATAAAATGCACTAAAACATTTGTAAATAAAATACTTAATGACAAATGATACAATGACTGACGTTGAACGCATATAGAATATTCTTAATTCTAGGAAATGATGGAAGATAGTGAACCAGAACTTCTTTCTATAAAATACTCCGCATGATCTAAAAAAATCCGGAAGCAATGTATAACATGTCATACGTAATTTAATGTCAAATTCAGTGAAAAAGTCGTAATAACGAAAGATGGAATAACCTTAAGATTGCGTTGGTACAGTGGGACGTTGGAAAGCAGGTTTGAACGATCGTAGTGCATGCTGAGTGCCATAATTAACGAACGTTTTTATAATAAGTTTATGTCTGTAATTCGTGTGATTTTTTTATCGGTTGTTGACGGAAAAGAAAATATAAATGAATTGCTAAAAATATGTAATCTATAATCTGCTCAGTAATTAACAGCAAGATTTCTACTTCAATGTGGTATTTAAGGCAATAAACTTTATATGCGAGTAACTGAAATAAGACAAAAGCAAAGAAATGACGTCACATCATAGCAATAATCAGTAGAGTGGTCTAGCTAGCAACCAGTCTCCAAGGATTACTGGGAGAATTGTGCCACGCCCTTAATTGATATTTTTTTATTTCATAGATTTGTTTTGTTTTGTATTTTTTTTTTGTTTTTTTTTTTTAAAGAGACTTAATTATTATTTTATCATCTACATAGTGTCATAGTGTAAACCGAAAACTATCACAGAGACAATTTTTTCACATCAATTTTGTGGTTCAAATATGACATACTCACCCAGCTTACAAAGTGGTACAAGCCAAGAGACAAGTTAAAATATATCTTGTTATTGTCAATACGGTAATAGTAAATTGTCTTACTTGCCTATCCGGTTCTCGGTAGTCGAATCATCTATATAGTCGGTCATCTTCTACAGATAGACACAACATCAAGGTTTAGGGTTAGAGTTCGACTTCGGCCAAGGCGTGCCCGACATTACTTTACATCGATTGCTACTTTCTTTCCGAATGTTAGTCGTTCTACTTTTGCAATCCAATTTTACTGCATTTTTTTTAATTACTGGAAGGCCGTAGGCGTACAATCACAACGAACAAAATATTTCCTATTAGTACTAAAATCCTTAATGTTGTCGTAATATCACATACATCTTAGTAGCTTTAATTGACTTTGTTGTAAATATTTTTGTTTACTTACCTGTGACAATTCTGAAAGGATTTCCAGTGCTAGATTAAGTGTCACACAGGGGAGGCTCGTTCGTCAGGGGAGTTGCCAGGTTATAATAAAGTTGATTGACCGCATACCACAGTGACTGCAGGACGTCGCGTGTTTCACCTTTCTTTGTTAATTGTAAACGCTATAACACGCTAAATTGTCCGTCTCTACCCAATACCCCATAATCATAATGTGTCCAGCTGACTTGAAAATTTGTTCCTGCTGGACCATCCTTTTTTCCCCTTTTGATTTATTGCTTGTAAACGTGACCTCATTCTAATATAGCTGACATATTGCTGCCTTGACGTTAAAAAGCATTCAATTAATCAATTATTTGTATTATTACTTTCTATTTGAATATCGCGTTGTTCATTATAGGATAATTTTCAATGTTATATTCAGGAGAATTTGTACGTGTAGTTACTTTGTCCTATCGTATTTTCAATAAATAAACTAGTTTTATCCTAAATGCATCACATATACTGTACAATAAAGGTAAACGGTTCCTATAGTATATGAATGTTCTTCTGGTAACCCGTGTAAACAATCCGTGAACGGCGATTGGCAAAAGGAGGAAACTATACAGTAGTCGATACGAAACAGAAGAATTTCAATATTAGAATGAGTGTTAAAGGATTTATTTATTATGAAATAATGGTTATTATATCACTGTATGGTCAGTTGTTATAATTTTATTCCAATTCAGCAAACCCATTTTTTGCAAAAAATCAAAACACTTAATGGTGGGGCAATCAGCAAGGTCATGTTTAATACAGGCTCAGTTAAAATTGAAATCACTAGAACGTGATTAGAACTAATACAATGATTCCAGGAAAACTAGTCTTCTTTTTTTACAAACTACGAATTTTATCATTGCTAAGTGCTCGACACACAGAGCTCCCCATTGCGATCCTGCTGTCAGAAAGAAGGAATGTCCTCCTGTTTGGAAGTTTTCATGACATGATATAGAAAGCCTGGCTGCGAACTATAAGGGTTGACGTGTTTTGAGATTTCTGCATGCGTTCCTTGCACGCTTAAACACTTTTTTCTTGTTTTTAAAAGAAGGTTGTTGGTATTTTTTTTCCTGAATATTTTGTGTTAGAACTTCGAAAATGTGTCATAATAGAGAAAATCTAAATATAAAAAAATACTGGTATTTACAAACAAAACAGCCAATAATTTACATCAAAATAAGTTAAAACATGTTTCCATTGTACTATGTTGACAATTACTTTACTACATGAGATGGACTACAACGCATGCGTAATTACATCGTAAGATAGTTCATGAAGAGGAGAATAGTTTCATGCACTTATTTACAGAATGGTAGAATAATCGTGATGTTATCTGGTTAATGTGATACGAAAACATGGTGCTTTTCCTTATTCGGAAGAGCTCTCGCAAACATATATACACGTGCTCCCTTATATTTACTAATGCTCAATAATATAACGTTTCATGGATATCGTATTAGTTTCAGATTATGTTAAGTGTTTCATGTCTATTTATTCTGTGTAATTATGTGTCAACGGCTTCGTCTGCTGTTTCCTTGCAGTTTGTGTTAATGGTTTCGTCTGCTGTTTCCTAGCAGTTATGTGTTACCGGATATAAGTCTAGCAATTCCTCGTAATTGTGCGTTAACGGTTACCGGTCTAATTATAGTAATTCTGTGTCTACGGTTTACAACTAATTCCTCGAAGTTCAGTCTTTATGGTTTCGAGTCTACTAATTCTTCGTAAGTCTGTGTAAAAGGTTTACGACTACCAAATCCTCGAAGTTCTGTGTTAATGGTTTAAAGTCTACTAATTCTCAAATTCCGCGGTTTTTTGTTTTACATGTATGCAAGTCTACAGATTTCTCGGAATTCTGTGAGTCTGTCTAAGACTATTGCCAGTAAAATATCTACTGGTATCGAATAATTCTGAACTTTATTGCAATCCTGATATGAATGTTTTTATGATACCGTATTAATTGTCGACTGACTATTATATTCCGAGCCATTCGGTGAATTTTTCAAAATGCCATGCTGTGGAGAAGAATTGACTCGTGTATTGTAAATTGATCCAGTGCGCATGGACATTGAACTCATATGGGTCATGGTACTAGCGTAAGGTCTGTGCAAAGGCTTCTTTCTGCAGCAACAAATCATGTTTATAAACATCATTCTAAATTTTCGTCCACTGAGAAAATAAAGGTAGAAGTTTATAGCATGGTTCAGATCGGACAGGAGAAAAACAACATTGTATATCAAAAAGTATTGAGCGTATGTGTGGATGGATTCTGTGTAATTCCAGTAGTCTTCCAGAATAAAGAAAATGCAGTTGGGCATGGTCAGTATAACGAAAACAACGGACACACTGATAAGCATCGTAGTGATCTGTTGTTGGTACTTTACCTTCTCCGTACCCTGTGTTTTGTCGATTTTGTTGGTTAGAATTTTCTGTTTACTCGAAGCAAGCTTTATCCCAAGAATGATCATCGTGTTGAAAATTAAAAGTAGTATAAATGGAACGATGCTGTATATAGCGCCATCTATCCAGTACCAAATTTTGGACATAAAATACAAGTACTGATCAAGGAAATAGCAATGCCATACGTAAACTTTATGGGGGATTTCAATAGTAGACCACCAGAAGTGAAGGTTTACTCCAAACAACAAAAAGGCAATCACAACAATATTTATGCAAGCTCGTCTCTTTGTGCATAGCTTTGTCACTTTGAGCGGAAACCAAATAGCTATAAAGCGTTCCACGGTCATCGACACGAGCAACCAGTTTGAATAATGCATAAAAAATGTACCGAAGAAAAACATTGTTTTGCATCCACCGTCATACATTCTGATATCATACAATGTCAGCAGTAAATACATCAATTTGAAAATTAAATTCATTGCGTCAACAAACGACAACATAGCCATGTATACTGAAGATGACGTAAGCGGCTTCATCTTACAAATAGTTATCACAGCACAGACATTGCCAGGAAGTCCAAACGCACATAGTACATATAGATAATAGTTGTTAATGATGACAGCGGCCTTGTATTCTGGATACTGTCCTAGCTGCTGAAGTATGCTTAAAGGTTTTGGTGAGGATGTACGGTTCATTGTTTCGTTAGCCGCTGTGGAAATATTACTTATCAAATCAAGAGTCTGATTATAAGAAGGCATAAATGATGTTGTTGACAACATGCTTCTGGTAAGTGTCTGTAAAAAAAACAAAAAATACTTATAATTCAATTTCATTTGTGTAACAAAATTGTTAAATTGAACATTAAGAAAACATCGTTCATACAACTGTAACAAACTATGGCGAGGAGCAATGATCTATTCCTGATTCCCTGTATACGTTTTAGGCATTTCTGAATGAAGTTACTCTCACTCCGCGTGACTTTCAATGACAATCCATTGTTTATTAATTCAATGAACTATAGTTGAATATAATGATTTTTTTTTAAAGAAATTTTATAATGTTATAATATATATTGTTTTAGATGATGCTTAAGATATTGAAATACTTCTTCAACAACTTGTCGCATTTTCGATCTCACGTTTAGTGAAAACAGCAATCTGAGCTGTCTCCTTTGCCACCTTTCTGTTATTACTGGGCATGCAGGATGTTAAAATTACTAATGCATAAAATACAAAAATAAATATTTTAAATTTTGATCCGACTTTTATGTTTAACTTCATCGAATTTCCTAGTAGAAAGGATCCTTTATGGGACCAAACAGCAAAATTTTGCATTGTACATATCAATACATTTCACTCTGATCAGGTATGTTCTTGCGTTTTTGAATCATATTTTGTATCGACGTTTCACACACAGAGAAGTTTGTGAGTGTTGCGGCTGATGTTTGCATAACATTATAAACCACACAGAATTAATTCTTATTATGTCACGGTTTTTTGTTTTAATGTGATTTTAAGCAATTTTTAGCATATTCAGCATGATTGCTATTTTTTATTGCAAGAGGAAGCCAGTTTCTCTGATAAGAAATTCTACTTTGGCAGAAAACTGGAAATCCTTGCAAATTAAGTTTGGAGTCGAGCACATCTTGCCTGATGTCAAGCTCGAACTCGAACATTGGTGATAAGTTGTAGAAGACTAATTACCTGAACCAACCGGCCACCGACACCCGCGGCTGGGTTAAAGGGGCAAATGAAAAACTGGTTTTGACGAGCACATTGCAATCTACCAATGATCCCTTGATAACAAAGCTTTGTTTAGAAAACTGTTTAGGTAGGGAAATATTTGAAAACACTGTTTGACCCAAATTCAGATTAATTGAAAAAAACTTTTTCTATTTATTTAATTTTAGCATCGGTATTGACCTTTTTTACTACATAATAATGCAGCTTCCGGAAACATTAGATCAACGTCAAAACTCTGCTTGCAGCATTCTCGTAGCATTGAAAAAGCCAGTGAGAACCAAAAGCAGCCGATTACTTCTAATACATACGAAGCGGAACGATAACACTAAGATTTCTATAAAAAATACTTATGTTGAGATCATTATAATTTAAAAAATATTCTTTTAGAGTGGTCACCAAATGCTCAGTAATAACAGTGTTACTTTTCACACTACCCCATTTCTATCTTTGTTGTCAACTAATAGGTAGCGAGCGACCCGTGTAGTAAATATATGTATATGTATTCGAGATTGAAATAACTGTTGACCAATGTCCATAGTTAGACCTTATTACACTTTCCACGTCCCACCCCCCCCCTCCAAACAGACACAAAAAATAGTTAAACCATATGTTTAGCTGTTTTTTTATTTATTTATATATCTTTTGCATAATTCAACATTATTAAGTTTTAGAGATAAAACATGAAAAAGACATTTGGTCTTATATTTGTGCCAAAACAGATACGGATATCTGTATAGAATAGTAGTGTAAACGGAAAAACAAATTTTGCATGAAACCTCGTATTAAATACTAACATTTACAATTCCTCAGTTACAGACAAACTCGGATGTAGAAATAGGTAGATATCATTGATGGACAGTTTAGAGTGACGCTTAAGCAAATTAGATTTAAGAATGCTGATTCCAAAACATAAAATTATAAAATTAAATAATGAAACTAAATTTTAATGTCTGACGTATTTATGTATATAATTCATTCATACTTGCATAATTTAACTTTTGTTTGGCCTTCTACTTAAAAAATAGTTGGCAATTCCACAGAAGAAAGAAAATGGAGGTAAGAAAAAAATTCTTGCTTAAATTTCTTTAAAAAAAAATTAAAACAAACACACAAAAAAACAAATTCGTAATAGCAAAATATACCATGATCCCTTTCTACTAAAAAGTTAAGGAAACATTACAGTTTGATTTATCTACTAAATAATGTTAAACAACAGACAAACGGAAACAAGTTTTACTTACCTTCGATGATTATTTGTTCAGCAAATATATACAACACTCCTAAAGATTCGCGATACGATCATTATATATAATTATACTTTAATCAATTTTGATCTAAACGATTTTTGGTCCGCCAAAGAAATCCAAGTGGTCTTTCATTATCACGAGTTCTTTTAAATAAGTCCGCCTCTTCCTAAGTTAATGAAGCCTATTGTTTTGTTGCGATATTTTCTAGAACCGTTTCAATTATTGCATATTATTCTTTAACAACTCGTGATTCCGTCAAACTTGCGTCATTCGAAAACAAGGATAAGGTTCTTGTTTACTTTGTTGTGCTCGGAATATTTAAGAAATTATACAGACATTTTATATGTATAAAATTGACCTTTTACAGCATCGTAAATTTTGATTGACAGTCTAATCTAGAGATCAATGCATTTCACTTTTAAACTCCGATATCGATTACGTGGATAGGAATTAAAAGCTATTCAGTCAAAAACAAAAATATAGTTAAGGAAACACGCGGAATAATTGCTTATTCGTCTTACACTAAAATCACATTTTCCCATCGAATGGAATAAAAACACAGAATCGCCATTTGAACGACGTCGCCTTTTAAATAAAGTGAGAAAACACCGTTTTCCCTCACCTAATGACATCAAAAATTAATTAAAAAGAGATTTATTCATCTAATAAAACGATGACCTGCTAGGTTTATTACTCTCGGAAAATTTGTTCTACCAAAAGTTTACTTTACGAAAAAATTTACATGAAATTCTGGAAATTAATTTATATTCTAGAGGATGATTCAAACATTAAATAAACTTCAATAATCTAAAAACTAAATGTTTACTTGTTTATGCCTGTCCAAATACATTAATTTGACCTTTATAGTTCTCCGGACATCTGATTGAAACCTCTCTTAAATGGAGAGGAGGGTCCTTGTTTGTATTGCATATACAGTACTTGTCTGTCGAATGGAGATGTTCAATCATAGGTCCATTTTCATACTCCCTGCGTGTATAATATTTCTAGCAGCGAGCTAGTGACCGCCAATGCTGCTTTCTTCATTTTACGGATAATAGAAGTAAGAGATCCCATCTACTAAACCAAAAAAAGAGTAATAAATAGTATCTGCAAATATTTGTACAAGTGGAAGTTTTTATGTTACCTGATAATAACAGCATTCGAACATGACGCTTCTCCAGGACAAAAATTATATTTCTGTTGCGGACAAGATTATTTTAAATATTTTAAGTGTGTTCACGAATCATTTATTTCAACAGCTGACTTCTGTTCTGTTTAAATAGGAAGGAAAATTTCCTAAGAAATACATGGTATTAGAACACAGAAATCCTAGCCACTCCCACACTATGCCATGTGAGTATCAAGGAGACTACCCCTTACATTCCATAAGAGATTACTTTACTATAGGCCACTTATCGGCTTAGCGCGGTGCAGCCCTATATGTACCCTTCATTTATACCTAGTTGTCAGAAACCGTAGCCACGTCTCACTCTGTCATTCGGCTTTTAAAAACTACCCTTCTTTTCCATTGGTCGACTGAAATTCCGCCGAGTTTAATTTAGGCCACCAATCGGCCCAAACACGGGATAGGTCTACATAAAATCTTCATATACACTTAGGAGCTAGAAAGTTAACCTTAACCACACCCCACACTATTCTATATGACATTCAAAGAGCCTACTCCTTCCGTTCCATGTTGGCACCTTAGACTGACTTTGACATTTCTTCTATAGATATTCCACCGGTAGACATTTCATTTTATAAATAACTTAGTTTGATCTCTACACTTAAAGACATATAATTACATTGAATAATTATTAATTCGTACTTATATGTCTCTCCCTTAAATACAAAATCCAAAGGTATACATCTTTGTTAAACTTAATTGGACCTATGTCTCAAAAAAATTGGGGCGAGGGGTATATTAAGCACAACGATATAAACTAACTGATTTCTAAGTTATACTGCGTATATGATGTAGTTTAAATTAAAACCATATAAATAAAATTAGAAACTATCACTCATACCTGAAATGAAATAATATATTAATAAAAATTGAATATTATATGAACTATGATTATTATATTTAGAACAATAAGCATTTTTGCGGATAGTGCTGTTGCTATGTTCGTTTTGGTTTTTTTTTTTTTTTTTTTTTTTGGTTTTTTTTTGATTAGTCGAAAAAAAAATTATTTACGACCATCCGTAATTTGTTTTAGGTTTATTCGACTTTTGCGGATAGTCGACCTATACAGAAAATACGGAACCCTACGTGACGCCAATCAGCCAATACAGAACGCTCATACTTACAGGACAGTCCGGCAATTTTAAACCCTTTTATGGCGTTTTCAAGACGAATACCATGTAACTAACTGGTGAAAAAACTACAAAATAGAATAAGTAAAAACAGAATTACAATTGGTAAAAGAACGCGAAAGGACAATGAAAACACACTGCACGAAATAGTGAATAAATATAAATTTCCGTAATAATTTTGATAAAGGCACAAATCGAAATACAATTAAACAATACAAGTCAGACTATAATTTAAACAATTGGTTTACTAAAAATGCAAGTTTCTTAAACAGGTTAAATGTGCAAACTACATATCGGTGAGATGATATCCATCCCTGTGGCCCCGCCGACATTGAGGTCAAGGTCAAAGGTCATTAACCATAGTATGCGACACTTGATATTATTTATCCTCATTCCAAATATCAAAAGGCTACCTCAAAAGATAAAAAAATTACAGCCCGGACACGATTAGTTTCGGACGGACGGACAGACTGATACTATATTTAAAGAAAGATAGACTAAAATTAAAAGGTAGTACATTTTAACGGCATGAATACATAAATAGCAATCACTTATATGCAGTAGGGTTATTGTTAGGCCGTATATGTCACAAAACGTATATGTCGCACGTGTGATATATTCGGTCGAATACATGACATGTGTACTATATTCGGTCGAATGCGTCACACCTTTCAGCTGAATATGGAATATATAATGTGACACATTCGGTTGGAATTCGTTTTTCCACGCTCATCAAAACGTATTTGTCGCTAATAAAAAATGTGTTAAAAAAACGAAAACGGTGTATATAAAAATAAGTCCAATTATTATCATCATCATGCAACATCGCGACGACACGATGCGACAACAGTATCGCGTTGTCATGTTCGATACTGTGACACAATACTGCTGTCGCAATGTCGCATGTCGGGCGACAATGCGACAATACGATAAGACACGCGATAACACGATGCGATATTACGATATTAGTATCATTTTGGCGCGATGTCGTATCTTGTTCTTGCGTTTCATTATTGTTTTATCGTATTGTCGCGCGTCGCTCAACGGGTAACAACGCGACAAAGTATCGCGTTATCCGAAGGACGACATCACGCTTGTCCCAGCTGACTCCGTATACTAAAGACGGGTTAGCGTTCGCTTTCTGCTTAGAAATGCTGGTAGAAACAGTGGTCTAATTCTAGCAATCAGAGAAACAATTCATGGACCAAAATGAGTGAATGTTTGGCTTCGATTGAGTATGAGTGGCATTAACTGGTATGACATAACCAACATAATAAGTAACGGCGACAATATTTTCGTGTAAACTGTTATATGATTTATAATTTGTGTTACTAGATTTTACGTCTTATGGTGTGGTATTCTTTAAATCAATGTTGATAGCGAAATTGTTAGGGCTTCAGTATATTTGTAGATTTTTATTTCTGTAAACTGTTATATGATTTCAAAAGTTTGTAGTTAAAATATATGTCTAATGGTGTGATGCTCTTTAAAATAACTAAATTTTGTGATTATCTTGTCTTTTTAAATTAAAAAAGAGCTTTTACGTGTAATGATGTGATATTTTTTTCAATAACTGTTCCAGTTATGTCAGATTCTTGTTTATTAAAGTTATAAAAAAAGATCCAAATGTTGTTAATTTGACTTAAAAACTTGATGTCAGTTTCTCGCCGACAAATAAATTAATTAAGCACACTTGCATTTGTATTAATTAATTTCCATTACTGTATTAATGCTGCTGTACGGCTAGGGACAAACAAAATTGTGTATTGTAGCAACGGATCAAAGGCAACAAATCGATAAAATCTCCAAACAAAACCGAATCATCCCTATTTATATATTTTTCAAATATGAATTATCTCAGTAATTGGTTTAATAAATATACGAAACATATTATATGCAAAATGAAATACCATTGATAGTAGTTCAGTATGAGTAAACCGCTCAGGAATACCATGGGCAGTTTCAGTGAATCATGGCTTATCTTGATTTGGGTTTGATGGGCATAAATACAGTTTACCGTTTAAATGAATCACGTCGTTAAATTATTTATCGACCCTTCCACACTACCAGCTACCCAGTCATCTAGGCTGAAGAATAAATGAATGCAGTTGCAAGACCTTTTTATGCGTATGATTTCTACACTCGTGCAACGGTACCAACAAACCAGGGCAACAGCTGACTGACAACGTTTTAGCCGACCTAGAGATATTTCAGTTGCAACAGATGGCTACATCTGAGTGCTTCATAGCAGAAACAACAGAAACAACATTAGATTCCCAGGGCACCGACAATTATGGACACAGACTGTCTAACAACGGCTAAGGAGCCAGAAAACCTAACTTTAGCGCAGTAAATCTTATGCAACGTGTCGATAGTGCAACAGAGCACGGCGCTGTGACCGACAAAACTGGAGCCAACTATGGTGTTACTGCTTTATATCATGAATTTTACTACAGAGAAAAGGATATAAATTTATAGATGCTGGAACTAGGGGTTCGCAAGAAACTGTTTCCTTCAGATTAGCAATTTCGGTTAAACACACGAATTTCGTCATGATATTCAGCAATCCTTGTTAAAAGCATTGAAGAAAATAAATATACATACATGTGTGAACAAGGAGAACAAATTGTTAACCTGTAAATGGACCCTCTAGTCCCCCCCTCTATAAAAGAATCAAACATACATTATTTTTTAAAAGAAACAAAAAGTCACGAAAATAACATTAAATATTTTGCAGTCACCATGTTCTTAACCAGTCACCGTGGTTTTAAAGAATAGTTCGTAAGTCAGTTCTTAGTTGTCATTTACTGATTTTCTTGTTTTGTCTCCGACATTTATGCATGTCCCTATCGATTTTATAATGCTTTTATATTGTTGTACATTTAAACTAACTTAATCAAAACATTATTGAAATCAATTTCGAAAGAAATCTACACGCATGCACTAACTCAGTTGCAAATCACAAATAAAAATTATAACAGTTTTTAATACAAATCGTTGCAAAAGCTGCATGTAAATTTATTGTCATGAGACGTCCTCGTGCCATGGCGTTTCCTGGTGCGTTATTATCTACCTAACTTCCGAATACACGATCATAAATTTTTTTCATCTTTTAAGTGCACCCTTTTTTTACAAACTAAACCGAACATTGTAACACTTATTTTTTCTACTTTTTAAATTTTTACGTAAGCTCAGCTGGATTCGACATGGTTTCTTCTAACGTGTCGATGACTGAAAAGAACATTGGACAGTTAACATTGAATTACCAATCCGGGAAATAACAATTTAATGACGAAAAAGTACAATGTACCCAGTGACAAAAATCAATAGGTAAAGACAAACCAGAATAATCGATAAATAACAGAAAACTATTGACAAGGAAGTAGAACCCCAATAAAATCTGGAAGTGAACTTACGTGATCCGGAAGGGTTAACAGTTTATAAGATTCACGTATGGTACCTGTTATGTAACTCTATGTTATGGTCCAGTAAATGTCAAAGTCGAGTAAAAAGAATCGAAAAGAGGGCAATAACTCTGAAATAGACACTCCGTAGACCACTCAAGTCGTTATGGAGACTGTACAACTTACGAAGTAAAAAACCCATAATAGATGTTTTAAGATCTGCAATAATCCTTGTTTGGGTAGTTAAATTGAAGCAGAAATTTACATACAATAGACCACACAAGAAATTTTTAAATTTTATTTTACACGTTCATTATATCAATATAAATATCGAAATGTTTACTTTGTTCTGTACAATTGGGGCTCGCTCTTTTTATTAAATTCATAATCTGAATCGTCAAGAACATGTTGAATTACATGTAATTTTATACCTAAAAACCGAGGAAGGAGAGGTAGCAAAATGGTCTATATACTATTAATCACTTGTGAATCAACACTGGGTACAATTTCAGGCAAGGTGTACTCGACTGAATCCTTAATACTTGTACTTACATTGGTTAGTTTTTATCGTCAATTCTTGTATGACGTCCTGCTTTCGCTATGTAAACCATGTAAATATCATGTTAAAATTTCAATAAATTTAGGTCGCACATGCGTAAGTTGTCGGTTTCAGTTGAAAGTAATTAACTTTTTAACCATAATTTGTGTTATTGTAAATAAAGTTGTTATTTTTTGTGGGAATTCAGACATTTTCATAATTTAACATACTGCCATTAAATATTTTTGTGCACTCTACATCATGGCACGCGGTAGGTACGTGGACCAGCCATACACTAGCGAACTGGCGCTTTAATG
The DNA here is from genome assembly GCA_944474755.1 of Limnoperna fortunei. NCBI lineage: Eukaryota > Metazoa > Mollusca > Bivalvia > Mytilida > Modiolidae > Limnoperna > Limnoperna fortunei. Next base: position 56,486,821 of record OX104114.1, on the reverse strand, counting down.
TACGGATTACAGTATTAATCTGAATCGAAATCATTCATACACACTATACTTTATTGTCGTTTTAACATGGGTGAGCATTATATTCTCTTGTATACAGACAATAGATAAGAGACAAATAAAACACTAATGCTATATTTCCGTTATATATTTACCATTCCAACAGACACATACTTACATTAGATTGCATCACATGTTGTATATCCTACGCAACGAAGTTGCCGGGAATAAATTGTTTAACCCGTCCGTTCGTGTTTCATGCTGTTGTTGCCTAGATAGCGCTCTCATTTCTTAATGGATTTTAACGAAACGTTGGGGAAATTGTAACTTATGGTAGGTGCTTGGATGGGATTGATTTTCAGGGAAATGTGTCAAGGGGGACCATATTTTCAGGAGGGAGACTTGGTCAACTTTCATGTACATGTATATTAAATGTTATCTCCTGGATATAGCACTTTCATTTCTTCATGGATTTTCATAAGACTTGTGGAAATTGTTACTTATAGTAGGTGATTGGATATGATTGATTTTTAGGGAAATTTGTCAATGGGGGTCATATTTTTGGGAGGGAACTTAGTCAACTTTCATGTACATGTATATTCAATGTTATCTCCTGGATATAGCACTTTCATTTTTTCATGGATTTTCATGAAACTTTGGGAAATTGTTACTTATAGAAGTTGATTGGATGGGATTGATTTTTAGGGAAAGTTGTAAAGGGGGCCCATTTTTGGGAAGGGGGCTTAGTCAACTTTCGTCTACATGTATATTCAATATTGTCGCCTGGATAGCGCTTTATGTTCTTTTCGTGAAATATACAATACCAAATAATACCAAATACCACCTTGATGTAATGGGAACGCGTGGATATTGTGAGCTTGCTCACTAAGGTTCTTTAATTGGTTGAGCCATTAAATAAAGAGTCAGTGTATATTATACGATTTATAAAAAGCTGCACAGCTGCACTGTTTATAATTTGCATCATATTCAAATCAAATTTTGATGCAAAATGCTACTAATACATATATCTAACCTAAAATATGAATAAGTTGCATAATGAGAGAGAACGCAAAATATCAACTCGAATGTTACAACAAGCAAACTTCTAAAGTTTGTGAAGTTCAAGACCACGAAGTGTCAGATGGATTATTGTTTTGGCCCAGTGTCTTATTATTAACTGTTTCTTCTTTCCTAGCACAGAGGTTGTCCGGCATTATTTGTAAAAAATAGTCGAGGGATCCTTATTAGACTTTGTACAAACATAGAATGCCAAGTTTTGTTGTGCAAATCGGTTTTAGAATTTTCAAAATAGCCGCCGTTGAAAATAAATGTACAGCTCTCAAATCTCTGGAATGGCTACAGCGATTTCAATATAAATTGGTGCACTGATACAATTGACTATCCTGAGCATCGTAACGGAAAAAATCGCCATGTTGTATTAGCGGCTATTTTTCTATACTTGCCCCCAAAAAACGTAAACTTATGTTTCCGTACGGAATCTTTCGCAAGCAGTGCAACGGCAAACATTTTCGCAGATATTTTCCTTGCAATCCTTTATGACGTGGTGGTTTAAAAAAAACTCTGCAACGTCCTGTTACCCCAACAAAACTTATCAGAACGCGTTATAAGTGATACATAACATTTGGACGATCGTCCAATAAGACAAGTCGATTTTTGATATCTTTTTTTCAAATCTTATGGTGCACTGCACAACACCGCACATTCTAAATCATTCGGAAATACGATATAACGGTCAAATAATAACAGAAGTAATATTATTTGACATTTTAATATGACGTGCCTAAAACGCTTGGAGTCAACACCAGGCGAAAACGAGTAATATAGTATCTGACACCGGTGGGAGGGCAAGACGGGAAAATCTCAGACACCCAAGTGAAAAGATTACTGGTCTTCAACGAGGCTCTGCCGAGTTGGAGACCAAAAGAAATCTTTCACGCGGGTGTCTGAAATTTACTCGTCTTGCCCAACCACCGGTGTTTGATTCTATTTCTCACAAATACGTTAAAAAATCCGGTTCTCCTCCTTTAAAGTTGGCAACAAATAGAGTTATCTACCCTGAACATTATCTCCAGCGTATGTTGCATCACCACCGTGTTTGTTTTTATGATTGTGGCATAAATTGGGTCATGGAATCTCAGATATGTTGTTTTCGTGTTAATATTAAAAAAGGCATAGTAAACCAACACAACTAAAGCACATATTTTATATTTTTTTTGCTGAACCGACAGTTGACTTCACAATACAGGAGCGTGAAATTCTTATCTCACCCACGGGTTGAGACCAGGGTATCTCAACCGGCTTAAAATAGGTACCACGCTGTCTCATTAGTGAGAATATGTATTCCTACTCAACGTCATAAACGATCAATACTCTTTGTGGCGACCTAATAGTAAGATTTTTCACATGTTTTAACGACGTCATAGTCGAATTTGTGTACTAAATGGCTGACAATTCCCACAACGTAAAAGGGTTACGTTTTTAGTTTTATTCGTTTAACAATGTTTCGTTTAAATATGACGTTTTAAAATTAATAAAAATTTACAACAAATCAATAGACTACATGCATAGTAATGCATGCACTAAAAGGTAATATGTGTCATATTAGAATCAAAATAGTTCATTTGAGGCAAAAATATATACTGATTCTACCAAGGGTTTGCCACACAAAAAAAATATTACACATAAAAGACCAACCGGTGGTAAAATTGGTATATATGTTCATGCCCCAATGAATTATTTCTTAATTATATTTTCCGGTTGTACAAAATGTTAACACTGTAACAATTACAGTAAACTCAGTTATGTCAAAAAGGTTAAAATATGTACCATAGTTATGTCGTCATGAGTATGCAGAATCGTTAACAGGATCGAAAGAAAAAAATATTGAAAGGGTTATTCCGGATTTTTCAAAAATATGTAGTTGGACGATATTTGGATTTTGAACATAAGTTGTTCCAACAACGGATTGTGAAAAGGATTAAAACTAGGTCGAGATTCAGCTGGATAGTGATGTTTAAATTTCATAAGTACTGTTAATTTGAAAATCTATTAATCATTGGTTCTTATTGGGTATTCTAGCCTTCAAAGCTACCACAAATAAAGAGTTAAGAGCTACACATGTAAACAATTGTAATATGACGTATGACGTGATTTAAAGGCTTTGTGAACACAACTCTTGTAAAAACGACGATGAGCAATATGCGACGAGGAGGGCGTGTTTTGAAAGGAAGGTTCCAATTACAAAACTGTAACTCCCACCGGATAGCTATTGCGTATGACGTATTAGTCTTACGAAAAGCGACACGCGCTATAATTATTTTTTGTGTTACATCGACGGAACAGCCAGTATATGGCGGAAATGAAGATTTCTATAGGTAAATATCATAAATGTACCGTAATTGTCTTGGTAGAATAAAAATTATTCACGGAGGCTGTGATTTATCTTTGTTTTACAACGGGGTGACAATTTATGTCGTTATTGTATCCCTCGCTGTCGCTCAAGATAAAATAATACGATATAAATGGTGAACCCATTGTAAAACAATGATAAACCACAGCTTCCGTTAAATATTTCTAAAACAAACTGTCGATCGTCATATAAATTAAATATATTCACGAGTTTTAGTAGTAACAAGAATGACCTGCGAAAAAATTCTTCTTAGTTGTAATATTTTAAATTTTTGAAAGACGTAAAACATTCGCCATCGATCATGTCATAAAATGCAAATAATTTTACTTCTCCTTAAACACGGATTCATGTTGTATCACAGAAACTCATCTTTGCTAATTGCAAGAACAAGTCAAATTCACACGGGAATGAAATCAGATTTTTCATTTGATCGCGAGGCAGTGGACTGTATTACAATGCGTCATTTCCGGTTTTAGCATTATATTAATATCAAGGCTTGCTATACAAAGACTTCTGACGAACTAAACTGACTCAAAAGTAAAAAACACAAATCGAAATATATCAGCTCCCTGAAGCGTACAATTAACAACTTTTTTCAATTAACACCAGTGTTTACCAGTTCTGATGGCATTGAATACGTGCTGTTTACAAAATGCAAATTGTTTTGTTTGATCAAAACATGAGCCTTAAAGAAAAACATAGAAACGTACATTAATTGAACTTTTACTGTGAAAGAAATTTTATAAGAAACCAAGAAATATTTTAATTTTATCGATATACCTGGCAATTACTATATGAATACAGCAGGTATATATGGTGATAAGCTGTAACAGAGACCTATACATCGTGTTAGTTATACTTGTCCCAGGCTGTAATTACAAAAATATGATTCGGAAACTACATTTAAATGACGCTTTTGTTTCTGACTAATATATATGTCTAGGTTGTGTGGTAATCTAGACAACACGGATAAAGTCAAAAACATGATTCCAATACTCGTGTACGTGATTCCAGCACAAATATTATAACAGCACTCGCATGATAACTACATCACTTACTATAAAGAGCGGTAATTACAACTAGCACTCTAGTACTGGTGTTCGATGATGTAATTCTAAAGGTGTTACATCAGCCATATGATGATAACACCAGTATGATAACAGCACAGACAGCAGTGCCCCATATTATCACAGCAGTCGTTAGCCTTTGCTGTTCGTATGATTACAGTGATTGCATTCCACTTAAATGATTTCTGCCATCCCACCAAAAATCCAATAAATTAGCTTGACAAGGATGGCTAACATATTGTAAAGCATGTGTAAGACGAACATGCTCTCTACTACATTATATACAATTAATTACTGCTTTAGTGGTCAACAGCAGGAAATATTGGACCCCAGGACCTGAACTTGAGGTGACCTGACCTGACCAAGGCCAACGGCCGAGATCAAATCAGGTCAGCGAGAGTCCATGTCGAGGGTCCATTATATCCTGCTTTTGACCACTAAAACAGTAATCAATCGTTTTATTATACCGAATAAAATAGTTTCTTTTTGGGGGATAGGCGGTGGATGGTCAATAAGGCAAATTCATTTTTTAGATTAATTATTAAACAAAAAAACAACAATTTAACAATTAACAAATAAACTGTTTTAACATGTCTTAAGATAATTATTAATATCCATTTATCCACAATTAGTTGTGGACGTGAATACGCTGTCATCTACTTTTGACCACGTGGTCTGTCAACACTGAGGTTTCGGGTTCGAGTCACACTGCGGGCAGGATGTAATCGACTCCAATCTTACTTGACAATGATTGCCAGTTTTTTTACCGCAGGTCGGCTGTTTTCTTCTTCTACCTGAGCTTCCTCCTCCAATAAAACTGGACGCCATGATATAGCTGAAAATTGTTGAACGTGGCGTTAAACATCATTCAAGCAAACAAATAATATATTACCTTGTTACTAATCAGTTGTATTCCGTGGTTAATTAAAATGAAACAAACACGTTTTTCTTTCTGTTAGTGTTTACCACAGAAATAAAACCTTTACTCCGATTGAACATAGTGTGTGAGAACAACGTCAAAATGGATTGCTAGATCGGGAAGAGAAACGCTTAAATATTTAATCCATGTATTACAAATGGTTTTTGCATCAACTTTGATATACTGTTAAGGAGACCTCCAACACGCGCGCTGAAATAAGGTTGTCATCAATTTTCTTCAAACTATAGAAATATTTGTTAAATATATTTCAAATGAAAAAAAAAACTATTTTGTTGAGTAATTAAAGAATTGCGCTTATTAATTACAATTATAGACAGATAATTACAATTATGTATGTAAAATGTTTAGAACATGTAATTTAATTTTTTGTCTCGTTGAAGTCTGCAATGTTGTACATAAAGCAATGTGTGATATAAATTATATTTTCTGACAAGGATGGCTAACATGTTGCAAAATATCAAAAATGGCAAAAATAGGTATCAATTATGGTGTGGTCAGTTTATAAAGTAAACACATTCAAAATAGCGCCAATATTTTAACGTCGAAAACATCATGTCAAGTGAAAATTATTGTGAAATGAAAGGCCAATTAACATTGAACAATACCCGCTAACAGGGGAAATTGACATGCATTGTACAGGCCTGTCAATAAAATGTCGAAATACACAATAATTGGACAATCAACGCGATTACGCACATTATTAAATGTAAATATTATTTATAAATGAACATGATTGTTGATTGTCGTACTGTAAACATAATCTTCGGAATAACAAAAATAGCAAGGACATCGACCGAACAATGGCTCCTGGACATTTGAGGACGTTTGATGGCGAATTTTTACATATCCGTCACATTGTTTTAACCAAAAGACCTCAAAAATATTATAAGCACTGACAACTTAACACTCATTATTTTGTTTAGTTCATGGCTTTCGACAGGCAAAACAAACCAGATACAAATTCACAATGAACTGTATTTTACTCAATTTCAATCAATAAATTGTTGTTTTCTTACCTTGTTTTTGTATTAAATACCTTACATGCGATCGTATGAGAACCTTTTTTTTTTGAGATTGGCCACAAAACCACGGGGGGGGGGGTAACTTGGTATCTATAGGATAATACTGATGTGCGCCCCAATATATATATAAAGTTAGTTCTTTTCATTGAAAAATATGTCATTGGGTATTTGTAAATTATCTAAATATTTCCACGCAACAATTCTCATCTTAAGCATGTTAAGCCCATGTAAACCACTGTGATTTTACAAGGTGCTCCATTAACATCACTTTATCATTTTGGTACCGAATGAACTATTTTGTCAATGGTAGGTTTGATAATAATACAATATATAATTAGGTCCCTTTTATGACGTCCGAAAATATATGACTAGGGTGGGTTTCCGTCCGCAAACCTGTACCTAAAAGTATCCCTAGTAACAACCCCCCCCCCCCCCCCGCGTGCACACAACACCCTTTATTATTGTATTTTTAATGATAATTATGCATGATAATATTAAGTTTAATTCCGGATTTGCATATTCATGTGTTTTCCTATTAAACTTTCTCTTTTTAAAGAGGATTAAAGCAAAAATGTGTCTTATTTAGCCTTTATAATCGGCAAGATTATACAAATGCTGCAAGATGTGATTATTAAACTTCTTAATCTAATAACTGTTGTATGCCGCAGGGAGCCAACCAATGAGATATGATTACAGAACAGTTGGGAGAAAAAATTTATTCTTGACATTTGTTAATCAGGTTTCGCCCAACGCTTGGTGCCTGCCAATTATTCTTACAATTCTATCATATCGCAATATTCATTTGTTTGTTTTCATTATCACAATCAAAATCAAAACTTGGCGGCCCAGTTGTTAGTAGTCATTTACTTGTGATCACCGGCAAGTCAGAAGTGACATTGCGAGTTCGAGTCATATTTCTGGAAGGTTTACTCGACTCTAACCTTAACTGACAACAATTGCCAGTTTTTGTGTCGGGAGTTTTTATTTAAGTACTATGGCACATTAAAACTAGACACTACGGTTTAGCTGAAAGTCGCTGAAAGTGACGTAAGGAATGCTAACGTTAAAACTCATTAATCAAAACATATTTCAGCGTTGGATTGTTCTAGAGTATAATGTTTGCCTAATATAACTGAAATATGTATGATAAGCATGCAGTTAAGTATGTGTCAGGGTGTGCCTACCCAAGTCGTATTTTCATTAAACGATTCAATAAAAAACAAAAAAACCTTCCTCGTTGTAACAGTATACTTCCCAATGATTTGCCGCTATACATAACAACTCAATGACGCACAGAATGTCAAAGCAATACACATTTATTTTGCTACAATAACTCGTAATCGAATATACATGTTAAAATATAAAATGAAAGATACTTAAGTTATTCACATACGTGCCAAATATCCAAACGTTCCAACTATTTAAATTTTGTAAAAATTTCTTGTTCTCCATGAAATTAAATAAATTCTTTAAACAAACTAGGCTCAGGCTGTCCGCGTTTTCTATCAATTAGTTTAAACAATAGAAAAAATATGAAATTATGTAAAATATTCATATATATTTTTTACTTCAACAGCCTAGGGTTCACTTACACCAAAATCCTCAAAACCTTTTTTTTGGGTCTATCAAGTGCATTTAATTGATAAAACCATTGGTGTTAGCTGTTTGGTTAACTTCTAATTTATCTTGCTATATGGGGGCAAATAAAAGAAAATATGAATCTAGTTTTTTCTATTGGTTGTTTTTAATTATACATACCTTGCTTATATGTTGGTCTCGAACTGAATATGTCTCCATCTGTGAAAGCACTATAAATATCCATCGCGGTGTCATTTTGTTTTATTACGAAGCACATATATATGAAAAATGCTTAACACTTCAATGGTATTGCTAACAAAATTGCGAACTCATCTTTTCATGTTTGTTTTAATTTTTGTTTATGGGTTATTATGATTATGGTGGTAGAGCTATAACAAGTGAGAATCCCCTTCATGTTTGTAAGCAGTGGCGGATCAAGAGGGGGCGGTGGGGACGTTCCCCACTAAAAAGGAGAAAAGAAAGAGAAAGTGAGCGAAAAAAGGAGGATAGACAGAGAGAAAGAAAAGAAAGACTGACTAAGAGTGTGTAAAAATTGTTAAAATTTGTAGTCCTCAACACCCTCTCAATTGCTTAAATCTCACAAGCTTCTGGGGCCTTGGCACCCTTTACTCCCCCACCATGGCACCGCGGTCCCCATACCTCTTGCCCGATTTTCGCCCCCCCCCCCCCCCCCCCCCAGGTCCAATTTTCTGGATCCGCTCCTGGTAAGAACTGGTAATAATACTTTGTGAAGTTTTAATGGACCCATTAAAGTGTCTTAACCCACCTCTAGAACAGCAAAAAAACCTTCATGTTTTATTGATGTTTCATTACAATTTTACCTTTAGCTGGGTTCCTTAATATAATTATTTGTCATTAGTTGATGCGGTAAAAAATCAAACTTAATATGTTCAGTATTCTATCTGCATCCGAACAGAGTTCATATCCGCTTTGTTCAATACGCTATATATAGGACTGCCTTCTTGTGCTTCCCATATAGCAAAGCTTGGTGTACGAGACATATTCTGCTATAAGCGGTCGCTATGTTTGCATGGAGCCATTAAAAAGTATTGGCGAACATTCAAAGAACCACTGGAACCCTCCAGAACAATAGGTTTCGAGATATCCACTTACGATTTATTTTACATATTTTAATAGACGAATTACTGGCAAAACCGAGTTTGTTCTGAGGATTTTTGTCTTTATACATTGTTAATTACAACAAACTTATTCAATCACTGGGCACTAATATCGTTCTAAGTACTTTACCAACAGAGCAATCCAACGTGTACCAACGTGCTCTCTCCTTCATAGTGGTATGAGGAACATCGGTTTCAAGAACAATATTGAATATCTGGACGTGGTCAGAATAGATAACTGTTCGTTTTGGACGTTGATGGCAATATGTAGCTATGCAAAAGAGTAGGTTTATTGTAACCATTACAAGTGGCCATATTCTATGTGCAGATCAAACTCAATACTTTTCCAGTAGAAGTCTACATTTTCCGTCTATCCATTGTAATATATTATTTTTTCCGTTTATTGTTTGTTATCTTATTTTGAACATGAATATAGCTAAAATATCACCCGCCTACTGTCTTTAATCTATTTCTAGACCATCTATGCTGCAATACAAATATTTTTCACTTTTTATTCTGTAAAATACAATGTATAATTAATACATGTATATTTGGATTGACAAAAATACAGAATAATGCCAGTCATAGATTTATTGCTTCAAATAATATGTAAAATTTTGCGCAGCTATATCTGTTATTTCTCTGATTATAATTAAAATAGGTTTTACAAGAGAAACCACTTTATTAGGGAACAACTATTTTCTAATTCGAGTTGCTGTGATTTCTTGTTCGTACATAATGTTTTTCTCGTTTCCTCAAGACACTTATAAAAAACGCTCTTTTTAACATTAGAAATTATTTTGGCAAAACCAGACAAATTAATAAATTACACGACCCGTAAAAATAGTTGGTCCCTAACTAAAACAATAGTAGACGACATTAAATTAGAAACTTCAATCAGATTCTTTGTATTGTTGAATATTATAATTCTTTTGCTTTGAAGTCCCATGAAACAACAATGCCCTGTAAAGGACTCAGAGTGAGAGAATTTGTATTTACATCGTCATCGACACTGAACCCAACGTCACTTCCGGTAACTAAGACTGCTGTAGCTGGAGATTGTATAGTACTGTGATAAGAGGTGTAATCATGTTTTTCTGCTCTCACACCGAAATTAATGGCTACCAAATATCTAAAATGGAACAAAACAAATTGTTTAAAGTCTTTTATGAATATATTTTATGGTAGATATACTTAAAATTTAGTAATGTATGTCACAAACGAAATGTGTTTCTATTATTGTAAAACTCGGTGTAGATGGCAAGCCTTAAAAAAGGCAAGCTAGTCAGCCTTTGGCGGTGTGTCTAAAGGGGGACGAAATTATGCAAGTATATAGAGTAAATAAATAACAGTTAATAAATACAAGCACATCGTAAGTTTTGCCATTAAATTAATGGAACAATGATAGATATTAAGTAAAAATTCACATTTACTGATAATTTATGTTTTCCGAAATGCCGCACGTCTTGTACTATTGAAAGGAAAATTAAATCGGTACATTTTAGCTCTGTCTTTACGCTGAATAATGTTTCTTGCAATATGTGAAATTGTAACTTGTGCTCCTCGATTCGCCACTTCATCTGTTCGTTGATCAACGAAATTTATAAATTCATGAACATGGGATTCCAGTGCCTAAGTTGTCTCTTACCCAGTTACTCCATCAAATTCCCGCACGAACGAGAATATGTTGTCAGTAGAAACAACTACACGGTATTCTCCATAGCGGAAGGCATCATTGGATCTCAGTGCTGCCAGATCTTTTATGAAACTAAACAAGGAATCAGCTGATTCGGTTTGTGACTACAAACAAAATAACGGATTAGTTACGTGGCTTGTAATACAATCTTCAGTGAAATTACAAAAGAAAATGTTTTAAAGACAAGCTAGATTAAAATAGTTGTTGCTTTTGTCATAGTCTAAGTTCTTTCTTTAGAACCACGTCTGCTCGACAGGCGACATTCAATTTACCAAAGTGGTTTGTCTAGTGAAGTCGTTACTACCAAGTTTTCAGATTTTTGTACGGTTTGTTTGTTTGTTGTTAATTAGTTTTATCGGTGCGACTATTGTAATGTTGCCATTTACCTTTCTTTGTTGATTGTTGGGTACATTCGGTCAATTCAGAACATAACCAAGTTATATTCGTATACATTAATCCGTAAATTGGCTCAGAAATATTTTAAATGAGGGAAATTATGTGCTGAAAAGAGTCTTTGCAGACTACACCCCATGGAACTATCATAATTAGCGTGCTTCGTGGTTTAGATGCAGTTATGTAATCATTTTACATGGAAAGTGGATTGTACAAAATGGACAGGCGTTGCTTGAACATTTGTCGAATCCAAAATACCACCAACGCCATTATACAGAGATTTTTTAACGCTTACCTCTGCATTAATTGACGTAAAATCACTGTTTACATCAATCCATGGGCGAGTGCAAGTTAGAGTACAGTTGGCCTGAAAACCAGCAAAATCTGTCGAATTGGCCCACTGCATTAAGCCTCTCATTGGTTGCTTAGGCGACCAAGGTTGCTCTTTACTAGGTAAATCGCTCATTCCCAGTTCGTCTCCGTAGTATATTATAGGGGTACCAGGAAGAAGCATCGTCAACATGTAGTGTGGCTTACTGTAGTTTGAGGCAAATCTTGATCGGAATCTGGATATTTCATCATTTCCAGTCTACAAAATGAAATCATTTTTCAAGATCTATGTATATAGGGCAAGGGATGCTGGAATTTCTTCCTCACAAAGGTTCCTATAACTTTTTATTACAAATTAACAAAAAGTAAACGAGAAAGGAGATTTAAAAGCAACTGTTACTGAAAAAACACAAATTGGTCTCGATAATTTTTGGTCTTAGAGGGCTTTCAAAGGAGAGTCCAATGTTATAAACATATAAAATAATCTTTTGATAACATCAGATTTGTACTACAATATACATGTATACCAACAGGAACAGATTTCATGAAAAAAATTTCTAGACCACATTATTCACGTGTTAGAGACATATCAACGTAGCTCCAGCAATGTGTATATAGCCAGGAATGCGTGATCAACTCAACTACTAATGGAGAACACGCTTCAATGTATTCTTTGATTATTCTGTGCATGAATTTATATGCAAATATCTGATTTATTTTTTTTACCCGCAGATTACTTTTTTGAAAATGAATCCCGTAGTCAGTGCATTCTGCATCAAACAACTTTCATTGATCATTTATGACATAGCATTTACAGGTAAAGTCTACTTTTCTCATAGAACGTAACATAATTTAATCACTAACAAGTATTATCTAATCCAATTAATCTTTCTAATTAGCAAAATTACCAACGTAAAGTTTGTTGTCAGTGTATGAAGTCTTTAAAAATTTTCTGCCAGTGTTTAACAATATCTCATGACCATGAGAAAAACAACAAAATAAAGTCTTCAAGAACTGGTATTTTATATTCAAGTGTAGACAAATACATTATCAAAAATAATCCACAATAGAACACATTGACAACAAAAGATTGGTATATACATCTTTTTTGTTGTGTATAAATTGGGTTTAACAGCATTTTTTTAGCTTCGATTAGCGTTGAATTCTTATTGGGGTATAAATTCAGCACGGATAACCGGTAAAAAAAACATTTGACAGAAAAGCTGACGATTCTCGTACGTAGTGTAACATCGCGCTCACGGTACCATTTAGAAAAACGACTTTCTTGCTACACAGTTTTATACAGAAAACACACAGCCGGTTACAAATTTATTAACATCTTTTTAAGTCATGAAATATTGTAGGGAAGTGGATAAAGATTTAAAGCCAGACTATGCAACAATAAATCTTCTAGACAGAAGTAATACACTATGAACTTTTAAACTTTATGAGTAAACACTACATTTCCACCTTTCCTTGTGTTTAAAGCAAGACCATTACTAAAAGAAATAAAGCAATACGTATTTATTTGTATTGACTCTTTACTTACCATCCAATTTGGCCATTTGTTGGTAGAGAAACTACTAAGCCATGAATTAGTATTCTCCTTTACACATTTGCCATTGCAAGTTGCATTTTCCGGAAACACATTTATGGACAAATGTACTCCACTTCCGGGGAAATGGCCGTAATATGTCAGTTTATCTGACGTTGTCCCTTTAATATTAGCCATAATGATCCTGTAATAATAAATATTTATAGACATGATAGAAGCGGCATTTTTGAATGGTAAAGTTTGTGGTCTATTTATTAAATATTGCTTTATAGTAAAAGTCAGCGTACCTAGGCTAATGTTTTTTGAGTGACAAATAAAAACTGTTTACCGCGTATGTGGTCTATTTATAACATTATATTTTTGTATATCAAAACAGGTGCAAATTGACATCAACAGTTATTTTCCAGTTTTTTATTTTGATAGTGTGATTTTTATAGTAAATTTTGACCTTAATTAGACTGGAACTGTAAAGTAGGAGCAGGCGATTGTTGTCTGTTCGTTTGCATTGAGGCGGGAAAAGTCTAGTCTCGCGGTTTGTCCGAATACCATTGAAATAAGGAAAGCAGACAAACTTTTGTAAATAACGTAAGGTCCCTTGGGAAACAAAAATGGCTAACTTACAATGTAAATTCCCTTAGCAAAAGTCAAGGACGATATGTGACATACAAACAACAGATGCATAGTATAAGCTATGGACAGGTAATTGTGGTAACTTTTTTCTACTGGATTTTTGCAATAAAAAGGTACAATATTGAAAATGAAAAAATGCAACCAAAAAAAAAAAAACTCACTCCAAGGGGTGTGTGATTTTTAGTATAGATAAAACCACAATTTAGGTACTAGTATTAGTCTTCTAACAATTTACTAACCACATATACATATAAAAGATCTACTTAAGGTTTATAAAATGTAAAAGAGTCATATAGTATACAGAATATCACGCTGGAGTTGGGCAAGGGATGCGAACACGCTAAAACTTGAAATCTAACGTGATAAAGGGTTTCATACTCTAAGCATTACGCAGTATACATTTTATTTCTTGGGCGCCAAGCTCCGCCAAAAACATGGCACGATGTTTCTACAAGGCTTAAAAGGTACATCATTCTAGGTGAATGAAGTTAATTATGGCGTCTGCATCCATTTCTATAATAATTTTCATCGCAAAGAGCCAGAAAAAAGATATGTTCAACCGTCAAATCCGAATTGACGCCGGCAAAGCTTCCAGCATAATATTGCTATTTGAATTGTAATGTTACCTGTAAAGGTTCAAATAAAATAAGCGAAATATTCCTTAAAACGTCGACTACGATTACACAACATAGCTGTCAATGACTGACGGTCAATCGTGAAATTGACGATAGATGTCATCCAATCAGAAGTGGCTTCAGATGTTGAATTAGGAGAAACAATTGAAGGCTTGCACGCTCTCAATAGCGGACAATTTATATTATGTGTGTAACAGCTTAAAGCAAGTTATAAATCGAACATCGGTCAAATAACTACAAATATTTACTTTCACATTGCAGTTGGAGGATGCATTTTGAAGTTACTAAAAATAAATTTACTTAAGATATCCTTCCAAATCCAGAGTCCACGTTTGCTTCTTATTATCCCGACATCTCTCATTCATATGTTACGAGTTTGAATATCCCCATCTAGAGCGTGACCCTGTACACCATCAGCATAACTTATCATCCTAACTTGTCATCTCGACCCGCAAATTATACAGATACAATGTCAGGGGCAATGAAGGAGCCAACCGCAACGTACTTAGTACCCCGAGACTAGCGATGATGTAAGCCGAGAGAACCTCGTAAAACTCATAATAATTGTAGTGTGGATATTCCATTTAAAAAATTTCTTACCGAGTGGATATCTTGCTGTAGTCGTCCGCCAGTTCGCGGAATTTCGACAATGTTAGAAGATTGTCGGGAAGTCCGTAAGTATACTGTCAAACAGAAAATTAAATACTGTAGGGAATTTTAAGTTTTTTTTATTTAAAGTAATATATTTTTTGTTCAAAATATCTCACACAAAAAATAAAATGTTGATATTTGATGAATACAGAATATATCTAGCATGTTACATTCTTTATAACTTTACAAATATTTCTTTTCAGTATATTGGGAGAAGTGGAAATATACTTGTATTTAAACAGGAATCTGCAAACAAAAGAAGTAACTCTAACATAATATCTTGATAGGTAGCTTCATCGAGTTTTTAATTAATGTTGACGTGGCACATTTCATATGAATGCGTGATAAATATTTCTTTGAGAAATGCAAACGAGCGGCTTTTATTGTAGCTGGAAATGTGTTGTCATAGAAGCAATTTGTGTATCATTGGACAAATAATCCCTTCTAAGTCATACAACTACTACACGCAAAGAAGATTGGCGGAGGCGGTTAAGGTAGTTAGTCATCTACAATTATTCATGTGCCTGCACAGGGGTTGAGAGTTGAACCTCACTGCCGGCAGAGTGTGCTCTACTCCAACGTTCTGAATTTCTACCAAATAAAAGTTAGACGTCGTGATACAGCTGAAAAATTACTGCAAGTTGTTTTAGCCCAAAAAAATACAATACAAAACAATCAGATTAGCCACATTCATGAGACATATATGGAGTGCAACTTTAAGAATTCAAAACGAAAGTTGATATAATCAAATTGGATGTTCTTTACAAAACTATTATTTTATAATTGGTCACAACGGATACAGAAATAATACACTTTCTTATATACAGACTAAAAACATATTATTTTTTTATGTTGAAGAAGAAAATCCCTTTTATTAACAATGATTTACTAGTATTATATGCAGTTGCCATTTAGCAGATCAGGTTGGATTTGTATCATCGTTTACAAGAACTGTTGAGAATGCACATGGTCCTTAGCCAAGAGTTACGTACGATCTAATCCTATTATCTTCACATAGGGGGTCGGGTCTTACCCCATGGGTAATGTACAGAACACACCTATATATAATATAAGTTGATTACCTGACCAAAAGATGTCTCGTTTCTCATATCATAGTCCTCCTGCATATACCCACTACTCCTTATATATAGACCATCTACGTTTTCTGTGACTAACCAATATTCCATGATGTCCTACAAAAACAAATAAATTAAATTTAATTTATTTTTCAAAAGAAGTAAACGCAAAACAGATAATTCCATATCGTACTTAATACAAAAATATGTTAGTCTGACGAAACTTCTAGCTATCTCTAGTTTATTTGGGTTTAGTTGGTTCATTTAGAATGTGACAAACGTCTGTAGGTGTTATATCAAAACAACTAAAAAATAGTAGTGTTCATAATATATAAAAGATTTACACATGTATGTATCAATATGTGCCTGCCTCACAACCCATGAATTGTCGGAAAAGATCAAATTTGTTTGTACAAGCTTTAAAACAGAGGAACTGTTAAGATTTTCACAGAGGTTTTATAGAATATATATCGACAAACTTTCAATGTCATTAAGATGCTTAATGGATTATTTGGACGCGGACCGCGAAGAGGACTCGCAACAGTAAGCATTTGTCCATTGCCGTCATCCTCAAAAGTCAGTGTTTCTGTGTCCACATATGTCCACGAAACCCTGACAAACTTAGCTAGGAAATTCCCGGGCTAGAAGTCACTAATTTGATTGGCTGCATCATACCTGTGTGTTGCATATACCATGTGAAAATCAGTGTATTTGGTACAGTAGTGTTAATAGTCTGTTATTACCGCGTTATTTATTAGTTGCGTTACGTTTTCTTCCCACTCAAGAATAAGTAAGAATGACTACTGCCATACACTTGCTTCTTTCAAGCAATTTCATTAGTTGATATTTTGAAGGTTTGACGTCATATGAAAATCTTCTAGCCCTGGAATTTCCTGGCTAAGTTTGTCAGGGTTTCGTGGACACATGTGGACACAGAAACTCTGACTTGTAAGGATGCATTGCCGTTAACTCGTCATTTGAAGTGGATACCAGAATACGTTATTCGTTCAGTCGACAAATAAAACAAAAATGTCAACATTTTATTGTACAGAGACTGGGTAAAGGATAGATTTTAAAACACTCACCTGCAGTTCTTTCATTACCAATGCACTGCGCAAGTTAAGGTCCGGTTGGGTCACATCAAACTGGTGTAGATAGTATTGGTTTCTGCTTGGACCCATATCCCACGAGGACTTGTTATAAACAGATTTCTGAAAACAAAATCAAATAAATATAGGAAAAGCCTAAGAATAGATGTAAGAAAGGAGCCAACCTGACTTGTATTATCTATCAATGAAGTGAGGTATATCCAACTTTTCAGTGTTTGTATTGTTAAAAGATCAAAAGTGAACCTAAACAACAAAAGAACTCAAAACGATCTGGTTTGGTCAACCTATTATTTTATATTGGAGGATGCTCTAAATAGCTGACAACAAACGTAAATTTAAAACAGGAACTTCACACTACTTGTAGATAACGGCCTACAAACGTTACAATTAACATACAATTATGTCACATTACAAGAAGGTAACTGACAACAAACGTCACATGTAATAGACATAACAAAAACGCCACATAAACAGAAGGTAAGGCTCATCAGACTACATTTAAAACAGCGTAAAAGAAAAATAATATTATATTCAAAACGACAGGATAAAATTAGACTCTTATTTTACTAAAATAATCCTGTATATTTCTTAGCAAAAGGTATAAGTATAATTTTACCCAATTAGATGGTTCATCGGTCCACACATAGTAGTTTCTATGCGGATTTCCTCTTTCAGGTGTCGAGGCACTTTCATTAAACCACGGATGTTTGTCGCTGGTGTGGTTGGGGATAAAGTCCAAAACGATGTGCATGTCTGTAACAGATGAACTTAATAAATGTTCAACATTTCGTCTGTTGTGTAAATTCGTAAGTTTTAACGCATTTTTTTGTGGAAAAGATGAAAATTAAGTGATATTATTTCTAAGACAAGAGATGATCAATGGTCACGAAATAACCTATTTTAATAATTTACGTTTTCTTTTATTTTTTCATCAGTTAAAACTTGTTCTGTTATATTCACTTTTTTTCACAATTCGATTAGGAACATTTCCTAAAGACAACTGACCAAATAAAATGAAAAAAAACTCAATTTGTATTCATGGCATTTGGGAGAGATAACGTATCTATGCGAAACAATGGAAAATCACTTACAACACTTTTTTAATGGTTAAAACATCACAAACCAAAGTGCATTGACGTGTTGTATTTTTCTTATTGTGTTTTGATTTACAATCCCTAAAAATTACATCAACCAATTGAAATCTTGCTTTGAAACTGGATCAAAGTATGTATGCTATTCTTAATTCTGATGTTTTTTCGGACGAGAAATATTGACTATGGGACACAAGAACACTTGTTGGACAAAATATGAATTCTAATTCAAATAAAAACTGGTACTTCTACTAATTAAGCATAATTTAGAATGTCGGTAAAAAATGTGAGCATACATCTACATGACAAAATGGCGGATGGTTTCTGTGGTATCCAAATATTAAACAGCTAGCAGGTATCTCGTGTTCGTCATTTATATGGTGCTTAAGATCAATTCGTTTCTGATGGTTGTGTCATATAAAGCGTTGCATGTGCATACAGTAAAAGACGGTTCCATTGTGGACGTACCAGTAGAAGATATTTAATGATCTTTCGCATTAGTGCACAGTCATTTACCTGACGTTGTTTATTTGTTTTGTTGTTTTTAAGAGGGTTAATATTTTGTGGGTGTTTTATGTCTTGGGATTAAACAAATTACAACTAAGCTGAACAAGTCACTGTAAAATCTATGCTGCGATCACACTTGGAGGGTTCCTAGTGCTCGACCTACAGAGCAGCCCAGTGCGTCCCCGGGAGGCGGATAGGAAAGACCGTCATGTTGGGGTGTGGTCAGGTCATCATAATACAGAAAGCCTGGCCGCAGACCGTACACTAGTGGGTAAAGTGTTTGGAGAGTGCTACTTTTTTGTAGATTTCAGAAAGAGGAGGCTCATTGTAGCGGCTACAAAGGCTAAATTCTCTGTCCATACCCAATACTCCATATTTTGCCAATAGCAATGGCAGTCTAAATTGTGTTCCACTGTGTCCTATCCCACCCCACTTTCCCGTTGATTAATTGTTCGTTAACCTTTTCTCGTCCTGAATATAAACCCGAAATACTGCTCGTTTGACGTTAAGCAAACATCCAATCCAATCAATTAAAATCTATACCCCATTTATTGAATCTCGTGTTGAGACACCTGATTAAGGCGTTGAGACACGTGATTCAACCTTTTATTTAATTGATGTAACTTACAACATTGTCGTCACGCGTGTCTATCAATTTTACCAAGTACATACCATTGTCATGGACAGCTTTTATCAAGTCTCGTAAATCCTGGTCTGTCCCGTACCTAGGACTGACAGCTGTGTGATTAATTATGCTGAAGTCCATTTCTGTAGCATCTGTCGCAAAAATTGGACTAAGTGATATAGTCCCGACGCCTAGTTTTTTAATATAGTCTAATTTTGCAAGTACTCCTAAAACATAATAAGTAATAGGTTATTATGTACAGTTGTAAATAAATTATATTCTCTCTTGTTATAAAATGGTTTGGATTTCACTTTACGAAGTAGTTATTTCCCTTTAATGCACTGAATAAGTATATTAATATTGCGAATAATTGATTTAATCGTGTTTTTAAAAGTTGATGTCTGTTTAATTCTATGCAGTGCAAAGGGTAAATAAAATTCTCTTAAATTCTCTTTCAGACGAGTCCAACTCGTACTGGGATATAACGTAAACTTCGGACCGGTCGTTATATCAGACATTTGAGTGATAGTTATCAATATCAGTCTAATTTGCCTGATTGTTGCCTACATTACAAAAATAGCACGTGACACGTGTGGGGAAACAGTTGCAATAAAGCCTTCCTCCTTAATACAAACCATCCCTAGATTCTACCAAAGATGCATCCAAAAGATTGTCCAAATAATATTATCACCCACTGATTGCATGAGGATGGAATTATAACGAACAGTTTCGCCTCTGTTAATTCTCAAGCCCTGTGCACGTTTTCGAACTCTTCTGTCACGACGGTTGCTATATGTAGAGCAAGAACTGATTACACTTCCGGATCAGCCGAGTTTCTTATATAATTTCCACTGTATAAACTACATGTGGAGCAAGAACTGTTTACACTTTCGAATCAATCGAGTTTTCCTAGATCGTTGTCACAGTATATTTATTTACGATCAGTCACGTTTTGGTATCTTCGGCTTTCTTTTAATACAGCTCTTTACTCGAAGTGCTTTGTTTTAATGCATTGTATGTATTACAACACTCATTATACATTATATCGAGCATCGCAGATGCGAGCTATACGGTTACATGCGTGTGTTTAAATAAAGTCACGTGATCCATATGAACAAATCCATTTCAGATGGTAGCTGAGCTATCCGAAGAAAATATTGTAGACGAACGAAAAAATATACAATATAAAAGTAAACAAAAATAATTTTGACATCGATAAAATTAAAGTGTTCATTTTTTAAATTACTACAAAAATGCCGGACAATTTTTTTTCAATCTGAAACGCTGTATTTGAAATTGAGTTTGTGACGTCACCAACATAAGATAAGACGTCACGTGATCAATGGAATGTAGAGGCACGGTTAGGGGTCTCTGAAGTAACGACACGAACAATGTGCGATGCTCGCATTTAGGCTGCGCCTACATTCATATTATATACGTCCTTTTTGTTTGAGGGAAAAATTATCCAGTCACGGGGAGCTTTATCAAATAATATACTAACTTTAAGCTCCTTTATTGATGTCGTCTGGAAAACTGCGTAAAATCTGTTCTTACCTTTCCAATCATAGTATGACTTCATTTAATCAATAAATGTTGGTGTCATATGCCTACCTTTTAGGTCACCATTTCCATCCCCGTTACTGTCATAGAAACTTCTGACGTATATCCGGTATATGACGTCATTCTGCCACCACGATCTTGCATCCTTATCTCTACATTTGGGATAAGCAAATATGAGAGCCACTACTGTTATGATGAGCGCTAACCAACCAATCAGAACAATGGACACACATATCATGCGCAGCCTGACCCAGAAAGGTTTTGACGAATGGCGTAGAAGCTCCTCCTTTCCCATGCCACGGAACGGAACTCCTTCGGTCTGCTGTTCTGGTTTCATTTTCAAGTCGATGTCATCTGGATTTCTAATAGTAGAATACATTTTTAAGATCTAACTGTTTTGGGTTTCTTTCTTGTTACAAAAACGGGTTTGTAAACAGTAGTACTGTCACGTGCATACATTGTACGTGTCACGTGTGCAGTATGCATTAAAAATACTGAATCATGGAAGTATTTATAAACAAAAGATAACAGTATCTTGGTACATACAACAAACTGAGTCTATGTGATAATAAAAATAGTGATAAACTTGACCTATTTAAGTATTTTTCGATTTAATTCATTTTACCTGAATACATTTTATCTTCGGTATAAATATACGTTGCAGTGTTTAGCCAGGAGTAAACTATTCCAGCTAGAACTTATATGGTTCTATATATAGATTTGCGCAAACAAAAGGAAGCATTTTAATACCCTTTGAAAACTGCAAACATCGAACAACAAGAAAATGTCGTTGTTTTCTAGAATAAGTAAACAGCATTCAAACACAATTACTTAAGATGATACCCGACTATATATGTTAAATAAATTATTAGCAGTGAAAAGTGTCTTTTGACACAGGTGAAGAAATTGGGTCTCGACAGGGAAATGGGATGTTTTTAAAAACGAAGTATAATAAAAGCGCCTACTGAGCTATTAATATTTCGAGAAGCAGAAAATTTACAGCTAACCAGCAGGGCAATAAATGATCAGACGAACGCAACCAATCCGTTTTCTATAAAGTGAAAAATTTATTAAACGACTGAATGCTGGCCGACGAACTCAAGTTATGGCATAGGCATTTATATGTAAGCAGAAAACAATGTTTACAGGAACTCTATAAAGCGACTAGCAGCACCTAGGGAAAGACAATTGTGTCATTGCCACTCGCTACATATGTGGTACCATTTTTGCTTGACACTTGAACCTCATTATTTATCAAGACAACGCCCATGCTAATTCTTGAAAAGCCACAAGGAACTTTATTAAGAAAACCAACACATAAGTTTTGCCATGGCCAGCCCGTAGTCCTGACTATAGAACATCTTCTGAACTAGATTCAAAGACTGCTTAATGAAGTTCAACCCAAACCGAGGACTGGGGCTCAACGTGGTGCATCCTTCACGATGATATGGGGGCTAATTTCTTTAAGGATTAACTACAAAAAATATTTTCTCCATCGAGGGATAGCAAAATTTCCGTTTTGCACATTGTATAATCCGCGTAGCGGATTATATTAAATGTGCACAACGGAAATTTTGTTATCCCTCGATGGAGAAAATAATTTTTGTAGTTAATACTTATAAATAAATTCAAACAATAGAATAAACTCAACAATTTTATTTTTGTAACTGGACATTTTTTTAAAAAGTGATAAACACAAAAACTGTTAGTTTCCCGTGGAGTAATATATGACGTCAAATGGCACGTGTCTCCATGACGATCAAATTTGTTTTCCATCCTCTGATAGAAAATATTTTCCAGCCAATCAAAAGTCAGTATTCTCGCAAAATTTATTTATAACGCTATATTCACTCCATTAATCATGGATTATTCAACATTTAAGCTTTGGTAAAAATGTTTCAAATTTAATTGACATGGGACCAGTTACCAACATTTAACTCTGCTTGACCATTGTTGACGTAGTAATTGTATCTGCGTCCTTACAATTTCAAAAGACTGAGTCTGCGGACAGCAAATGTAAGCTTTTGTTTGATTGAATAAAACATTTCAGCATTTTATTTATAAACCAAGGAAAAAATCGTATGGGATAAAATGAGAAACTGCCATGTATTACCAACGATGCCAGCCACGTTTAGCGTAAAATTAATTGGTCGCGGCATGCTGTAAGATTTAACCGTGTAAATGCAAATTTGTGGTAAAGCTTTTATCCTTGTTTCGCGCATTTGAAAAAGTTGTACTTACGTGTACTTTACCTCACTAGATTTTTGACTGTCGGGACTTCTCGGCTTCCCACTGTCGAGATTTCGCGACTTTTCGCTGTCGAGGCTTGAGACACTAACAAGATATGCTCCAGATTTGCTCATGTTTCCTTTTAGCTCGTTCTGGAATAGAAATGTATAGAATTTATCTCTATTTAAAGCTATTCACATTTCAATTAAATAGTAGTTTTTTTAATGTTTTTATATACTTATCAATATAATGGGATTAGGAATAAAATAATAAAATAAAATAATAATAAGCCATCAAGCGTACTTTTGATCTATTACTTGAGTAGTGTCCCAACATCCAGCGAGCATTACAATATATCCATAACAAGAATGACTTTATAAACAATTGGACGGGTATTTGGACTGACACCTTAACAGTATGCAGATATGAGAGGATTTTTACTTGTTTAGCGGCTACACTGTGTTTAATCTTATCCTGAAAAACCTGCAAAGAGTTTATATCGTTTAGTGCAAATCAGACATTAAAAATACACATAACTCAAGTCTGTTCATTGCCATAAAATATAACTCATATAAAACTTACTCATTTGAGTTAAGCAACCTTAAACTATAATCTGCATCGATTTAATGTATGATAAAATTGGTGCATTAAATAATGATCCCATTGGTGCTTTAAGTATAAATTATGATCATGTGAATTTATTTGACACTTTAGTCGCATTTGAAGATTATCATAAAGATAAGGTACTCTAGAACCAGTCATATATATCTTATTTGTTCTTTAATATATGGCTTAATTGTTATGATGGTATACGGAGGTTTGGTGTCGTTCAGTTGTTGTTATTTTTTAAGGCGTAGCCTTTAGTGCGTAGTAAGTAAACCCTATCTAGAATCTCTTCAATGGTCTCTTGTCAAACTGACCATTAAATTTTACTGTTGGCTATAAATTTTTATATCTACATGTAGTAAATAGTTGTCGTTTTTCAAGCTGAGTAAGATGTTCTTACAGGTACGGAAGTCTTAAAATTCATTGCACAATCGTAAAAATAGGGACGGCCCTTACACCTTATACCATTTCAGCTGCAACGGTAAAATTCACATGAAGATTGTATTACCTACGGTAGGTTGTAAATTAAAGCGATTCGCTACATTTTGTAATAATTTTATGAGTTTAACATCATACCAGAACCAAGGGATATTA
The DNA here is from genome assembly GCA_944474755.1 of Limnoperna fortunei. Taxonomy (NCBI): domain Eukaryota; kingdom Metazoa; phylum Mollusca; class Bivalvia; order Mytilida; family Modiolidae; genus Limnoperna; species Limnoperna fortunei. The sequence goes on along the minus strand of OX104114.1, from coordinate 56,462,361 downwards.
ACACGATTTTCAGACATTTAGATTTCATAACTATTTCGTGAAAATCTTCCATTCCATATCAAAATAATGGGGTTTTTTTCTATTTGCGGTGCATTAGCAAGTTAATTATTCAAAGGTTTGAAACAAACAATATAAATAATTAAAATAATTATTATTGTTTTAATTCGTTTGTCTATAACTTTAATTGACAAGGATTTTTAGTTTTCCTGGCAAGTTTAAAGATTTATTGGGTACTCTAGTTACCCCCTCCCCGCAAATAAAACATACCAATTCCTTAAAATGGAATAAACAAAATTGCAACAAAGAAAAAATGCAAAACAATTTTATCCTCGGGGCACATTCTTTCAAAGTAACATTCAACAGTTCTAATCTTTATTGTTAAAAAATAATTTTAAGAACATCTCAACCTTATATATCAACTCATGATTTAAATCTAAAAGGTGTGTCTTGAACAGTGTAAAAACTTCATCGGTACCTACTTATCAAATATACAAAATTGTGTTACTTACCACGCTACCTGTCGCAAACCTTTCAGAATTAATAATAGAACAATGGTGTACTTATGATCACAGAAACAAATATCTTCAAAGAGATAAAATGGGTAGACACGAATTATCTTTAAAGAAAATCCTGATGAATCAGAAGTTATTTACCTGGTTTATTCCATTTTCTTTACCTAGGTAAGTCAGGTAATAACATATCGGACGGACAGATGGTGTCGTAAGTATTTGATGCAGAAAACTGAATAATATCGTTAATTTTTTTTAATTCGTCCGAGCATGACGTATGATAAAAAGATATTATAAGATAAGCTGTTAATTAGTGATTTATTTTTTCACTAGTCTGACCTCATCTCCATTTTAGGTGTGTCTTTCATTTCTTTTATGCGTACACAGGTATATCATATACTTACTCAACTGCTACACACAGGTAGACTATAAGTAAACATATTTAATTTATTTAAACCGTTCCAAATACAATCCGGCTAAGTTGGGGCGCATTTACAATCGTCTTTTATGTAGCCTAGCTGATACATACACCAAAATATCTTGCTCCTTATGCATGGATTCAAGTTAAAATTTTATTTACAGCCGCTATAGGTCGGGCAGACTTTTATCTGATATATCAGATGAGGACCCATTAATTAGTTAACTTTATCATATAGTAATGAACCTAACACTTAAAACTATTGTCGAATGCTTATTTGGATTAAACAAGCATTGGAAAAAAATGTATACCAACTTAAGACAAATTTCAAATCACGAAAATTTCCTAAATTAGAGCCTTAATTCGAAGCACTAATGCACGCACTCAAAAACACCCATATAATAATTCCTAAAGCATATGAATTCTTTTTACTATTATTGTAGTATGCTCCAGAGATCGAGATTGTCTAGGTCGAGGAATAATAAGGTCTGACATAGAGATTCGAGTATGCATATATTACATGGTCACTAGATTACGTGTTAATGAATAACATAATTAGTTTTAGACAATATATTAACATTTATAACGAATCTTTATTTATTTTCTAGTCCAAATAACGAGTCCGTCTGATGATTTTTTTTATAAAAGGATCAATTACAATTTTAACGACGAGAAAAAGGTGTAAATCATGTGTATAAGGGTTCTATGGTGGGGGGAGGGAATTCTATGTCCTTTTCCGTCACACAATAATTTTTTGCCATTTCTCTCAATTCTTTTATTTTTTTACTTTATAATTCTCCAATATTTTTGTGTTTGTTTTATTATTCGCTATTTTAAAGGCCATTTTCTCTAAACATTGACCCAATTTAAACGATTAAGCTGTTTTAAGTGTACAACCTAGAGGTTGATCCGAATGAATGACAACAAAGTACAAAGTGTATGCTACAAATTGAGGATTAAAAAGGAATGATTTAATGTTAAGAAAAAAACTAAAGGCTCAATATGTTGTCAACAGAGATAAATATAAGAGAATTGTCACCTAAAATTATATTTATGGTGACAATTTTCCTACTAGCAACATCAGCCAGAGGTCAGTAAAAAGTATATCAAAATAATTTATGTAATTACAAAATAGTAAGAGTTGCTTTTCTTTATATGTTAAGTTTTAAAGATGTTTTTTAGGCATTTTTTAAAACAAGCAAATGTCGATCAGAGACGACCATATACAATGAACCTATAAGCATGTTGGCTTTTTATGACTGTGTATCAATTCTAATCCAGAATGATTAAAACGTGTTCTTTTTTAAATTAAAACGGTAATTTTGTTTAGTTATTTGTTAAAACACTTTATTTTGTTAGCAGTAAACATAGTTTACTATTAATATTTTTTAAAATGTGTGTATAATAAATTGTTCTTATCAGTTGCATATACTCGCTTTGTAAAATCAATAGATTTTAATAAACGAAATGTTTTGATTTTAATTATGTGAGATATGTGTGGCATGCCGTAATCACAAAACAAACATGACAAATGCGGTTAACAAGGATTATCGCTACCAGCCTAACTGCAGTATACCTTGTTTTCAGCTCATTACTGATCGGTATATATATGGTTTTGCCTACAGTTTATGCACAATCCGCGCGCTAAACATAGTTTCTCGCTTGAATACTACTGTTTTTGATCGCATAAATAAATTAATTGCCATATCGGATGCATTTTAAATATAAAAAGTATAAGTTCGTTCGTTCTCTCGATCGAATAGTAAGCTTTCCTTTTTTGGCAATTAAAATGAACAAGACATTGAAATTTGACTTCTATAACATAATATTAGTAAAATATTAAAATAGGCGGAAAAGGTCAAATTATAGATTGTTATAACTGTTCCTTCACACTATTTATATATGTATATTTAATCTATTTCAATAATAAATTTACATATCAATAAAACTCACATAGAAATCTAAACCCATGAGGTTTTTCCTCAAAGATTGTGGTAATTTCGAATAATTGGTGAGTTGTGGAATGGTCGGGGTGACTCTAGACTGGTATATTTGTTTAACAGATTATTACACAATAAATAATTGAAAACGTGTTTGAAAACGATTCTGTCAAAAACTTTCCCTATTGCCGATAACAGAGCAATAGGTCTATAAGTTAGATGATAGTTGTTTATCGCCGGACTTAAATATCGGTATAACAACAGATCTCTCCAATTGGTTGGAAACCTTCCTTGTCATAAGGACAAATTAAAAATGACCGATAAATGCTTGTTCACAAAATTAACAGTGCAAACTAAGCACGTGGTGGCTAACTTTATCGAGCCCATAAGCTTTACCAGTTTTCAGTATCTAAAATTAATTTTCTTTTATTATTATATTCAAGCTCATATTATTAGTACGTTATTGAAATTGGATGTCTATTTCGTTGTCGTCAATCCCACCATTTACACATCTATTAAATTCATAGACTTTTCTAAAATAAATTTTATTTTATGTTTAATACACTAACTGCATGTGCTCTTTTATTGTGTATTTTTGATTGACTTTATTGTTGCATTAGTGTCGTAAAATGAAAAAAAAATTTCTGATGTTTGTCTTATTTTTTTTTAAATTATAAAGTAGTTATTCATAAAAATCCGAATTCATACATATACATAATTACAAAATAACTTTATTTACATCTACCTAACCAACATTTAATTAAAAGTTAATGAGCTGATGTTTTTACAAAGTTTTCCACCTACGCCCACTTGAAAATTTACCTTTTCTTTCCTGAATTTTAAAAAGTGGAGATAGGAGGAATGAACCAATGTTGAATAGAGAACAAAAATACTCATTAAGAATTTCAGCCTTTTATCGTTGTCGTTACAAGCCAATCTATTATTACAAAGATTCAAAACAGGCGATAACGTGCTACTTTTTGTAGTGCCAATTATGTTTTAAGGAGTTTCCAGTATTCCTTGGAGCTATGTTTAGAAATATGGTCAACTACGTCATTAACATTATCGAAGAAGGATGGGCAAGGTCAGTCTGTCTTTTCGTCAGTAGATTTTTTTTATGAAACCGGTCACGTTTACGTATTTCATGACGTAATTCTGAGTCAAACCACGTTTTAATATTTGGGCGAACAGTTACCGGTTTTGTTGGAATACACAGTTTGCGTATTCAAGATTTTTAGATATATCTGTATAATTTTTGGATGCAGTCTCCCAGTCCATGAAATTTTTTATTTTGACAAAATCGGCTTGTTTAGAAAACCATACCTTCGAGGGAATATGTACGCGATAAAAAAACTGATGTGCTTTCGGTAACAAAGTGACGAATCGAGGCAAGTACACGAATCGCTAAGCAGTATAACATCAAATAAAGTGTTTTAATTTTGTTGTAGTCACTGAATTGAATGTTTTTTTTTAAAATAATATTTTGATTTGCATTCCATTGAGCTTCATTAGAATATGATATTTTACTGCTATCGTGTTATAATGAATCTAGAGGCAGTAATAAGTTTTAAATGTCGTTTCCTATTATAAAGTCATATTTTCTATGTTGATCCCGTTTTAATGATTTTTCCGGGTAGTGGTTGAATCATTTACTAAACAGATTTATTATTTTTGTTATAAGATCTGGAGTCATATATTTTGCTTTTACATCATTTTAGTAGATGTGTATTTTAATCAGGCTTTGTCATGTCTGTACATCTTTTGTCCATGTTAGTATTCTTGTTCTCATATATTCAGGGTCCAACTTAAAGTCAAGTAATATTTATTTAAAGTCGATCCACATGTAACAATAAACATAAGGTCTATAGAGACAAAAAATATACGAAGAACAGATTCGGCCATACCCCTTTAGTTTTATTACATCTTTTTCAGTTACAACACCAAAAGCAAAATGTCTAGTATTTCATATGTTACCGCCCCATAACGTATTAATTAGTAGATTATTCGACTAGAGTGACGGGAGATTTTTACTCCAAGGACATTACAATTGATACTTATCTGATTTTGGAGATATAACACGTTTTGTTGGTAAGAATTATGTTTTCAAATTTGGCTATAAAATATTTCTTGCAGCAGATCTTTTTCCCATTTGCTAGTATCACTCATTTGCCTGAAACAACTGACTTATTTATATTTTGTTTATATTGGTGTAAATATAATGATAAGTAAAAGCTTCCAGACAAAATTAAAGAACTATTTGATCCTGTTTGTCAATTCTTTTGTGTTCGCATCATGTGTTCGGTTAGGCCGAACTTTACTGCCGTTATAATCCGAAGTTAATTTTATGATTTGTCGGATTAAAGGCAGAATTTAATCCTATTGCTCGTAATGTAGCAAATAAAAAATTCCACCTTCGGTCTATCTATACAAAATTCGAAAATAATAGTCATCTTCTGTACGTTATCAAAGCTTCAGATATTGCGAAAATAACCAGTAACGGTCTTTATTGATGAAATTTCCTTTTTCGTTTTTAAAGTTGCACGTGGAAAATGCTATGTTGATCATTTTTCCGTATATGGATAATGTGACCTTATTTTAGTATAATCGTGCTAATTTGCATACTGTAGCAACCAATCCGTAGTAAGAATCTAGTAATTTACATATACTTTCCCCAAGATGCAACACACCATTCAGTTTCGGGTTTCTCAATGTTTTTCGTGTAGTAAATGTAATTAGACAGAGTCGGACTGTCAATTAATACACAACGCACAGTGGGTTATTAAAAACTTCAATAACTATCATCACGTATCAATGATGATCGATCTTAAACACGAAACCGATAAAAAAGTGGTGACACTGTTGAAAGATATCAAGATTGACCACGGCGGATTATATATGTAACTTCTTTTTGACATCAAAGTGCCGGGAGTGATTCACTCCTGCTCAGCTACATTACGAGTAACGGGACTAAATTCGTACCCTCGATTATTCGTTCTAGTGTTCGGTAATTGTTCCTATTCCTTAAGGGGCCTCGGTGCCCGAGTGGTTAAGGTAGTTTGTCAGCACTGAGGTTGCGAGTTTGGGTCTCACTGTGGGCTTCATCCTCACGACACATGTGGACACAGAAACCCTGACTTGAGAGGATGTGTGGGCTTTTGTTCGTTCGTCTGCCCATCCGTCCAACCTCAGGTTTACCATTTCTTGAAGCTTTTTTGATGATGTTTTTAATCTTCATGAAACAATTGCAACATGATGAGTTCTCGTTACTAGCAAAATTCTGCTGGGCCGTGCTAAATATTTCATCACTAATATGTGTCATACCGAACATTTTCTTGTTGTTTGTTGGTGTAATACGTTTCTGCATGCATGTATGTGTTGTATGGACATAAACGGACCAACTAATCAGATGATATATCAAAATTGTTAAGGAACTATACAGTAAATCGAATTAATCAAATGAAACAAATGTTTATTCAAACATAGTTTATTAGACCTAAATAATATTGATCAAAACATTCAAATGTTCATAAATTAACTGATAACAAACAAACATTAGAGACAACATGGATTTGTTTTTCTGTTTTTAAAATAAAATGTATCAGGTATTGTTTGGATAAATTCCAAACATAGTCGTAGGACTGCATCTTTTAGGATATTCGCCACATCAACTTATAATTAATTCCTTCTCCGACCATAAGGCATGTGTTAATTGTTCTAGTATTATGTCCCACTATATAGGCGCCTTTTTCTTGGAGAATATGTTGAGACTGTTTGACTGAAAAAAAAAATCAATTAGTGTTAAAAATTGAAGCCAAAAAAATGCATAGCATATTTAATAACAAATAAAGGTCAGCATTGTTAAATATATTCTAATAAATCAGCAATAAACCATGTTAGTTGTATAGTGCTTTTAATCTCAAATAGTTTCTAAATTCGGAAACATATTAAAGGTGCATTTGTAAATATGCATATTGACTCAAACACTTACAATTTATGCATATATCTAAAAAAAACGTAGGTACTCACATTACATCTTGCTATCAATAGCTTCACAACTTTGGCCTTAGCGCTATACTTCGTTTGTTAGTTCACTTGGTTAAGACATGAAATCAGACCGCTATCTGTCACTTCTAAAACATAATATAAATAAATAATTTAAGACTTTAACACATAATAACACTGTAGTTACAATACACGTCAGCATTAACACATTTGCTTAAGCTTGAATGTTGCATGTTGAATTTGCCCCCACCCCCCCCCCCCCCCCCCAAAAAAAAAAAAAAAGAAACTTGCGACTCAAATAAACTTATGCTGTGTAAACTTGAACATTCGGCTGTGTATATTAAACTTTTTAGTCAGTGGTCATTTTGCATTTCGGGCTGCCAGGTTACAGATCATGAGAGTCAGTCACGTGATTATGTTAAACACGATTTATTGATTTACAAATTACTAATTTTATAAATGATCTCGGTACTAAGTTAAAAGGAAATATAATAAATAACACACACAACACCGAAAGAAAATAATACATTGCAACCGTTCTCAGCGTGCATCTCCAAATGGCATACATGTACATGAAACGTATGCACGTGTTTTAAAGTAAAAATCATAAGAGAAAAATAAATATTATTTACCTATCTTATAAAATAGCTTACCGTGATAATAATTTTCATTCTGTCTTTCTCTTTTTAAAATGGCGATGAAAGTTAGATCTCTAGAGAAGTGTACTGCACGTCCTTTGTTTTGAAATAAGCTTAGCGTCTGACGGGAAACATGTGGTCACCCTTATCTACAACCCGCATCGTCATTATATGTTTAGTCTCTAAGCACAACAGATATTACATGTTTAATTTCTGAACATGTTAACAATGAAGATGCTACTGTTATACATATGCTTAGCTTCTAAACATTTTCCAAAACATTTTTAGAGTGAAACATGTTTAGGACATGTTTAAGCTCTAAGCACAATTTTTACAGTGTATACTGCAAAAATAGCAAATAATGCATTTTCAAGGCTACAGAAGTTTATGTTTGAAACAACATCAACAACCATATTTGTTTTCTTTACAGGAGAATGGCTGTTGATAATTGTTTATCTCTTTAAAGAAAGATTCCAAGACTGTTTCCAAGAAACACCCAATTCTGCACTTAATGAATCGATCTCTAAAGATTTTACGACTTCAATATTGGACAAATGGCGTCTTCAAAATCTCCACATCTTTTTGACGATGTCGATTTCGGTTTCATTTCTGATGTTTTGGGGAATCGGCGGATTTTTTCAATATTTCTATTACATAAAACGTAGGGATAGGGTAAGTATTTAGGCATCTATATAATCTAAGCTGATAAGGTTTTGTTTGCGACTTGGTGGTTAAGTGGACTTGTGTCTGGTATCACGCTCTGAGTGTTTACAGTGCTCGAACAACACAGTCCGACACGTCCCCATGGTCGGATACGGGATGACCTCTCGTTGGGGGTTGTCAGGTCATAATACGGAAAACCTTAACCGAGGACCACAGTGCATGTGTAATGTGTTTGGAGAGTGCCAGTCTCCTTGCACGCTAATGACGTGGTTTGTAGATGTCGATAAGAGTAGACTCGTTGTAGCCGCTACCAAAGCCAAAGGCTAAATTTTCCTCCACTACCCATATTCCATACTTTGTCAGTTGTATTCAAAATTGTTGTCCTTTTGGTCAATTTTTCCCGAAATGATTTATTTTTTGTTAACTTGTTCTCGTCCTGAGTATATACTGGTTGCAAGACGAAACGCAAACATCCAATCAATCAATCAATTTACATATGTCAACAATTGATAACTGACGTTTTATCACTAGGGTTATGGGTTCAAGTCTGACTTTATGCAATGTGTGCTTGACTTCAACTTAATCGGAAGTTTTAATTGCTAGTTTTCGTGGCAATGTGGTTTATGTAGTTAGTCGTGAGGTCTGTCAACACTAGGTTGAAGGTTCGAGTCTCACTGCAGGGAGGTTACACATAACTATAATCTTTTTTTACAAGTTTTGCCAGATTTATTACCGCAGGTCGGGGGTTATCTCCGATTACTTCGGCTTCCTCCTTCAATAAAAACTGGACGCCATGATGTAGCTGAAAAATTGCTGAAAGTGGCGTTAAACCATATACAAACAGACAAACAAAACTACTTGAAAGCTTTAACGCGAAAAATAATAGTCATATATGATTTTTTTCTACACTACATCGTGGTAAAGGGTATCTTATTTTTCATTTATTCAGTTCCATAATTTGACGCATTAAAAACAGTTCAACATAACATAAGTTACACTTCTAGATGTTTGAACTTAAGTCTCTGTATTGACAGGCTGAAGAGTGGAAATGTCAACCGGACAAATTTCTGACGAGCGAAAACGAGAAACACGAATTTCTGCTAGGCTCAGCAAACATGCTGCTCGGTGCTACAATATCGGGATTTATTTCTTGTTATATTGTTAATGGAGGTAAACTATGTTTAAGAAACAGTCATATAATTTCATAGTCAATATGATAGCATGAACATTAACAATACATCAGACTCTTAAAATAAAATCTCGGGAATAAATCTGCGTTTCTTCTGGTATGCTATATTTGAACGTTCACAATGCCATTGCATTTCCGTTAGACGCGTGTTTTAACTACATGCAAGTCTCATTAGTAACACTAGAAGCTGATCATATATTAAAATATTAAAAGTGAAAAAATAACATTGCAAGTCCAACAGTAATACCAAATCCATCTGAGGGACACCGGAATGCTGAAAATTGTGATTATGATACTTTTTGTATAATAACATCCTACAAGCTCTTAAACGTACAGATTTATTATAGATTAGAAATAATTGACTATTCCGACTTTCGTTTATAATATAGTTTGTTTGTAAGCATTGTAAACTATTTTGTTGAAATATTGATTGACTGGAATCAAATACTAGCATTTTATAATGATATAAAAACAATAATACCCATTCGAAAAATATTAATATTGATCACGTGGTCTGTCAACACCGAGGTTGCAGGTCGAGTCTCACTGCGAGCAGGGTGTACTCGGCTCCGATCTAAATTGACAATGATTGCCAGATTTCCTGCCGAAGGTCGGATTTTCCCGGATACTCCGGCTTCCTACTCCAATAAAAACTGGACATAATAAGATACTGAAAAATAGCTGGAAGTGGCGTAAAAACACCACTCTAACAAACCCAAATACCAGATTTAATGGAAATAAATCATGTAAATAATTAGCCTATCTTCGACAAAGAGTTTGTATCAGCTCCGTTCCATACTCCGTAAAACTCGATTTTAAGTCACAGTTCCGGATTTGGCAAGAGGCAGAAGAGTCACTATTTTTCCGTATCGTACACATTTTGTGGTCCTTATTTGTTCCGTTGGTTTTTTTGTGTGAACGGAAAGTGGTGTCGAATATAAATACTTTGGATTGTAACAAGTTTTATGTTTTATGTCTGATTTGAACCGACTGCGTGTGAAATGAAGCTGACAAATTTCTGGTTATTTATGTCATCGAATATTTATTTCCATTCTTTAAATTACAACTGTGTTGCGTGATACATCTTATAAATTCTATTCTTTATACGTATATAATAAATTAGTAGGTTACATAAATCATAATTATTTTAACAGGCTATACCACCTTGTATTACAACATATCAGACCGAGGCTGGTTATACTTCCTGGCTTCCATTCCAGCATTATACTTGTACATAGACTGTATAGCCTACTATTTCCATCGCATGACGCACATAAAATGGATGTACATTCACATACACAAAGTACATCATCGCTACCACCAACCTACGGCCTTCAGTACGGTGGCCATGCATCCAGTCGAGTTCTTGTTACACCAGAGTTATCTGATCGTGATTCCGTTTGTGTTTCCTATACATGCAGGTTAGTGAAATCTATGAAGCAACGCAATCATGTTTACTTTAAAGAAAAATAACAGTTTTAGAATAAACAAAAGGCAGGAAGGAAAGTTATAAACTTTTGAAATAACTACACTTACAACCAAAACATCATCATTGGCCATTGCTGAAACCAACATGAGAAGCCAAATAATTCCGATGGTAAGGAGAAAAAATTCCAAATATATCCTAAAGCCATCTTCACTTTGAAATAAAAAAACACAGAATAATCATTTTTGCAATTTTAGGTCAATAAATTGTAGGACTATACTATTGAGTAGATCACTGATATTTCCTGCCAGCATTGCATTGTGACTACTATGCAGGCAGCCAGAGTATCAACACTTATAATTAAATAACAAGCAAAATTCCAGTTATTTTCAGGACATGAACAAAATTTAATATGTATCTGACCCAAGCATTTAGTTTATGGCCTCGTTTGTTGTCCTTTCTGTTATTTTATTTGTTGTGAATTTCTGGTGTTTTGCTGTCCTGTTTGTGAGTGAATTGTGAGGTTTCTTTTAGATATGTTTCTTCTTCTAATAAAAAAGTCAATTTGTTAACAGGTATATCAGGATATGTATTTTTTATGCAGATACAATTGACAAGATAAAGCACATTATTGTGCGTGCATCCTGAAGCTTTTAAAAGTGGAAAAAATGTTTTCTTGATTGACAATGAAACTAACAGGAAACTCCTTTCAAATGCCCCACCTGTTTCTGTTGTTACCTCATGTCTATTTTTAATAAGATTGTGTAACTTGACAAGAGCTTCCGAAAATAAACGTTTAAATTTTGTTTATTTCAGCTGTGTATATAGCTACACTATTGTATGTTTATTACTATGGTATGATGGACCATTCCGGAGTCAAGATGAATGCCTTGTGGCCATGGCAACCACCATCAATTTTCCATGACAATCATCACAAGTATGTCATGTAGCAATAGAACGTATAATAAAATAAACTAAAAATATTATTTGTAAAAAAATATTATTCACAAGAACACGTTACGCCAAAAATTACTTGGATAAGAACTCTCCAAATAAAATCTGATCGTAGAAGACAGCAAAACGATTACCTATTGTTTTCAGTGAAACTATATATCTGCTTTAAGCCAGGTTATAAATTACATGCATTACTATTTAATTACAATATTCATTTAGATACAAGTTTCATTCATTGAACTACTTTACATAAAGTGATTTGAATCGGTATTCACATCACAAATATAATTGAATTATTAGGTATAACCTATAAACAATTCTTTACGGCGCTGATACATGTCGAAATAAATACCAATGAGTGTTTACAGCTTATTGTGGTAACAAATTCAAAAGGCGTGTAAACCCATTTTTGTAAGTCTGGTGAAGTTCTATAGTGGTCAGTTGAAGTAATATCCTGCCTCATCGTTTTTTAATAATAAAAGCAATACAAAAAATTAATAAACAAGAAATCTTTTTCGAACAGCATCATAAACGTAGTCATGCTTATACAACATCTGCTTTTCGAGATCTCAGACCTTAGAAGTTTTTGACCACGTATTTAGCTCGTGTCATTCTTGTTAGTCATTATATTCTGATTGCTGATATCTTTTTGTATTTTCTATGATTCTAATGTACGGCAGGTATTTCCATGTGAACTTCGGTTTTAACTCCTTCTTCTTTGACTGGTTCCACGACACTCTTAGACGGGAAGACAGAGAATACGGAGAGGATATATTTGGTGGTAAGGGAAAGCAGATGGTTATCTCAAAGAAGTTATGTTGAGTCATTACTTCTCCACATGACTGAACAGTCACTTATAATGTCGACACGAGTTGTATGCACTATCAAATTATTGCTTTTGTTAAATATTGTTCCTGGAAATTTCCTTTATGAACGAACAAGTAAAATGTAAACGATAAAAAAATTGACAATTTTGAAAAAGGAGGAAATTGCATTAAATGTTGTTAACTGCACATGTACGAAACTGATAGTATTACATACACATTCCTGTGATACTTTTCTGTTTTATCACTACATTACAATGAAACATAATCCAGAGCTCAAAGTGCACATCATTCATGGTGTAAGATTTTCTGTATTCTGGTTCTATCTTTACTCAAATTGTTATTTACACTTATTATCTTGTCTTATTCCATTCATTTTTTACAGAAAAAAAAACGACATGCATGTCTTGTATTAAGTGCTATTAAAGCTGTTATGTCCTTTAATAAGAAGTAAAAACTTATATTTATGATCTATTTTTTTGTTATTTATTAACTGTTTTAGAATATCTTTTATCGCTTTTTACTTGTATAATAATATATTATATGTAGTCCTTTTCCTGCATTTTCCTCTAGATGTTTAAGTCGTGCCATTCTTAGGTAATACAACCGAACTGAAAATTGTTTTTTTGTTTCTATACAGATGTGTCTAAAATTTATCACATACCAAGTTAGATCTTCTCTTACGCTCAGGTCCGCCCAATCTTCACGTTCACGTGAAGAGAGGGGGACATGAGCGTAACACTTGTCTAGCGAAGATGACTAGGTTAAGGATTCTGTGTGCTCCCTCTTCACCCCAGACATTACATGTACATAATTTACAGGCGTACGATAGATAGTTTTATTGGTCCCAACTTTTAGGCCGATTATGAACAAACAAAAAGAGGTCATGTGCTTTATTGGATACTCTAACCCGAACAATATGAATGGCTAGTGTCAGAGACAATAAAGGCATCCAACGTGGAATCAGAACCCGTTGGGCGATTAAAATATATTAATGATTTACATTAAGTTTTACACAAGTTCTTTTGCCTTGGTTAACTAGTTACATTTAATGTAAAGGGTCGTAAAGCACACATAAAGCTTAATAGTTAACTCATGAATTATTTTACAATTTTTTCGCAATTATTATAATTCAGGATAAGTTTTATAAACTTTTAGTGAAGTAACAAAAGCTAAATACTCTTGCCTCAAAGCTTACAAATTGCACTATGTTGTGTAATGTGAAAGTATATTTAGAAGTAATCTTTGCCATTCATACAAACGACAATGGAAGGTAAATAAGCACATCATAATTATATTGACTTCAATTTAATTAGCACTTGTCGATCTGTGTACATTTATGAAATGTAAATCTTCTTTATATCATTGCTTCTCCAATAAATGAAATCTTGTGGATTGTTTTGATTAGTTTTCCTCGAGAATAATGAGAATTTCTTGATGTAATCATTGCTACTCCCGAGCCGAGCAGAAAGTGCACATTATTTATGTTTTTGTGTTCGATTTTCCGTATTCCAGTGAGTGTTTTTACTCAAATTGTTATTTTCTTTAAAGTAAGTATGCTGTCTTATTTCATTCATTTTACGTTAAGAAAATAAATGACATGCATATCTTGTATTAACTGTAACAAGTATTTAATTCTGTTAAGTCATGAAATTAGTGTTGAAAACTTATATTTATGTCCCATATGTATTCATTATTTGTTCAATTGTTTGCGAATTATCCTTTCTTGTTTTGTAATTTATTTTATGTATACTGATATATAATCTATACTCTATGCCCTACATTTTATTCTATACATGTCTTGCCTTTTTCATGTTTTCATTCTCAGGTAACACAAGCAAATTTAAATTGTTTGTTTGTTTGTAGTTTGTGTCAAAAATGTATAACCCTCCCCGAGTCAATATTGGCTGTATCATTACCCTTGACATCACAACTTTAGTGGCAGTTAGTCAGCCAACCTGGACTTAGAACCTTAACTTGGGCGATCAAAATAATTACATTTATTTAACTTAAATTCCCCGATTGTTTTGCTTCGTTTCAATAGTTAATATAAATTATAAACACAGCACGAACAACTCTTGCTTTTAATATTGTATTAATGAATTTTGTTTAATTTGTAAATATGAAATTATATTAATTTAAATTCAATTTATATAACTTAAAAGTTTTTGTTTAATTTGTAAATATGAAATTATATTAATTTAAATTCAATTTATATAACTTAAAAGTCTTACAGTTTATAAATTGTATCGGGTCAACCCAAATTATATTGAAAATAATTCTTGCCATATATATGGGTATCCATATATAAGGACAATAAGCGCAACATCCCTTTATTATAAGTTTTCTATCGGTGTATATACAAATGTATATATGAGAACTATGACATTGAAATCTTCTTTAAATCAATTCTCTAAAAAAGTCTAGCTTATAGTCTGAATGAGGGTTTCTTGGTGTATTCATCGTACTCATATATCGTTGAATGCCGATTATTAATAATGATTTTGTCAGTATTTTCTAATAAATTGTACACTGATATTGCATCGTTTCAAAATTTAAAACTTTACTTATAAAACAAACACACATAGTAACTTTTGTATGCATAGACTTTTGATCTACCTTTACTAAATATCCAAAAAGGTGATGACAAAGAGTATTTCCGATTTTACTTTCATCAAATATTGTAATTATTCAATATATACTATTAAACAAATCTTTGGGAAATCTTTCAGAAAATAGACTAATGCATGATTTTTTTTATTTGTACGAAACATGTAAGCCTTAGGTGAATTTCTATGGAGCTATAGCTTCATTTGAGGCGTTATTTAGTTTAAACGATATACTTACTGAAACGGTAAGCTTATCTTTCACTTTAAAATTTTAGAATGAAGGTAAAATAGCAGTCTATCAAGATTTTCGTAAGGTTTAATGTTCTTAAAGATAGAGATGATCTTCAATAAAAGTACAAACCATGTTAGCTGAATGTTTTGTAAAAACATATCATAATAAAAATAATTCATACTAGGCCTATACTATAGAAATTTCAAACCACCATATTTTAGGGTAATTGGTTGTATAAATTTGACATCAACGTAGAATAAATATTGACGCTTAGCATGCTTATGTAGCTCAGAATTTTGAATTTGTTTTTAAATTGCTAAGATTAGAAAGTAACATGTTTTAATTAAATTACATATAATATATATTCATGGTTTTATTTTGTTACGGAGTGAATGAAATCTATGACATGAAAGATTCACTGAGAGTTCCAACCAGCATGTTTTTGCATGGAACTTTATGACGTTAAATTTCATCGAGGTTTCTAATAGCTGTATAGCGTTATTGAACTCTATGATATGAAGGCGTACTGAGAGTTTCAGACAGTTACCTCTTTTGAATCTTTCATATTTGACTTTTATATTATAAAATGTTTTGTCAAAATTTATATGGTATGAATCCTTCATTGAGAGTTCTTTAATTTATGTACCACCATATTTTACCAGTATTGTTTTCCAAGAGTATATGGCTTTATATATTTATACTTTTAAATGATTATATATTAGGCGAACATGCAATGTAAATGACATTTTTTGTAATTGCAGTCCAATTGTATGGTTAACGTGTACTTAAAATTGATGCAAAAGCATGATTCTTGTTTTGTTGTTTACAAATAAAACCACCATTAAGATTGATGTTTTGTTTGATTATTAGTTACTATATATTAAAAATCACTTTCAAAATAATTTATATAAACAATCACCCAACAATACCTGTTAAGGCACCGTTCCGGACGACAGACGAAAATGTTATCAAAGCTAACCCCGACTTATAGACAAGTTAGCTGATATGTAAACGTATCTTCTCACGCTTGTTTGTTTGAATGGTGTTTTAACGCCACTTTTAGCAATTTTTCAGCTATATCGTGGCATCCAGTTTTTATTGGGGGAGGAAACAAGAGTACCCGGAGAGAACCCCGACCTGCTGGCAATCCTTACGCTAGTTACTGTAGTTACAATAACGTCAACATTAACACATTTGCTTAAGCTTGAATATTGCATGTTGAACTTGCCCCTCCCCCCCCCAAAAAAAAAAAAAAAAAAGAAACTTGCGACTCAAATAAACTTAAGCTGTGTAAGCTTGAACATTCGGCCGTGTATATTAAACTTTTTAGTCAGTGGTCATTTTGCATTTCGGGCTGCCAGGTTACAGATCATAAGAGTCAGTCACGTGATTATGTTAAACACGATTTATTAATTTACAAATTACTAATTTTATAAATGATCTCGGCACTAAGTTAAAAGGCAAAATAATAAATAACACGCACAACACCGAAAGAAAATAATTCATTGCAACCGACTCAGCGTGCATCTCCAAATGGCATACAATCATGTATACATGAAACGTATGCACGTGTTTTAAAGTAAAAATCATAAGCGAAAAATAAATATTATTTACATATCTTATAAAAAAGCTTACCGTGATAATAATTTTCATTCTGTCTTTCTCTTTTTAAAATGGCGATGAAAGTTAGATCTCTAGGGAAGTGTACTACGCGTCCTTTGTTTTGATATAAGCTTAGCGTCTGGCGAGAAACATCTACAACCCGCATCGTCATTATATGTTTAGTCTCTAAGCACAACAGATATTACATGCTTAATTTCTGAACATGTCAACAATGAAGATGGTACTGTTATACATTTAGGACATGTTTAAGCTCTGTAAAGCTCTAAGCACAATTTTTACAGTGTATACTGCAAAAATAGCAAAATAATGCATTTTCAAGGCTACAGAAGTTTATGTTTGAAACCACATCAACAACCATACAGTATTTGTTTTCTTTACAGGAGAATGGCTGTTGATAATTGTTTATCTCTTTAAAGAAAGATCCCAAGACTGTTTCCAAGAAACACCCATTTCTGCACTTAATGAATCGATCTCTAAAGATTTTACGACTTCAATATTGGACAAATGGCGTCTTCAAAACCTCCTCATCTTTTTGACGATGTCGATTTCGGTTTCATTTCTGATGTTTTGGGGAATCGGCGGATTTTTTCAATATTTCTATTACATAAAACGTAGGGATAGGGTAAGTATTTAGGCATCTATATAATCTAAGCGGATAAGGTTTTGTTTGCGACTTGGTGGTTAAGTGGACTTGTGTCTGGGATCACGCTCTGAGTGTTCACAGTGCTCGAACAACACAGTCCGGCACGTCCTCATGGTCGGATACGGGATGACCTCTCGTTGGGGGTTGTCAGGTCATAATACGGAAAACCTTAACCGAGGACTACAGTGCATGGGTAATGTGTTTGGAGAGTGCCAGTGTACCAGCCGCTACCAAAGCCAAAGGCTAAATTTTCCTTCTCTACCCATATTCCATACTTTGCCAGTTGTATTCAAAATGGTTGACCTTTTGGTAAATTTTTCCCGAAATGATTTATTTTTTGTTAACTTGTTCTCGTCTGGAGTATATACTGGTTGCAAGACGAAACGCAAACATCCAATCAATCAATCAATGTACATATGTCAACAATTGATAACTGACGTTTTATCACTAGGGTTTTGGGTTCAAGTCTGACTTTATGCAATTTGTGCTTGACTTCAACTTAATCGGAAGTTTTAATTGCTAGTTTTCGTGGCAATGTGGTTTATGTAGTTAGTCGTGAGGTCTGTCAACACTGGGTTGAAGGTTCGAGTCTCACTGCAGGGAGGTTACACACAACTATAATCTTTTTTTACAAGTATTGCCAGATTTATTACCGCAGGTCGGGGGTTATCTCCGATTACTTCGGCTTCCTCCTTCAATAAAAACTGGACGCCATGATGTAGCTGAAAAATTGCTGAAAGTGGCGTTAAACCATATACAAACAGACAAACAAAACTACTTGAAAGCTTTAACGCGAAAAATAATAGTCATATATGATTTTTTTCTACACTACATCGTGGTAAAGGGTATCTTATTTTTCATTTATTCAGTTCCATAATTTGAAGCATTAAAAACAGTCTTTATGTGTTTCAACATAAGTTCAACATAACATAAGTTACACTTCTAGATGTTTGAACTTAAGTCTCTGTATTGACAGGCTGAAGAGTGGAAATGTCAACCGGACAAATTTCTGACGAGCGAAAACGAGAAACACGAATTTCTGCTAGGCTCAGCAAACATGCTGCTCGGTGCTACAATATCGGGATTTATTTCTTGTTATATTGTTAATGGAGGTAAACTATGTTTAAGAAACAGTCATATAATTTCATAGTCAATATGATAGCATGAACATTAACAATACATCAGACTCTTAAAATAAAATCTCGGGAATAAACCTGCGTTCCTTCTGGTATGCTATATTTGAACGTTCACAATGTCATTGCATTTCCGTTAGACGCGTGTTTTAACTACATGCAAGTCTCATTGGTAACACTAGAGGCTGATCATATATTAAAAGTGAAAAAATAACATTGCAAGTCCAACAGTATTACCAAATCCATCTGAGGGACACCGGAATGCTGAAAATTGTGATTATGATACTTTTTGTATAATAACATCCTACAAGCTCTTAAACGTACAGATTTATTATAGATTAGAAATAATTGACTATTCCGACTTTCGTTTATAATATAGTTTGTAAGCATTGTAAACTATTTTGTTGAAATATTGATTGACTGGAATCAAATACTAGCATTTTATAATGATATAAAAACAACCATTCGAAAAATATTAGTATTGATCACGTGGTCTGTCAACACCGAGGTTGCAGGTCGAGTCTCACTGCGAGCAGGGTGTACTCGGCTCCGATCTAAATTGACAATGATTGCCAGATTTCCTGCCGAAGGTCGGATTTTTCCCGAATACTCCGGCTTCCTACTCCAATAAAAACTGGGCATAATAATATACTGAAAAATAGCTGAAAGTGGCGTAAAAACACCACTCTAACAAACCCATATACCAGATTTAATGGAAATAAATCATGTAAATAATTAGCCTATCTTCGACAAAGAGTTTTTATCAGCTCCGTTCCATACTCCGTAAAACTCGATTTTAAGTCACAGTTCCGGATTTGGCAAGAGGCAGAAGAGTCACTATTTTTCCGTATCGTACACATTTTGTGGTCACTATTTGTTCCGTTGGTTTTTTTGTGTGAACGGAAAGTGGTGTCGAATATAAATACTTTCCATTGTAACAAGTTTTATGTTTTATGTCTGATTTGATCCGACTGCGTGTGAAATGAAGCTGACAAATTTCTGGTTATTTATGTCATCGAATATTTATTTCCATTCTTTAAATTACAACTGTGTTGCGTGATACATCTTATAAATTCTTTATACGTATATAATAAATCAGAAGGTTACATAAATCATAATTATTTTAACAGGCTATACCACCTTGTATTACAACATATCAGACCGAGGCTGGTTATACTTCCTGGCTTCCATTCCAGCATTATACTTGTACATAGACTGTATAGCCTACTATTTCCATCGCATGACGCACATAAAATGGATGTACATTCACATACACAAGGTACATCATCGCTACCACCAACCTACGGCCTTCAGTACGGTGGCCATGCATCCAGTCGAGTTCTTGTTACACCAGAGTTATCTGATCGTGATTCCGTTTGTGTTTCCTATACATGCAGGTTAGTGAAATCTATGAAGCAACGCAATCATGTTACTTTAAAGAAAAATAACAGTTTTTGAATAAACAAAAGGCAGGAAGGAAAGTTATAAACCTTTGAAATAACAACACTTACAACCAAAACATCATCATTGGCCATTGCTGAAACCAACATGAGAAGCCAAATAATTCAGATGGTAAGGAGAAAAAATTCCAAATATCTCCTAAAGCCATCTTCATTTTGAAATAAAAAAAACACAGAATAATCATTTTTGCAATTTTAGGTCAATAAATTGTAGGACTATACTATTAAGTAGATCACTGATATTTCCTGCCAGCATTGCATTGTGACTACTAAGCAGGCAGCCAGAGTATCAACACTTATCATTAAATAACAAGCAAAATTCCAGTTTTTTCAGGACAGGAACAAGATTTAATATGTATCTGACCCAAGCATTTAGTTTATGGCCTCGTTTGTTGTCCTTTCTGTTATTTTATTTGTTGTGAATTTCTGGTGTTTTGCTGTCCTGTTTGTGAGTGAATTGTGAGGTTTGTTTTAGATATGTTTCTTCTTCTAATAAAAAAAAACAATTTGTTAACAGGTATATCAGGATTTGTATTTTTTTATGTAGATACAATTGACAAGATAAAGCACGTTATTGTGCGTCGCAGGGCACCGCGTTTAGGCCAGACTTAAAAAACGTTCTGGACTTAATATATACGTGCAGAGAGTGAGCGGTTGCATCCTGAAGCTTTTTAAAGTGGAAAAAATGTTTTCTTGATGGACAATGAAACAAACAGGAAACTTCTTTCAAATGCTCCACCTGTTTCTGTTGTTACCTCATGTCTATTTTTAATAAGATTGTGTAACTTGACAAGAGCTTCCGAAAATACACGTTAAAATTTTGTTTATTTCAGCTGTGTATATAGCTACACTATTGTATGTTTATTACTATGGTATGATGGACCATTCCGGAGTCAAGATGAATGCATTGTGGCCATGGCAACCACCATCAATTTTCCATGACAATCATCACAAGTATGTCATGTAGCAATTGAACGTATAATAAAATAAACTAAAAATATTATTTGAAAAAAAAAGTATTCACAAGAACAAGTTACGCCGAAAATTACTTGGATAAGAACTCGCCAATTAAAATCTGATCGTAGAAGACAACAAAACGCTTACATATTGTTTTCAGTGAAACTATATATCTACTTTAGGCCAGGTTATAAATTACATGCATTACTATTTAATTACAATATTCATTTAGATACAAGATACAAGTTTCATTCGTTGAACTACTTTACATAAAGTGATTTGAATCGGTATTCGCATCACAAATATAATTGAATTATAAGGTATAACCTATAAACAATTCTTTACGGCGCTGATACATGTCGAAATAAATACCAATGAGTGTTTACAGCTTATTGTGGTAACAAATTCAAAAGGCGTGCAAACCCATTTTTGTTAGTCTGGCGAAGTTCTATAGTGGTCAGTTGAAGTAACATCCTGCCTCATCGTCTTTTTAATAATAAAACCAAAACAAAAAAATTAATAAACAAGAAATCGATTTCGAACAGCATATCAACGTAGTCATGCTTATACAAAATCTGCATTTCGAGATCTTAGACTTTAGAAGTTTTTGACCACGTATTTAGCTCGTGTCATTCTTGTTAGTCATTATATTCCGATTGCTGATATCTTTTTGTATTTTCTATGATTCTAATGTACGGCAGGTATTTCCATGTGAACTTCGGTTTTAACTCCTTCTTCTTTGACTGGTTCCACGACACTCTTAGACGGGAAGACAGAGAATACGGAGAGGATATATTTGGTGGTAAGGGAAAGCAGATGGTTATCTCAAAGAAATTATGTTGAGTCATTACTTCTCCACATGACTGAACAGTCACTTATAATGTCGACAAGAGTTGTATGCACTGTCAAATTATTGCTTTGTTAAATATTGTTCCTGGAAATTTACTTTATGAAGGAACAAGTAAAATGTAAACGATAAAAAAATTGACAGTTTTGTAAAAGAAAGAAATTGCATTAAGTGTTGTTAACTGTACATGTACGAAACTGATAGTATTATATATGTGATACTTTTCTGTTTTATCACTACATTACAATGAAACATAATCCAGAGCTAAAAGTGCACATCATTCATGGTGTAAGATTTTCTGTATTCTGGTTCTATCTTTACTCAAATTGTTATTTACACTTATTATCTTGTCTTATTCCATTCATTTTTTAAAGAAAAAAAACGACATGCATGTCTTGTATTAAGTGCTATTCAAGCTGTTATGTCCTTTAATAAGAAGTAAAAACTTATTTTTATTATCTATTTTTTTGTTATTTATTAATTGTTTGAGAATATCTTTTATCGCTTTTTACTTGTATAATAATATATTATATGTAGTCCTTGCCCTACATTTTCCTCTAGATGTTTAGGTCGTGCCATTCTTAGGTAATACAACCGAACTGAAAATTGTTTTTTTGTTTCTATACAGATGTGTCTAAAATGTATCACCTACCAGGTTAGATCTTCTCTTACGCTCCGGTCCGCCCAATCTTCACGTGAAGAGAGGGGGACATGAGCGTAACACTTGTCTAGCGAAGATGACTAGGTTAAGAATTCTGTGTGCTCCCTCTTTACCCCAGACATTACATGTACATAATTTACAGGTGTACAATAGATAGTTTTATTGGTCCCAACTTTTAGGCCGATTATGAACAAACAAAAAGAGGTCATGTGCTTTATTGGATACTCTAACCCAAACAATATGAATGGCTAGTGTCAGAGACAATAAAGGCATCCAACGTGGAATCAGAACCCGTTGGGCGATTAAAATATATTTATGATTTACATTAAGTTTTACACAAGTTCTTTTGCCTTGGTTAACTAGTTACATTTAATGTAAAGGGTCGTAAAGCACACATAAAGCTTAATAGTTAACTCATGAATTATTTTACAATTTTTTCGCAATTATTATAATTCAGGATAAGTTTTATAAACTTTTAGTGAAGTAACAAAAGCTAAATACTCTTGCCTCAAAGCTTACAAATTGCACTATGTTGTGTAATGTGAAAGTATATTTAGAAGTAATCTTTGCCATTCATACAAACGACAATGGAAGGTAAATAAGCACATCATAATTATATTGACTTCAATTTAATTAGCACTTGTCGATCTGTGTACATTTATGAAATGTAAATCTTCTTTATATCATTGCTCCTCCAATAAATGAAATCTTGTGGATTGTTTTGATTTTTTTTCCCTCAAAAATAATTAGGATTTCTTGATGTATTCATTGCTAATCCCGAGCAGAAAGTTCACATTATTTATGTTTTGGTGTTCGATTTTCCGTATTCCGGTGAGTGTTTTACCTAAATTGTTATTTACTTTAAAGTAAGTATCCTGTCTTATTTCATTCATTTTACCTTAAGAAAATAAATGACATGCATATCTTGTATTAACAGTAACAAGTATTTAATTCTGTTAATGTAATTAGTGTTGAAAACTTATATTTATGTCCCATATGTATTTATTATTTGTTTAATTGTTTGCGAATTATCCTTTGTCGTTTTGTAATTTATTTTATGTATACTGATATATAATCTATATTCTTTGCCCTACATTTTATTCTATACATGTCTTGCCTTTTTCGTGTTTTCATTCTCAGGTAACACAAGCAAATTAAAATTGTTTGTTTGTTTGTAGTTTGTGTCAAAAATGTATAACCCTCCCCGAGTCAATGTTGGCTGTATCATTACCCTTGACATCACAACTTCAGTGGCAGTTAGTCAGCTAACCTGGACTTAGAACCTTAACTTGGGCGATCAAAATAATTACATTTATTTAACTTAAATTCTCCGATTGTTTTGCTTCGTTTCAATAGTAAATATAAATTATAAACACAGCACGAACAACTCTTGCTTTTAATATTGTATTAATGAATTTTGTTTAATCTGTAAATATGCAATTATATTAATTTAAATTCAATTTATATAACTTAAAAGTTATAATAGGTGAAAGCTTTTGTCTTACAGTTTATAAATTGTATCAGGTCAACCCAAATTATATTGAAAATAATTCTTGCCATATATATGGGTATCCATATATTAGGACAATAAGCGCAACATCCCTTTATTATAATTTTTCTATCAGTGTATATACAAGTGTATATATGAGAACTATGACATTGAAATCTTCTTAAGATCAATTCTCTAAAAAAGTCTAGCTTATTGTCTTAATGAGGGTTTCTTGGTGTATTCATCGTACTCATAAATCGTTGAATGCCGATTATTAATAATGATTTTGTAATTATTTTCTAATAAATTGTACACTGATATTGCATCAAATATTGTAATTATTCAATATATACTATTAAACAAATCTTTGAGAAGTCTTTCAGAAAATAGACTAATGCATGATTTTTTTTATTTGTACGAAACATGTAAGCCTTAGGTGAATTTCTATGGAGCTATAGCTTCATTTGAGGCGTTATTTAGTTTAAACGATATACTTACTGAAACGTTAAGCTAATCTTTCACTTCAAAATTTTAGAATGAAGGTAAAATAGCAGTCTTTCAAGATTTTCGTAAGGTTTAATGTTCTTAAAGATAGAGATGATCTTCAATAAAAGTACAATCCATGTTAGCTGAATGTTTTGTAAAAACAGATCATAATAAAAATAATTCATACTAGGCCTATACTATAGAAATTTCAAACCACCACATTTTAAGGTAATTGGTTGTATAAATTTGACATCAACGTAGAATAAATATTTACGCTTATCATGCTTATGTAGCTCAGAATTTTAAATTTGTTTTTAAATTGCTAAGATTAGAAAGTAACATGTTTTAATTAAATTACATATAATTATCTATTCATGGTTTTATTTTGTTACGGAGTGAATGAAATCTATGACATGAAAGATTCACTGAGAGTTCCAACCAGCATGTTTTTGCATGGAACTTTATGACGTTAAATTTCATCGAGGTTTCTAATAGCTGTATAGCGTTATAGAACTCTATGATATGAAGGCTTACTGAGAGTTTCAGAGAGTTACCTCTTTTGAATCTTTCATATTTGACTTTTATATTATAAAATGTTTTGTCAAAATTTATATGGTATGAATCCTTCATTGAGAGTTCTTTAATTTATGTACCACCATATTTTACCAGTATTGTTTTCCAAGAGTATATGGCTTATATATTTATACTTTTAAATGATTATATATCAGGCGAACATGCAATGTAAATGACTTTTTTTGTAATTGCAGTCCAATTGTATGGCTTACGTGTACTTAAAATTGATGCAAAAGCATGATTCTTGTTTTGTTGTTTACAAATAAAACCACTATTAAGATTGATGTTTTGTTTGATTATTAGTTACTATATATTAAAAATCACTTTCAAAATAAGTTATATAAACAATCACCCAACAATACCTGTTAAGGCACCGTTCCGGACGACAGACGAAAATGTTATCAAAGCTAACCCCGACTTATAGACAAGTTAGCTGAAATGTAAACGTATCTTCTCACGCTTGTTTGTTTGTTTGTTTGAATGGTGTTTTAACGCCACTTTTAGCAATTTTTCAGCTATACGTGGCGTCCAGTTTTTATTGGGGGAGGAAACAAGAGTACCCGGAGAGAACCCCGACCTGCTGGCAATCCTTGCGCTTGTTTGTGGAATCATTTGGAGCCGTTTAGGTTTTCTATATTCTATGTGCTGATTTTAAATGAAATGAGCCTTCATATCTGTCTTTATTTGCTACATTTGCTTTAAACAGATAGCACCTGTTATTACTTTGAGTAAACCAGTGGCATTACCAAGAAATAAGGGAGGCAAAAGTAGTGTTTTAAGTACTTGAACAATATCAAACATCAATGCTAAGCGAATTGAGGTTTATTCGAAACTAACCATGTCAAGCTCTTAAAATTTGCATGGCCGCATTTCTGCGCTGCACATTGTGCAGTTGTAACAGTTTCAAATTCTAGTACATCAGACAGTCGCTTTATAAGCCCAGGAAAAGTGGCATGTCGATTCCAACAGCCTGCAATGCTGCTATCTACTACTTGTCGATTTTTTTTCAGTTGTTTTTTTATTACAATAATCATTGCGATATTACAGAATATGTGAATCTGATCAGTATTTTCTGAATGATTAGAGGATTTCGTTTGAGAAAAAAAATCTTCTTAGCGATTTATTTAACCGAGATTGTAGTCTTAGTCCATTTTTCATCTTAAACGATTGTTATACAGGACAATGACCTCGAGCAGCAAGCGTGCCACGTGGCAACTGCTTACCCTTCCAGAGTTAATTTTACCTAAATTTATATTTGTTCGTCTCTATTTCCATAATTAAAAAACCACAATTTAACACCCGCTTCAAAACAGTAACGACCAAGATAATCATTATCAATATCAACTTATTTTTTGTCCCAGGGACCATATTGGTATAGTATGAAAGCAATCAGCCAATATGCTAAAAATGTTGACACCGGTAACTGTCTACAGGGAAATAAGAAAACGAGAACGCCGTCGACAGATTCCTACCACAATACAAACGCAAAAATGTCGTTTAGTTACAATAATTGATTGTTTGATCTTGACGGAAATAACAAGTGTGGACACAGAAAAATGTCTCGACTGCATCCCGTATCAGTCAAGAAAATAAAATGTAAACCGCATTATAGTCATATAATGCATGGTCTGTGGAAATCAACCCAATTTAAAAACTAACAGACACTGGACCGTGAAATTGAGGTCACTGTCAGACATCGACAACCTACATACAAGTACCAAATATTGTCATTCTGTTATACATGGTTACTGAGAAACTGACTCAATACAATAACCTTAACGTAGTTACTGGACCTAAAAATTTAGGTCAAGTTCAGATAACACCTACCAGACTGTCATATTCCTTTCATTAGTAACCTATATACCAAAAAGTGTCATCCTACCATGCATGGTTAATGAGGACCGTGAAACTAAGGTCAGATGACCGACTGACAAGAACTCAACGTACGCAACCACTGGACCACATTTGCTTAATCTATAGCTTAAGCTTGCAAAGATATAAAGCAAAATATCAAGTGTTAACGCCTCAGCCGCCGAATTTCCATATACACGTATATAAACGTCTAGCCTCCAGAGTACAGCCAAGTGGTAATGTTCCTCGACTGTTGACGATTTATTGCATCGATGTTTATCCTCACTTTAAGAACATATAATCTCAATTGTCATTGCATTCGGGTTTTATTGGTTGAGGAAGCCAGGATTTCCGGAGAAAAGCCCAACCTTTGGCAAAAAAAATGGCAATCCTTATCGGTTGAGGTTTCATTATATGATGTTACTGCTATAAAACAAACACACACAAAAACAACAGAACACCAACATATTAATTATGGATTTCACATTGTAATTAAAATATTATTTGAAAACTAAAGAGATTCAAAAATCAAGAAATAAATAAAACAAAACAAACAAAAATATATTGCATTCTTCCATGCTATCCAAAGTGTCACAATTCCTACACCAAAAAAAAACTTTTTTGACAGTTCATATTGTACAATTATTAGAAGAGAATTGACTTTCTTGAAAAACAAACGTTTAAATAGGTAATTTAATATTTATAAATACATTTGCTTTTGTAAATAGCACAAATACACTGAAAGACAACCAACATTGTCTGGTAGTAGCTGACATTGATCTTTCACAGCCATCTAAGACCTTATGTAAACTAAAACTAGTAATCTCATTATGACCCAATGCAAGACATTTTGAGCTAATGGTTGTTTTCTTAAAAACTCAAGCCAACATAACAGCAAATTAGATCTTTTAAAATTACCCTATTGCACTCCAGCTAAAAAGACAAATACTTTACATTTTCATTTGATTTAACAATTGCTACATTATCCTATAAAAGCTTCAGGCA
The DNA here is from genome assembly GCA_944474755.1 of Limnoperna fortunei. Lineage (NCBI taxonomy): Eukaryota > Metazoa > Mollusca > Bivalvia > Mytilida > Modiolidae > Limnoperna > Limnoperna fortunei. The sequence continues at coordinate 56,434,229 of OX104114.1, read as the reverse complement.
TTCTCATTATATTTTACTTGTATGCATATGGCTACTACCAGACAATATAATAATGCAGTTTTTAGTGCTTCCAATTTACTTTTAGAAGTCTCCAGCATGTTTAGAAGACTCAACAGAGCCTTGCCTTCTCAAAGTGCCTTGGGCAAAAATAAATAGCAAGCTCTTAGCCGCATGATTGTTTTGAGTCTGTATTTATTAGTTTTAAACTTAAAAATCCTTGTCTTTGTGTATTATTTGACATACATTAGAACTAAATCACAGTTACCTACTACTAAGTGAAAGAAAATTAAATCCCTGCTTTAGTTAGACATTGAGCTATTACAGATTTCTGCAAAAGTAGTTGCCATAAATAAATACAAATATTTACCCCTGTTTTCATCATGCAATTTTATCACACAATAGGAAGACTCTCCATAAACTGGACAAATTTCTGTGTCGTTATATCCTAGTAATTCAGACTTAGCTAGAAAATTGTTTTATCTTAGAAAATCATTAAAACTTTATTGAAATATTCTGCTATTGGACAAGTGCCTAGTAATTTCCAGAACCTTTAAAATTTATTAATGATTTCTTAAAAGGAAGCTTGAAACAACATACAATAATTCATTTAGGTTATTTAGTTAAATGGGCAATTCAGAAACGAAAAAAAGGCCAGAACACCTTATTAACAAATGTTTTTAAATAATTTCAAATCGGTTTTGCACAAAGTGCTGTTCTTGAAGAACAGATACCAGGATATAAACAGAAAACCAGTCTACCAAACCACACTATATCAATGTGAATATCACATGTCTGTTTCTTTGGTGAAATTACGATGTTACAATACATGTGTAATGAAAACTAATAACATATGTTCTGGATACACAACAAAAAACGACATTATAATAATATACATATATTGCAGTACTGTTTTCTTTATAAACTTTTAACAAAATATACAAAGCTAATGAACATTCAAACAAAAACTTACATGATTTTAGTACATGAGATACGTACATGAATAATTGGTCTTGAAGACACTTCAGCAACTTTGTAATTAAGCATAACAACTCTCCTAATTTTTTACAAAGTCAGCCACCTTTCTGGGTGTTATTGCTCTTTTTAGATATAATAACACTATGACATCAGATAAAGCATTTTGTAAAAAGAAAACTGAACAAAATGTTGTAAACAAAAAGAAAATAATAGCTATAGTAATTTTTCAGAGAAATACCAATTTGCCCATGATAAATATACTTCAACAGTGCCATTTTGGTTATAAGTCAAATAATGACTGAAGACAGGAATGTTTTCATAATATCTTATATCTTGGTACTATTTTGGTTGAATTTAATTGGAAACAGTTTACCAAAAAGCAAATAATCATTTGAATATAATGTAAAACATAACACTTTCTTACTAAATTAACTTGAAATAAATCACAACCAACAAGTATAGCCACATTACACCCTGAAGGTTAGCACCAAATCAGCACTGCAGTAAAACATATAATACATATCTGCCCAGTTTATTCCGAATGGCAAAAAAATGTCTATGAAACTTTTGAAATCTTGTATTTACTTAAGTTGTTAATCTTAAATTCCATATGCCCCACACAACCTGCAATAATGAAGTTGTGAAATTTTACAAAAGGAATAGACCTAACAATGTTGTCAATGAGTTCTAAAAAAAGACAATTAAAAAAGGTTTTTAGTTACTTCTTTTGCACAATACAACAATAGATTTAGCATGTAAATCAATAGTTACATGAATTTCAATTTAAAAATGTAACCGTCTTCAATTACTCTAACAAAATGCCCAAACGCTTCATACAAAACAAAAATTACTTATTTTTATAATAAGGACTGGTTTCCAAAATACTAATCCATGATATTTTTTTCATGAAAACTGATATTCATACTTTTCCTACTTTACAGTTATTTAATGAAACATTTACAGTATTGCCCAATACTCATTCATGAAACACATAATATTTAATTTTGTATAGTAATCAATTTCAAAAATTTCTTCAAAAACCTTATTCTCCTATTATAGCATTAAACACAAAAAGTAAAATTTTTGTATTTTGAGAAAAACAACCCTGCATTATAAAAAGGGTAGAATAATACATTCATTCTTTAAATCAATGGAATGAAGAAATGGCAGTATAAAATTATGCAGTAAAACCTGACTGATTCAAAAGAATCTTGTTCAAATTATTTAGGAATACGTAAAACAACATTATCAGGAACAAGATATAATTGTTTTTTCTTAGTGTCTCATGTTTTGTCACAAACTCCACTAAACTGAGTTTAGGTTTTTTCTATATGGGACTAAAATAGCAATACGATTACTTAGTCTTCAATCAAATGATACACATCAAAGGCACATTAAGTTGTTTTGGAATGGTTACCTTTTGTTGGTATACTTCAATATAGACAATTTGAAACAGTCATCACTTCAATTTTCAATGGTGAATTATTTTTTACATAGATTTATGAATTACACATTATTAGTTGGAAACGTATAATCAATTTTCCAACCCTGGTCTTTATAAATGTGCCTTCTATGGGTACCATTTTAAAAGTCCTGTTAATACATTTGTATTTTACAAAGAAAAGAAGTCTATTTTGACAAATTAAAAAGCTATAAACTAAACAAGTAATGGAATGAAAATGAAGTTGATTTGTCATGTAGTGCAATGAATAAATACGATAGCTAAGTAAATGTTGCAACTAAAGAAAAGCGCTAGGATTGGCTAATGGGTCTTTCTGATTTCTGTATCTCATGGCAATCATCACTCCAAAAATCTGCAAAATAGAAAACAAATCTAGGCTGACTTTGGTGTTCTCACATACAAGCAACCACATAAATGGAGAAAATCAACAAATATGATCATGATGATATTAACAACAAATTATATGTTAATGCAACTTCATAAATCATGCCACATGCATCAGCACTGCTACAAAAAGTTAACAAACTACATTTTACCAAAATATCCTTGCAAGTTTCTATGCCGTCTTAAACCGCATTTAAAACATTTAGTTAAAAAAATGTCACAACATGTATACTAGTGTTCAATAAGCTCATTTATTTCTATATAGAGATTCTGAAACATGATGCAATAATTTAAACTTATACACTTAGTCTTATAAAATTTATGAAAAATTATATATACAAACAATTATCCTCCCAAGTCTGGGATCTAAGTCCACACTGCAAGGGACTGAGGAATTGAGCATGTCCTGTAGAATCCCTGATGTGGGTGAAACATTAAGTTTTATTAAGAAGAATCTATTGTGTTAAAATTAAACTGTTAGTGTGCTATAAGGTGGCAAGATTACTACTAGTGTGTTATGTCCTATTTCCTGCATAAAATATTACAAGATTCTATATTTGCAATAAATGTATTTGGATTCTTCCTTACATTTTAAAGAATAACTAGAGGCTCCCAACAACTCTGAACTACATTGACAAAAAATCTACATTTAGAACAGAATAAATGATAATGATAATCAAAAGTTTGGAATAACTACCGGTAGTTCAAATGTGAGACTGCATGTGATTCCAGAAACAATGATAAATAAGAATTCAATTTGGTGATCGTGTTTGTTCTTGCCAAAATAAGGGATCTCTAAATTAGAAATTAGATTTTTAGTATTTAGTCAATCAGAAGACAAAATTTGCTGTGTTTTGTCATTTTGAAAACAAAATAAGGAATCTTTGTAGACCTTAGAAACATATTTAGTTCCAAGCTGTAAAACATTTGGACAAAGATTTTGAATATTCACATGATCAAACACTGAAATATGTATGGAAGGGCTATGTTAACTGCCAGTTGAAATAAAGGATCTTTGTAGACAACCTCACAAACATGGTTTGATGCATAGTTTGTCTTCAAATGGACTAGGCAGAATTTTACTGCCGTTTTAATCCAATGTTAATTTTGTGATTTGTTGGATTAAAACCAAAAAAAAAAAAAGCAAGGGTACGATTAATTGTTCTACAATTAGACAAGCTGCTTCAAAGTAGAAGTTTATTGACCAGCAGACAATAATGGAGAAAAGATTATGGTGATAGCTTCCACTTTCAGTAATATGATCTACAGATGTTAAAAGACAAGTTTTGATTAACAGCAATGGTCTACATTGAAATTAGTATCAAAGCAATAAAAAATTGTCACCATTCTTGTTTTAGTTAATACCCGGTAATCATGAGAGGCTGCAGTCAAATTATAACAATTTGACATTCATTTGAGCAGAAAAACATTTTTACCCTTTCAGCGATGTTTGTAAATATTTGTTTTACATTACGGTTTTACTGCATTCACAGCATTCACAGTTTCTGGTTCATACAAGAACTTGTAATTTACTGAGTGATATACACTAATTACGGATAATCTAAGTAAATTAGAAGAGAACCTTTACCAACAACCCCACAATATTGTAATAAAAAGTCGAGACATGTACTGATTTTTTAAAAATCTATCAGTAAGTTGCAGAAAACCATAGGTGATTCTCTTTCTTTTTAAAGTCTTATTGTCAAATCTACCTGCAGAAGCGAGCAAATGAAATACTTTTTTCTCAAAAAACAACAAAATAAAACCTGTAAAACTACATAAAAAAGCTATAAACCAAACCTGTTAAAATAAAGAAATAAGAAGTGACATGCAGAAATAAAAAACAGAAATTCTCACCCTTAATTTTTTCACTGTAAATACTGGGAGTAATATTTGACTTTTCCCTAAAACGGCTGACCTGTACTTTTTGTGGATGTGAGTTAGGGTAAGCAGAATCCTCAATTGCATAAACAAAATATTGATGACTTTTCCATGAGTTTTTCAGTGTTTTTTGTTTTAGTTGTAATAGTAACTTAACTTCGATCATAATTGCTACTTTATAATAAATGTAATATCTGCAGTTCATTTTTACTTTTCCTTTTTTTGTAGAAATGCACACCTAAAGTAACATCATCTACACCTCTGAAAAATTATTAGATGTGCTCGTGGAGAAAACACAAATAACAATATGTCGCCTACAGCCCCCTAGCCTATCCCAATTTATCAAGCCATCAGACCTAAATTAATGTCAGCTAAAATTTAAAAAACCTATATGACTATTAATATTAAAAAAAAAATTTTCCAACAGCATTATGTTTCATTGAGATAAGATTTTATTGTATATAGCTGAACTCCATAAAACTGCCAAATCTGAAAAATTCCCACCTTTACATGGTTACAAATTAAACTGACGGATACAAAGAGAAAGTCAAATGTTACTATAAGGATACAGGCATATATAATTTAAATGAGAATCTCTGTAAATAAAAATTGAAATAAGGATTAAGGATTAGCTAATCACCACCAAACATACAGTGTTAGTACATACGATTGTTATAGAAACGAGCTAGGATTAGCTCTAGGATCTTTTTGGTTTCTATAACGAATTGTAATCCAAACACCAATAATCTGAAACACACAAAAATATTTACAGTTCATTCAACAATCAATGTGAAACTAATCTCCCAAGTCAACACTTCAACAAATCTACAGATTTTGTTGAAGCTGACATGAACATTAAAACATGTACAAGTATCCAGGCACTATGCTAAAGTCTACGGCAGGCAAAGTTAGCACAAATTTGCCAAATCAATTTATTTTAAAAGTTCTGTCATAACATCATTTTTCCTTTAAAGATAAATACAGAATGAGTGCATGTAATAGATGATAGCAGAGATTTATTCAAAAGTAAACTCTTTAACTTGTTGTTTGCTTGATCACACTGATCTTAAATAAAACAAGATTATTATACAGATGTATCTATATGTAAAGTAAAATATCAGGAAAGCAAGAACTGAGTCAATCATAAAAATCACAAAAGTCTGAAATGACCTGGTTGCAAAGCAAGTGTGCCAATAAATAGAAAATGGTTTACAATTTTTTGTAAGAAGGTTTTGAGTTTGTTAAAAAAAAACATGTAGAAGATGTTGATAACACAAAATAGGTTCTATCTTCTGCAAATGTTTTGAAAAATGACTAAGTTCCAAAAGTATGAAAAATTAGGAAAAAAATCCTCAAACAATTGCATAATAGCAGGTACACAACTTCAATACATGTGCAATCTTTCTGAGAAGTTTCAGATCTACCTTCCGCCTCGCCATCCATCTTTACCATACTATAACCCAGGTTTGCAATTTGTGCAACCCGGCAAAAAATTTTTTACAGTACAATAAATATGACATGTACAAAACGTACATGTAGCTGCAGGTATATCAATGGTCTGGGTCGTCAGTTATAATTGGGGTACTCAGCGAAAGAAAACAGTCTGCTGTATATAAATACATGTACTAGTACCCAAACTAGAGGCTCCCAGGAGCCTGTATCGCTCACCTGAACCTGAAACCAAGCAACTCTTTTTTATCCAGCTTTTCTTTCCTATAAGGAATTGTCCAACACATGCAAAAATCAATTTAACCTCTTAACAGAAATAACTCCTATAAAGAGGAACTTTTGATGCATAGGAGGGAGGTTTACTTCAAATTTGCTGTATCTGCTATGCCTTTTTAACTATCAGCCAAAAACTATCTTGACCTGCCCCCCCCCCCCCCCCTTTCTATTGTAAGCGAAAGTAGCCATTTTTTTGTCAGCTTTCATGATTTGCACACTTTGGTAGAGAACATCCTAAAGATGATGTGTGCAATGATTCAAAGCAGTCCTTTCATTGGTTAAAGAGGAGAAGATTTTTACAATCAATTAAAATTCATTAAAAAAATGTTCATAGAGAATAACTCCTAAAACAGTTCATCAGACAATCTTGACCCTTAGTCATTGTTGTAGCTCTCATAGAGTTGAATAATAAAGCAATGCAAACTTTAAAGTTCTAATAATTTTCAACATTTTTAGGAAAAAATGGTACAAATCATCAAGGGCAATAACTCCTACAAGGAGTTGTTGTACAACTTCAACTAAATGGAGAGTTTAGTAGAGCTTTTGATAAAGAAAACGGAGGGTCTCCTTGGTTTTCTAACTATAAGCCAAAAACTGTATTTTGACCTCCCTGTTCTATTTTTAGCTCACCTGACCCAAAGGGTCATGTGAGCTATTGTTATCACTTTGCGTCCGTCGGCGTCGTCGTCGTCGTCGGCGTCTGTAAACTTTTTACATTTTAATCTTCTTCTCTGAAACCACTTGGCCAATTGAAACCAAACTTGGCCATAATGTTCATTGGATGGACCTTTACAAAGTTTGTGTTTTTTATTTTGATTGGTAAACCAATATGGCCGCCACCTCAAGACTTAGTTTAACATAGGACCCTATGGGAAAAAAGTTAAAAAGGGCTTCTTCTCTGAAACCGTTTAACCAATCAAAACAAAACTTACTAGCAATATTGTTTGGATGGTCCTCTATAAAGTTTGTGTTTTTGATGGGAATTGGAAATTCAAAATGGCCGCCACCGCAGGACTTAGTTTAACATAGAACCCTATGGGAAAAAGTTTTAAAAGGCTTCTTCTCTGAAACCGGTTAATCAATGGAAACAAAAACTTACTAGCAATATTGTTTGGATGGTCCTCTATAAAGTTTGTGTTTTTTATGGCAATTGGAAATTCAAAATGGCTGCCACCGCAGGACTTAATTTAACATAGGACCCTATGGGAAAAAGTTTGAAAGGCTTCTTTTCTGAAACCAGTCAACCAATCGAAACAAAACTTACTAGCAATATTGTTTGGATGGTCCTCTATAAAGTTAATGTTTTTTATCCCAATCGGAAATTCAAAATGGCCACCACCGCAGGACTTGGTTTAACATTCGACCCTATGAGAAAAAAGTTTAAAAGGGCTTCTTCTCTGAAACCGTTTAACCAATCAAAACAAAACTTTCTAGCAATATTGTTTGGATGGTCCTCTATAAAGTTTATGTTTTTTATGGCAATTGGAAATTCAAAATGGCCGCTACCGCAGGACTTAGTTTAACATAGGACCCTATGGGAAAAAGTTTTTAAAGGCTGCTTCTCTGAAACCGGTTAATCAATGGAAACAAAAACTTACTAGCAATATTGTTTGGATGGTCCTCTATAAAGTTTATGTTTTTTATGGCAATTGGAAATTCAAAATGGCCGCTACCGCAGGACTTAGTTTAACATAGGACCCTATGGGAAAAAGTTTTTAAAGGCTTCTTCTCTGAAACAGGTTAATCAATGGAAACAAAAACTTACTAGCAATATTGTTTGGATGGTCCTTTATAAAGTTTATGTTTTTTATGGCAATTGGAAATTCAAAATGGCCACCACGGCGCAGGACTTGGTTTAACATAGGACCCTATGGGCAAATAAAAAAAATCTTCTCTATACAACCGGTTAACCAATGAAACAAAGCTTTCTAGTAATATTGTTTGGATGGTCCTATTTAAAGTTTATTGAAAATTACAGGACTTAGTTTAACATCAGGGAAATGCCATCTTCATTGCCTATAAAATCAGGTGAGCGATACAGGCTCTTAAGAGCCTCTGGTTAGCCATGGTGGCCCATGTTGGTTAATCTGCAGCCATGGTTTGTGCAAATTTGGTAGAGGACATTTGACTGATAATGTGTACAAAGTTGCAAGGCAGTCCTTTCAGTGGTTTCAGAGGAAAAGATTTTTTAAAATCAATTAAAGCCAATTAAAAAAAAACAGTTCAATTGGATTAACTCCAAAACGGTTAATCAGACAATCTTGACCCTTAAGTCATTTTTGTACCTTTCATAGAGCAGAACAGTTAGGCATTGCTAATAATTTTCAAGATTTTGAGGCAAAAATGGCAAAAATCATCAATTTCGACAATTAAAGAGCAATGACTCCTACAAGGAGTCATTATTCAACCAAAGTCTTTTGTAGAGCTTTTGATGCTGAAGAAGGAATGTCTCTTTGGTTTTCCTGTATCTATTATTCATTTTTTAACAATAAGCCAAAAACTGTATTTTGACCCCCATGTTCTTGTTTTAGCCATGGTGGCCATGTTGGTTAATCTGTGGCCATGATTTGTGCAAACTTGGCAGAGGACATTTAACTGATGATGTATGAAGTTTCAAAGCAATCCCTTCAGGGGTTTTAGAGGAAGAGATTTTAAAAGTTAACAATGACGAAAACAGATGACGACAGACGAGGACAGACGCTAAGTGATGGCAATGGCTCACCTGACCCGAACTAAAAAAAGAACAAAACAAATAATAGTACACTACAGAAGGTACTACTTAAAATTCAATACGTTATATCCTTCTAAAAACTACTTGTACTGATATGACAAGATTCTTAGTTTATTTCCAGATTAAGTAAACTTTACAAATACATGTTAAAGAATTGGCAGAGAAAACAAATGAATGGTGGCCCAAAATACTGAATTTTCTACAGCTATAAATAGCACAAACACCTGAAGCATGTAACATGTAGATAACACAGCAACAGGGCTAAGGAAAAAATATTTTCAAATTTATTTTTTAAATGAAATATTTTTCACAAAAATGATAGTTCTATTCCTCACTAATATGTTCCATTTAAAATTTCATCTAAGCAAACCAATTAAACTGGTACAAAATGTAACTCTTTGACTATATTTATTGATTCAACATTAAAATTTACAAATTAACAACTGCCTCTATCAAGTGGATAAATATTAAAATGTTGAGGCATGTTAGAACCTATGTTATTTTTAGCCTGCTTTTATAACAAACAAGTATTCATTGCGGAGAAAAAATCGGTAAACAGGAAGTAGGAGACATAGAGGTCTGAAAAAAAAATCCCACAATATGGCATGAACATATAAAGTTTTGAAAACAAATTTCAGTACTGAATTATTCATAGCTGCTGAGAAAATGTGACAGAAAATGGTTAACTGCAGCTGAAAATTGAATGTCGATAAACAGGAATGAATCCCAAAATATGGCATGATACCGACAAAATTTCAGTAGTGTATCAATTATCATTGCTGAGAAATATGTGACATAAAATGGTTACAGACAGATGCTCACACTTACACACACAAACCAAAAACAGTATTACCCTATCCCTTATGGGGAGTTGGGGTATAATGATGTATTAAATTTACCTCTGTAAAACTAAAGAACAGTCCAATGCCACCTGTTAATGAAAAGGCATCACGAATGTTTTCTTTCATTTCTACAAGACAAGGAGAGCAAACAGATCGCTCTTTGACTGGAAGTGGAACAAACGGATTCCCACATGCAGGGTCTTTTATAATGGTACTGTTGCTGCAACAGGTCAACTGAAATGTACAAATAAATTTGTGTTTACTGCATGTATTAAAAAGATTAAACAAACAACAAGCAAGACATGACTAGACCCATTATGTTTCAGGTTATTATCTTCTTGTTTATTAATGAGTGATGTGGCAGGTTAATCTTCCAAGATGGGGCTTTTAAAGTTTAATACATGCACCTAACCCATGGCAGGCAGCGTCCACAGCCATGACGTTTTCTAACTCAGTTTTTGTCCAATTTTCATGACACTTGGGGAAAATGTTTATGAGCATAATATCTCAGTCAAGTTTGATAACTAGCCAAATTGCATAAGCCGCTTCAGAGTTGTGGACCTTTTATTAATACAAAAAATGGAATTTTCCTGGTCGACTTTCTAACTCAAACAGTTTTCCGATCTTCATGAAAATTGAGAAAAATGTTTATGGGAAATAATATCGCGACCAAGATTCATAACCAGCCAAATTGCTTCAGCCACTCCAGAGTTATGTCCCCTTATTTACCAACACAATACAAAAATGTCAAATTTTCGATGGACCTATTGTGTGGCACTTAGGCTCTTGTTTAAAATCGGCAAGGTAGTTGGTGATCTTTTCTTTCCTATAGAATGAACACCTGAAAATTGCAAAAAATTTTCAGTTTTAGGAGTATATTTTGGTGCACACACTTCCAGTTCTAAGCTAGAAAAAACTGTGAGCAATGCTCACTAATTATTTTCACCCCCGCCCCCCCCCCCCCCCCCACTCCCTCCTTACCAGTGCTTCATATCATTCTGGTCAATATTTAGTGCACAATGGCACCATGAGACAAAGATTATGTGTAATTTTCATCAAATTCCATTCAGTAGTGTAGAAGGAGTTGGGCATAAGAAAAAGTGTAATGGACAGACAGACACCCCATCACTCTGTATATTTTACAGACCAGAACAAGTTAACAACCATAAATCAAAGGATACAGAGATTGACAAAGTATATATTTTTCACATGAAGTAATTTCGGATGTTTTCATTCATTTTTTCCAAAATGATGTCAGCATGTAACAGTTAACTGTAACTCCTTCCGGAACGACTGTTTCATGCTCAAGAACGATGCGCAGTGTCTACTGTATACTTGGAACTCTTTTTGAAGTTGACATATTGTTTCTTTCGATTTATCATATTTGTTTGGAAAAAAATAATCAGAGGGAATTTTTATTTACTACTTTTACAAAATAAGTGGTCAAATCAGTGGACATTGGTTTGCTGAATATGATGCTGTAAAAAAAAATCGAAGCTGAAGTGTACATATTTTTTTTAATACCTTTTCACAAGTTGGATGATAAGGTGCTATGGTGGGGTCTGCAAATCCACAACAGTTGTATTTTGTTTGCACAGTCGCCAGGGATTCGTTACTTGCAGCTATCCATGCCTGTTGTGCTAAATAACTGCGCTGAGAATCATTTACTGCAAGGCATAGACAGGCCATAGAAAATTGAAACAGGAACAGTAAAAATAATATTACCATATACTGGTTCTTGTTAAGATTATACATATATCAGATACATACATATGCCTGCCTAGCACAAGGTATACGCTCGGAGAAAATGTCTGCAGTTATTACAAGTATAGTATTAAAAATAGCAAAGAAAACCAACCGAACAACAAGAGCCAAAAGTAAAGGGACATGCAGTAACAAATCCAGATATAGACAAATGCAACACAAAAACCAAAAACACAAAAAACACAGAGTGACCTGAACCCCAAAACTAGAGGCTCCCAGGAGCCAGTATCGCTCATCTGAACCTGAAACCAAACAACCCCTTTTTATCCAGCTGTTGTTTCCTACAAGGAATTGCCCAACACTTTTGCAAAAGTCATTAATTTTGATTTTTTAAGGAAAATAACTCCTATAAGGAGGAGCTTTTGATGCTAAGAGGGAGAAGGGAGTTTCACTTCAAATTTTCTGTACCTGTTATACTTTTTTGACTATCAGCTGAAAGAAAACTCTCTTGATCCCCCACCCTTTTCTATTTTAAGCCAACGTAGCTACTAGTATGTAGGTAGTCAGCTGTCATGATTTGCACAATTTTGGTAGAGGAAATCCTAAAGATGATGTGTGCATTGTTTCAAAGCAGTCCTTTAATTGGTTAAAAAGGAGATGATTTTTTAAAAACGATTAAAATTTATTAAAAAAATTTTCAAGGAGAATAATTCCTAACGGTTCATCAGACAATCTTGACTCTTAGTCATTTTTGTAGCCCTCATAGAGCAGAACAATTAAGCCATGCTAACTTTTTCTCTAGTTCTAAAAAATTTCAATATTTTGAGGCAAAAATGTCAAAAATAATCAATTTCGACAAAGTGCAATAACTCCTATAAGGAGTCATCATACAACTTAGAAACAACGGAGTGTTTCGTAGAGCTTTCGATGGCGATGAAGGCATGTCTCTTCGGTTTTCCTGTATCTGCTATACTTTTTGAACTATAAGCCAAAAACTGTATTTTGACTCCTCCCCCAACCATTCTATTTTTAGCCATGGCAGCCATGTTGGTTTATCAGCAGCCGTGGTTTGTGCAAGCATGGTTGAGGACATTTGAAAAATGATGTGTACAAAGATTCAAAGCAGTACTTTCAGTGGTTTCAGAGGAGAAGATTTTTAAAAATCAATTAAAACCGATTAAAAAAAACTGTTCAAGAAGAAGTTACTCTTAAACGGTTAATCAGACAATCTTGACTCTAAAGCTATTTTTGTAGCTCTCATAGAGCAGAACAATTAAGCAATGCTAACTTTTTCTCTAGTTCTAATAATTTTCAAGATTTTGGGGCAAAAATGGCAAAAATCATCAATTTCGACAATAACTCCTACAAGTAGTCGTAATACAACTTTAACCCAATGGAGTGTTTTGTAAAGCTTTTGATGCTGAAGAAGGAAAATCTCTTCGGTTTTCCTGTATCTGTTATACTTTTTGAACTATAAGCCAAAAACTGTATTTTGACCCCCTGTTCTATTTTTAGCCATGGTGGCCATGTTAGTTGGTCTGAGGCCATGATTTGTGCAAACTTGGTAAAGGACATTTTACTGATGATGTGTGCAAAGTTTCAAAGCAATCCCTTCAGTGGTTTTGGAGGAAAAGATTTTTAAAGTTAACGACGATAACGACGAACAACGACGATGATGGACGCCAAGTGATGGCAATAGCTCAAATGACACTTAGGGTCAAGTGAGCTAAAAAACCATGGGTTCACTCAGGTTCTCCAAACAAGTAAGCAGTGCCTGATTCTTGTTAGACACCCGTCGAGTTACTCATTGTCATGTCTATGGAAAAGTCAAACCCAGGAATAGGCAACACTACCTGACTCAGCAAAAATGTCACATCGTATTTAAGACACTGATTTCCCATAACAATCAATTAAGTCATGGTGACGACTATTGAACTTCTGGAGAGATAACATCAACATAGGTACAACAAACCCTTGTTTGAGTAGTTTAGCAGTCAACAGCAGTGATCGGCCTAGAAAATTGGAATACAGATCGCAGGATCTAGAATAAGGTATAAGTTGTGAAATGAACACACCATATGCTGGAGTATATGGAATGTTGCTGTTTATGAACTGGAAGTTGACATGGAAAGTTGAAGTCATTACGTTTGTCGTAGAGTCTAGTTTGTAGTTTTCCTGGGTCTATTTCTAGAAGTAGGTATAAGTAAGAGGCTGATCTTAGTGTATTGTTGGTGTCTTGAATTTCAAGCTCGCTAGGGTAAATTGAATGTAAATAGTCACCATATTTAGCATTATTGAGGGACAAAACATCATCAATATAGCGGAATGTTAAATTAAAGGTCTGTGCCAAAGTCTTTTCTTTCTTCTTTAGCAGGCCTTCTAGGAACTCAGTTGTACTAAGTCGTGCTAAGTATACCCCCACTCGACCATTTTTCGGCTAGAAAACCAGGAAGTAGATACCTGACTGACCTGGAAAGAAGAAGCACGGTACAACTCATCATGCTAAAGCTGTGCACCAAATTTGAAATCAATCCCTTCAGTAGAAGCCAAGAAATCTGTTATGAAAATTTGTACCAGACAGACAGACAGACAGATGGACTGACGGACGGACAAGGTGATTGCAATATAGCCCCCTCTCTTACGAGTGGGGGTATAATATTTTAATACTGTTACAATTCAATGAGAAAGAGATCCAGACCTCAAGATGTCTACCAGGTTTTTTGAATTTTTTAACATGTTTAGTATCCACATTTATTTTACTCCTGTGGAAGAAAGTGTCGCTATATTTTTGAACTGATAAAATAGTGGTCAAGAGTTGCGAAAGTATTTTGGTAGTAGACTTAGACGATCCTGCTAGGAAACGCTGTTTGCATGGATTTTTGTGAAGTTTTGGTATCCAATACAATAAGGGGAGATCACAATCTTCAACTTTGATTTTGAGACCAAAGGAAGCTAATACCAATTTGTGATTTTTATTTATCTCCTCTTTTGAAAGCTCAGTGAATGTGTCAGTAGGATTGCCAAGTGAACTGTCCATGCCTTACTCATTAACTATGTAATGTTTTTTGCAGATAAAAATAATGTTGTTAGGGGCCTTATCTGCTGGCACAACAACATATTTGTCATGGATATCAACCAAATTTTTAGAGCATCAAGATTTCTGAAGATTGATGATGCTTTAGTACTCATAGACCTTCTTAAAGGACTTATTCTTATTTGAATCAATGACCTCAAGGCCTTTACCCACTCGGACAAGGTATCAACCTCCTGGTATACTTGCCTTGCCCATTTTCTGGCATAGTCCTCTATTGAATTTACAGTTATAATTCCAGTTGATGGATTTAGGTTCACGGTCCGTTGGACAAAATATTACTCTAGATATTGAATTGAATTTTTCTGAAACATATATTTCCAAGAGAATTTCCGTAAAAAATTTGAATGGTAGAACCTTGAGGAATGAGTTGAATACCCATTATATTGTATTTATTGTATTTAGTTGTGCTTTTATCTTTTAAATAACTAAATAAACTAGAGGCTCTTAAGAGCCTGTATCGCTCACCTGACTTACAAAAAAACTTTAAAGACAAGACTTTTCTTGCAAATTTTGATATTAAATGCTAGAGTTTTTGTGAAGATGCTGTTTCTATGAATGTTGCCATGTTGAATTTACAATCAGCAGTAGGATAGTTTCTGAGAAGAAGCAGTTTTTATGTTTTTTCATAGGTTAGTATGTTAAGTGATGTTCCATGGTGGCAGCAATCTTGTATTTTGGATCGAAACAAAAAACTCAAACTTGGTAGAGGACCAGATATCCTAAAATCTGCCAAGCGGTTTGTGAGAAAACGAATTTTGAAATCTCAGCCAGTCAGAACGCATTTGCAGCTCTGGCAGCCATGTTAAATTTTTTATCTGGTCAAAACATACTTAAAATAATAAGATTACCATATAAGATTCACTTCTGCATTATGTGGTTAAATTGTGTGGAACAGGGTTACATAGAAAAAGCTGTTTGTATGGTTTTCCCATAGGGACCTATGTTAAGCTGTATTCCACCGTGGTGGCCATCTTGGAATTTGGATCGCCACAAAAAACTCAAATTTTGTAGAGGACCATCTAAGGTACATTTGTGCAATATTTCAAATCAATCTGCTAAGCGGTTTGTAAAATAAAGATTTTTGAAATTTCAGCCAATCAGAACCCATTAGTTGCCCTGGAAGACATGTTCAATTTGCAATTGGCTCAAAAAACTCAAAATAATAAGATAAATACCCATTAATCATTTTTTCTTCATAATTTGGCTTCATTGTGTGGAACAGTTTCAGAGAAGAAGTTGTTTGTATGTTTTTCCCATAGGGTCCTATGTTAAACTAGGTCCTGCGATGGTCGCCTTCTTGGATTTTGGATCGGCACAAAAATCTCAAACTTTGAAAAGGACCACCTAAGGTACATTTCTGCAATATAATTTTTCAAATCAATCTGCCAAGCAGTTTACCAGAAGAAGATTTTTTAATTTTAGCCAATCAGAACGCATTAATGGCCCTGGAAGCCATGTTGAATTTGCAATCGGCTTGAAAAACCCAAAATAATAAGATAATTATCCAACCTTCATTTCCTTATTAATTTGGCTTCATTGTGTGTAACAGTTTCAGAGAAGAAGTTGTTTATATGTTTTTCCCATAGGGTCCTATGTTAAACTATGTCCTGCGATGGCGGCCATCTTGGATTTTGGAACCGCACAAAAAACTCAAACTTTGTAGAGGACCATCTAAGGTACATTTCTGCAAAATTTCAAAGCAATCTGCCAAGCAGTTTATGAGAAGATTTTTGAAATTCAGCCAATCAGAACGCATTAATGGCTCTGGCAACCATGTTTAATATTTGATCAGCACCAAAAACTCAAACTTTGTAAAGAACCACCCAATAAACATTCCTGCCAAGTTTGGTTCCAATTGGCCAAGGGATTTTGGAGAAGAAGATTGAAATGTGAAAAGTTTACGGCCGACAACGACGATGGACATAAGTGATGAGAATAGCTCACACTGACCCTTTGGGTCAGGTGAGCTAAAAATGTAAAGTAATTTATGAAGGTTGTATGCTTGGTGTACATGGTGTAATGTAATACATTTGTTCTTGTAAGTTGTATCTTTAATTTTAATGTATACTTAACTTTACATATTTGTTTCAGCAAGTTTTCACCAGGTTTTCAATGAACAGTTTTCACCAGGTTTTCAATGAACAGTTTTCACCAAGTTTTCAATGTACAGTTCAATGAAAAACCTGGTTATTAGATTCGGGGTAATGGCGGGTGGGCATTTAATCAGGCTGCATCAAACAGGGTTTCCGCTCAATAACTTCAGTTAGGATAAACCAATCTTGCTGAAACTTTGGCAAGCATGCATGAAGACCTAGCGTGGGATTGG
Organism: Limnoperna fortunei; assembly: GCA_944474755.1. NCBI lineage: Eukaryota > Metazoa > Mollusca > Bivalvia > Mytilida > Modiolidae > Limnoperna > Limnoperna fortunei. The sequence continues at coordinate 56,417,105 of OX104114.1, read as the reverse complement.
ATTTGTGGCAGGTCGGATCAAGGTCAAGGTTACCAAAAACAGAAAAACAGTTTCGGGTCAATAACTTCCGTTCGGATAAACCAATCTTGCTGAAACTTCAGATAAAGCAAGCTTGCATGAAGACATAGCTTGGGATTGGATTTCAGGCCAGTCAGGTCAATGTAACTGTTACTAAAAATAAAAAAACAGTTTCCGGTCAATAACTTCAGTTAAGATAATCAATATTGCTGAAACTTTGGACATTACATTGTATAGGAAACTTGCATGAAGACCTAGCTTGGGTTTGAATTTGGGGCCAGTCAGGTCAAGGTCAAGGTCACTGTTAATACAAATACAAAAACAGTTTATTGTTAAATATGTGTAACCTGGTTTTGTGGTATGGGCACGTTTCTTATTCAGCTATATAATATCATCCACTGTTACTAGCAGGGGCATAGCTAGACTGCTGGTAGTTACATTGTAGATTCACAAATCCCCCAACTGGGAACATTTTGAATACAATGGTGCAGTTTGGAGAGTTTTAAGATGCTTTATTTAGTCCTGAAAATGGACAGTTTATTGATTGCTTGTTGTATTCATGTGAATTCAGCCATGTAGTAGCGTATAGGCAGCTACGAGCCTGATTGGCCTATGAAGTTGGATTATCTGCTGAATACCCCAACCTTCTGCAGGAAAATGGGCAATGTTACTTTCAAGCTAGTCCGAGAATCCTCTGCAGTCCAATGCTTTTTTGAAGATCAAAGTCTATAAATGCTAAGGACTGAGAGGATTCACGTTACAATAGAGTCAAGCATACACTGGCCAGTACGACCCAAATTTGCAAACCCATAATTGGCAGGATATTGAGCAAAAGTAGATTACTAACTAACTTAACCACTGTCTCACTGAATCCAGGTCAGGCATATTCTAGTACTACATGTATGTAAATTACTTAAATTTTACTTAAAAATCAGCATGTAGCAATCAACTATGTCTTCTGAAAGAAGATATACTAGTAAACTGTAATATTGTCTCATCTCTACTTTATTTTTTAATTGCCTAAAACATGCAAAAGGGCCTGGTGGTAGGGGAAAACCTTATGAGAAATCATGACTTTTGTACTTTATTTTACTAAATATGTATTCGACTAAAACTAATTGTCATGACATTCAGTTAGTGCCTTATAGATGTAAGCCTTTACAACCCTTGGCTGTACGATTTTTTTTTTAAAAGCCTTCATGATCATGATCGGGTTCAAATGGGTAATTTCTTATGAATCTTTAAAACTTTTTTATGAAAGGTTTTATAAACTGTTTTATGTTTTCAGTAATATCTAACATTAAAACTAAAAATGATTTAAAAAGGATACAAAAAACAGTAAAACTTGATGATGTTTGATGGCTCCAACATATCCAATTACAGCTATCAGCATAAGGAAAACTCCCGAGGCAATGACTCCACCCACTAATGACAAACTAACAACAATAGAAACCACTCGACTGTAGGCAGCAACACCAATGAGTATCAGAGCAACAATCTGTAAAATAAAATAAGTAAAGATTAAATGTAGTTAAAACTCAAATTAAATTCAAATTAAAGGGATCACCAAAACAGCTTTCAAGACATACAAAATCTAACTAGAGGCTCCCAGGAGCCTGTATCGCTCACCTGAACCTGAACCAAACAACAGTTTTTATTCCAGCTTTTCGTTGCTATAAGGAATTGCCCAACACTTCTGCAAAAATCATTAATTTTGACCTTTTAAGGGAAATACTCACTCCTATAAGGAGGAGCTTTTGATGCTTAGAGGGAGAAGGGAGGTTCACTTCAAATTTGCTGTACCTGTTATACTTTTTTAACTGTCAGTCGAAAACTCTCTCGACTCCCACCCCCCCCTCCTTTTTTCATTTTTTCTATTTTAAGCCAACGTAGCTATGTAGGTAGTCAGGTGTCATGATTTGCAAAATTTTGGTAGAGGACGTCCTAAAGATGATGTGTGCAATGTTTCAAAGCAGTCCTTTCATTGGTTAATGAGGAGAAGATTTTTTAAAATCAAGTAAAATTGATTAAAAAAATGTTCAAGGAGAATAATTCCTAAACGGTTCATCAGACAATCTTGACCCTTAAGTCATTTTTGTATCCCTCATAGAGCAGAACAATTAAGCAATGCTAACTTTTTCTCTAGTTCTAATAATTTTTAAGATTTTGAGGCAAAAATGTCAAAAATAATCAATTTGGACAATTAAAGGGCAATAACTCCTATGAGGAGTCATCATACAACTTCAACCCAATGGAGTGTTTCGTAGAGCTTTTGATGCAGATGAAGGCATGTCTCTTTGGTTTTCCTGTATCTGTTACACTTTTTAAATATAAGCCAAAAACTGTATTTTACCCCCCCCCCCCCCCCCGTCCTATTTTTAGCCATGGTGGCCATGTTGATTAATCTGCAGCCATGGTTGGTACAAACTTGGTTGAGGACATTTGACGGATGATGTGTACAAAGTTCAAAGCAGTACTTTCAGTTGTTTCAGAGGAGAAGATTTAAAAAAATCAATTAAAACCAATTAAAAAAAACAGTTCAAGAGGAATAACTCTTAAACGGTTAATCAGACAATCTTGACCCTTAAGTCATTTTTGTTGCCCTCATAGAGCAGAACAATTAAGCAATGCTAACTTTTTCTCTAGTTCTAATAATTTTCAAGATTTTGAGGCAAAAATGGCAAAAATCAACAATTTCGACAATTAAAGGGCAATAACTTCTACAAGGAGTCATCATACAACTTTGACCCAATGGAGTGTTTTGTAGAGCTTAAGATGCTGAAGAAGGCAGGTCTGTTTGGTTTTCCTGTATCTGTTATACTTTTTGAACTACATGTATAAGCAAAAAACTGTATTTTGACCCCCCCTGTTCTATTTTTAGCCATGGTGGCCATGTTGGTTGGTCTGAGGCCATAATTTGGGCAAACTTGGTAGAGGACATTTTACTGATGATGTGTGCAAAGTTTCAAAGCAATCCCTTCAGTGGTTTTGGAGGAGAAGATTTTTGAAGAAAAGTTAACGACGACGACGACGGACGCCAAGTGATGGCAATAGCTCACATGACCCTTCGGGGCAGGTGTGCTAAAAATTACTCTTTCACAACTGTCAAAACAAAAAGTAAGTTTTATGGTTTTATGGAATATGGTTTAATGCACAAATGTTTCCGATGATGCAACATTTTTTCATGCACTCCATATACATGTATTTCCATATTAAACTTGTTTGTTTATTTGTTGAATGTTTCAAACCATTTTCAGCAATTTTTCAGCTACATGTATTATCATGGCCTCAAGTTTGTTGGGGAGGAAGCCAGAGTAGATGGATAAATCATGACTTCCTGTAGGAAAACTGACAATCCTTGTCAATCAAGCACACTCTGTCTGCAATGAGACTCCAGCATGCAACCTCAGTTTTACAGGCATATGTGATCAATAGTAGACTACATGCAATTAACCCGCTTGGCCTAGAAAGCCCCACATCTCTCTTATTTCTCATATAACTGACTAATGTATACATGTAATAGTAGCAAGGCATATGCTAGAATAAATAAGATGACCCAATCTGCCTATTTTTTATTGCATATTATGCTCATTTCAGTTATGTTTAAATACCAGGATAACTCCTCCCCCAAAATGAACCAATTAAATGAATACAGGTGTCATACAGGTATAAATATTTGTAGCATGTACAGCATACATGTACATGTACAATATAAAAAATGTAAACAGCCTTAAAAAATAAGAACTCAAAAATTCATCAATACCACCTTACTTTGGATTTTAAATTATACTAGTATAATCATGATTAAGTATGCAGTCTACATGTATAATGAACTGTTAGGTAAAATAAAACTTCCTATATCTTTTATTTGTTTTCAAACCTGCCGTTATGAAAAAATAAACAATTTTTTTTATACTTGCCAAAAAATGATACAGGCAGCACGATATTAAAAATTTAATACCACTTTTATGTAAGGCTGTACTTTCTTTTTTAGTCAAATAATGTAATTAGAGTTGTCTCTCTTTGTGCACTTAAAGAATTGAATAAGTTTTTAGGCTTTGACCATTACAGTTTCTATTGATTAACATGTTGTGTACAGCTGTAAAACCACTAAATTAGCTTATTACATATATCTAAATTATGAATATGCCTGTTTAATTTTTTATCTAAAAGAATCTGTTTCTTTTCCATTTCTCTTGAATCAATTTAAAAAAAAAACACAAGTTTTATAAGTGCACTACTTTTAGCTAATTGTCAGCTACATGTTTCATACATGTACATGTAGCATACTTTTTTATTGGGATGGAAGATACAGTATATGTACTCAGTATAATGCCCTAAAACTGGCATTCCTTGTCAATTAAAGTTGAGCACCCCTTTCCCTCAGATTGGCTTAATATGCATTTCCAGTGCCAACTTGGTGGTAATTAATAATGGATGTGACTATTAAAAAATAATAGTATATACCCGTACATGTACTAGTACCTAGATCACTGACCACTGAGGTCTATACTACAATATATTATCATAATCTTTTTCTTGTTTAAAAAAAAAGTCACATGGTTCTAGTGCATTATTAGAAATTGATTTCAACATACATGTACATGCATACTTGTATGCTATACTCAAAGTAGATACGATAGTTTAAACACTGATGTTATCTCTATGTATAAACATGAACATGCAAATTACTGTACATGTAGAAGAAATGTATTATAATAGAAATATACGTGTCAGACATGTAAACTATTCTGTACAGGATTAGGAGATCAAATCAATACATTTATATGTTGTAACAATTAAATTTCAACAGAACTTTGTAAACAACTACAATTAAACAACATTATTCAGAACTGACAGGTCACAGATTGGAATTATATGCTTCATTGAATTTGAGGACAAAAACACTTTCTGATCACCCCAAGCATTCAACAATGCAGTCAGCTGTGACCAATTTAATTATTTAACAATACAAAGGAATCCCACATGTCCATTTAACATGTATATACAGTGTCAACATATGTTTTTATTGATTATTTCCCCCAGAATGCCTCATTTTATTACATGTGTACTTTTTGTTAATTAATTGTTTAAAAAAAAATTTAGAGAGATTGTGAATATAAAGATATTAGTTATTAAAAGAGGGGAGCTACATGAATAATTAAGATTTTGCTGGTCAGTTTATAATGAGTTCAATACACATACTTGGGAATTAGTTCATGATCAATTCACCTTGTTAACCAGTAGAGTATGGTCCCTTTGAATGTCTCTTGATTGATACTTTCACTACAAACACCAAAACCTTAATTCCCGCAGAAAACCTTAATCTCCGGTGGAAAACCTTAATTTTTTAAGGAGTCCCAATAAAATTAAGTGTTGGTTTTTTAAATTAAGGTTGTCCCCTGGAAATTAAGGTTTTCCCTCGGAGATTAAGGTTTTCCCACGGAGATCAAGGTTTTTTGTTGATTGGACCCCTGGGTCGGTTTTAAGCCCTCTGGCATTGTTGTTGATAACGATCATCAGTTACTCTGCATATACTGTTCTGTAGATGTATGACAATGGTTATAAACCTATATATTTATGTATAAAATTAATTCTTGTCGAAAATAAATACATGTATGTACGAAAATCCAAATGAACGTGAATGCATTTTCTATCAACCTTATTTCAGAAAAGGCGTGTATTTAAAAATTATTACTATACAAATTATTAAAATATAATTTTTCAAGTTACCGTTAAGTTATTATTTTTCCATTTGAAGATAGGTAGGTAAGAAATATAGAGGATTCAATACACGGACCAAACTTGCAATACACATCCGCCATACTGTTTTGTTTACCTGTACAAAAATGAAAGGAATAAAGGAAGGATCTTATCTTGGCTATATCTGTATCTGTTTGGGTTACGTTGTAGTATCCAATACTATCTTTTATACAACGGATATTTAATTATTTTATTAAATTAATTTTTTTATTCGCAGGTTTATGGTAAGTTTATGATATTCATATTATTGTTCAAAAAATCTAACATGTTGTTTCTTTTGCATTTTTAACCTTTCGTTGTTTTAGCTTTATATTTTTATACATTTTTATTATTTAAACTTGTTATTATTAGGTTGGGTTTCTAATGATTTTGTTTGTTATAAATGTCGATTTTATTTGTTTAATTGGAATGATGTTAATTAAAAAAAAAAAATTAAACGTGTTATTTGTTTTGCATTCATAACAAGTTCTTAGTTTTTACGTTATAAACATTTCTTTTTTGTTATATTTTAATTTTCTCAGAAATTTATTTTCAATGAAAAGCACGTTTTCGCCGTTTTCTGTTATTTTCTATTCAGCTTTTAATTGTTTCAATTTATAAGTTTGGTATTAAGGTTGTGCAAAATTTTTGAATTTTTTGTTTTTCTTGAACTGAAGTTAGCTAATCGATACTAATTTATTTAAAATTATTTCAACGCTTGAGACAAAAATGAATACATGACGCCATTAACCTTAATGAAATCCCATACTCAGCTATTATGCCTTTCCGTCGAATATCAGCGGAAAACTCAAAGAATAATTGACTAATTAGAATATTATTCAAACATCAATTTGACAGTAATTTCCAAATTGAAAATGTTAACATTTGATTTTGATAAGTGCACAAAGAGGTCCTGTGATTATGTTTTAAATTGTTTACTTAACAACTGTAGTGTAGGCTATGCTTTGTGTGTTTACTCTGCATCCAAGCTGACTTTAACTAACATCAAAGATTACAATCCTAGAAGAAGTAACAACATCAAAATAAATAAAAATATTTTAATAATTTTCTTCAAAAGGCTTTAAAATAAAGCAACCATTATCTGTATCATTTAAGTATATTTCAGTATTAAATTAAAATTAGTTTTTTTTTCAAAAGACATTAAAATAAGCCAAGGTAATCATTATCTGTATTATTTAAAAATATTCCAAATCATGCTATTTATGATCACATATTCACATGCATACTTGGCAATCAAAATAGTGAATTTCAGTGTACTATCATACTTAAAAAAAAAAGAATTATGAATGTATTTTTTTTTATATTTAACCTACATTTGGTTTTACTGGGGCCCGATCGACAAGAGGTCGGTTCGTTCTGGGACGAATCGGCTTGGGGACGTATCGACTAGGAGACGGATCAGCTAGAAATCGGAAGGAATCACCCTTTTGTAACACTAAAGTGTCATTTTCCAATTTTTTTTATTTTTTGTTTTGTCTTACGCTGAGCATACACTGTTACAGTTTGGTCTATATTTTTACTTACAAAATACAACACATTAAGTGCTGCTAAGGCATTTTTGGAACATGTAAAACCGCCGCAAACCATAATTGTTCACAGATATATGCACACTCTTTCTTCACAAAATAGTCACGATCACGTCGCAACTTCCAACATCAATAAACGTCACGTGATTCGCCGGAAGAGTTGTCGAGTAACGTGTTTTCGTGTAATTTGTTTATAAAAAAAATAGTAAAAATTAAAATTGGATTTTCTTATTTTAAAAATGGGTAAATAATTGTTTTCTAAAACCTTAACACTTCGGGACGTATTGTCGTAAAAAGCTAACTCTGTGTTGTGTTATTCTCTTATGCGTTTTTTAAAACGGCAAACAAGAACATTACATCGATGAATATTTTAACCAAACTCACACACAATCCATGTGAAATTATCCCCCTTGAAATGTCGTGACATTACCACAAATGCATTGAAAATTTTAGCTAAGAGATGCCGACATACCGTGTCAACATAAGAGAACAGTGTAGTCGTTTGCAAAAATTATGACAGATCAGGTAGAGCAAACGGAAAGTAACCAGAAAAATAATTTCACTGGAAATGGCATATCTCCGGTGCAACAAATGATTTCATCATGCAGTGGCGCATTTCTTACCTCGATTTTCGGTAATTGATTGAAATTTATGATTTTCAAATTAGTTTGATTCAGTACCCATTTTGACTTCTTCAATTTATACTTCTAACGGGTGCAAGTCAAATCGGCACTTGCCTTGCCTTGGTCAAATTAGCACCTACAAAAAAGTCAATTCGGCACCTATTGGTAGCAATGATACATATAGGATCTTACATTGGTATGAGTGGATTATCGGATTTCTCCAATCGAGATATTTAAATTGGCATTTAGTATAGTACTATAATAAATGCCCACCCTCCCCACCTTGGAAAAATTTGTTTGCTTGCATTTTTTTCATTATTCTATATTTTACCTTTTTATTACGAAAATTCAGTAGAAAAAATGTAGATACGATAATCTGTCCATGTTTTATAATATACCTCTGTTGTTAAGTTGTTACAAATTGGGCTTAAATTAAAATATTGTTTGTTTGCCTTTTTCCGACCGACCGTCAATAATCGGCCCGAGTGACAAAATTTTATTGCTCTTAAATATGAAACTTTTTTTTATTATATATCGATCTTTTCCCGGAACGTCGGAGCCATTTCCGTTAGCAATTTTTAAGTTTCTAAATAAATCGGTATCAATTAAATGCTTGCTGTTTTTTATTTAATATGCGTCTTTCTGTCAAACGTTTTGGGGACAATTCTGAAATGGCGCACGTGGTTCAATTTTGTTGACATGTTGCGATAGAGTTTTTTATCTCCTCGTCTGTAAAATTGAACGAAGGGAACAAAGTTAAACCTTTAGTGTTAAACAGACGTTTTCAATTTAAGTCTACATGCAACTCGGAAGATGTTTTCGCCGATGTTCTGGACGCGGACGACTACGAATCGAAGAAAACAGATGTTGGTACCGTCTCTGTATTTAATAAAGCATGCACTGAAACTTTCGAACCCGACTTCCATGAGCATATATCCGAGTCCAAAACTTTGACAAGACCTTAAAGAATGTGACATTAACAATAACTCGAGACGATGTTGATTCTGGTGAAACGTCAATACCCTTGCGGAGAAAATAAGCTACAATAATGTAGCTCCTTTTTTTGACGGAGCTACAAAGCGGTCCCATTACTCACAGTGGAGCAAGCCGTGAGTGATTCACACCCGGGGGTTTAATGCATATAACATGTATAATAAGCTATTAAACTGTTTCACTAAATTGGTAGATACTTTTTAAAGTCTTTGAAGTTTAACTGATATTTCTACAACACCTAATTCGTTAGTTTTACACTTTATCCGTAATAATGGCATTGTTGTCAAAATTTGAATTCCGTAAGTACATAATACCTGAATCGATTTGGTAAAATTATTATCTGGATCAAGTTTTTTCCTGATTTATTGCATTAGCTGGGATCAAATTTTTACAGATACGATTCTACAATTCTACACTTCACAATTTCAATTTTGTCATGATTACGAAAAAGTGTTGAAATTATTAAATTAGACATTGTAGAAATGTCAGCTGAACGGCGGAGAAAGGAAAAACTATAAATTAAACAAAAATAGCAGTTTAATAGCGGAAAATATGTATAAATGCCAACAATGTTTTTGGTCCGTTACGAATAATGGGACCTCTTTGTAGCTCCGTCACAAAACAAGAAAAAAAGGAGCTACATTATTGTAGCTAGGAGAAAATACGCATTTGCCATGCTGATGGCAAGAAGGGTGGACAAACCTTCCCCTAAAATAAGGAAGGACGTAGATAAATTAAATGGTTGGCATATACTAAAATAAAATCTTTTCCCCTAACTATCTTTGCTTGCAATGAGTATGTCCCTTTAGGATAAGGGGGACTGTCCCACTCATTGCAAATTTTCTTTCTTTTCTTTCAAGTCCAACCTAAACAGACAAATTAGGCTGTCAAGGATGTCTGACATATTCCTTTCTGTTTGCCCAATTCATGCAATTGCCAGATATATTTATATCTACCAATATTTATCATTTTTAGCAGTGGTAGATCTAGGATTTTCGAAATGGGGCAATGACTGTCCATAGAGGGGACCCAAAGGTCAATGTCAATAATTTTCTTATTTCTATTATTTCATTTCTTGCAAAAGGGGAGGGGGAATCCTAGTTGACTCGTACCTCAACCAACTCGTACCTTTGCATTTTAATATAGTAAATATGTACAGAATGTTCTAAATCAGTTCTAAATAAAAAATATATATTGTATATTAGATGAAAATATTAGGACCTTTTACAATTATTTTGCAGTTTATTAAAAAAAACAAATTCAATGCATATTTTTCTTTGTATTTCAAATTTCAACAGCCATTAAGAACAACTGTCTTTTGAGGCTTGGGTATATGAGTTGTGAATAGATTATGTTTTTTCAACAATTAATTTCAAAGAAAGGAATCAAATTATTAATTGCAATTGTCCTTTTATAACGAGGGCTTATTTTTCTTGTGTACTTAATAATTTCAAGCGTTTACTAAAAAAATCCAAAGCCACACAATTGTAAAAACTGGTCAGGAGATCACCATCACCCGGGAAGGGGCATCCTCGATCTGCCACTGGTCTTGCTTTTCTTTAAAATGTTTCTGACAAATACATTTGGTCATGCTTCAATGATTTCCTATATATTCAACCAAATATTTTTCACCAACTGTATTATCTTTCACTGTTTCATTGCTAGTTCAACCTACACCAATTTTGATAAAATAAAATATTTTCCCTACCTACCTACCCACCCCTTCCAAGCTACAGTCGGAAAAAGGCAAACAAACAATATTTTAAGGCTGGCCTTGTCCTTGACCTTTTCTACAGGAATTTTACATAATAAGTCGGCCATTTTTGTTTCTAAAGGGACCTTACGATGTTAACAAATGTTAATATGCTTCCGTGACTTTCAATGGTATTGGGAAAAAACGCGAGACATTTCCCGCCTTCACTGCAGATGACATCACCCGAAGGATTTTGAGTAGACAAAAATCGATTGTTCGTCAAGTACACATCCGTTCTAATTGAGGTCAAATTTTAGTATTGCAAATCGGCCTTTCAAAATTTAAAAAGTGCCATATTTCAAAACGCTGAATTTCTCGAGGAAATAATCATTGATTTAAAAAAGTACCCTTCTTGATCTACAAAAGGAGCATAAGCTGAACCATGCGCAATAAGCAGTTTTCATTTTTCACAAAAAAAACCCTCTACACAATACGTCAACACTTCCCCTTGGTGAATTTGGCACCTCAGAAGAGTCGAATCGGCATAAACTTTGGCACCAAAATTAAAAAACGGCACTTGTTAAATTATTTACTTCTTTCAATGAAATGGTTTTATAAGGCAAATTGTAATGAAATCTTGAAATAATTTCAGGGAATTTTTTAGGATTTTGAGGGCTTTAGTCATTTTAGCAGATGAGCTGTATAAGTATCTGCTCAGAAGCATGCATTCATTGTACTGGTGAAACATCATAGTATAAAAAACTATATTCTTTCAATTGCAGTGTATAAATTTGTTTTAAAAAATGATTACAACAAAATGTTTATAAATTTTCAAAGCATTTTAATTTTAAAACTTATTTAAAAAGCATTTGTATATCCATCGGTTACAATTTTTCATTAAGGGCCATTGCACTCTTTGTTTTCTAAGTGGTAGCTGTTGGAAATTAGACGTATCTCGAATGCACACAAATGGCACGTAATCCATTTTAAACCAGCTAAACATACGAAAAATGAGTTAAATAGTCAAAATCTTTGGAATTTTTATTTGCATTACATATTTAATCGAAAGGTGGAAGTCTGTGTGCATCAGTACGATCTACGACACTTTTGTTTGCGTATATTGACCAGGAGCACCACTAAATTGTGTTAATCGGATAACCTGTAAAAACATCGATTCGGCGAATGACACCTGCTGTTTAAAATTATCAAGGTGAAATAATAAAATTTCCTGTTAATTGGATCTGGGGTCATAAATATGTCGTTTTACACTTGGTAGAATGAATTTGTTATGAAAAATTTTAGTACTTGTTGGAAATCAGGTGACGAAATTGATTTAGAAATCTATTGTCAATTTTCAAATTATTTTGTCAATGACGAAAGTGACAAGCGCTAAAAAATTTCCTGATAATTATTTTAAATAAAATAATTACTTATTATTTATGTTGATTGGAGATTCTTTGAAATTTACAACTAATTATCGTTGATAGTTGCATATATTATATTACTGTTATTGAGAGACATTTGAATTAATTTATATTTGTATAATTATATCATTTGTTGTTGTAGCACTGACTTTGACATGTTTGATGTTGTTATGTCTTCATCCTAATTGATTTTTAAATTGAGATTAAAAAGCCACTTTTTTGCATGGGACGTCAGAGAGTTCTCTATAAGCAAAACAGCGGATTTTGCGACATGGGTTTAAGTCAGCATTTTTCATAGATGTTATAAAACTTTTTTGTCAAGTTCAGCTAAATAAATATAGTTCGCTTCTTTCGATATTTTTCGCGCTAAATTTTTTATGCTCATCATATCTTCAATCAACCTCTTTAAGCACATGATTTAAATCGGGTTGTTGTAACGAAATTGTTTTATAGCATCTTGACAGGAAGAATTATGTAGATTCCAACCTGTGTTGCAAAATTCCTCAGAGCTCTTTGACATCCCACGAAAAAAAACATTGGACAGCAGAGGATTTTTGGACTACAGAGTGTTGTGGGGGGTCCAAGTTTTAACCCAGCCCATGGACATAATCACAGTTCCAATAGTCCAGGGAAAGAGCATTCCCCTTTTAACATGTTTAACAAAAAGGAGACAGGTACGTCTATTTGCCTAGAATTCTGTTCATACCCGAGTCATTTCTCCCTGATACCTGTTGGCACAGGTTTGTTTGTCTTGATTTCTGTTTGCCTCATTATTTTGACATGATAATAAATACATTTGGGATGATTTTGAAAAAGATAAGACATTATAACATTCTATAAGCTGAAGTTTTTCTTGTTAAGGGCCACATTGGCCTGTACCTTCAATGCTATGGTGTTCATTACAATATTCAAATACATCTACTTTATTTCAGTCACTCCGCTTGATGTTGTTAAGATACGTCTTCAGTCTCAGAAGAAGCCACTGGCCAAAGGTCAACCATTTGTGTACTGTAATGGGCTAATGGACCACATTTGTACATGTTTGAATGGTGACACTTGTCAGTGGTATAAAAGACCTGCCCCAAAGCCTTTTACTGGGACTGCGGTAAGACATACAATTACATAAATGTTATTTTGCATATTTATATTCCATGTATTCCAATCATGCATTTCCTGTCCAAGATTTATGGTTTTCAACACTCTTTAGCTTGCTTCTCTAATAAAAACTGGGTGCCAGTTAGCACGATACAGCTGAAAAATTTCTGAAAGTGGTGTTGAAATTTATTCAAACAAACCAAGTCATTTATTTCATATTATTCAAGCTGCAGAATAGCCTTGTCAATATTAACAACATTGACAAATAAATTTACCAATGCCGCCTGTTATAGTTTGCTTTAATTTTACATAATTTTAACTTTGACCAAAATTTTGCATCATTTTTTATTTGTTTGTTAATCATTTTTTTTAAAGAAAGCTGATTTGTCATTAAAAATTATGTTAATGCAATACCATATTTTTTTTATAAACTTTATTATGACTAGCATTTTTTTCAGTGTTACACAGGTAAATCAAATACCATATTGCTCTAATACTACATGTCAGGGTTCACCACAGGCTATTCCAGAGCGGTGCTTCTCCACTCTTGAATTTGTTTCCTCCACCCTTGAATTTTGAGCTCCATACTAAAGTTGACTTTATTCCTAAAACAATGAAGTTTTTAAATACAAAAATACATGCATATTATGACTTGTAGCAAAAACACAAGTGGGAAAACAAAAACAAAGACATAACACTATTATGAATAAATAAATGTCACTCTAAAATTTTTATGAGTAAGGAAATGGATCATATCGTCCAACTTGCACCACCCTTGGATTTTGAGCTGTGGTGATCTCTGCATGTACCAGATGGTAAAACAAAAAAAATAAGCGAAAATGATCTTTTTTGTCAAAACACAAATTTAATAGCCACAAAATAAAGCATTACACAATTGAAAATTTTTATTTTATACAAGAATAAGTAATTAGAATGTACCGTCCGATCTTAATTATTGAATCTTGTTTAATGTCAAAAAAAACAATACTAGTATAACTCGGTCAGTATTTAACAATGTTTTCAATATCAGACTGCTCTCATATATTGATGATTAACTTACAAGTGTACATTTGATTCATTTTGTTACAGGATGCTTTTATAAAAATAGTCAAGTATGAAGGTGTGTCTTCCCTTTGGAGTGGACTACCTCCTACTCTGTAAGTAGTGGTCATTTATAGTCCTATGAGCCAGCTGTCCTGATAGTTAGTAGTCAATAATGAAATAATTATATTTATTACTAGTAGTACAGAATTCTGGTAGATGATCACACAGACCTTCCCCCAAAATGCATGAATGTACCTTATTCTTCCATAAGCTAACATTTCACCTGGTCTGTTTAAGGTCCCTGCATATTACCTGTTTTATAAATGTATAGGAATATACTAAGCAAATTATTGTACTTTATGTCCCAATGTTCTACCAGTACATTTACACTTCTTATTCTACTTCAACATTTATATATTTTATAGGTAAATAAGGGGTCATCCATAATTGTCAACCAGGGGTCCGGACGTTTTCCCTGCCCATTTCGGTCATTTTTCCCCCTAAGAAATTGCCATATTCCATGGTAGTGAATATTGGGGTCTGGGGTCGTTTCGTACCGAAACTTGTTTGTATGTCGGGTCGTTTCGCCACGATAGTGTGAGTATATATGTAGAGATACAATCTCCTGCCTAAAAAATCTTTATTGTATTATGACATATTGTTTATGCAACAAAATAATGGCAAACAACGTTGTTTTGATGAATATCCCGGCGAGTTTTTCATTTACAGGAAATAGGAAGTTGTCACCTAAAATTGCAACAAGTTCGGACCAGAATTGAATTTATGCGTTATTCTGCGATGGATTCTTTTAACAAGTTTTTATTATTAAATGAATAATCATTTTTGTTCTCATTATTTTCAAGGAATTTTTCTTCAAATTGATTTTCTTTTGATTTATGTAACGTTTAGTTACATTGGCGCTTGCGTAGTGTACAATTTTGACCGCACATGTTTTTCATTAAAGTTGAGTGTACTGTAAAGTTGTCTTATTTTCTTAGGAATGTGAAATAGAAACAATCTATTATATTCAATCTCTGTATATTCAAAATGTTGTTGCAATAGTATGTTTACGATATGGATGAAACAGATCTATCACCACCTGTTTACCTATTACGTAATCACCGGTCGGTGGTCAATAAACACATGTCAGTGACAGGAAATAGCCTTAGGGTTGATTTTTAATACAAATATTTCTACATAGAAGAAATTAAAGAGATTAAGTCCAACAAGTGATTATTACATGTAACATATTACTTTTTAGATGTCCGATTTGAGCAAAACGTAGTCGGTCATTTTAGTATAAATTTCGGTCATCTCCGGCAAATATGAACGTTTCCGGACCCTTGTTGTCAACATCTTTCACGAGTTTGCAAAGCACAATATAGGGGGGGGGGAGGTTTCAATTTCAACATTTTTTCCATACACTCATGCACTCGGCAACATTCCAATTAAGCTTATTGTATACTAGTCTAGTTTCCAGGAAGCATAAGGCTGTCACAGAACAAAATCAATTCAAATCCCTGAGTGACAGTTTGGTTACCTACTGGTGACTGGTATACTGCTATATTGTAAAAGTCTGAAAAATGTGGAAAATTTCTTATAATATGATTTGCAAAAGACATTTGAAGCAATCGCAAGAGCATATACATGATATATGATAGGAATGGCTATGAAATATATCAATTATTAACCATACATTTGGATGTGCAGACTTCCAAAAAATGTTGACATACTCTTTTAGAGGGAGGGAGGGGTTTTCAAAAAGAGTGCTCTTTGCAAACTTAAGAAAAAATGTTGCCAACTAATATGGATGACCCCTAAATATATTATACAGTGACAAAAGATTGTTCATGTGAATAGTTGGTGAATGAGTGCATTCATGAAAATTGGTTTTCTGCTTAGAATATATGATTTTTATAGGGCTTATGTTGACTTAACATACAGTATAATTAGTTATCCACATTAGTAACACATGAACATGAATTAAAAGTTTATTTGGAAAATTCTGCTCACACCGGTATGGCATTTACATGTACAAGAAAATGTTTTAAGACTTCTACTAGGTGTAACTTTCTGTGCAGTATACAGTATTGTATACAATGTATTTTTAGAACTAAAATGGGCATTAGTTCTAGTTCATCATTGTAAAACATTGGCTGCATACAAAAATTTATCACCTATATACACCCCTCCCTCCTTTCCACCAAAACAAAAAAAACCACACAAAATGCAACCGATCACGATCATAGTTTTATAAATAATTCTTTATGAAATCATGGTATTTGGTTTTATTTTTTCCAGAATCATGGCTATTCCAGCAACGGTTGTATATTTTACATGTTATGAGTTTTGTCGAAAGAAATTTGGCTACACAGGAGGGCTGGAAGGAAATGATTGGTGGAAACCAATGCTGGCTGGAGCCACTTCCAGGAGTATGTATGGAGTTTATATGATCAATAAAAAATACAGTCATGACAGTGCTTATCAAATTTTCGTAGTTGCTAATAAAGAGGAGTAATGCACAATACTTTAAAATTATATTACATGCATAAGATGTAGAAGGACAGTGGGAACTCAATTTTCACCAAAGATGATGGTGCTTGTTTTTGAAAATCTGTCTAAAGATTTAAAATTTATGCACAGTGTTTGAGTTGTTACATTGTTACTTCTACATGTTTTAACCTTGGTATCTTTGAACACACTTTATTCTATAGATTCTATAGAAAACTGCAAATGCTCAACTTTTCAAATGAATAACAAAAAACATAGTACATTTGTATCTTGATGTGACTACTTATTTAGTATATTCAGTATATTAAATGTTCATTATAAAAAAAATGCATTTTGTTAAAGGTTGTCAGATAAATTTTCTTGTTTCTTTTGTCAGCACCTAAATTAAAGCATTTATTTCTGAAGGATTGTAAAAATCTTGACATTTGCTTCATGGTGTGAGTCTGTCTACATTGATGGCATCATCTGCTGAATACTTGTTTGTTGGGCTCTAAATCTTGATCAATTTGACCAATGTTTATATCTTACTGTTAAAGATCATGGAACATAATAAAGGTTAGAACTGATAATTGGTTTAAGGAATTAAGGTCCAAACTCATACATGTAGGTCAGCTGGTTATTGAAATGGACAAGTTTTTTTGTGCCCCACCACAAGGCTTAAATATAGTCTTAAATATGAACTTATTACATTGTTTTCCACGAAATTATTTATTCTGATAGCAGTTTCATTAATAAAATAAGGTCTATATTAAAAATCTAAATGTTTTTTTCATTTCAGCCTTCTCTGTGACTGTTATTAGTCCCCTTGAGATGGTCAGAACCAAACTACAGTCAGAACAGTTATCATATAGTCAGATAGGGAAAGCATTGCAACAGACAATCAAAAAAGATGGTCCTCTGACCTTATGGAAAGGGTGGGGTCCAACAATTTTACGAGATGTTCCCTTTTCAGGTCAGTAGTCATAGATCAACGAAATGGTTGTATTTCATTCTATAGATATACTCAAATCTGTCAACAAGAAACCAGTCAATCCTCCAATGGAAAAGCATTGAAAATTTTAGTTTATAAAATTAATTAGCTCAGCATGTGGAAAACTATCAGCATCTTTGTCAACCAAACTAAAAAAAAAACTTTGACTAGCTGCAATAACTTACAGCTTTTATCTTTGCTAGCTGGGTTTAATTTACACAAGACAGTAGGAATATTTTGTAGAACTGCATCTTTGACTATTAATACCAAACCTTGTGGATTTCTTGCTAATTAATGAATTAATGAGAAGGATAATCATAGTATCAGTCAGACGAACAGTATCTTAGACTGTTTTGAGAGGTTTTATGTATTTATTTTTTGTTTTTTTTTGGTTTTGTCATGTAAGTGATTGTCTGATTTAGTATTAAGTTTTAATTTTATGTTGACTTGATGTTTTTCTTTGAAAGAGCTTTTAGCTGGTAGAGTCAATCATAAAATGTTCTATAAAAAGTTGTAGGTTTGCCTTCTTTCTATACTGACATACCAATTTTGGAGCTACTGAAACATTTTAGTATGAAAACTGAAGAAAAAAAAATTACTTCTTTTGCATTCTTTTCTACAAAAAAGTACCTTTATAGAATCTTGAATATCTACTCAATTCCAGAAATGTGGTTCAAAAGACAACACATGTGGGTCAAAAAACAACCAAATTATAAATATTTATAACAGATAATGTGATGTGTCATCTAGTCTAATTTCTTTCTGTAACTTGTTTGGCATGACTTACAGCACAACAGGCTGGCCATGTATGACATTAAAATTTGCAACACAATTTGAACAAGTCTATAATGAAGTGTCGTACTCCTTGATTAGGGTTTCCAGATAAATATAATCAAGACTGGTATAAACTAACGATTATTACACTACAATTGTAAACTCATTTCGTGTATGATTGACAACAGTATTTATAAACCCAAGAGATGCACGTGCAGAACATTAACTGTCAATCATAGATAAGGCGGAGTCAGTTAATAGATGACGAACTTGAATGATAAGAACTATTATCATTACATGAAGTATTTTTAATTTTTCAGCGATATATTGGCTAGGATATGAGAGAATGAAAGCCCATGTTTTGCTCACTAGAGGTTCAAATGAGATGTCCTTTATGGAGAGTTTCACAGCCGGTGCTATTTCTGGAACAGTAAGTAAAGACAGCAAAAACCTTTCTCTTGTTAAGTGTGTTTATTCCTATCCGACCAGGTATATAAGTTAAAGTTTTGAAAATAAACATGAGTTTATTAAAAAGTCTTGTCTAATTTCAGACTAAATTAAACTAAACTAATTCTTCCAGTTAAGCCTGTGAATTATATATTCAAACTAATGAAATGAAAATATCAAAAAAGAACTAGGCCTTATATAATATTAAAAATGTTGCCCTTCCCTGACCTAACAGAAAAAACAGCCCCACCGAAATAATTATATTAAAAGTGAAAACGAATTGTCTCTAGATCTGCAGATTTTGTGTCAAACATTGTTTCATATTATATATGTCAATCAATGTCAAAGGCATGATTTACCTGGGGATCTGTGTTTATATTTTTAAATAATTTGACTATTTCATTTCATGATGTAAATAAGTCAGTTTGTGACACAGAAGTTTCTCATAAGGTAAAAATATAATATTTTGCCGTCTTACCTACCCAGTGAAAAAATGGTTGCTCTGCGAAGGGCAAACATATTTTAGTCATTGTTTTTACATTGTTTAGATACCGAAGTTAGGGGGTTTTCTCCTGGTATTCCCGGTTCCTCCTCCAATAAAAACTTGAGGCCATAATATAACTGAAATATTGCTGAAAGTGGATTTAAAAACCATTCCAAACAATCAAAGACATTGTTTTGCTCTTCCTCTGTCTGCTGCACTTTTTGTGGAAGTAATTTCTCTGAAACCTCTTGTTATGGGACTTTGACCATTTCAGTAATATAGTAAATAAATACAGTGGTAGATCTGTTTATGCAACTTTTCTGAAACTGCTTGATGGATTGCTTTGATATTTGTTAGGCCACACAAAATTAATTTGAAGGTTCTCGTTCCAAATTTTTCAAAAATTGATGAGGGTGGGAGGCTTTTTTTTTAATCATTTTTAATAGGATTAATTGTTTTGCTGTGTACATGTGCATCATCTACAAATTTGTAAAATTTTGTCTGAGTTATGGGACTTTGACCATTTCCTAGTAATATAGTAAATAATACAGTGGAAGATCTGTGGACGCAACTTCTCTGAAACCACTTTGCTTTGATATTCGCTAGGATTACCGGTAATAGCTATGATGTGTAGATGTGCAAACTCGACCGTTATATTGATTTTTTTCAAATTTTGTCAGAGTTATAGTACTTTGACTTTTTCAGTAATTTTTATGTACATCTTCTGGACGTATCTCCTCTGAAACCACTTCATGGATTTCTTTGGCATTTTGAAGGATGTAGATGTGCATACTCTACCACCATTTTAATTCTTCAAATTTTGTAAGAGTTATAGTACTTTGACCATTCCAGTAATTTAATACAATGATTTGAAATTTAGTGCTTGGTTTCATATGATGCGTTTTCCAGAAAAAAATTTTATTTCTCAATATTAAGCAAAGTTTATCCAGCACTTTACTAAAATTTTCAATTCTATTGAATTTGTACAATGTATGTTGCTGTGTTCTTCAAAATAATAAATACTGTGTGCTTATTAAAATCAAAAGATATTGCTAACAAAATGTTTAAAATTTACTTCCTGATACCCTCATGTAGTATGGGCCCGTAGTACGATACTGCAGTGTCAGGGGTAATTTTGCTATGTGTAGCTATCTTGCCTTGTAAAGTCAGCACACATCTTAAGTTGATATTTACCTAGTTGTTCCTTTGACACTTTTAAATCTCAGGAGAGCTTGAAAGAGGTCCAATTGGTGGTAACTGAGCAAACACACCCTTGGGTTTTATAATTACATAGTTTCCACTCTACTTTTGTGGTCTAATATTTAAATAATTTTTCCCTTTCTATGCAATTCAGTTGACATTTCAACTACATGTATGCCTCGTTACTGGATTTTAACATGATTCAATTTTTAAATGGATACCTGTAAAAAATGGTATTCCAAACAGTTATAAAACTAAACATTTATTTTCAATTTTTCAATGGTTAGCCATTTCTCTGTCAGAAAATTGTGTCAAGTTTTACATAAGCCTTGTTTTTTGTTATGACAACTAAAACTTCAGCACATCTTATATTACTACATGTGTACTAATAAAGCTAAACAAAGTTATTTTATTTGTAGATTGCTGGAATTGTAACTAATCCATTTGATGTCATAAAGACACACAGACAGATAGAACTGGGACAAGTGCTAAAGGGTAAGGACATGTAGAATCAGGTTGTCACAGACAGATAGAAATAGTACAAGGGTTAAGGGGTAAGGACATGTAGAATCAGGTTGTCACAGACAGATAGAACTGGGACAAGTGCTAAAGGGTAAGGACATGTAGAATCGGGTTGTCACAGACAGATAGAACTGGGACAAGTGCTAAAGGGTAAGGACATGTAGAATCAGGTTGTCACAGACAGATAGAACTGGGACAAGTGCTAAAGGGTAAGGACATGTAGAATCAGGTTGTCACAGACAGATAGAACTGGGACAAGTGCTAAAGGGTAAGGACATGTAGAATCAGGTTGTCACAGACAGATAGAAATAGTACAAGGGTTAAGGGGTAAGGACATGTAGAATCGGGTTGTCACAGACAGATAGAACTGGGACAAGTGCTAAAGGGTAAGGACATGTAGAATCAGGTTGTCACAGACAGATAGAACTGGGACAAGTGCTAAAGGGTAAGGACATGTAGAATCAGGTTGTCACAGACAGATAGAACTGGGACAAGTGCTAAAGGGTAAGGACATGTAGAATCAGGTTGTTACAGACAGATAGAACTGGGACAAGTGCTAAAGGGTAAGGACATGTAGAATCAGGTTGTTACAGACAGATAGAACTGGGACAAGTGCTAAAGGGTAAGGACATGTAGAATCAGGTTGTTACAGACAGATAGAACTGGGACAAGTGCTAAAGGGTAAGGACATGTAGAATCAGGTTGTCACAGACAGATAGAACTGGGACAAGTGCTAAAGGGTAAGGACATGTAGAATCAGGTTGTCACAGACAGATAGAACTGGGACAAGTGCTAAAGGGTAAGGACATGTAGAATCAGGTTGTCACAGACAGATAGAACTGGGACAAGTGCTAAAGGGTAAGGACATGTAGAATCAGGTTGTCACAGACAGATAGAACTGGGACAAGTGCTAAAGGGTAAGGACATGTAGAATCAGGTTGTCACAGACAGATAGAACTGGGACAAGTGCTCAAGGGTAAGGACATGTAGAATCAGGTTGTCACAGACAGATAGACTAGGATAAGGGTTAAAGGGTAAGGACATGTAGAATTAGGTTGTCACAGGCAGATAGAAGTAGGTCATGTGCTAAAAGGTAAGTATGTAGAATTAGGTCATTACAGGCAGATAGAACTGGGACATCACTGGCAGATAGAACTAGGACAAGGCTAAAGGGTAAGGGCATATAGAATTAGGTTGTCACAGGCAGAACTAGGACAGGGCTTAAGGGTAAGAACATGTAGAATTAGGTCATCACAGGTAGATATAACTAGGACAAGGGCAAAAAGGTAAGGACATGTAGAATTAGGTCGTCACAGGCAGATAGACTAGGAAAATGACTAAAGGGTAAGGTTATATAGAATTAGATCATCACAGGCAGATAGAACTAGGACAAGGGCTAAAGGTTTAGGACATGTAAAATTCAACCATTACAGGTAGATATAACTAGGATAAGTGCATAAGGGTAATGAAATGTAGAATTAGGTCGTCACAGGCAGATATAACTAGGACAAGGGCTAAAGGGTAAGGACATGTAGAATACGGCCATTACAGGTACATGTAGATAGAACTAGGACAAGGGCTAAAGGGTAAGGACATGTAGAATACAGCCATTACAGGTACATGTAGATAGAACTAGGGCAAGTGCATGAGGGTAATGAAATGTAGAATTAGGTCGTCACAGGCAGATATAACTAGGACAAGGCCTAAAGGGTAAGAAAATATAGAATTAGGTCAAGTGCTGCAAGGTGAATGCAGTCAGATCAAAGTAAATCATAAGGAATTTCTGTATAGGTTGCTTTTCTGTAGTTTTTTTCTGTCTTAGAAGGAAATGAGATAAATGATGGTACAGGTGGAAGTGAATAACAAGTTTATTCTTTCCTTAAAAAAAATATTGATTTCACACAATTTAAAAAAAAACAGAAGTGTTTCCTATCTACCATTACCCAAACATCTTTGAGGAATCTTCAGGTTTCATTAAAGTTTGAGTTTACTTGCCTTATTTTGTGTGTGTGTGTTTTTGCATTTCTTGTTGTTTTCTGTTGTGTATTTAGGTCTGAATACAGATTTGTTCTCATCCCTTTGAATTTTGGGTCATGTTATTTGATCTGTTTCCTTAACATTTTTAAATTAATTTTATGTTTACATTGCAGAAGGGCAGTCGAAGAGCTCATCAACATGGAAATTGATGTTGTCAGCACAGACAGAACATGGATTGCATGTCTTATTTGCAGGTATAATTACCTGTTATTGTTGATCAAAACAAACAGGGAGATATCATATTTTCAATGATGCTTTCTTTGACATCATGTATTTTAGTTCAGAAATCAAATTATCAAAACAACACATGAAACACATTGTAAAATTGGACATTTTTCTCATTTTATCTGTGTCTTAATTATTGTATTCAAAAGATCTTTTTTTCTAAAAAAAAAAAAAACAACTTCAAAACTTGTTCAATTTTGGAAAGACTTTAAAAAAATTAAATTAACTTATCTATGAATTGATAGAGCAACTAAAAAAAATTTGTTTACATGTGAAGTAGTGGCTGTTCCATTTAATGAACTTAACTGGTCATTACAGAAGTTGCTAATATATGATTTTTATGTCTTAGTTTATAGAGTACTACAAGAAGTATTTTAAACATATTTACCATATTACCAGACGTGTACATTTTAACATTATGGGAGCCATTACGTACCACATTCTGAGAGTCATATATGTTTTCCATATTACAGGAGTATGGCTTATTGGAGCCATTATATTTTTATAATATTCTGAAAGCCATACATAATTGACATAAATTTGGAGCCATTTATATTTACTGTTCTTGAAGTCAAGTCTTCACATTTTTACCTTATTCATGAAACCATACATGTTAAACAAATATTGTGAAAACGATACAAAACTATCTACACATGTTTACAATATTTACATCATGGACCTAACTGAACAGAAAAAAATGTTCATTCAATTCCTTGAACATAGTAGTCATATTAGCAAACTATACTGGGGGTGAGGGAACCTCAGTGGAAGAGGTGTTAAGGTAGTTCATCTTCTATTGATAACATGGTCTGCCAACAATGAGATTGTGGGGTTCGAGTCGCACTGCAGCAGGGTGTTCTTGAGTCCCATCTTAATTAACAAGGATTGCCAGTTTTCCCACCCAATAAAAACTGAACCCCATAATATAGCATAAAAATTCAACAAAGTAGTCAAAGTAGCAAACTATAATATATATAACATCAAACAAAAAAAAATATATGCTTAATAAATCTTTGAACTAAATATTTCTATTTTTAGGTTTGGTGCCTAGACTAATTAAGGTAGCTCCAGCTTGTGCCATTATGATAAGTTCGTATGAATACTTCAAGTCTTTCTTCCGAGAGCAAAACAGACTGAAAATGACAAACTCATAGGATTAATGGTACATGTAGTATATATTTATTGGATCTGTAGAAATCAGTGTGCCTCAGGGACAGAGTTGTCACAATTTTGTTTTTGTTTGCTACTAGGAAAAAAAAGTTCCATGTGTGTTGTGTGTTTGTATTGTGTTTAAACCATACACTCATTGGTTTTTTATTCCAAATTTATAACTGTCTTATTGCTGCATCCTTTGTGATAGCAGCCTTCAGAAACAGCCATGTCTTATTGTTGCATCCTTTATGATAGAAGCCTTCAGAAACAGCCAGATTGTATTGTTATATACAAATTTTAAAATGTTGAATGTTATAAAATATGTTTTTAATGTAGTATTTATAGCAAGAATTATGTATTGTAGAACAATGATATGATATTATGATATTATGTAATTAGTAGTCTCTTACACCAGGTCTCTATCACGTGTCTATTGACAAATTATATGATATTACAAATGTGTACATGGTAAAACCCATTTCAGTAGATTCTGGAATCAAAGTGGTACATGGTCTTTGTAGCTAATCGTCTTCCGATGAGCACTATAGTGTCAGCACTGGGGTTCTGAGTTCGAGTCTGACTTGGGGCAGGGTGGGCTAGACTCCAGGATTGTCAGCTTTCTTGTTGAAGGTGTGTCTCTCAATGGTTATGCTGGCTTCTTCTCCAATACAAACTGGAGACTATAATGTAGCTTAAAATTAGCTAAAAGTGCCATAAAACCCCATTCAAAAAAGCAAACAATATTCTACATTAGAATTTGTTATACTGGGTACGAGTCACACTGGTGGCAGGGTGCACTCAACCTTAATTGACAAGGATTGCCAGTTTTCCTGCTGAATGTTGGGGGTTTTCTCCTAGTGCTCAGGCTTCCTCCCCAATAAAAACTGGACACCATGATATAAGTGAAAAATTACTGAATAAACAACATTCAAACAAACAAACACAAAACAGTTCAAAACGATTTTTGTATTACTATGACAACCTGGACATAAGGTCCACTTGAGATGTTGCCTTTACTTGCCATCTATTATCATCTTAGTTGGGACAAAGTTTAGACTCTAGCCACGTAACATCTTTCTCCACCAAAGAAAAATGAAGTAATAATCTGTATCTTGGACTGTTATAACTGCGACTTAATAAAGACATTTCATAAACAACAGAATTGAAAAAAGGGAAATTATGATACAGAATTAAAACAACGAAATCCTGTTCAGTTGATGTATACTTTTATTTCGACTTTCATTGATTAAATTCTGTTAGTTCCCTGATAAAATCAGCAGATTTCTGAGGAGCATTTCTGGCATTTTAATGAACATGAGATGTTTTTAACCATTGTTTAAGCTATATATTTGTGTTGATTAGCTTTTTTTTTACTTTAACAGGATAGGTATGAGTGGGCGTTGATCCCCTCTTTTGGGATTCCACTTGGGACTCTGGCCTAACCATGATCTAGATGCCTGATTCAGCGCCACAAAATGAATCATGTCCCCCCTCCTTTTCCCCTTTTCTCATTCCTGGATCGACCTCTATTGCATTCAAGCCTAGCTTTGGATATGTACATGTAACTGTTAACTACATCTGTGTTACATTTGTATGTGACATAGGAGAACTCCTATGTTTATTTTGGAAAACTATTTCTTTATTTGTCTTTATTGGTCCTTTCATAATTTGTGGGTAATTTTTGCCAGTAAAATGTACATTTTAAAATAGAAATGCACTTATTATTCATACACATTAAATACCATTGTGCATAATCATATTTATATCCAAGAGAGTTTTATTATTGTTTATTATATACTTGTTTTAAGGTGTTTTATTGTATAAGTTGGTGCTCATAAAATTGTAAGTTAATAATTTGTTTTTATCCTCACATCAACATTATCACTGCTAACCTGTACAATGTCTACTGGTCAGTTAAAAACAAAAAACAAAACTACTTTTTCAATTGGTTGTGATGTTTTGTAAAGAATTTAACACATGTACCAATAAGGAAAGGTAATATATGTATGCATTTTAGATATATTAAGTAGAAATCCGGTCTCAGGATTTTTTGGTAGCTGTTTATATGGAGAATAAAATTGTCAAATTAATACACCCACAATTATTTTTGTAAATTTCTCAATATTATTCTAAAATATATGTAATGCAATGGTGGAAAGAAAGTCTGAAATGAATGTATGAGATCCATTGGAAAAAAATTAAATTAGATAAAAAGCAGAAGAGTTAAGAATTCAAAATAAAAAAAAACATGATCATCAGACATCCCAAGTATAGCTCTACTATCATGAAATTTAAAGAAAATTATTGGATGTTGTGCCATCATGTGATGTTGCTTTAATTGTGATTTAATATGTGCATTATTGACAGTTTCGAAGGTCTCAAAAGAAAGAATGGGTGTTCTTTTAAAACATATTATGGTGTGCCAGGAAAGCACTGTACATTTGGGTTAACCACAGAAAATTTATGATTTGTGTATGCTATCAGGATTTAGACAAGAAATTGTAAGCTACCCACCCTTAGCAGCAACAAGAATGTGCCTTCCCAGCATGCCTTGCATGTTTTATTTAAACAGCCTTAACATTTGTTCTGTGGTTTCAAATTTGTTTACTATTTAACTTGAACATTGATGTTGGTCTGTGTACATACATGGGTTTTATTGTGGATGTCTGTCAATGTTGACATTCAATCCATATTACGTGACATTGGGTATGAGTTGAAGCCGAACAGTGTGCACAATAATGATAGTGTTATGCTACAGTATAAATGTTTGTATAGACGGTTTAAAGGATGTTTGCAGGTTTAAAAATCATGAATATGTTTACCTAAGGACCCCCAACTTTTCTTTAAGGTGTTAAAAAATCCCTTTTGCATCCTATATAACAGTCAATAATTGTTCTATTATATGATTGTACAATATGGATTACTTTTTTCCAATCTTAGGATTTTTCTACCTCCTGCAAACTTATTTCGGGGGGGGGGGGGGGGGGGGTATATAGGAATCTCCCTGTCTGTCTGTCCATCTGTCCACATCCCTTGTAAGCACAACTCCCCGCAACCGCTTGATGACATTTAATGAAACTTACCATAAAGGAAGTAAATTATATGTAGATGTGCATGAAGGATTTTTATTGACCTCGATAATCATTAAAGGGAGTTATTTGGACTTGAAAGTGAAGCCGTGGGTATCACTCACAGTCCACAATTGTTTGTTTTAATATTATCCTTAAACCAGGCTGACATTACAATCTATTTTAAGTGCCAGCTAATTTTAGCCCATTTTAGGTAAACATTGTACACACACATAATATTCCAAGTTAGTTTCAGCAAACGAGAAAAAAAACAATCCTGCAGAAGATTAATGGCATTACTGGTACAGTACCTTGTATATCCTTATAATGTACTTCAGTATGCATTTGGTGTACATATGTTTATAAGATTAATGATTTTGACAGAACTGGTACCTGGTTCATCCATCAGGTACCAATATACAGATATACATTATATATCCATACGATGTACATATTAAAAATACTAAAGATATTTTGATCAAACTGGTACCTAGTACTTCCAGGTACTATTCTTCGTAAATATATTGTATTTATACTGTGTTCATTAAGGAGAATACTTAAATATATTTTGATGAAACACTGGGTACTTCTCCATAGTTTTTTTAGGGTTTTTTTGCAGTATTTTTAGTTGTTGTAAAATCAAAATGTCTATGTGTTGATTATGTCCTGTTATTGAATGTAAAATGTTTGTTGCGCTTGTTCTTGCAATAACTGACAGATTGCTTAAATATGAGGATTTTCCGTTTGTGAGTTTAACCAAAGTATTTAAAACACACAATAATGTAATGAGAAACATTGAAGAACACTATTTTTTGTTATAAATAAACATTTGTGAAAGTTTTGTGTTAGAGAAGTATTTAATTGCCCTGCATAGTGTATGTTGGGAGTACAATCATAAAAAACCAAGGTACATTTATTTAACTTTTTGAATATGTTGCTATGGTTACTCAAGTCTGATACCTTTTTGCTTACCTAGATAAAAGTCAGGGTGGGTATTGTGATCACTTTTGTTTTTTTGCTACTACTAGTATTTGAGTTATGATTGGTTGATCCACGGAAGACATTAACCAAAGCTAAAAAATACTTTACTTGGCGGTTTCTGTTATATATTTTTTAACTGTAGTCTCGTGACGACAAGTAATTTAAACTTACAGTCAACAAGGTTGTTGACCCTTTCAGAATTAAAATCAAACTTGGTATGAGTGATCATTAGAAGGTTCAAGCCTCAGTGGCCTATTAGTTAAGGTAGTTCGTTTATTCAAAAATCCTCTGCCGTCCAATGTTATTTTAGGGTAGGGCCGCAGAGGATTCTCGGACTAGTAGTTCGTCTACCATTGATCACGTGGTCTGCCAACACTGAGGTTGCGGGTTCGAGTCTTGCTGCGGACAGGATGTAATCGACTACAACATTGACAAGCATTGCCAGTTTTCGTACTGAATGTCAGGGGTTTTCGATGAGTACTCTGGCTTCCTCCCTCCGTCCCCCCCACCACCCCCCCCCCCCCCCCAATTAAAGTGGACGCCATGATACAGCTGAAAAATTGTGAAAGTCGCATTAAACACTGTTAAAACAAACAAAACATTAGAAGTTTCCATTTGAGTGCTGTTTCTGATAGCCCCAACCAAATCAAGGTGGCAACTCGCAGAAATATATATATTCTAATAAAATAGAAATATTCAGGTACAATTAAATGAAAAAATCATCTGTATTCATCAAGTATATTCATGTAGAGGATTAGTGTAACATTTATACATGTACACTGAATTGGGTTTCCTGCAAAGTGATACTTTCACAAACGTGCAAATTAGATTGTCTTTGCATAAACGTAAATTTAAAATGTAGTAGAACAAGGTTAAAGAGATACCAATACCCTTAACAACAACAGACATAAAAACAACATCAACTACTCCAGCACAATACAAATATTAGAAGTAATCCTTATTTCCAAAAATCTACACAACACAAATACAAATACAAGACAAACATTCAGATATAAATACATAAAGTAAAAATGAAGATTTGTTTGTTTCAGAGATGTTAAACGCCACTTTCGGAATTTTTCAGCTATATCAATGCGTCCTGCTTTTATTGGGAGGGAGCCGGAGTACTCGAAGAAAACCCCGACCGTCGGTATAGAAAATGAAGAAGAAAATTACGCTATATAGGTACAAGTTAGTACATATAGCGGCACAAGAATAAAACTTGCAATGATATAAGATAAACAAAACACTGTAAGGTCTTAAGTGCACTAGAAGTTGTTAAAATCTAGCAAATGCTATGTATTGTTGGTGATGCGATAAAAGAACTTAATTTAATTTAGACCAGAAGTTCCATGTAAACCATGTCACTATGGTCACATGTAAACAAGGTAGATAATTATATGTATTCATGGGAATTTAATCCTTTGCTTGTGGTGATTTCTTAAAAAGCATTTGGCCCTTAGCGACCCATTGTAAACTATGTAATAACATCAGCATTTGTGTTACTTCTTTTATCTTTGACCGGCTAATGATCAAACCACGTGGCTACGAATAATATTTGTGGTATAAATACATAACTAAAACCAGGGACAGTCTATACTAATAGTATATAATAATAATAGTTAGTATAGACTGTCCCTGCTAAAACCAGTTAAATGAACAACTCGATATACAATTCCATGACGTAACTAAACAAATAATTTGTAGGATCGAGTAGAAAAAGGTCACATTAACGTTAATCATTTTGCAAATCATTCTATGATCGTAGTATTATTTAAAACATCAGATTAATTTTCTTTGTTAGAATGTAG
This sequence comes from Limnoperna fortunei, assembly GCA_944474755.1. NCBI lineage: Eukaryota > Metazoa > Mollusca > Bivalvia > Mytilida > Modiolidae > Limnoperna > Limnoperna fortunei. The sequence goes on along the minus strand of OX104114.1, from coordinate 56,386,744 downwards.
TTTTTCAGCTTCACCGTGGTGTTCTCGGTGTGAAAGGCCGACCTTCGCAGAAAATTGATGAATCTTTGTAATTTATGGACCGTGGTGTTCTCGGTGTGAAAGCCGGACCTTCGCAGAAAATTGATGAATCTTTGTAATTTATGGTTGGAGTCGAGCGCGCTTGTTCCAAGTCGGACTTTAATTTGTTAAACAAATTGTTTACACAACAGTGGTTAGGGTTAGATGTATATGCATCCACGACAGGAAGACCATTCAATCACCGAGGTCTCCAGGATATTAAATCTAATCAGTCATCAGTATTTGTTATGGACCTATTACTTAAATGTGGAATATTTACAACTGAATCATTCAATAAATAATAAGTTTAACGAACTGTTATTATTTTTGATACTCGACAACAGAGAACAGTGTAAGAAATCGTATCCATAGAAACGGCTGTGTTTGGCACCACAGAATTTGTTTATAACTACAATTTTCGATATCGATAACTTAAGTGTTGTTTACATATCTTGGTTTTTTTAGCACAGCATTTTTATAAAAATAAGGTACAATAATACAGGAAAGAAACCATTAGATAAATATTGAATACGTTATTGATAGGAATCGGTTATAGAACAAATCGAAAGGTGAACAAGTTACTTTCATAGAAAAGAGGAAATCTTAAGAAAACGTTCCCACCGGTATAAGTTTACACTGTACCCTCAGAATGTTGTGGATACAGGGATACCGTGGAAATATATGAAGTCTGCAGCTCCAGAGTTCTGCTAGATCTACGACATGGTCATTGTAAATCTACTTTTATAAAGCGTGGTAAGTAAAATGTATTTTTGGAAACTTTTTCTATCTAATTTAAGCACCAACCGTTTCCTTATTCGAGATAGGGGTAGAATTTGGAAGAATTTTTTATCGATAATAAAGTATCTAATGTTTTAATATATATCCCTTCTCTGTGTAGCTTTAATATATTTGTTTATTCTTAAAAGAATCGTATACATTAAGAGATTTGAATAGTAGAAAAATATAATTATTCAAAAATAATTTTCATCAAATTGTATAGCAAAATACCATTTACTGTAAATTGTCATACTGAACAAAATTAATATATTCACAATTATTTCATTATAGTTATTTAATACATAAAAGTATACTTTTATTTCAATGTACTATGTTTGTTCTGTATTGGATTACGCAATATTGTATACCTTATAATGTACTTGACTATGCTTTATCCAATAAAATAATTTGAATTTATGCATTTCGAAAATAAAATCCTGTTTTGACTATGATATAAAATGTAATATATGTTCCAAATTCCCCTTTTGATTAGAAATGGTTGTTATGTTTATTTGCTTTCTTTGCATATTAATAATACAGTATTTTATTCTCTTTAGTACTACAACACAATTCATACATGTGCTTACTATACCTATTAAGTTATAACTCGACCTATTTTTGAACCCATCGGTCGAATACGCTGATGTCATTTGGCTAAAGATGGAAATAGTTTATAGCAAATAAAAATAGCAAAATAAAACAATTTTTTTTCTAAAGTTATTTCGTGGCTCTTGCTACAGTACAGCACACCTCCACACTGTGCATTAAATTCTGCCATCGTTTGAAAAACTACGAGAGCGTTAAATAAAACGTAGCTACAATAATGTAGCTCCTTTTTTCCGTTCCTGAAAAAGAGCTACACAATAGCTAAAAAAAACGCTGTACACACCGTGTCGAAATTAGAGTGAATGAGGATGTAGTTATAGGGTACAATAAACCAATTATTTGCAATGATTTTCTTTATGGAGGTACACGCAATTGATATTATATGTGGATAAATCTTCATCGTTTACCCCCCCCCCCCAGAAAAAAAGTTGTTTGTGTAATTTGAAATTATAATCAAATAAAACAAAAAGCTGAAACAAATGTCATGCGCGAAAAATGACCAATAACATTTAAAAAAGTAATCACGACTGAATAAAACTTCCGAAATGTATAACCTTCATCTGTTTTTTTTTTAAAAAGGCTATATTTTCCAGGCTCTTTTAAATATCACCAACAATTTAAATCAATAATAAAAATTTTTTAATTTCGAATTTTCAGTACCACAGATCCAATCAGATGCCTCCGTGTATTTTTTCTGTATAAAATATCTTATGGTTAAAAAAGTCCCGCTGTACATAATTCATCAACAAAGCGTGGATCAATGATGCGATCCCGTATTGTTATCAAGTTTATACCGCCATACAGATGTTAAAATTTATTTAGAATTTGACATACGTATCAGCTACAGATCAAATACCGGGTTTTAATTTTTGAATGTTTCTTACGATACACCAAAGCAAAAACTTAACTTATATCTTTTCCTTTTTTACCTGTAACGATCCACGGGAGGAGATATAAACGCTTCTGTTTTAATAAATAGTCATTCACCCATTGATGTTTTTTTTCTTAAATTCACCCAATTGATTGCCCATCCATTTCTAAAATGCTAACCTAGAAAGTCAACTTACGGTTATTATTTTAATTGTATTTTTAAATGAGGGTTTACGCCCCTTTCAGCAAGTTTTGAGCTATATCATGCCATTCAGTCGTTTAGTGTGAAAAGAAGAAACCGTATGATAACGAACGACTTTCGACAGAAACCTTTCATCGTGCATACCCTTACTCACGGGAATCGAAGTCACAACTCAATCACCGAGGCCTATAATTTCAACCAAGAATTCCAATTTATTTTGTTAATGCTATATGAAGCTTTAAGTGTACATACGACGTTCTGTGAGTTTTACGGACCTTAGTTCACTGTCTGTACTTGTGCAGTTCACTGTAGCAAATTGTTTGCCTCCTTTTAATCAGATACAAAAAATACGTACAAACAACATCAACCCACCAAGATTACCAGTCTTCATTCCGACCCCACAATACAGCCAACTTTTTGTGCATTTAAACAGCTCTATCAAATGTATTTCTTATTACTCGTCATTGCTTTATATTCACTTAAATATGGCAAATTACATTCTATTCGACAAACTACAATAAACATAGCCAAGAACAAATAAATCAATATGACGTTTAATTTTATGTAAATTTATGTGTATGAGGCAATCTGATTACAGGTTTCTACCGCCCTTGAAATGTCTTGCGGCAGCACTCTAGTCGCCTTATTGACATCGGACTCGCAGAAAATATACTGCAAAACACACAATGGAGAAGAAATTCAGCGTTATTGTAAAAACTGTAACGTGTTCGTTTGTTTGGAGTGTATTTTAGACGAACACAAAGGACATGTTATTTTAAAAATTAGCGAACTCGCCGAGACCAAGAAAGGTGAAATAGCAGGACTACTTAACAAAGTAAAGTATAATTACCTAGTTGAAATACGAGCAAGAATACAGAACAACAAGAGAGCTAAACAATTGAGTCGACAGTGTGAAACGGATTGCATAAAGCACATGAATAGAAGAGCACAATTGATTCGGTTCCATGTCGATAAAATCAAGACTGAAATGATTTCTGAACTTAGAGATGCTCACAAATATGAGTTTGAAAGGTTAGGAGAAATCGAGCGATACCTGCTGCATGAGGAGAATAGTCTGAAAGGCCTTGCTAAGTCACTTGAAAAGTCTATATCCGCTGGTAAGACAAAAGATATGATACACATCGGTTTGGCAGTAGAGGAGGTCATACTTGGCCTCCAACAGTGTCCGCCAGCAAAAGCGGATGAAATGGAATTTTGCGCAGAGGAAATCAGTCAAAGTGCAATAGAACAACTTTTTGGTGTTTGTAGAGACAGAGAAGTGTGCGTGGAGGTTCAAACTGATGACCACAACCTGTCCCAGCTAAAAGTTGAAAAGCGACTTGAAGTAATATCATCGTATAAAATTTCAGAAGAATCTTTAAGCTGTGTTATACCACGCAAGGATGGGACAGCATGGATATCAGCTACTACAGAGAGAAAGATACATTTAGTATCCGAAGCAGAAATTATGAAAACAGTCGACTTAGAGGACGCTGTTATAGACATGTGCCTGTCGAAAAATGGGACCATCATTGTGGCATTAAGAGGTCGTAATCGGTTGCTACGAATACAACCAAATGGTCAAAAGCTAGACTTTATTGATGTCAAACCTCTTTTTCCTAATGGAGTTCATGTTAACACACACGGCGACGTATACGTTTCGGTGATCGACAAAAATTCACTTGACGTCGAAAGTGACAGTAAAAGAAGTGTCATCAAGTATACAAGTACAGGAACTGGACTCCAAAAATATGCCAAGGACCAAAAAGGAGAGCGATTGTTTACTTTACCTCGGAAACTTGTGGCTACTGACGAAGATTATGTGTGTATTATTGATAACACATCGTTATTCAGGGGACGCGTCGTTTGCTTGGTCCCGTCGGGAGAGGTTAAGTATATATACTCTGGAAGGGAAGATTTAGAGATTGGAAATTTTAACCCAACGAGTATTAAGTGTGACAGTCATTGCCGAATTATTATATCCGACTTTGACAACTGCTTATTACACATGTTAAACAAGGCTGGGCAGCTAACATGTCTTCTGAACAGCAACCAATTGGGAGGATTTTTTGGCCCATGCGCGCTTGGGTTAGATTTACAAGATTCCATATGGATTGGAACTTATGATGGTTTCATTATTAAAATGGCTCCCTACGAAAATGCAAAGGAGCAAAAAGAAAGTCAAAGATCAAAACACAATTTACGCAATATTTTTGAAGAACAGACATTAAGTAAAGACAGTAAAGATGGTGGGATCTATACCGGTGAACCGGTAAAAAAAGTCGACAAGGCAAACCAACCGGTAGCAAGCGACGAAAACGCAAACAAAACAACAGAGGTTTGTACCGGTCCACCTGCAAAAAGGAATAACAGTGCAAACAAAACAGATGTCATTGGGACTGTAAAAGGTCACGAAAATACAAAAAAAGATGAGACTGATACAGTCGAACAAATTCAAGGCAATGAAAAGCCAAACAAAACACCGGTAAAAAGCAATGACAGTGCAGACAAAAAAGATGTTGATAGGACTGTTAAAACTCACGAAAACACAAAGAACATAAACAAGGCTTCTACCGGTGAATTGGTTCAAGACAATGAAAAAGGAAACAAATCAACAAAGATCTATACGGGTACACCTGTTCAAAGCATTGACATTGGAGACAAAAAAGAAGGTAAAGGTACATCAAAGGGTAACAAAAATAACAATGAAAAGGCAGACGTGGTAAAGGGTGATGAAAAAACAAACAAAATGGGAGATTTACACCATGGTGAATCAGGCAATGTTAGAGGTACAACAAACAACACAGAAGGCTATACAAGAGAAAATACTAGAAAATCTATAACAACGACAACAGAGAACGTTAAAACAACATCTAGAAAAGGTTCCAGGATGTCTGTAAAGAATTCCAGAAAGGCTTTAAGCAATCTTAGTGTTTTAGTGGATAACGAAAGTAAACATGATATTACGTCTGTAATCCAGAACGAACCTGAATACAAACAAGTACCCTTTGTTGAAAACCACAATTTAGAAAGAAAATCGAACGAAACAAGGTCGGAAACGTCAAATCAAACCTACAACGAGCAGGCCAAAGACATTCCGTCTGATGAGAAGAAAACCTCCGGCACCACACAAAACACAAACGAAAACAAAGCATCAGTTACAAAGATTGAAAACAAGGGAAAACAAGAAATACGCAATATATCTAGTAATGCGAATCTCAATATAGCAGAGCAGACAAAGGAGAAAAACATCGAGAAGGATCCACCGCCGAGTGACTTATCAGTTTTATCAAATGACGAAGGTAAAGACAAAAAGGACGAGGAAACAAACAGTAATACAAATGATAATAAATCTCAAAGAGCCATCCAAATAAATATGTTGACTGAAAAGTCAAATACAAACAAAGCCAGCACTAAAACTCGTGACATAAAATCAAAACAAACAAAGGAGTTAACTGTCAAACAGATGCCAGCTAACAAACTGGCAAAACATCACCAACAAACAGAGCGTATATATGCAACGCAAAAATATGCAAAGCAGGACGACGAACGCAAGATTAAAACAAACACGAGCAACTCAATGGAAGCAAGTAAGACGAATAATGCAGAAAGTTCTTCCGAGAAGTCAACCAACCAGTCTGAACTGAAGACAGACGAAAATGAAAGCCAGACGACTGGTGCTGTTGACAAAGTATCAAGTACAGATAACGGTGACACGGAAAAGGCTGTAATAACAACTGCCAATAATACAATAGACATAAATAAAAGAAATTTAGAAATAGAAGTTGATAAAGCATCAAGTAAAAATGACGATAAAAACGTTTTAGACAAGAATATCACTACAATCAAAAATAAAAAAAAGAATGATACAAAAAGTAATTCAGATGGTGATGTTGCTAAAGCATCAGAAAAAGATAAGGATGAAAAGACAACTATATCGCAAATGAGCATCACTACATCCATGAAAGATGATCAAATAAGTGATTTGAGCATACCAGTTGACAAAACATCTACTAAAGATGATGGCAAAAGAGGACAGATATCTGATATACTTATCGCTGCTTCAGGCAATAAAACTAATGACGAAAATACACGTTCATCAGAAGGTGCAGTTAATAAAAGATCAAATGACGATAATGATGAAAAGGAAGTAATATCGGACAAAAGTGTCACTACATCCAACGATGAAATGAACGACAGATATAAAATAAATTCTGAAGCATCAGATAATAATCTTCTAAACAAAGATGAAAACAACACAGGAAAACTCACTACAAGGAAGGAAAAAGTAAAACAAAAACAGACCCACGTATTACAATCAGCTACAAGGAATGTTCGAAAATAAATGCATCAAACCGGTATAACATGTAGGTTGCTATTACATTAAAGGTTGCTAAAATGCACACGCTTTTCAATCAAATGACAAAACATAATTAGTTAAGCACATAAGAGTAGATATTCAGCAACCATATAATGTCGTTTGCGACTTATGTATTTTAATACCATGCACTGCATGTTGGTCTTAGATTATTGTTAAGTTATCGATTGTATATTTTGTAATGTAATATTTTAATTCTCTATGCAATATTTGTGGACCTTAATACAATAACGAAATCATTATTTATGTGAAACTATCTTATTTGGTGCTGACAAAGCATATCTTATATGTCGCTCAAGCTAAGTATAATTCTAAGAAATACATTGGGATAACAAGGGAATAATTCATTCCATAAGGCAAACACACAAACGGAACATTCCAGAAGTTGATTTTTAAGTCATTTTATCAATTAAAAAACTAAATTTTAATATTTTAATTAATTTATTTAATAATTACTTTTTCATGCGCTTATAAATTTAAGCTGATTTAGAAATTTAGATATTAGCAATCTTAGTTTAAGAGCGGGATAAACTTATCAAATGTACATGTAGGTATCACAGATGATTATTTATACAAACAGCATTAATTGGTAAATTTCATTCTAAAAATAAAATTTGCATCTGTTGATTTGCGGAAAATGTAGTACACTTAAAACGCTTTATACAGCTGTTCTGAAAGTACAAATTCACTAAATGCAAGTGTTGGTAAACACGTCTAAAATTGGTATATCTGACTAATATCCAAATACAGCTGTCATGAAAAACCCATTCTCGTAATGGGCACATAGGGTTGTGCTGGTCGTGCAAGTACAAATTAACAGATTCTGTCCTAAAATGGGTAGAAAAGTTTTGAAGGATGTAGACGTTTTAAAGTTGACATAATTGATTGTGTTGGATGTTAAAATACCAATACAGCGTCAGTTTGTAAACTTCTTTCTAAAAAATAACGAGTGGTGTTGTGCTCAATTTTGAAACGCATAACATGATGCCCAAAAGATGTTTTATATAAATGAGCCGTTGTTAGATCGCTGTAAGGCAAGTTTTCAGACGAAATCGTTTCCTAATTTTCCAGTTGCAATCAAATACATGTTATTGGTGTATGTTTTTCCTTCTTTGGTGAATCGATGTATTGAATTTCAATTTGAACAAAAGAGAGATTATGTTTACTGGTCGTTAACCACAAGCCCATTGATCAGCAAATCTGATCAGTGGTTCATGATAAGTGCATTTTGTATTGTAAACTTATTAAAAGAGTAATTTCAGAAAATGCAGTGAATACATTTCAGATTGAAGTCGGTATTAATAAAAACCATGAAAAACTTACACCAATTACGGGAATATGTCAAAAAATTTCTTCTTCAAAAATAGATGAAACTAATTCTATGCAATCTTATTGCTGGTACTTATAGGAATGATCTTTTAAGGTTTGCTAGGAATTTGCCAGGTACATGTTAATCGCAGTGTGTTTTTAACAAAAACAAATTCTACCATATCTGTGACAAACATGTCTTCCATATATTTTTAAAAAAACCCTCATATGATGTTAACAACGGAACAGTTCTGACTATTATGTATTGCGTTACTTCACCAATTACACACTTATCATACATCCAGACGATTATTGCAGAATCGTTGGATCGAGGTCTTCAAATCAAAATCCTCTGATTTCTGATTGCTCTTGCCGCAATTTCTCTTTCATGTTTAGTTTTCAGATTCATCAGAACTAGAAGCATTATCCATAGTGAAAGCCATTCCAGTTTCTGAAAATAAGGTGAACTGAATCATGGAATTATAAGTTTAAACTCTTTATAGCCTTGGTATAGGACTATGGAAGGAAAAGATCAAAACAATGGACAAAAATGTTAATACCCTGAACAGTTGAGTAAAGTCATTGCTAAAATAAGCATAACAATACAGTTATAATTACAGACCTCAAACATGTGTTTTTCCGTTTTTCCCCGACTGGTATAAATCAAAGAATAGAAGGTAACGAGGACTTTTCAATTTAGTTAAGGAAAACAATAACCATGGTTAAACAAAACAACCAGTGACACAACAAAAAAAAAGAAAACTTATTGAGACGAACCACTCTAAAAAGCAGGGGTGAGTCCAGGTGCTCCAGAAGAGTAAGCACCTGTTGCTCCACAGTTAGTTCCAGTTGTTTCAGTCAGGTAAAAATCCAGTAAATATTCGTATTCGGGGGTAGTAATAATCTATGAGAAGAAGGAAAAGTTGTTACGACAAAGGTAACACATTGTTGGTTAAAAGCAGATCCTAAAAACTTCAAAATTCCGATTGACACATAGTGGATCTCTTTCCCAGTCTAACAAAATAAATCCTGTTGGTTTCCTAACCCTATGCTGTGCAAGAATATTGTTGTTTATTTGAGAGAAAAGTGCTTTTCTTATGTTTCTATTCTTTTCACTTTTCATCTTCAGTTTTAAGATGTAGAGGACCGTTTCCATGTTTTGCGTAGGGATATCAGCAGCAGCTGCAATCTTATTTTATATTGTATTCATATGCTCATTTACCTTTCAATCTAGCAGTTATTCTTGCATTTTGTGTATGTTATAACCTCAGTATTTATCTTGATCGTCAATACCAAGAAATACTTTGTGTATGTCCCTAACGAAGTCGAAAATATAGCAGATTATTTACAATCAAACTTTTCAAAAAAGATTTCTGATTTCTAAAAAGATTCTCTCAAGTTTGTATTGCTCACCTGATGTAATAGGCAGTTACAAATGGCTTTCAAAACAACCAAACAAAAAACATTCATATACAATAGACCAATAAGCTCTGCACTTATCTACAAGTTATGCAGTGGCCGCAATCTTGAATTTTCAGTTCAAGCAGAAAACATACACTTTTTTTACACTTGCAAATTGATGTACAGCGTGGTTTCTGTTAAAGTGTTCTAACATTTTCCCATATCGACCTGTTCTTGCCGCCATTTTAAATTTATGTTAAGAATAAACACATGAAATGTGCAAGAAACCAGCAAATAAATACAGTTTTGATCCAATTCGTTAAACGGTTTTAGGGGAGCATTTCCAATCTTTTTCACAATGTGGTTTTACTTTACTCTACTCAGGCGCCTTATATTCAAATCAGAACAAATAAATAATCCTTTAGAAGACCACGAAGTACACACTTACGTACAGTATGGTTTTAAATAGACTATTGAGAGAACCAACACATTAACATTGTGATAAAGTTTGGTTTTAAGTTGACAAGTTGCTTTAGAGAAGATAGAAATTCAAAAAGATCATATATTTCTATGTGTGCACTACAATTAACCATCCGATTGTACAAGCGAGTTGTTGTTAATACACCGTGCAGTCTTTAATAAAAGACACCTGTACATTAATTTTGAATATCATTATCGATTGGTAACTATTGTTGTCGCACAAAAATGAAATATGTAAATATTTTTGCCAAAATTTAGGACTTCCGATGTAAACTGTCCACTCCTGTTACAGGCATAATTCAAATTAGAATTTATATATATAATTTTAATCAAGTAATTTTTCAATAGTGCAATACGTAAAACATACTACATAAAACTGTATACATATGAATAATGAATAATGAAAATAAGTAACATTTAAACAAATATAATATTATCATTGTATCAGCTGCATAAAATATTTCTAGGGGGTACTTATAACAAATCTAGGAACATAATATTACAACTAATATTTAAAGATAAATCTGTTTTTAAGTGTAATGCTATTATATGAGTGTAATATTTAAAATGCAATTGCTTCATTATTATTATAAAACAAAAACTATGCAATATCATGATGAGCAAAATATGCTTGGTATGATATTATGAATAAAAATGAACACTAGATGATTTAAAATCTTTAAGATTGATCTCAATCACAAACATGTTTTTTCTCTGTCTATACATAAGGAGTAGTTATGTAAATGAAGAATGCGGAAGTACTCGTGTCTGAGGTGTTTCCCATTCACGAGTTGGGTAATCTGGCGCTGGTTCATTACTCGAACTGAAATAAAACATTAACAAATTATTATACAAATTATTATATAAAGGATAAACAATCATACTATAAGCCGTCATAGCTTATTCAAATGACTTTTTGACCTTGTTAACTGATTATAGCAAAAAATCGTTTAGTCATCACTATTACTGTATAGACGTGCCACGAAGTACTTTCGAATTTTGTTGACATTTTTCGCATCTTCACTGTCCACATGTCTTATATATATGCATATATGGAAACATGTGGATATAAGGAGCCGTTCAATATTTATTGGGGGTTGGGACCAGTGAAAAAGGCAATACGTCACATACTTTTTAGGAGTGCATTTACACGGGAATATAGGTTTTATTTTCAGCACTGATAGAAAAAAGTTTTTTTTTCATAATAATATCATCAATGGTAAACAGAAATATATTTTTAGACGTTTTAATTCAAAACCAACGTAATGATGTAATTTAACAATTTTTTTTTAACAAACGTAAATACTGAATTGTAACTATATAATAATTCGCTAGATAGGACGCCTACTTTTTATAACACATCTTATGAAGGACAACATTTTGTATTTGTAGGAGATATGGCATAGACAGGTCCCTTATAGAATATGTTGCTAGTTGTAATGTAACTCACAAATAGCAATAAAGAGAGAAACAATTCAAGGGAATTCGTTGCAAGTCTACCACATTTACTCTTTTGCATTACCTGGAAGATGCTTAAATGCAAGGGTATTTATAATTTCTCCGTATCGTGCAAAAATAGGTCGTTTTAAATTTAGTCTTGTAGCATCATCGATATTGTAAATAGATAGGATATAAAGTAATTGATTTTCTTTCTTACAATTGACCATATGAAGAAGATTTTTGTAGAAATTTCGAAATATTCTTTGGTGTTTAACCTTATTATTTAAAACAAATTCTTCAACATTTACAAGCGTTACAATTTTTGAAGGACGTACTTGTGTTACCTGCTATCTATATTAGAAGAAAGTCATTTTCAAATTGAGAAAACATAATTTATTAGATTAAACGATATATTAATCAACTTTATATTCGTGTATCTTACCTTCTTTCCTCTGTTATCTGCAGAAAAAACACAAAAAACGTTATTAAGCAAATCTCTAACACTTATACTTTTCTTGTATAAATAAATTTCTTTATATCTTATTCATTTAACATTATATTTTATTTTAAAATGGTTTAAAAATATTGACAAAACGCAATGGCGATTTTATTTCGTATTCAATTTTGTATTTCAAGTGATCGCTGGAAATTGGTAAAAATATTCAGTTACTATTTGTTAATTGCATTTTGCTTAACGATCACCAGATTCTCGATGTTTTTAAGGGTAGATGAAGTCTGCGTACCTTTTAAAACCCTTATATTCGTCTGTAAAATGGCAAATTTGGTCAAATAAAATTAGGTTAAGCAAACCCTACATGATATTAAACTCAAACTTTGGGGTTGACACTCCAGTGATCAATAGTAGAAGAATAACTGCATTAACCGCTTGGCCAACTAGGCCCAATACTTGATAAGAAACAGATCCTTAAATCAAAAATTAGTGTGATAAAGTACGACAGTTTTTATTCTGTCTAGATAAAAACCACATTTAAAAGCTGTTTTTTATAAGTTACATACACACCTGTCAATATTACCCCATGTGGAGTAGCACAAATTTGTGGTCAAAACATGCAAAACCAGAATAAAAGGAAAGTAGAAAACACAAGATAATAAATAAAAGCGGCCATAATATGTTAAACATATGTATCTTCTGTAGACATCTATGTATAGGCATTAATAGACATGAAACGCAGAACCAATGTATCCTAAGCATGATATAACAATTGGTACTGTGCACTAAAGCTTCGTAATGATACTCCCGGTCAATAACTTTATACAGAACAGTACTGATTAGAGAAAAATGATAATGGGTGGCTGAAAATGGATCGTTGAACAAGAAATAGGAGTCAAAGAGGTCTGAAAATAAATCGCATAATATGGCATGATATTAAAAAGCTATTAAAATTTCAGTATTGTATATTTTATCATCGCTGAGAAAGAATATGAAACACATGTAACAGACGGATTCATATACTGACATATACTGACTAAAAACAGTATGCTCCTCCCAAACTAGAGCGGGATCATTGTAATCGCCAAGAAAATTTCTTGATGAAGCAAAAATCTAATTAAAATATTTTTATGACTCATCAAGATGGGAGTATAAGACAAAATCAGATGAAAGCAAAAAGAATAACTTTGCAACAATTTAATTTATCAACCTGTTATCTGCTTAATAGACACAATTATCCAACGTTTCAGTTATGTAAACTAAATAAGAAAACTTTCACGTGTGAACGACAGAAATACATGTAAAATACGACTGATGTTATTCTTCTTTTGTGAAATTTCGCCAATGTACAATTAAACTAAATGATGTCATTGCTGTAAGCACGCATTTAAATGCAGCTAAATCTGGCATTTTCAGTAGTTTGCATGCTTAGGAAAGCTGATGTTATTTTGCCATATTATGCAAGGAAAAATGTCCACGTTTTTTTACTAAGATGATATGCTAGTTTACTTGCAATTAAAATTATGTTATATTCATATTTTATTCATGATATTGTTTAAAATCAGGAAATGTTTAGATGTGAACATTATTAACAAAGTGTTTGACTAGTAACTAGACATTATTCTCAATTTGCAGTTATTTTATTTGCTGTTATATGGCATACCAATAAAACGGATTAAATTTAACGAACTCAACATTATGTATGATTTTAAAATCTGGAGTAGCACAGAAAATAACAGCAAACGATATCAAATTTTATAGTTCAGTCATTACATTGCTGCCACGAATACACTTTTGCTTTATTCGTATAGTTTTCACATGGATTATCATTGCATTCAGCTACTGTTATTATAAGTTAACGAAAATTTAACATGTAAATGCGGTTTTTTTTCATGTTCGTATTGGGCTCGACCAAGTATGCGGTTTTTTTTGGCACAAAATATACACAAGTTTGCAAGTGAATGATATTGCAGGATTACAAAACATAAGTTTATGCTTTATTTATGCAAAGCAATGGAGAACGATGAATTTCCTAATATTTGTACAAGTAGTACACATACATTTGATATTTACTGACAATGTACCCATACGGCACATTTATGGAGTGTATAACTAGCGTATGCAATAACATTTAACACTTCAACAAGGAAATTGTGGACATATTCCTTGCATGAAAAAGTACCTTACTTACTCTAAATCATATACATATTTCCTTATCACTGATCTATAAAATAGGGTATTAAAGTCTTCAATTGTGCAACTGATTTGCCATATCCACTGATATAACTGATTCAATATTAAAAGTACAGAAGAAGCCAAATACAATAGACCTTCAATGTTAACCAAGGTTAAATATAAAAACGTAAATTGTTATATTTCCAATCACACGCTACTGTTGTGTGTGTGTAACACTTCGGTGTTGAGTCTTATCTTTCTTTAGTTATTTTATGTAGAAAAAATAATCATATCAAAAATGCCAGTGATAAAAACTTTCTTGCGCTAGACCTGCCTTTCGTCAAATCAAGATTCTACAAACAAAAATATTTTCTAAACCAATTATTAACGCACGGAAAGGAAACAACAAACATATCCTGATGTTAACCTGTAAATAATAAAGCTATGCATACTTGTATACAAACCTTATTGTACGGATCCGGGGGTTCAAAAGCCTGGTTAGACTGAGAATATTCGACAGTCTGTCTTCTATCTAAATCACTATAAGCAGTCTCATTACTGAAGTATTTATGCTTATTAGTTTCAAAAGGACTGGAAGAAGGAACAGGAGATGATGTCCTCCATCTGTAATTGTTATCATCATAACAGTTAGCAACACGAAGAAGGGCAAAAATCAAGAAAATAATTCACATAAGAAATTCCAGATATACATGAGTATATGTATAATTAAACTACTAAATATGTTACATATGTTACAATAAATTATCAGCAAGTTAACATTTAGTTAAATCTGTATTTACTCATTTCGACCGATGCATTTTTAAATTTAAACATCATAGTTCAAATACCAAATTGTGATGCATTCAATGTTAGTTTGTTTTCTTACAACAGCAAAGAATCCGATATAAGTAATTTATCGTGATGCCCAAGTCTTTTTCTGTGTTTATTCGCGATGATGTTATTTCTAATTGTTTTGGTTTGGTCAAATGTTTTTCCGTATGAAAAACTATTTCTCATAACTTCTGATATCTGTGCGTTGTTACAAATTACAGCTTTCGTTGTACTCAAAATTACTAACTTGTACAAAAAGAAAAGCATCAAGATCACTGCCACACACAATCCTGCAACTAATGCATATAATGCTTTTGACCAGTTATCGCGCTCGTCCTCCAAACTAGTAACTCGTTTTTGATGTGCTGCTCCTTGTACACATAAACCTGGATTTTGACCAGATATGGTTATAATAACTGTTGTAGTGCTGAAATTGTATAAAGTATATATAAAGCGGCAATTAATGTAATCCCGAGTAAAGATACCAAAGTTATATTACCAACTACACCTGACATGCTTTCGAATCATCACTACACATGAGTAGTGCTACAAGACCACGTTTAGCAAACACCTGTTTTATACTTTTTTCCTTAAAAAAACGAGAGACAGCTTACATCTAATAAATTTTTATAATCATAATTTTGCTTTGATCGTTATGTACGGTATTTTCCGATCTCACTCTACCAGCGCTGTCAAGACGACGTCAAGCAAACACAGTGACGTTACAATGTCAGAAAACAGCGATAAACAGATTATTCACGTTTTTTGAAACTTGATGCATTCTCTCGTCTCAGGGTTGTCGCCCTTCGATGCAATAGGGACGAGGAAATACAACTCTTTTACAAAAACGTAAATAATAACTCTGCTTGTTTTCAAAATCTTTATGATTCTTATACCATTGTGTACTGTGTTCTTTAAAATTTTAAACGTCATATTAAGTAAAAAAGGAAATAAAATCAAATTAAAGGAAACATTATTTTCCCATCTGTCTATTGCTTGAAAACCTTGAAACATAGTATGTAATATGAGAAAAAAGAATATGGCCAGGAAAGTAACAAAATGTTTTAATAAGAATCACAGACTGTACTATAGTGTTTACCTGGATTTAGGTAAAATACCATGGTCGTTTGCCCTCACAGTTAAATTAACTTTTATGACGTTCGCAGTGCCAATTGAATTGTCCAACTTAAAAGCCAAAGTCAGTCTCCCATCATCCGGTCCGATTCGGAAAAAGCCCTATGATGTAAAATACAATTTATGAGCATGCAAAGTTTAGATATACTATAAGACAATCAACCTAACTGTTGGTTTTCAGGATGATGTGATCGGTTCAGTTAGGTTTATATCAAAGACGTTTAAATAAGTAACCAGCTGTGTAATTAGGGTTTGAATGTTTAGAAGGTTAGAAAGCAGACTGGCAATGTATTTAAGTAGGTCGACACGATAAAGTCATTTCCATGAAATGATGTTAGAAAACATATATCAAGCTTAATGAACACGAGAAAAAAATGTAGCAATTATACAAGGACTGTATTAAGGCATTAAATAACAGAAATATATTTATCGTTATCACCAAATACACATCGCTGTAAATCGAGCTTACATAATATAAAAGTGTTATGTTAGGTGGGTATTAAAAGCAGCAGAAAAGTACCAAAACTTAATAAAATTAACCGTTTAGTAATATAAAAAGACGTGACCACAATGTAAAAATCGAAAAAAAACTGTACACGTTCTTAATCATGGCTACTGCTTATCATTTCAGTAAAGGAACCTACAGATTTTATGTAACAAACTACTTACCCTATCGTCCCCTCCTACAATTGTGTATGATAGCACTCCTTCTCGTCCTGAGTCGGCATCTTTCGCAATTAACTGCGTAATGGAGTATCCAGCTTCTGTATCCCAAGTAAGATCAAATTCATACTGTCCTAAAGTATATACCGAAACAATTCTAAATGTAATTTGAAAACGTACAGGATTCCGACAATCGATATTACGCTTTCTAAATAAAAAAAAAACAGTTTCAGGCAAATAATTTTACAACGCCTGACGCGCGTTTCGTCTATTCAAGACTAATCAGAGGCGCTCTACCCAAATATTGAAAATGCCAACCAAACACTATAAGAATATGAAGAGCAAATAACAATAAAAATAAATATACCGAACTGGAAACAAAAAATATTATGACTAAGATCAACCTATACCTGAAGAAGAAAGCAACTTAGGGTTTTGACAATTTTAAAATTTACACGGACAATTTCATAGCTTTGATGTGTTACTCAAAACAAGTGTTGATGCAGGAGCGGGAATTAAAACTCCAACAACAGTACTAACTATCAAGGATGGTAGAAATAAAAACTACAACAAATGTCCCGTTTGTTCAAGACTCATCAGACGCGCTCTACCCAAAAATAGTTTTAAATCGTATTCAGAAATATGTCTTTAAAGCAAAGAAACAAAACACAAAAGGATGACACAAATACGACTGGAATAATACAAAAGAATGCGATTCTACAACGGAATTACTTATCTTGCCTTTTCTTGCACGGCTTACGTGTATGTATTGCCCAACATCATATCGAACGAATATAATGTTACTTATCTCGGAAATAAATTACTGACACGTTAAGTTGTTGTCGGTCAAACGTTAGTGATATTTATATTATTAATATAAAATCTGAAGTTCAAATGGTTTTTATAAATTTGCTACAACATAATCAGCTTTAGTGACCTTTTAAACTCTAGCTCTAAAATGAAAGAATTTATTATTCAACATACTTGGTAAGATGTTTGGTGTTGTATGGTTATACCACAAAATTCAAGATATTAGGTAAAAAACCATACATAAATCGGATTGCACATACTAAATCCTTCTAATGTATGAGCTGCAGTGCAGTCTTTAAAACACGAAATTCCAACGGTATATTTTTGAAAACCTAACTGGATATATTATACATACCTTTTTCAAATGTAGGCGTGTGATTGTTTTTATCATCATATTCTATTGTTATTGTAATGAGACAAGGGACAGGTGGTTTCGTAGGATCTTTATTGTCCTTGGCAATGACATAACCCTGTCAAATAAGAAAGCAAAATGTTTTTTCGCAATTGATAAGTCATTTCCACTTACACTAAATAAGCTAGTAAATAACTGTAAGCAACATCGTTTTATTTGTGCAATATTTGTGGTTGTTTATATTTGTCAACAACATTTGTGTCGTTCGAAATGAATGAGCAATTACAAAACTGTAGGATAATAAAGTAAGTGATTTCTGGATAGAATAATAAGCGAAAAAAGTGAAAATACGTGTGACAATACATTACCTGTACTTCGACTGGCTGTCATGACTTTAATAAGGATTATGTCAACAAAGAATCTGTTTATAACGCTGGAACTTAATAATGCTTTTAAATAAGTGAAACAATGTTTATATCGACAAGGCACACACAGTGCCATGCGTTACGATACCTGTAAATTGGCCACACTTTGATGCTAAGGTCCGTTCGGTTTTGAATGAAATTCAGTTTAATTCTAGGGTTTTACTTTCTTAAAGTGAATATGTTTTACGTTTATAAAGTTTGCGTAATGTTTTGGAATTTCACTGATAAAACCTTTTCAACACCTTAATTTTTAACATCAATAGTTTTGATTTCAGCGATACTGATGTGTCAGTGTTTGTAATTATTAAATCAATATGCATTCCTACATACATTCATCCAGTTAATAATTATAAATAGAATAGTCCTTTAAAAAATCCATCAAACCATCATGGCATACTTTTATTTCCGCATTTTGTATCTGATTTAGTGACATATTGCCACTTTTCGTTATAACTCCAGTAGATTCATTGATTGATACTGTAGAACCCCAATCCCCTGTTATTTGGATGGAGTAAACTGTTTTTGGATCTTCATCTTTGTCTTCAGCAGTAACTTTTCCAATTGGTGTCCCATCTGGTGCTTTCTGAAATGTACATTATTCAGGATTTTATTTGCAAGCAATTTAGAGGCAAACACAATTGACATTAAAGGTTTAATGAAAAGGTTATGTCTAATGTCAAGCTTTGTTTGTTATTATCTCCAAAGGACGAAATCAATATAGTATGATACTTATTGTATTACGGATAGTATGAGACGGAGGAAAGGATGCGTTTAAACATAAAACGAAATACACGTAACACAAGAAGTGTCATTACAACAATTTTATCAGATATAAATTAAATGTTCTGTCCTATTGTGAAGCAAAAACAAAAACGAATGTCTATATTAAAAGCCGCAAATGACATGTGGAATTGCGTATATTTTTATGCCAACAGAAGTAATTTATCAAAAAGTATTTATTAATTTGACAAGGCGGCCTCTTTCCACAATCGCGTGGCTATATATGAGCTATCACAAGTATGACATATGGTCCCAGATCACATTATAAATTCTAATGCATCTCTTTATTGAAATAGTATTGCTGATTTATGTGTCAGCTCACGTATATATTTAACAGTTATTGACAATAAATTACAAATGTGCTACCTGAAATACACTGAAATTGTAATCTTGCTGTCTGAATACTGGAAAATTGTCATTAATATCCTTTATATAGATTGTGACTGTCATGACATTTGAATCTTTTGGCGGATTGTCTTTATCTCTTGCTATGACATTAACATCTACACGACTATTCCACTCGCTTTCTCTGTCAAAGCTACCGTTAATGTTCCTAAATTTTATAGTCCCAGTGACATTGTCTATTATTATATCATCTGAAATATTTGATTTTATTATTAAAACTTAATATAAAAACTCTGCCAGTATTATTTTTCTAAGCTGCATAAAACAAAAGGTTCACTGTAAAACATGTTTGGTTAATGTAACTACTGTGTGAATAAATGGTTAACTGTGGCAATATTGTGGATGATCATTCTTTGGCAGTTTCATCAGTAAAGCTTGTTTAAATTTGATGACAGTTTAGTAAATTTACTCCTCGTTTTTATTTATACTGTGTTTTTTTAAACAGCAATGATTAAAGATGAAAGTTTGATATAAAGAAAATACTTAGATAATTTTGGTCAAAATGACAAATTATGTCCAGAAGATTATACATATGTAATTAGTGTAACGTGAATTAAATTTTCGTGAAAAAGTTTTTACAATGTCAGTCAGGCTAATCATATCGTCATGTCGATACTAAAAAAGAAAACAAAATGAAATCTCACTTATCTATTATCCTAATGGTGTCCATTGCTACCTACTGATACAGGCATGTGCAATTATTTCCTCAATTTGTAACTAACAAATTCACATTTAATTACGCATAATTTTGTTTTTGATGTTTTTTTGCAGTCAAAGAAAAACTAAAAGACGCTTAATCTGAATATTTCTGAGTTTGCAGTAAGAAGAAAACAAACACGCAATCATTTTCTATCAAAAATATGTTTCAAACTGCATGCAATGTCAATAAATATATATATTTGAAAATAAAATTTGCAGACAGATTTAAGGCAGAAACATACTCCGCAAAGTGTCCATTCTATAAGTGCAATCACATATCACCTCACGACCATTTACTTTGTCGTATGCCTGAACTTGAGTTATTATACCATCCTTTAACGGCATTTCTTCGAAAATACTAGTTGTCTCCTGTTGCTTAAAATACGGTCTGGCATTATCATCATTAATCTTCACATTGACCTGAGAAACATTAAACACAATAAAAAAAAATTATTTATTGCACTATCTTTTCAACAAGTGTAATGCATTAAGTTACCTCTACTACGAGGTACAATCTTGATTTGAGAAATTACATAACGAACTTGAAATGTTTACAAACGTTAAACGAATGTTTGCTGTAGTTTCGTAAATTAAGAAAAATTCCTTTTTCAGAAAAGAGGAGCAAAGTAAAAAACAGATGTTTCACTATAGTCTTAGGAGTTATACAGTAATATACTTACGATCGCATATGCCGACAGCCGTGGAGATCCGTTGTCAGAGACTATAACTCTTATGGTAATTTGGTCTGTTTGCACAAAGATCAATGGCGCATTGATAGATATATTCCCCGTATGCGGATCAATTTTAAACTTGCTGGAATACTCAGAGTCCTCTACAAATGAATGAATTAGTTAAATGTAATAACTAAATTGCGTAAAACAATAACACAGTTCAACTTAAGAAACATTTAAAAACGGTTTACTGGTACTTTACCGATTGTTTGTTATGAATCCATTGTTCTTTAATTCGCGTATGTGAAACATACAAGTATAAACTATGAATAATAAAACCTTTAATGTATCAATGTTCGCATAACTAAATTGACAATGATTGTATTTCGAAACTGAAGTAATACTAAGTGTGTTTGGTCACTTACGTAAAGAATATGTTAATCTACGATTTTCCCCTGAGTCAGCATCAGTGGCTTGTATTTGACCGATAATCTTATTGATATCTTCAAAGCGTGAAACGTTGGTGTTGATTGATGGGTTCATTACATTTGGAGCGTTGTCGTTTACATCCGTAATGCTAATATTGAGCGTAGCAGTTGCTGACAAGACCGGTGAACCTTTGTCTTGTGCCTTAATATTACATGTGAATAAAGTCGTCTTTGATTCATAATCGAGATGTACATTAGACCTTAAATCAAGTTTGATTGTATTGTTATCATTTCGAACATCAAAAATGCAATCTGAATTAAAGGCTGATAATACAATATCACTATTTTCTCTGGAATCTCTGTCCTGTAATCGACCAAAGACGGGAATCTGTAAAAATGATCAGATAACATTAAATGTACACATTAAGTGTAAAAATGAAATGTGACGAAATGGTATGCATATAATGTTCAACATTTTTAATGACATCGTTGCATGAACCAGACTGTCAAAAGCAATTTAATGCAAACGGGGTTTTTCCAAAGCCAAAAGAAGAGGCATGATTTTTATAAAGTTAGCAAATGGAAAAACTGGTTACATTTAGTCCTTTTATTCCAAATAGAGAGATCCTGAGCACCAATTTGTTATCTCAATTTTTCCTTTTACAAGGAAGTAACTGTTTTAAGGTGTTCGACTTGAGCAGACATGTGATACAGCAATTCATGATTCCTATCAGTGGCCGTTTATGTTACAATTGTGATGTTTCTATCGGCTTGCATTTTTCTATCACCATACTTCTTAAAAGCATCGCGATACTTTTTTAAAGCATCCCGTTACTTGTTAAAAGCAACGCGATACTTATTAAAAGCAATCGCGTAACTTGTTAAAAGTATGGCGATACTTAATAAAAGCATCTCGTTACTTGTAAAAAGCATAGCGATGGTTTTAAAAGTATAGCGATGCTTTTAAGAAGTAACGCGATGCTTTTTAAAAGTAACTCGGTTCTTTTTAATTTCATGCATAGTTTTTACTTTTCAAAATTATCGCGATGCATTTAACAACTAGCTCGATGCTTTTAATAAGTATCGAGTATCGTAATTGAAAAATGCAAGCCGATAAAAACATTTTATGAACGGTCACTAATAGATTCCTACATGCTCAATGGAAGCGGTAAAAATATAAAAACATGGGGAAAACTCGAATGTGCGCATCAAAAGATGAAGAGGCCAATACATATTTGACAGCTTAAACCTATTTTCTTTAAAAGCCATATTTAATGTATGTTTCTTTGCTTTTTGTTTGATGGTGTTTAACGCCACTTTCAGCAATTTTTAGCTATATCATGGCGTCCAGTTTTTATTGGGGAGGAAGCCAGAGTACCCGGAGAAAACCCCCGACATGCGGTAGGAAAACTGGCAATCCTTGTCAATTAAGATTGGAGTCGAGTACACCCTGCCCGCACTGAGAATCGAACCCGCAATCGCAGTGTTGACAGACCACGTGATCAATAGTAGACGAATTACCTTAACCACTCAGCCACCGAGGCCCCATATTTATTGTATTACTTGTCTTTAGATGATTCCAAAATATTAACTGGTCTCATAAATCACAACAAATTTTAGTATTAATATATATTTTTCAACAGTACGTTTTCTTTATTTCATAATAAACGTCATATTTTCGACTGAAATGTAAAAAGAAATTCTGTAGACGACAATAATGTAGTTCGCGAGACAACACAAAAATGTAGTTGTTGTCAACAATAACTCGTTTTGATTAAGACAACTTTCTTTAGATATATTTTGACAAAATTCTTGAATTTTAATTTTTCTATTTACGAGCAGAATAGTTAAGGTATCCGAACCACAACTGCCCACAAGGTCATAGCTGTTGTCTCGGAGGTAAAATGGTTTCAAACATGTTCGGCAAAAATGGGTTATACTACATATACAAAATTGTTTTTACTCAAAACTAAAGTTTTTTTTAAACATTGGCTTCAAGTATAATATATTTTGTAACATTAATTTAGCAATAAATTGATTATTAAATACAGCTGTATTTCATGGTTGTAAAATAAAATTAAATTGTTACTTATATAAAGAATATCTTAAAGGTTCTATTTGTTTAGAATTAATATTGGGACGGGGTCTCTTTTTTTCAACAGTCATCTTGTTTTCAATGTTGTTTTTCATGATCAGAGCTTTAGCAAAGTTAGTAATACGCTTCCGCGTGTCTTCTTTTTAAACTTTTGTAACTTTTGTATGTTTGATTTGAATTGTATTCAAACATAAAACAAAAAAAGGCTTTTCTACGTGAAATTACCGCTAAACAATTTAAAGCAATTGTATTTATAAGACATTATTTTATGTGATATTATTTTAGTTTTCACTTTGTTAATAATAATTGTAATATTAACCTTAGTATTTATGGTCGTATCCTCAGGTATCGATACCATATATACATTTCCAGTATTATCTAGAAATTCCGGCGGATTGTCATTGTAATCAAGTATGTTTATATCGATATTTACAGTAGAACTCATTGCAGGATTGTTTGGATTGTACGCCTATAAAAAAAAACTCATTTTAAATTTCCTTTGAAACACTGAATGAAAAACAACAGGAAATGTGCAAGTTGTTTTTGATAAAATTTTAAATATTGAGATAATGAATGTGGAATAGAAAATAGTTCTATAAATTTATATATTTTCCATCACTAACAATTGAGTATTTCATATACAATTTAATTTCAGAAAGAGCGATTGCTTTATTATAATATGTTTGAGTTATTTAAATATCAAGTAGTAGTTACCTTCAAGGTTAATTTACACAATTTGTGTTTTTCATAATCAATTGTTTGATCTAAAACGATGGACGTTGTGCTAACTTCACCTGCGTCCTTTAATGCAAATTTCGAAATGCACTCTGAAACAAAAATAATTGTCGAATTTACAATAGAACTAATGTTTCTTTGTTGTGAATGGTTATAAAGCTCCTTTTAACAATTTGTCAGTTATATTATGGCGTCTAGTTTTTATTGGGAGAGGAGGCCGGAATACCCGGAGAAACCCCCCCCCCCCCGACTTTCGGTAGGAAAACTGGCAATCCTTGTAAACTTAGATTGCAGCCAAGCACACACTGCCGTCAGTGACTTGAATTTGTAACCTCAGTGATGACAGACAACGTAATCAATAGTACGCAGAGGCCCTACAAATAATGCTAATAAAAATTTGCACAAATCAAAAGTTTGCTATATATGACAAAGCTTTAACATTACAAAATTAATTATTTCGAATAAATAAATTTAATAACAACGGTAACATATCAGATTATACCTCTAAGATATGAATGCTATTTAATCAACAACGTAATAATTTCAAACCTCCAGCATCAAAAATCTCAAATCGTATAATAGCGTTTACATCAATGTCAGCATCAGTTGCAACTATCTTTGTAGTTTGGTTCACTGTTGTTTGGACGGGATTATTTTCTGATATTGTGTAAAAATAACTTGCTGCCGTAAACACAGGCGGGTTATCATTTACATCTAGTATTTTAACTCTTACCTGAAATGAATAGTTTATGTTATATAACATTAAATATTACCATATAAAAATGTTTGCTTGGCCCGAAATAAAGATTTCCAATTACCACGCTCCAACGCAAACAAAACATAGGCGATTGAATCTGTTAATAAAGTTACAGACACTAATGTTGATTGAGCATGAATGAACATATGAAGCGGTTAATTTATGTTCACATTAAAAAGACAAAACCTGTACTATATAGATCTTTTTTGTGCATCTCTGCATTAGAATTAATGTCAATTTTTTAATTAAAGACGAAACGATCCGTCAGCAATAATACTTTTAGTATTCTCTATACAATCCTTCTATGTTCATATTCATCAGTGGATGATTGTTGTGTTTATAACGTTACAATTGGCAGCCCGCCATTTTTTATCTCTACTTTGCCCCTTTATATTTTGATATGCTGGTCTGTTTTTTTCTCAACAGATAAGACTTGCATGCCCACTACAAATAGTGAGTATAAAAGACAAGCAAGAAGTTGTGCGCATCCTATGCACACTTTCAATGTAGACAAAGAAAATAACTGAGCTAAGAGACTAATTCTTTCGATCATATTTAAATCCGGAACTAAACGTGCATTTGTAAATAAATGAGATCTGCTTAAAAAAAACGAAGACGAAAGACATTATTTTTCGTCTCCGTGGACAAATGATAATAACTGTTTAATGTATGTTTTAACGCAAGCTAAACAAATAAACAACTTACTAATGCCAGGTCACTTTGGCTAGAAATATTAATATTTTCCGCTCGTACAACAAACTCATATATATCTTTCTGTTCTCTGTCTACGCGTTCTTTGTTTGTGATAATTCCAGTCAGATTATTCAAACGAAACTTGTTTTCCACATCTGCATTTATAATTAAATACCGGAGACGAATTCCATTTTGCAGTATATTTGCGGAAATGTTTCCTATCATTGTGTTTTCGACAGTATTTTCAGTCAAGGTCATGTTAATCTCTTGTGCGGTGAAGGATACAGCTGGTGACGTATCTGGAGACACTGTCACATTTACAGTATAATTGGTGGACAACGGCGGCACACCATTGTCGTTAGCAATGATAGTGAGAGAGTACAAAATGTTTGAAGGATTGCTTTGTGCCTTTGTTCGCAACAAACCATCCTTATCAATTACAAGGAAATTTGCAGCGTCCCCACCAAGTGTCATCGTAAGTCTTCCATTTTCTCCGGTATCCTTATCGATGACATCAAATTTTTCAATAACACGTGATACTTGGGAATAATATCTAAAAATGAAAAAATTTGAATAGTAATAAACAATAACAAATTACATGCCATTTGACAAATTAAAGTTAACAAAAAAGATAAGTATTTTCAGATGTTTCTAATATAAGTCGTTTCTGGGATAGAAACTTGTTCGCACAATAATTTCCAGTTTTCTCTTTAAATGTTCAATATGAATTGTCAGGAAATATTCGTTTGAAATACTTGACAAAATGAAGCGTATACATGGGTACTGACCTTATTATTAGTTCCGCCTTTGGATTGATAAATTCAGGTGGGTTATCGTTGATGTCACTAACGTTGATGACAACGGTCTGGTTAGAAGACAGTTTGTTTGCACCATTATCCTCTGCTTTTATTAAAAGTATAAACGTGGAATTCTTTTCATAATCCAAAGTGTTTATACATCGTAGAATTCCCGTCTGCTCTCCAAGGAGAAAATTTTCTCCACCACTGTAACAAAAATGCTGTATAAGAAAGGATAGCAGCTCAACATAACTAGGGTATAATTTTTTATGTTTACGTAGTTTTCTATTTCCGAATTCAACGGTGTTATTTAATGTTTTACTGAATGATTAACAAACAGATGTTATATAAAGACGAGATCTGGTTTGCTGGAGAACAATTTATTTTCAGGACTTAGTTCGTCTGTAATTGAATATTTTTACCTTATATACATAATTGCCTATGTTAGTCTGTATTTATCATGAACTGTAAAGATAATGCATTTGCGAGTTTGTTTGAACAGGGTTTAACGTCATGTTTTGTCAATTAAGGTTGGAGTAGAGCACATCCTGTTTTCATTAATGCTCGAATGTTGAAATGCCGGTGATCAATTGTAACTGACCTAATAATGAAAACAAATCTTCCGCCGAGGCTTCTACGATGATATGTTTTGTTAATCTTACAAATATAGTAAAATTTAGTGAATTGATATTTGTATGAGAAATTTTTTGCACAGAATTAACAAGATAAAATGATTACTTAAGCATTTATGATTTTTTTTATTTTGTCACCTTATGATAGAATATTTAATCTGGCTGTTAGGAGTATTCGACTTGTCAGCATCAGTGGCAACTACAGTTAAGATTGGACTTGAACATGATTTGTCTTCGTCAAAAGTCACTGTAATCCTATTCGATTCAAAACGAGGTGAATTGTCATTCACATCTGTCAGAGTTATTGTTGCAGTTGTTGACGCAGATTTTATTTGGTCTCCATTATCACGTGCATACACTGTCAATAAATGAATCTCAGTTGTTTCCCGATCTAGTTCTTTCGCAACCGTTATTCTACCTGTCGTTTGATTTATCATAAAAAATTCTCCGTCACTTTTTAAGGCGAACGTTATTTCAGCATTTTTACCACTATCACGATCGTTTGCTGTTACAATGCCGACAGTATTACCAATTCCGTAATCTTCAGGTATAGAGTAACTACAAACGTAATAAAAAATGATGTAGACATTGATAATATCATGATCAGGGGTAATTAAGGTATTAAGATGGAAGCAAAGCAGTCTTATAATTTTTATTAAGTAGTGGTGGTATACATACTTAATATTTTTTAATTTGTAATTTTTGTTCATTTACTTCAGTATTTTGTTGTTCATGTCGGTTAAGGTTTTAATTCGTAAAAAACGTTTAGGATATAGAAATTTCGGTCAAAACCAGAGCAAGAACACCGATTCCAAATTCACAGTTATAATTATTTGTAAATTATCATACCATTACGACAGGTTTCTTCCTACATCTCGCTTACATTTTTACTTTTTTTTTTATCATAATATAATATTACGGAAGCTTATTCGAGCCACTTTGTTAGAATTATTTTTGCGTTAAAACGCAAAACATAACGATTTAATGCAAAACTTATTGGGATTAAACGCAAAACTAAACGCAATACTATGCGCTTTAGCGCAAAAGTTATTGCGATTAGTTGCAATACATTGTTTTTAAACGCAAAAGTTTAATACTTTAAATTCTATAGACAGATGTAGCAGTTTTATTGCTGTATACTATGGCAAACGGCAATAACGTTAATAAATAAAGTTCTACGATTCTGAGAGGTTGCTATATTAGATTAAGTATGAAAAATATTTCATCATTCATATAAACAACACGTGTCGTCGTTACTCACTTATATGCAATTGCTGTGAAGTATGGAGGATTATCATTTATATCCAAAACAATAACAGTTACAGAGGCAGTCGCAGAATTCACTGTATCATTTGCAATGATTTTAACAAGGATTGAAGATGTTGTTTCCCGGTCGATCGCCAATGAAGTGCTTATGACACCTAAAATTACACAATTAAAGACATTGTACTTCAAGAGATACTTTTCTTTTTATGAATTATATTTTAAATTTACAGATTTTATACAATTGTGATATGTAGGGCATTGGTCAAGTTGAATTACAGAAACCTTGTGATCTCTCGATGTAAACTATCATCTGAAATTATATAAATTAAATTACCAGTCCACTTGAATAGTGTGGATTATTGGGTTGGGATGGCGAATTTAACCATTTGTTGCGTCTTCAATGGGCATACTTCTTTTCAATCTACAAAAGGAGTAAATATAGTGTAAGGAGCGCGGCCAGGCTTTCCGTACGAATTTATTGAAAAACAAATGAGTATAAGGAGATGAAAATTGTATCTGATCCCATATTGTAAAGATTCAATACCCGTTGTAGAATTAATAGTGAAATTCGATGGTGACAACACTGAATACGAAACAACTGAATTGAGGTCTTTATCTGTGGTGGAAATCGGAAAGTTCATCTGAAAACAAAAAGACAATTTTAATTGATTTGTTCATAATGTACAATGATAGATTTCAAACATTTTTATCAAACCACTGAATAAATGTCTATCTGGCACGATTACAATTTAAACCAGTTTAAGACATGTATCAATTAGGCTATACATTATTTTACCGACTAGGTAATTTAACCAAGAAGTACAATTAAACAGACAATAATATGTTCAATAAATAATAAAATGATCAAAACATGTATTAGAAATGACTTAGTACCATTTTTATGTCTTTCTTAGAAATTCTGCAATATTTTTATTTGTAAATGTTTACAAATGGTGTTTGAAACTTTTTTATTTTGGCAAACAAGACAAAGCCGTATCATAAAGTTGGTGTCATGCTTTCTTAAAATATGTTAGCGTTGTGCCTAAACTATGGCGATAATTGCAAAAAGAAATAGCTGTATTTTTATTTTCCTCCTATAGTTGCAATATAGTTGCTAACATATGAACGTAAGAACAGTACCATAAGTTGCTTGCCAGCCTGCTCTTCTTGGACTGATGCGTTGTATGGTGTGTTAACAAACACGGGAGGTTCGTCGTTCACATCTGTGACTCTGATGGTAATCTCTCCTATAATCTGTTTGAAAACAGTAAACATCTCTATTTATTTAAATGGTTTTTAATTTAGTAAAATGTTTGATCTTTTTGCAAGCAGTGCAATGATTTCTTATACGAAATATTTCTTTCATTATGAATAAACAGAATGTTTTATATGTTATCAAATATAATGTGATTAGCCCCTTTGTCCTTTTTTTTCATTTAGCACTTATTGATCATGTCATTAAATTCGATATGATAAATGCTGTTTAATGAAACTATATTTTCTAAAGTAGAAAGTTTCACATTGCGATTAATTTAATTATTCAACAAACTTACTACGGAATAATTCAACTTAACAGTATTTAATAATATAAAATATTATTTTATAAGGAATGACACTAATTTAAAATTTTTTATTGGGGTGTAAAATAAATTTTAGGTGTTTAAAGTATTTTAAAATCTTATAAAAAACGAAAAAATGAGATTCATTCCTTACATAAAACTTGGTGTCACAATAGTTATAAGTTTGCAACTATACGAACAAAAACTACCCAACACATTTTATTTTATTTAAGAGTGAAATATTCTACAATGCCAATTATATAATATATGATTAACGGGAAAAATGTCAATAAGTCACAATAGTTGACATTATGAAGAAGTCAAGATATTTAGATGTTGTAAAGGAAACACAATGTTGAAAAATGTCCAAAATATCGTGATGTATAGTAGTAACATATAATCAACTATTCTTTGGGCACGAAAAAGTATCAAAAACCAAATACATAAAGGAAAAAAGAGAGCACAAATAATTTATTGGAACAATCGAATTATACAATGTATTGCGGGTTGGTTTAAAGAAGTAAAAGACATCCCAGTCCTCTGCCGATATTTTAATACCCTTTACAGAACTATCATATTATAAAAAGAGAATAAACAAAATAATCATAAGGATCATACGACTAGCGAACATGATGCTTCGTTCTTTTTAGTTGCTGTAATTGTATATTTGAACTGTCTTTCCTGTTCGTTTTCTCTGTCAAACATTCTTGTATTGCGTATTGTCCCCTACACAAAAGACAAAAAGCATGAAATTATAAAATATTATTTTATATTGTTGCCATCGCGTTATAGAATGTTAAATTATACTACCTATGTAAATGTGTTGTTATATACACTAATATTAGGATGTTGTTTGGTTTGGCTGGTTACGAGTATTTTTATAAGCAACGACACCAACGAATTGTATTCACCAGTTGTCATTAGGCTATCAGAGAAACTCTGAATTCTTACCGCTTCGCTTGAAAACAATATCGCATTAACATATTTTATTTGAAGAGTTGAAAAGATTTAAGAAGATAAAAACTCTGTTTCATAAGCATTTCGCTTCCAGTTCAGATAACATGATGGATTTCAAAATTATGACCTGAGCCGTTTTGACTATACATTAAAGGTAATAAAGTACCTAGTAATATATATAAAAGAAAAAATAGAGAAAAAATATCCCTTCTAAAAGATGTGAAATGACTGAAATAAAACCTTCTTTACTTTTATTGATTATACAATCATTTTGTAACGTTAACAAATACATTTGATTACATACTGACCATTATCTGATCAATCACAAAATCTTTGTTTGCAGACTGGTCGGTAAACTGATAATTTTCATAGTTGATATCCGACACGCTAATAATATTCTGTACAACTGTATTTTCAGGAACTGAAGCATTGAATGTTCTGTTAAGATTTACATTGATATGCTGGTAAAACTCAACAGATATTGAGGAATTGGTTGTAAAAAACCCGTCACTTACAGTAACTGTTGCCATATAGTTTGTCTGTGAAATAGGCTCTGCGATTTTAATCACACCATAATTGTCAATAGATAGTATGTTGTTGGGACTAACGACGTATTTCAATTGCGAATTAGAGTCTGCATCTATTGCTTTAGTAACGCCAACAACTATATCTTTGTACGCAGATTTCACTGCCTTAAATGTGTAGGTTGGTGCCGAAAAAGATGGTGCATTGTCATTTACATCCTGAACCCTAATTGTAAGCAAAATATCAAACTCGTGTGACGTTGTACCATTTACAGCTAACGTAAAGATCTTTTCAAAGTACGGTTCAACTTCGTAATTCAGTTGTCTGGTTAATTTAATAGAATCACCGTCAACTATTAGGTTTTCATTTGGCAAAATGCGGAAAAGTTGGACGAGATTCATTCGTCCAACTTGTGTCTGTAAAGTACTATCTTCGGGCAACGTTGTTGTATATCTAGTTCGCACGACAAAAATAGTTAAATTTGCAATGAGACCTGTCCTTTTAGTAACTTGAATTATTGTAGAGTACGCTACTGTTTGAATATTTTGTATGACATTTAAGTTGATGAGATTAGTAGTTTCAATAATTCCTTCCTCGTTAATTATTATTGGAATGTTTGTACTTGAAATAGAACATAAATCACTACCGGTCGAACAGAACTTGCATAGTTCTCCAACAACACTTCCCTTTGGAGTTCCATCTAATATTATAATGTCCTTTGTTATAAGACTTTGCGAAACGGATATTATAATTTCCTTAAACTCACGTATGACAATTTCATCAATCGTAACTGATGCAGTTAAAACCAAGGTGTAATTTGACTTATCTGGACTCCTAGTCACCGACAAGATGACATTAGTACGAGATGCTGTCACGGTAAAATAGGATGCTCCTTCTCCCGTCAATGATGCTGTCGGGTTGGACGTTTGAAAACCATCCACTGCCGTAAGATTAAGAGTTACATCTAAAAACAATATTAAGTCATTAACATTTACATACATCATCTTCTTTCTTGAATTCTGATTTATTTCGACAAATCATTTACTTGAAGACCTGGAAGATCATGCGAGTTTAGTGTTTTATATTATACAAATTTTTGTGTAACACCTTATCAAAAGCTTAATAAAAGAATGGATTATTTATTGATTTAAATTATATATATAATATATAATTAATGCATAAACATTAAAATAAAATTGAGTCATAAATATTGATAAATTGTAATTTCCGTTTCTCGTATTTCTGTTTTTAAAGGATAATATACTACAGTTGTTTACACAAAACTTGTAAAATTTAACAATACACGTTAACAAATTCAAACTTAAACCTGAGCCAACAAAAGAGATTATGCATTTTAAGACTTTTTGGTTCCACCAAGAATATACATATATTATACATATGATATATATAAGCACCTTTATCCTAGTATTTTGAAGGTGGCTTAATTTGTGTGCATTTAGTAAGAAAGCAAGTTATGGCGTTGAAAAAAACTATTTTGTAACGGTACGCAGGAACCAAAATACAATGTACATATAGGTTAACAACACCATCGTTTAAAAAAAAAATCTACTGTGTACTAAATATTGTTCGTTCACTAGTAAAGCACGTGAAGAAGAAATATACCACGAAGTAGAACATACTTGAAGTTTTGCTCGTCGGTATTATCCACTTGTATGGCTCTTGGGAACTGAATAATACGTTAGGTCCTGAAAATGAATATAGTAAAAACTTAACATTACCAATTTTTATTATTTCAATTCAAACATCATTACAGTAGTTTGGATTTAAATACCCTTTAACTTACTTATACCAATAAAAAGTGTATCAATATCTCCAATTGAGTTTTGATTTGAAGAAACGAGTGTCAGATGTTGTAAACTGTATACAGTTGATAATTCTCAGCAACTTTTAATTTCGTACTCTAATTTTTATCAGTTGTATGGTATATCCGTAAGTTTCGTGTTACACCTTCTATCTCCGTACTTTACGAAGCAATAACAGAACAAAATCTAAACGGATTGTGTATAAAAGCCTTACGTCGGGGGCAATTTACTTTTTTCAATCATGAAGAGATTCTAGTATTTCGAAATCAGACTGCAAATTATCAACACGGTACGTTGTTTATGTGTTTGTACATATACATTATAATTCCTTTTTTGGATATGGAAGGGTTTTCATAACAGACCTAATAAACCGGTGCGCAGTAGTTGTCGATTCATTTTGGGTTGTTGAATTGTACCAATATCTGATAATTGCTTATGTTTAATGCTTGAATGATGTTGAACGTGGAAAAATTTTCTGCTGTTTTATAGCGTGCATTATTTATTGGGGGAAGAAGCCGGAGTATCCGGAGAAAAACCCTAACCTTCGTTAGTCTCATTAATGCCATTCCCGTGCATATCATACTTACTTGAAACGCATGATGTACTTGTTTGTGCATAACCCTGGGCACATCTGCATTTCCAGCCTGTATCAGAGGAACTCTGCATACAAGCACTAAATGCGACAATACATATACCATCCACTCCATGTTGTCCACAGCTCTCACCAAGGACCTTATTAGTTCTGTTCCCCACACCAGTACAAGGAGGTGGTGTAGTAGGTCCTGATGAGGAAGTAGTAGTTTGTGTTGATAATTCAGTTGTGGTGTCTGTAAAACATTATTCAAGAATGCAAATGTTTGATGCTTTAAACGTTAATGTTGCGTTATCGGAAACCAGTATCAGTTCAATTTGTATCGTAAGTATTTTAACTATATTTTAAATGTCTTGAAAGAAAATATACAACATACCAGTCATAATAATAAGTATTTTAGCTGCGATTGACGCAATTTACGTTAAACGATAAAAAAATTGAACTGGAACAGTCCCGAATCGCAGGAGACCATGTTACCTGAAATTAAATACGTTTTATTGTGATTTATTATGGCGTAGTGCAAAGGTAAAGGTGAATACTGATGCATCTTACGTTTAAAACGTACAGAGAAATGATTCTAAATGTACTATCAATACTATTGTACTTTAGAATCTTTACTCAAACACTACTGTAAGAACGGTTTGAAGTTTGTGGCAACAAAACAGAAATACTGGGTACTAAAAAGTAGAAATTCTTTGTAAAAAGCATTGGCATCACATTTACCTGTACAATAAATAATCATTGCTACATACATACATATAGTTTGCACTTCACGTAAGGTTAGGATACTAAACCAGCTAATCTGGAATGGATATTCTACCAAAGTTTTCTTTTCATTCTGTTTTAGCACTAATATTCAATATTTTATCAAAAATGCTATCGCAACAGAAAATTATTAATACGTCGAACGCCTATTTTGGTCAACAAAACATGGTAAAACATTACGTTCCAGCTTGCTTTACAATAACAAAAAACACTAAGCTGTATGATATTAGACATATAAGCTGACAGATGAAAAGCTACATAACTTACCTGACAACCTAAAAAAGTAAAAAAGAAAATGAAAAACACACATTATACTTACCAAGGAACCTGAAATGAAATCTTTTTTAATCCATACTTACCGCTCTAGCTTCCATTCAAACAACTTACAAGACCACAGTAAACCTGCTATTAAAAACAAACAAAACCGTATTGTAATATAATAAACTTATAACCAGGAAGGGTGTGATTTTTCTAATAAAAGATAACATATACGTTTCAAAATTTGATGTTGAATCTGCATATCATATAATTTGCCTATGTGCCAGAAACGATAATCGGACATATTCACATAATTGACAGGTCAGTATTTATTAGGGGGTTGGGACCATTGCATTTCAAATGATCAGGTTTTAAAAGGGCTATGTCCTATCTCCCTAAAATACAAAAAAGTTGCCGTCCTACATCAGATGTGTTATAAAAAATGTGTGTCCTATCTAGTGAATAATTTTATGGTTACAAATCAGTATTTATGTTTGTTAAACAAGTTGTGCGATTACAGTATATTGGTTTTGAATTGAAACGTCAGAAAAAAAATAGTTTTTTAATTAATGATATTGTTATGAAAAAAACTAGCTGTCCCATCAATGCTGAAAATAACAAAATTTGGAGTCCCATATATATACCAGCATAAAAAGGTATGTGTCCTATTGCATTTTGCACCGATCCCACCACCCACAAAAATATTGACCGGTCCCTAACATTGAAAAAGGTTCATTAAACAGATGTTTGCCATTCTTTTATACGAACTCCTCAAGAATTTGCTGCATTTGTATTTTATCCAACCATATACGATTAAAAGGCTACCATAAAAAATATAAGATAAACTTTCAAAAGAGGTTCCAACAGTTTGTACCTTTTAATGTCGATGATCACATGAATGTGTCCTTTTCTTTGTCGTCATATTAATGTGAAACCGGGTTTCGTTCACAGTTCTTCCATTAGTATATCTGAAATTAAAAAAAATCATAAGAACCTCTAAATTAAAATAACAACATTTTTTTTACTTTCAGCCATCATGTTTCTAGTCTTGATCACCCAGACGCATAAACAGGAAAACCACTTATATTTAGTCACATATAAAGTCTTCCATACGAACGATAGGCGGCAAATTTATCAGACCTGATTCGTTCAGATATTATTTCACGTCTAAAAAGGAATATTTCAGATAACATATGATAAGGGGATTAAAATAAAATACAAGTGTTGTACCCATACGCATGCGCAAGAGCTATCGGCTAAACGACTGTTCTTAAAAAGATTTTTTGTTATAAAGCATAATCTGAATTATTATATATATATATTTGTGTAGTGTTTGCTTAAACTTCCACCGATCATACCGACCGTATTTCAGCTATAATCAGGTCGAGAATAACAAACAAAAATTCTCACAAATAGCTATGAAATTTTGACTGCCAGTAGAAAGAGTTAAGTAAGGACTGCAAAAATTTCTACATCTACCATTGAGTTTTTATCGAGAAAGCAGCGTGATTTTTTCCAGCGGTGTTATTTTACGATGTCAGCGATGCGATATTTCCTATTATAATCTGAAAAGTCCTCAACAGAACATACAATGTACTTTATATGCCATCTAGCTTTGTGAATTGAACCCTAGTAATCGCCCCAGCAGTCCAAAACTATGAAAAGGAAATGTAGGAAGAATAGTAATTAAAAAGCTACTCAAATATATATGTGCACGTGTGTGTGATTTTTACGTGTTTGCAGGGTTACCAATTTATCACACACCGAAACTACTTAACACAAACACATACATAAAATTGGATGTCTAAAAATAATTGACTATTTACCAATGCTCTTTATTTTGCAGTTTTTAATATGTGAACTGCAATATATATTTCAATGTAAATACTTGACTTATCTGAAGTATCTTGTTCTTGGGCATATAATACAACAATTGTCAGATATATTAAGATCATATTTCTTTTTATGAAGAGGAGTTTTTTATGCCATTTTATTACGGATATATATTATTCTCTTAATATTTTACAACTTGTTGTATATTTTATTACTATTTCAAAAGAAATATGTATGTAAAATTTTTTTGGGAGAGTTTTTTTATAAAGATCTTACAAAATTATAACATTCAGCCAACATGCAAAACAAATATACCTACTGAACATCTATATTTGTTTCCCATGGAGGCAAAGTCCTTTATTTTCTCCGACACTCTACCATGTTACATGCAACTTTATTCGTCAAATCGAATCGGTGTCCTAAAACATAAGGAAACCAATTTAGTGTCACAAAGGAGGTATTATCTCCATTATATCATATCTTTTTTGTAAACAGCTCCATAATCTATGAAAAGTGTGCGATTGCGAACGCTGTTTACTTAGGTGTGGTGGATCATCGAGTTAGAGTTCGAGTTAAAGTTTGAGTTGATCTTCGAGTTCGAGTTCTATTCGAGTTAAGAGTTTTCCACTTACACTCCGAGTTGATCATCCGATTTAACTTCGAGTAAAAAGTGAATTCCGAAACCCCTTCGTGTGTTTGGATCCAATAACATCCTTTAATATCAACATTGCACGGAAATTTCAGGAAAAAATTTATAAATAAATTATAAATTGTCTACAAACAAAGTCCTCTAAATTATAACGAAAATTAGAATTTTACCCAAATCGTATACGTGTACATTAAGTTGTAAAAATATTCAACATAGCAGTGTCTTTCAAAGATTTTTATTGATAAACGATCCTTTTAAATGCCCATTGACGATATTTTAAAAGGGTTTGTATTTTGAGCATAATAATTATCACTATAAATATAAATATAACTTAAAACTCGAAGTTTTACTCCAACTTGAAGTGTAAATCAAACTCCATTTCTAACTTGTGTTATTCGGATGATCAGCTAAAAGTGTAACTCGAAGTCCAACTCGAACTCGAAATTTAACTTGAACTATAACTCAAAGTTTAACTTGAACTTTTATTCGAACACGATTATCCACCACATCCTGCTGACTGACCTTGACCTTGAAAAAAGTTGTTTTCAATCGCATGATAATAATTATATATATTGTCATATTTGTGTAATTCGTCATATAAATTACAATAACATATACATCTTATCATTACTAATTTGCGGACACTTGACTACATTTATAACTATCATTGACTGAATGAGAAACGATGAACATTAACTTAAATGTTCACAAAAGACATATAGTACACGGAAAGTTCTCTCTTCAATGACTTTCATTTATAACTGAATGTTTAGCCTTACATATTTTCCCAATTAGAATCGAGTATTCCTTTCATATATACATTAAAATTTTTCTTTAAAGCACATTAATTATCAAGTAACATGTATTTTACTTCAAATTTAAAATGACCTGCATACAACAGCCTATAAATCAAGCTAGTCCCAACTGCATACCAACCACGTGACACCAACATTTCAAGGAAGTATGGTCCGATTACATTCTGCATTTTGTGTCATGATAATACATTGTTCGTGACATTGAGTATGCAACATTTAAAATATAATTTACTCAGATTACCTTATGTAAGTTTTTTTTTAATCCATGTTGCAAAAAGAGGTTTATTGGTCGCAATCATATCTAAGATTTGCGCATGTAGTTTTTAATTTTAATACTGTTACCTACATTTATGTTGCACAACAGAAAAATGACCACATTTGTAGCTGTTGTGTCCACCTTTGAGCACTTACAATAATTTAAACACTAAACCTAGAATTGCTTTCTCTCAAAATTCTGACGATGCCAAATTAAATAGAGAAATTACTGTTTTGTATTGCAGATTTTACTGTAAGGACTAACAATAAAATATCAGTTTAAGGTTGGAAACTTATCCACTACAAAACACTTACTTTTATATACAAAAAAAGTCAAAGCAATACATTAGTAAAAAAATATATACAAATCTTAGTACGCTAAACAATGAATTGCACCCCTTTTTCTAAAAATGTTGCATAAGATCGAATTTGGATTAGAATGATTATTTGATCAATATTGTAACAGTCATATGTTAATTATTTGTTTAGCGAGTCAATTTGTGTATGTTGTTTAACGCAAAGTGCGAATTATTCAGCAATATCATTTAAACACTTTTGAATTATGGTTCTGCTTTGTTTCTAATCAAACACGCTGCAGTGGATAGTGCTCTAACACTGGATACGTGACGACAGTTGAACCAGTCTTGCTTAACCTCTAAAAATGTTATGATCTTTGGGGAGGGGAGAATTAGCAAGAACCGATTGAGAAAAAATGTTTGGTTTGATTAGACCAAAGATCATGCAAACTCCGCACTTTTCCAAGGTCCAAGTAAGCACGATACCAAGAGCCGCGGAAGCGTTCGCCCTACTTCCGATCTCAACGTTGATCAAATACTTTCAAGAGTAGTAGTCTTGTATGACAATGCATACACCGATTTCCTAGTTTCCGAGATATCTTTTGATTTTGTTCCAGAAATACTGACAAACCTGTCGAACTATCGCAATATGATACAAAAAAGATCATAATTTAAAACACTAAGTAAGCAATGATATCACAGATAAAGGGCATTGGGGGCAGAGAGTGGTGCTATGTTGAAAATAGTGTGAAATCTTACAATGAATTTAATTTTGTTTGTTTGTTTAAATGATTTTTAACTCCACTTTCAGCAATTGTTCAGCTATATCATGGCGTTCAGTTTTTATTGGGGAAAGAAGCCGTAGTACCCGGAGAGAACCCCGACCTTCGGTAGGAAAACTGGCAATTCTTGTCAATCAAGATTGGAGTCGAGTACATCCTGCCGCAGTGAGATTCAAACCCGCAACATCAGTGTTGACATACCACGTGGCCAATAGTAGACGAGCTACCTTTACCATTTGGCCACTAGACCCCGAATTTAATATATCTTGTGGACAGAGCTTGCGCAATCATGCCTAGTATATCCACCAATAATAAAGTGTAAACATAAAGCAGGAAGATATAATCACCACGTGTACTAAATCATGTTCCAGTTGACTGCCGCTTACATAATATTCTTTGTAAATTTGAAAGAAGAGATGCTTTCTTCACAACTTTAAAAGCCTATGTAAGTTTTGACCATGTCAATCAGGAAGTGTTTAATTAAAAAACAAATCGGTGAACTATTTCTGGCTTAAAAGTTTGAATGAAACCATTCGTGCAAGAACATCTGAAAGCAAAATAAAAATCCTGCTTCTGAAATCTGTATGATTAGTGGGAATGAGACCAGTATTATGTAATCTCTCGTGTCACACTGTGGTATTGTATCATAAATAACTTTAATTCAAGGGATTTCTTTGTAACACGGATAATTTTGTGAATTTATTCGATTTTGTAGATTTAAAACTTATTCAGGTTGTAAATAAAATACCTCAAGAGAAAGATATATTAAATATCGATCTTTTTAAGCTTAACATACCGAAACATACTACATTTGACAAACCAAATTTCGCATAATAAAATAACGTTGTTGGCAACGTCAGGTAAACTTTGGGTTCAAGTCACATATTGTAAGGGTTTTTAAATCGATTATAATAGAAGTGTTATATCAATACCCGATAAAATGTTAAATATTTTAAGAAATGTGATCAGCAATGGAATGATTACTGAAGTCCCAGTTTGGAGTATGCCACGCTCCTTGTGCGGTACAAATCTTTTGTTGATTTTGATAACAAGTAGACTTACTGAAACCGCTACAAAAGTCTTAATTCTCCGACCCTTCCCAATACTCCATTCTTATCCAGTGGCAGTCAAAATCGTGTTCCCTATGTCCAATCCCTGCCTTTTTCCGCTGATTTATTGTTTGGTAACTTGTTTCCGTCCAAAAAAAGCTGAAATACTGCTTGCTGGATGTTAAGCAAAAATCCAATCAATCAATGTATATTTTAGACTTCTGTGTTTATCAGCTACTGTGCGCCTTATCTTATTGCTA
Source organism: Limnoperna fortunei (assembly GCA_944474755.1). Taxonomy (NCBI): domain Eukaryota; kingdom Metazoa; phylum Mollusca; class Bivalvia; order Mytilida; family Modiolidae; genus Limnoperna; species Limnoperna fortunei. The sequence goes on along the minus strand of OX104114.1, from coordinate 56,346,008 downwards.
TCATCAAAAATGTCTTTAATATTGCGCAAAGAGCGTGGCATTCCAAACACGTGATATATTATTTGCAGCAACGATTTTCGTATCATAAAACTTGACTATACCCGATCATTACAAAGTGGGAAATATATGACACAAAAAGACGCACTTAGTGGTTCCATGGCATAAACGCTTAATTACAGCAATTACTTAGTTGTAGATATTGTTTACATACACGATTGCGTCAAAAGACCGCCCTGTGACACCGCCCTACAGCTGCAGTAGTACAGCTGCCGTAGATTTCTCTAAGCCACTACACAGGGTTTATAATAAGCATTTTCTGTATATGCCAGATCTACACGTCTAATTGAACGTTTTAACCGAGTTTGGTGCTTGTATTTTAAAAAGCCCACGTCTAGGCTACTTAAATTTAGTATTTTCCTGGTTAAATCCGCTACATAATGTAGTCTTTAAATGTGGATATATGAGGAAATATTTACTTTTTAATAACGAGAAAAAAACTCTTTGAACGAAATTGTATTCAGTAATAATTTCCTTCTTTTAATTTCCGGTATTCCACCTGTGTACCAGGCATGTAAAGAAACATCATGAATTTCTGCTAGTGAAAGGCAACATTATTCTGTCAAAGGTTTCGTCGAACATGAAGTACGAACAAATGACCTATAGTTCCGAATTAAATTTACTCAATTTTGTCTAGATACCTGAATTTTACCCAAGTAATAACAACTAACTTGACTGTTGAAACCCGGTGGCAGAGTGGTTAAAGTAGTTAGTAATCTACTATTGTTCACGTGCCTGTCGACGCAGAGATTGTCGGTTCAAGCCTTACTGAGGGTAGGGTGTACTCGACTGCAACCTTAATTTACAAGGATTACCAGTTTAACTGCCAAAGGTCGTGGGATTTTACCATATACTCCAGCTTTCGACCACATTACAAAATGTCGTGATATAGTTAATAAATGTCACAAAACAAAACAAACAAAAACTATCAAAACTAATTGAAATACTTAATATCAGTATAATTTCAGTTAAAGTAAAAATATTAGCATGGCTTGTACTGCGCTACAAACAAACAGAAACGATACCAACGCTCAATAAAAATAAAACTCGTAAAACAATCTGAAAAGACGAGCAAGCTGCCAAACTAAGAAAAAACTAACAAAGCAAACACTAACAATTTACAACCGCTCCCCCTCCCCCCAATTTTGCTAAATTTAAAAAAAACTGAGTTCAATATTTTTTTTTTATTTTTTGCATTTTAGACAGCAAATAATCTCAAAAATTTCTTGTTACTCTTTTCTAGTAGAAAAAATATGATTATGCAAATCTCGCATATTTCCTTAAGAGTATATTTTAGAAAATGGAATAAAAATTATCAAATATAGTTTGAAGACATTAAACATTTTCGCATAAACAAACAAAACCTACAGTATATTAACATTTTATAAAATAATACTCACACAACATTTACGACTTTGGCCAAACTCTTAAGAAGCTGCATTGGGTAGATAAGCTAGCAGACTGAATTCTCGTCAACCAGGAAGTTTCTATTTATAGACTAAGTGCAAAGTAAATCGAATACCATCTGAATTTTTGACGGGTGAACAGGCATTAACATTGTTTAACATGATAGATAGCGTGTTTTTAAATCCTAAGGCGCAAATGATATTTTAAAAAGAGATTTAATAAGACGTTTTAGTAAATATTTCTTCGAGATAAAATATAAGGAGCCTCGGCCACGTTTTTGGGGTTATTATTTACCGACAAGTCAACAAAAATAGGACGATTTCGTGCCTGACGTTGAGCAGAGTATGCTGGACTCCCAAATTTTTTATTTATTTGGTTTCCAGTTTCTAGACAAAGACATGATTCTCCAGCTTACTCCGCTTATAAAATTGGACCCTATGATATAGCTGAAAACTTGCTGTTTACTTGTTTGTTTGAATGGTGTTTAACGCCACTGTCAGCAATTTTCCAGATATATCGTGGCTTCCAGTTTTTATTCGTGGAGGAAGCTAGAGTACCCGGAGAAAACCCCCGACCTTCGATTGGAAAACTAGCAATTCTTGTCAATTAAGACTGAGGTCGAGCCCACCCTGTCCGCAGTGAGACTCGAAGTTGCAAGCTCAGGGTGACAGGCACGTGATCAATAATATACCAACTACTTTAACCATTCTTTTACAGAAGCCGCAAAATTGCTGAAAGTAATCGATGCATGCTGTTACTCCTACTTAAACAATAAAAAAACCATCAAGACTATACTTATATTGAAAAAATTAGTAACAATGAACAGGAAACTGAAGTTTTAATTAAGGATAAAATTTATATTTTAAACAATGCCTCTATAAGTAACTGCTTAACACATCATCTAACAACTGTTTCAAGAATCGCTATGTGCTCATTTACGTTTAGATATGGTGAAATCATGACAAACAACATACTGAAGAACAAATATCAAATTAATTTATTACAAAAGATAAATTATAACTACTCATGATAGGGGGCGTGTCTGTCTGTCCCTATATTCCAGGCTCCAACCGATGTATTTGAAGCAGTAGGGTGCAGTACGTACAAAGCAGCGTACAGCGTACTTACATGATTAAAACATTTGTAAATACACTGTAATGTTCCGCATTCTTCTACCCAATAAATAATGTTTTCTACATATACATATTTAAGAAGGTCCAGCGTGTACGCGCTTAATACAGAAAGGTCCAGTCTGTGCGCCCTAAATACAGAAAGGTATAGCGTACAGTGTGCACACATTGAATACAAGGGGGCCAACCGCCTATTGAATACGAATTTTATTTAAGAGCTAATAATTCACCTTTAGCTTCGTTAGTTGATAATTATTGTTATTGGTAAATCAAGAAATTAAAGATCGCACATGAAATCGATAGTTTATGTCATCCATCACATCCACGCTATACTAAAAGACCACTTTTACTCGCCGATTCTGTTCTCTGCACTGCTGCACATCTACACAAAAATTTAAGGAATAATTTGTTTGCAATTCAAGTTAATTTTTCATTTTATGATTGAAATGTCGGCCATAATTATTTATAAATAAATGTAAATTTTAAGTCGATTAAGAGAAAGCACGTACCATGTACAAATATTATTGGTCATGTGTAACCTATATCTTTATCAACAGAACAAAAAGATTTAAATTTCCCGTCTAGCCTTACACTGAACACATATGTATTAAGGAAGTTGGTAAATTGCCAACTTCATTTACGACTTTCTTTATTGGGTTTTCATTCCCGTTTTTCTGGCAGGGAGAGTGGTGGAAGGGGGGATCTACTATAAATATCAAACACAAAACAGAGTTTTAAGTGTTGCAAAGTGTAATACAGACGAAATCCTGTGAAAAATAATTCCGTCGACAGGCTAGATACACCATTGTCAGATTAATCATAGCTGTAAATACTTTCTTCGTTCTAATATTTTTTTTCTATATTTTGTGTACTGGTGATAAAATGATTAGAATTAAAATTTTCCATTAACGACAGCTTAAGCTAGTTTGAGCAAGTTATAACATTGAGAAGATCAGTTCAAGATAAAGGTAGAAAGTGGTTTTTTTCAACTTATTGATTTAAAAAATTAAATAAAACATCAGTACTATTGACTGATAAGTACATTTCATCAAATTTCTGATTTTGTAATTACTGATTTACAGATACTTCACGTTTGATGTGAGTCTAGGTAGTGGCCTCAACTTAGCAAACCATATTACGTCGTAGTTTTTTGGTTTCAGTTACGTTACTATATGACGCAATTTTTACGAAAAAATTGATTTTTTCCTGAACGTGGCCTAAACGTTTCTTGCTACCAATTTACGACATTAACAATGCATAACACGTTCTACATGCGTTAGTCTAACGTAACTGCAGAAACAAGCAATTGTTGTCTATATGAAAGAAATCTCTGCCTGAAAACTATTATTTCGTGTTTTCATTCGAAAAAAATATGGTCATAACCACACCGTATCTGTCAAGGATTGCCAGTTTTCCTACCGCAGGTCGGGGGTTTTCTCTTCCAATAAAAACTGGACGCCATGATATAGCTGAAAAAGTGCTGAAAGTGCCGTTAAAACAACATTCAAACAAACAAACAAACGAACACCGTATCTGTTAACCTTACATATACACACGGGGGGGGGGTGTGGGGGTTACTTGGTATATATTGGGTAATACGGATGTGCGACCCGAATAGGTCACTTTTTAACCTCTCCAAAATATAGGAATAGGTAGCTTTTTTCATTGAAAAATATATCATTGGGTATAGTTGTAAATTATCTAAATATATCCATGCCTCAATTCTCATCTTAAGCATGGTAAGCCTATGTTAAGCACAGTGATTTTACAAAGTGTTCCATTAACATCACTTGATCATTTTGGTTGTGAATGGACTATTTTGCCAATGGTTATGTGCTGTAATAAAATATATGAATAGGTCTGATTTAATCATTCAATATATGATAAGGTCCCATTTTATACATCCGAAATATATGAATAGAGTGGGTTTTCAAATCTCCGTCCGCAGACCAGTACCTAAAAGTATCCTTAGTTACCCCCCCCCCCCCCGTGCATATACATATGTAACAGCCAAGGTAATATAATACAAGACATTCTAGCTTGTGATTATTCAAGAATAAAGAACATAAATCAAAGCTTCATACAACTGTCTTGAAAAGTTCTGCTGCAGGCTCCTTTAAGTACATGGTAGGGTGAAATTCAATAGCCCATCTTACCATAGGAAAATGGCCCTATCCCCGGAGATTCACGTCAAATAATACAATAACATAGTACCGAACTTTAGTGCATAACGTGTTTGACTGAGACACTTTTGTCCGATACAAACCCTTTTCTTAGATTTAAGAATGAAATGCTGCTCGCTGTACTTTAAGCACCTATCCGACCAAGAGAGTTCTGCCCCCCCCCCCCAACTTATCACGTGAAAGTTATTTGTCTCAATGAAATAAAAATAATAATGTAAGCTATCTGTGCATATTTGTCATTTATAAAGCGTTAATAACGATCATATCTCGTTACAGTCTAATAAAGCCGAATATAATGTTCCATAAAAAATGTCGTAACTGTTTAAATTTCACAAACATAATTATTCTTTTATGTTGCACATTGGAAATTTTAATTATTTATAATCATATCGTCTAATCATATTTCTACGCCGATGTAATTTTACATTCGGATATATTTAAATTAAAATATGTAAGTAATTTGATGTTTATTAACACTCAAATTCCAGTACCAGCCATTAAGTAGATATAAAAGAGATAGTATACTGATATTCTACTAGTAGTCGTAGCTCGACAGACGGGATGTAAACAAACTGGGCCCTCTATGCATCCTCCCCCCCCCCCCCCGCGTGCTAGATGTTGTTGGTTGTTGTTTGCCAGTGTCTCGTTTATATATGTTGTTTGATGGTGTTTAACGCCATTTTCAGCAGTTTTTCAGCTCTATCATGGCGTCCAGTTTTTATTGGGGGAGGAAGCCGGAGTACCCGGAGAAAACCCCCGACCAGCGGTAGGAAAACTGGCAATCCTTGTCAATTAAGATTTGAGTCGAGTACACCCTGCCCGCAGTGAGAATCGAACCCGCAATCTCAGTGTTGACAGACCACGTGATCAATAGTAGACGAACTACCTTGACCACTCGGCCACCGAGGCCCTCGTTTATATATGACCGAATCGTTACTGTAAGTGGTAAATCTAAGGTTTTATTGTAATGTTGCAGCTCTCTCTTTATAGTCAACATCAGATTATTGTTCTTATTCCAATTTGAACTGCCACTATCAGAATTTTTTGTTGCAGATAGATACCGTGACGTCCAGTTTTTAATGCCATAGGAAACCAAAGTAAATGGAGTACATGTGGGTACAAATTACAAATTTACTCTTCAAAAAAAGAGAGATGCATAGCTACGTTTTAATTTATAAAAATAAATTTTTAATAATTATCAATTATAATTTTAAAAGACAATTAAACCTTTTTAGTGTACAGGTAACTTTATAAATGATCCTTTCTTCAGACTTGGCATATTGCCACATAATAAAAATGACACTTGAAAAGTGCATACAGCAATTTTAAAAGCTCTTTCGATGGAAAGTTTCTTGCCTACTCAACTGTCTATCGGTAGTGTATAAACAGAACAGGTTTGATGATCCAGTTCGTCAAAACGTAAAATTTATGCCAAGCCGCGGTTGGATACTGCTAGCAGAAACATCTTCGGATGACTACAAAGTGAGGTTGCACGTGAACCAGAGTACCATTTCCAGACTATGGGCCCGATTCCACAAGACCGGAACGACTAATGACCGTCCAAGAAGTGGTAGACCCCGTATAACAACAGCACGTCAAAAGATGCAGAGTAACTTATGCTCTGAATAATCCTGGGGCAGCGGTGGCCGAGTGGTTAAGGTAGTTCGTCTACTATTGATCACGTGGTCTGTCAACACTGAGGTTGCGGTTTGAGTCTCTCTGTTTGCATGGTGTACTCGACACCAATCTTAATTGACAAGGATTGCCAGTTTTCCTACCGAAGGTCGGGGGTTCTCTACGGGTACCTCGGCTTCCCCCAATAAAAACTGGACGCCATTATAGCTGAAAAATTGGTAAAAGTAGCGTTAAACATAGTTCAAACAAAAAAAACCCAAAAATCTTAATAATTCTTAATTTGGACGATATCATCGTATTCCTTGCACAATTATGATTGGTCTGTTTTCATATTCCCGAACTATTATGTATTTTGAGATGTCGCAACCTGGAAGATGTGATATGATAAATGATATCAAAAATAGACTTGTCTGATTCAATGCTTTGGTTAGTTGTGTAGGGGCGTGTCTGTGACGTTGGAAGGTTTTTTACCTCTGACGTCATAATAGACTAAATAAAAAATCTCTGCGCAAGCGGGTAATCTGGTTTCCGTGATAATTTGCGAATCTACCAATACTTTATAGTACGAGGCTACGAGTTATAAATACGACAGTGGGACCAGTCTACGCAGTCTGCAGTTTCATAACTCGGCGTAAATAATAGCTTTATGTTGTAATTTTAATGTAATAATAAGTTTGCCAGAGTCTTGCTTGTCCTAACATTAAAATGATTTAACTCGAGTTGAATATGTATGTTTGCTATTTTCCACTCTCACTCAATTAGAAACCAATAAATATCGTAGTCTGCACGATGTGATATGAAAGAGTGATATAAAAAATCGATTGGATGGTCGTCCATTGAGTATTACTTCAAAACGCATTCCTATTTGTTGTGTTGGAGGTAACTGTGACGTTGCAGTTTTCCACCCCTAACATAAAGATGCTAATCTGATCACCTCGACTGTTTCCGCCTACGACCGGAAAGTAATTTTGGAGGTAAATGTATGGATATGGACAACACAAATAAGCCTGTTTACACAGCAACATAATTTTAGTGAGAGGACATAGAGTGCACTTTTATAATTCAACTATACCGATAATGTCATAGAACTTAAAATTAGACGGATCATTGCATTTTTTTTTAAAGATTATCTAACACTGCAAACAATTTCTTCCCTAATGTAGGTTTCAGATGATGAATAAGTATTTGCTTACAATCTGGTGTCATCAGTACTAATTAGCTAACCATCACTGAGGAACCACCAATCAAATGAATGAAACTTAACGGCACAAACGAAGTCACGACATAACTAGATTTATTTCTAATGGCTGAAAATAGTTAGGAATTGAATGCATTCTTTTGAAGTTTCATGACGTATGAAAGCGTTGACCGAAGCATTTTCAATGAAGCACAGTAGCGCTTCATGATAAAAATATGATTTGGTCAACGCTTTCATACGACAATGAAGCTTCAAAACCATGCATTCAATTCTTATATTTACATTTCATTTCATTTTTAAAAATGCCGGGTTCCTAATTCATATCGCGCACAATGTATATTTTTGATTTAAATTCCTCTGCGTTGGTTGTTTACTGTGGGCGTCTGCAAGGAAGCGCGTGCTCTTCTTGGCTACCGGTTTCGTTGAGAAACGCAAAGAATGATTATACTTCATCTGTAACCAATAGAAATCTACAAAATTGATATAAAAATATCAAAATATTAAAATGCACTATATGAATATAAAGAGTACAGAAAAATAAAAATAAAATATGCCGCGAACTGGAAACCAAATTATGACTAAGATTAACCTATACCTGGGGTGTAGGATTTTGTCAAGTTTGAAATTTACACGGACAATTTCATAGCTTTGATTTGTTCTTCAACACAAAAGTGTTGATGGCGGAGCGAGCTAGCCATTACGGATAATCACTTACCTCCGAAAATACTTTCACGATCTTTGACGGAAATGGCAAGAGAAGCGGTTTAAAGGAATGCGAGGAAAATCTCTGTGGAAGCGGGTACCTTTACAATGCGTGAGAAACAATAAGTACAGATGATACAAGAAAAAAACGGATTTATAACTCGTAAGGGTTGAAAATCGTTTAATATCAACTCTCTTTATGTAACTTCAATGTACTAACAAACTCGAGTTATACTTATGTAATCTCAATACAATAAATAGGGGAGTCTCTTGTTACAACATTGAAATAACATAGTTTATTCAATAATATATAAAACATTTTGTATAAAAATAATGTGACTGAAAAATTTGAATAAAAAAGGATATTCACTAAAAATAAAATGGTTATTCACCGCGGGAAAATGCATGCGATTGTTATAAATAGAATCCCGGTTATTCCCTTTTTTGTTCGACCAATCAAATTAGATTTACACCGGCGATATTATCTATTAATAAAATCTACAGATAATTCGTCTGCTGTTTTATTTACACCATGGCAGAATCGGACGAAAGTGCCCCGAATGTAAGCAAAAAAACGAGATTTGCGTCCGTAAGCGATGACGCTTTAGCAAAGATATTGCTAGACAAGGACTCAGCAAACACTAAAAAGGCCACAGCTCGTTCAATGCGCCTATTTACTCGGTATGTTGAGGAAAAGGGACTCGATATTAACTAAATCTGTAAATCTGTGATATTTTCATTTTGTTATTATGGTTATTGTTAACAGAATAAATGTTATACAAATGTCTTATATTTTTCCGAAAAGTGGGAATCCCCCCCCAAATAAAAAAAAAAAAAATAAAATAAAACAAAACAAAACAAAAACAAAAAACCAAATTATTTTGTCACTATGTAATTTTAATTTGATTTTTGTTGCATTATTGAATAAAACAATAACTGTCTTTTGATTCGGTAAATGTGTGGAGTTATTGACTTTTGAAAAAAACTCTTTGTTATTCACCTCGCCCGCTGGGCTCGGTGAATAACAGTTTTTTCAAAAGTCAATAACTCCACACATTTACCTCATCAAAAGACAGTAATTGTATATTATTGTTCGAGTTGGTATTTTGCAATTGTCAACTCTCACTTATTATGAAACAAAGAAAAATAGAGGTTGATTGGCAATACCGGTTCTGCTATACATTATATTTAAATTCTAAGTATGTTTCTAAAAGAAAGGATACAAGTTTGTAAGGCGCCTACCTTAAAACTAACTTTTATTTAAATTTATCTAAATCCAAAGCGTTCAAACTTTTACGATAGAAATGATGACGTTTTCAGCAATATTTCGCGTAATTTATGATTTGATTGGAGACGAAGAAATAAACTGTTTCTTCTATTTCATGTGGATAACTGTGTTATTATCGTCGAACGCCAATAATTATTTTATAAAGGGATAACTATGATTGACAGCTGCGTAAATTTATTTAAGTTAACTTGTTATATTTCGGGTTTATTTAACAGACCAACTGTCATCTAGTGTCAAATTTTAATTTGTACATGTATTGCAACCGTATTACTTAATAATATTCTTGTTCTGGCATAATAATTAGAATAAATCGCATAAATATCAAACAGCTACAACTGTTACATCATAATATCATTATCTAAATAAAGACCAATTGCAGCTATCGATTTACGCTCGTAAAGACTCAATTTTTCGTAAATGCTTTACTCTTTGTGAAGATATTTCATCACAGCTTGTATGACAAATAATTATCGCACCTAATTCGTTAAAACTTAAAAATTTCAAAAACAATTTGTGATTATTTCACGTCTTGTAATTTACCCACACTCTCTGCTGCAAAACAATGTATAGTAACTAGTGGCGTATCCAGGATTTCTCATAAGAGAGCCCGCTTCTTCATAAAAGGAGCCCGTACTGGACATTGTTTAAATCATAAGTGCTTAAAGACGCATTTTATTGATGCCGCAAACGCCACGTCATTGCAATTATTTAAATATGCATACCAATCAAAGAACGATAACTCTTTTTTATTTTAAAAACTGAGTCCAGCGAGCTATATTCAGAAGGACAATAAATTAACAAACAGTAACATGCCAAGAGTATACGACTAAAACTTCCCCTGACCACCTGGGGTCCTCATGATTGTTTAACTATCTGATAATTAATTTATGTCGTCAATGGAGTCAGATACATTTACAAAGTATGGCACTGTTATATGAAATCAACCGTGTAACAAGCTCTACGGGAGCTCTTAACTTTCAGGAGAACCATTTTCTTGGCATGGTACTATTTCTAACGTTCTATTTAAAAAAACAGGAAAAAAATTGAATAAAAAAAAAGGCCCGGCCCCCACCCAGGGCCAGCATGTTTTATAATTTTTAACATGCTGGCCCTGGGTGGGGAGCCGGGCCCTTTTTGGTTTCATAGTTTTATATGCAACTATGATTATATAAAAACCGGGAACCAGTTTTTTTTTGTGTATTTCATTTGTTTGTTTGTTTATTTTTCTATTTTAACTGTGTTTTGTATTTTAATGACTTTTCTTGACTTGTAGGAAAAGAGAAAGAGATTTATGGTAAAGGCAAAGAAATGAACTAGCTGAAGTCACGTGACATTGTTATATAATATCACGGAGATAGTTTTATTTTGTCACAACAGGGAGTTACGATGGTCTGAACAGACCAATATATGACATGATGCACGATCTTTAATCTCAGTGATTGTTTATTTCAAAACGACACGGCACGGAATAAGATCAACGGAGCAAGCCGACAATTAATAAAAGACGTTCTCGCTTTATTTCAGAGAAATTTTACACTGTAAAATAATTACACGAGGCACGTAGCAGACGATGGAATACACAAAAAAGTGACGTCGGAAATTGTTTCAATTTGTTATTGTTTCAGGTAAAATGCAGTTCGGACAGTTAGAACAACTTGTTGACACACGATTTACACTGTCATTCACTGACGATGGCTGAAACGGACATCACGACAGACGAAATTTACGTGGCGGGGGGGTGGGGGGGGAGGGGTGGTCACGTGTTTCAGTGTGGGATTTTAAGGATTTATTGACTCGTACACGTTACGGGGAGACATTTTTAGACTGAAATCAACATTCTAAAGCGAATGGCGAGGGTTTCAAACAGCTGGGATGCATCGTTTTTCGGGAAATTGCGATTTTTACATAAAAAGTGGTGTTGGCGTTGCACGACTGGTAACTTTTTACTGGTTGCGCCCAGCGATTTTCTACCTATCGACAATTCGAGGACATCGATCCCAGATGGAAATGGCCTCCATTTTATTGTACCATTTGGTGTGCCTTAGGAGGAGATGTGGACACAACGTTTTTGTGGGTGGTCCCTGCCACGCCCTCATTTTTGACCGGACGTGCTAACAGGGTGGAGGGGAGACAGCCCATGGGGTATCCAGCAAATCGACAAATTGTCAGCGGGATCGTATAAGAATCTTTTTTGCAGCACGAAATTGAATTTTTGATCGGAAGAAAATTATTAATAATATTAAAGATCAACTGTTCGGTTGAACATTTGAGGGTCTTTCCATATTAATTTTAATTTTGTATTACATGATGACATTTAAAATAATCATCTTTTTGCAAAATGTTATAACTTTGCTATAAATATTTAAAATAGAAATTATTTTATATTATTTGCTCCAGATTGGCATTCTAAGAGAGATAACTCTTATAAAAGTTTTATACAACTTTTAACACCATGTCTTTATTTACTCGTAATTATTAATAGAACATTTTAAGACGAAAATAATTTCAATATCTTTAAAAATAGCAAAGGTAAAAAACTAGTACGTGACCTTGACCCACACAAGTTTTCAAGGTCAAAGGGCATGAGAGTCTATGGTGAAGACCCCATGCCTCTATCATTAATAGTTAATGAGTTACAAGTGAAAAACCAATAAGTTACATATATAATGGGAGATAACTCCTATAAAATGAAGTCAAATCCTTTTCCTGTAAATGTGAGAAAGTTGTTCCTTAAGAGATCAACATTTTGCACTCTTTAGTTTCCCTCTATCATTAATAGTAAATGAGTACCATGTGAAAAACCAATCAGTTACATCTATAATGGGAGATAACTCCTATAAAATGAAGTCAAATCCTTTCCCTATATATGTAACAAAGTTGCTCCTTCAAGAGACCAACATTTTGCACTCTTTCGTTTCCCTTTATCATTAATAGTTAATGAGTAACATGTAAAAAACCAATAAGTTACATATATAATGGGAGATAACTCCTATAAAATGAAGTCAAATCCTTAACCTGTAAATGTAACAAAGTTGCCTCTTTAAGAGATCAACATTTTGCACTCTTTAGTTTCCCTCTATCATTAATAGTTAATGAGTACCATGCGAAAAACCAATCAGTTACATATATAATGGGAGATAACTCCTATAAATGAAGTCAAATCCCTTCCTCTTAAATGTAACAAAGTTGCTCCTTTAAGAGACCAACATTTTGCACTCTTTCGTTTCCCTTTATCATTAATAGTTAATGAATAACATGTAAAAAACCAATAAGTTACATATATAATGGGAGATAACTCCTATAAAATGAAGTCAAATCCTTTACCTGTTAATGTAACAAAGTTGCTCCTTTAAGAGACCAACATTTTGCACTCTTTACTTTCCCTCTATCATTTATAGTTAATGAGAACCATGTGAAAAACCAATCAGATACATATATAATGGGAGATAACTCCTATAAAATGAAGTCAAATCCTTTCCCTGTAAATGTGACAAATTTGCTCCTTTAAATGACCAACATTTTGCACTCTTTAGTTTCCCTCTATCATTAATAGTTAATGAGTACAATGTGAAAAACCAATCAGTTACATATATAATGGGAGATAACTCCTATAAAATGAAGTCAAAACCTTTTCCTGTAAATGTAACATAGTTACTCCTTTAAGAGACCAACATTTCGCGCTCTTTCGTTTCCCTTTATCATTAACAGTTAATGAGTAACATGTAAAAAACCAATAAGTTACATATATAATGGGAGATAACTCGTATAAAATGAAGTCAAATCCTTTACCTATAAATGTAACAAAGTTGCTCCTTTAAGAGACCAACATTTTGCACTCTTTCGTTTCCCTTTATCATTAATAGTTAATGAGTAACATTTAAAAAACCAATAAGTTACATATATAATGGGAGATAACTCCTATAAAATTAAGTCAAATCCTTTCCCTATAAATGTTACAAAGTTACTCCTTTAAGAGACCAACATTTTGCACTCTTTCCTTTCCCTCTATCATTAATAGTTAATGAGTACCATGTGAAAAACCAATCAGTTACATATATAATGGGAGATAACTCCTATAAAATGAAGTCAAATTACTTCCCTCCAAAGGTGACAAAGTTGCGTCTTAATAAGACGAACATTTTACTCTCAATAAGTGTTTATCTATCTTTTACCGTTTCAGAGGAGTAGCGCACACAAGCAAATGTCAAAATTTAGAACGTGACCTTGACCTTTGACCTTGTGTCCATTTTCAAGGTCAAAGGTCATGATGATCTATGGTGAAGACCCCAGGCCTCTATCTCTTTTAGTTGTTGAGATTTGTTTGAATATCACTTACTACTTTTATTTAAAGGGAGATAACTCCTATAAGATGTTGTCAGAACCCTTCAATCAATCTGTCCCAAAGTTGCGCAAGGATATAGGACACATTTTGGTAAAGGTTTGGTATTGCTATCTTTTTTGGTTTAGGAGGAGTAGCATGAACAAGGTTTTTAGTAAAAGGGGAGATAACTCCTTAAAGGAAAAGGGTGCGTTCAGTCAGGGTGAACTGCGAAAGCGCAATGGGTAACCGATATCAGATATAAAATATCAAAGCGACATGTCGCGAAGTAAAAAAACCAGACACCGAAATAAGTTGGCGGAAGAAAAGAGAAAAGAATAATAATAATAATAATAATAATAATAATAATCAGAACAATAACTATAGGTCTTTCCACAGAAAGGTGGAAAGACCTAATTAAAGATCAACTGTTCGGCTGAACATTTGAGGGTCTTCCCACCTTTCATTTAAAGTGGCGTTAAACGTCAAACAAGAGGCCCCAGAGGGTAGAACATATATAACATCGTATTATAGCCGTATTTCACGAAATTGAATTTTTGATCGGAAGAAAATTATTAAAAATATTATAGGTTCATTTTTCTTGCTTCGGAACAAAAAATCATGTCTTACCACTTTCATCGACATTTTTTACACCGCGGTGTAAAAAAATACAGTTTTTTGCTTGTTTTTTTCTATATAAAAATCCATAACTGCATAAAATATACGTGAAACGTAGCAGAAAACCATGCAAAAATGACATATCACATCCTAGTATCGAACTCAGGATGTCAGTATTGCCAGCCCAGCGCTCTATCTACTGCGCCACGGAATCCTGTAGGTGACATATCAAATTTTGACGTATATATACCTACTATGTGTTTTCTACATTTAAACTACAAAGACATTTTGTAATGTTTTCGTGTATTTACAAAAGAAATAAATAAGAAAGACAGAAAATTCTATGATTTTTATTTGTGAAATACATATAGAACGCTTTGATCTGAATGGGCAGCGTCTGATGTCACGTGACCAGGCTATATATTATCGTGGACTTTAATCAATTCACTTGGGGGGGCTGACGTTGGACAGATAACATGGATATATTACATATGATCGCGATATACATATAAGTATCATCAAAATTACGTTTCGCGACGTCAACAGTGATGCTATTTTGACAGTTTAATTCAAAGGAATGTTACTTTCAATTCATTGTAATAGGGAAACCGTTTCTTTGTTCGGTAAAATACAGCAGTCGTGCTTACCGGACGACACTCGATCGCGTCCATTTTATTGTCATTTCAAATAAATGCAAGTAGAAAAAATGTTTGTTTCAGCTAGAACAACTCACGAAGACACAATTCAGATGTATATTTCAAGGATTAATCCATGCACAAACATTCAACCGCTGAAATCTAGGGGGTCCCGATGGAGTCTCGACATTTTATTTTTTCTGCCGATTTTCGAGTTTGACATTTATGCACATCCGGTATACTTGGTTGGGGTAAAATCGACATTCTAAATCGATTGGCGCCATTTTCGAAAGGCTAGGATTTATGGTTTTTCTCAAAATCGCGATTTTTGCATAAAAAACCTATCGTCAACTTTCATGACCTGGAAATTTTTTTATCGTTCGTCAGAAAGATTTCTACTGTAGCGACAATTCAAGGACATCGATCCCCGAACTATTTGGCGTCCATTTTGTTTCACCATTCTCTGCGGTCTAGGATGAAATCTGCACACTACAATCTTATGGGGTCCCCTTAGAAACACCCCCCCCCCTTTCTTTTTGGCAGGCTGGCGGAATACCATAAAATTCCCCGTGTTTTCTCTTTTAAGAGAGCAACATTTTGCACTCTTTAATTTCCCTTTATCAATAATAGTCAATGAGTTACTTGTGAAAAAACCAATAAATTACCTATATATCATGGGAGATAACTCCTATGAAATGAAGTCAAATCATTTCCCTGTAAATGTAACAAAGTTGCCCCTTTAAGAGATCAACATTTTGCACTCTTTAGTTTCCCTCTATCATTAATAGTTAATGAGTCACATTTGAAAAACCACAAAAGTTACATATATAATGGGAGATAACTCCTATAAAATGAAGTAATATCCGTTTACTGAAAATGTAAAAAAGTTGCTCCTTTAAAAGACCAACATTTTGCACTCTTTAGTTTCTCTTTATCGTTAATAGTTAATGAGTAACATGTAAAAAACCAATAAGTTACATATATAAAGGGAGATAACTCCTATAAAATGAAGTCAAATCCTTTATCTGTTAATGTAACAAAGTTGCTCCTTTAAAAGTTCAACATTTTGCACTCTTTACTTTCCCTCTATCATTAATAGTTAATGAGTACCATGTGAAAAACCAATCAGTTACATATATAATGGGAGATAACTCCTATAAAATGAAGTCAAATTACTTTGCTTCAAATGTGACAAAGTTGCGTCTTAATAAGACGAACATTTTACTCTCAATAAGTGTTTATCTATCTTTTACCATTTCAGAGGAGTAGCGCGAACAAGCAAAGGTCAAAATTTAGAACGTGACCTTGACCTTTGACCTTGTGTCCATTTTCAAGGTCAAAGGTCAAGAGGATTTATGGTGAAGACCCCAGGCCTCTATCTCTTTTAGTTGTTGAGATTTGTTTGAATATCACTTACTACTTTTATATAAAGGGAGATAACTCCTATAAGATGTCGTCAGAACCCTTCAATCAATCTGTCCCAAAGTTGCGCAAGGATATAGGACACATTTTGGTAAAGGTTTGGTATTGCTATCTTTTTTGGTTTAGGAGGATTAGCAGGAACAAACTTTTTAGTAAAAGGGGAGATAACTCCTTAAAGGAAAAGGGTGCGTTCAGTCAGGGTGAACTGCGAAAGCGCAATGGGTAACCGATATCAGATATAAAATATCAAAGCGACATGTCGCGAAGTGAAAAAACCAGACACCGAAATAAGTTGGCGGAAGAAAAGAGAAAAGAATAATAATAATTAAAGATCAACTGTTCGGTTGAACATTTGAGGGTCTTTCCATATTCATTTTAATTTTGTATTAAGTGATGACATTCAAAATAATCAACTTTTTCAATGTTATAATTTTGCTATAAATATTTAAAAAGAAATTACTTAGTATTATTTGCTACAGATTGGCATTCCAAGAAAGATAACTCTTATAAAATTGTGATACAACTTTTCACGGCAGTCTTAATTTACTCGTAATTATTAATAGAACATGTTATGAAGAAAATCATTTCAATATCTTTGAAAATAGCAAAGGTCAAAAACTAGTACGCGACCTTGACCCATGCAAGTTTTCAAGGTCAAAGGGCATGAGGGTCTATGGTTAAGACGCCATGCCTCGATCATTCATAGGTAATGAGTAACATGTGAAAAACTAATAAGTTACATATATAATGGGAGATAACACCTATCAGATGACTTCAAATCCTTTTTCTCTAAATGTGACAAGGTTGCTCCTTTAAAAGATCAACATTTTGCACTCTTTGGTTTCCATCTATCATTAATAGTTAATGAGTTACATGTGAAAAACCAATAAGTAACTTATATACTGGGAGATAACTCCTATAAGATGACTTCAAATCCTTATCCTGTAAATGTGACAAAGTTGCTCCTTTAAAAGATCAACATTTTGCACTCTTTCGTTTCCATGTATTATTAATGGTTAATGAGTACCATGGGAAAAACCAATCAGTTACATATATAATGGGAGATAACTCCTATAAAATGAAGTCATATCCGTTAACTGCAAATGAAAAAAAGTTGCTCTTTTAAATTACCAACATTTTGCACTCTTTAGTTTCCCTTTATCATTACTAGTTAATGAGTAACATGTAAAAAACCAATAAGGTACATATATGGGAGATAACTCCTATAAAATGAAGTCAAATCCTTTCCCTGTAAATGTAACAAAGTTGCTCCTTTAAGAGATCAACATTTTGTACTCTTTAGTTTCCCTCCATCGTTAATAGTTAATGAGTACCATGTGAAAAACCAATCAGTTACATATATAATGGGAGATAACTCCTATCAAATTAAGTCAAATCCGTTTACTGAGAATGTAAAAAAGTTGCTCCTTTAAAAAACCAACATTTTGCACTCTTTAGTTTCCCTTTATCATTAATAGTTAATGAGTACAATGTAAAAAACCAATAAGTAACTTATATAATGGGAGATAACTCCTATAAGATGACATCAAATCCTTATCCTGTAAAGGTGACCAACTTTCTCCTTTAAAAGATCAACAATTTGCACTTTTTAGTTTCCCTCTATCATTAATAGTTAACGAGTACCATGTGAAAAACCAATAATTTACATATATAATGGGAGATAACTCCTATAAAATGAAGTCAAATCCTTTACCTGTAAAAGTAACAAAGTTGCTCCTTTAAGAAATCAACATTTTGCACTCTTTAGTTTCCCTCTATCATTAATAGTTAATGAGTACCATACGAAAAACCAATCAGTTACATATATAATGGGAGATAACTCCTATAAGATGACTTCAAATCCTTTCCATGTAAATGTAAAAAAGTTGCTCCTTTAAAAGACCAACATTTTGCACTCTTTAGTTTCCCTTTATCATTAATTGTTAATGAGTAACATGTAAAAAACCAATAAGTAACTTATATAATGGCAGATAACTCCTATAAGATGACTTCAAATCCTTATTCTGTAAATGTGACAAAGTTGCTCACTTAAGAGATCAACATTTTGCACTCTTTACTTTCCCTCTATCATTAACAGCTAACGAGTACCATGTGAAAAACCAATCAGTTACATATATAATGGGAGATAACTCCTATAAAATGAAGTCAAATCCTTTACCTGTAAATGTAACAAAGTTACTCCTTTAAGAGATCAACATTTTGCACTCTTTACTTTCCCTCTATCATTAATAGTTAATGAGTACCATACGAAAAACCAATCAGTTACATATATAATGGGAGATAACTCCTATAAGATGACTTCAAATCCTTATCCTGTAAATGTAAAAAAGTTGCTCCTTTAAAAGACCAACATTTTGCACTCTTTAGTTTCCCTTTATCAATAATAGTTAATGAGCAACATGTAAAAAACCAATAAGTAACTTATATAATGGGAGATAACTCCTATAAGATGACTTCAAATCCTTATCCTGTAAATGTGACAAAGTTGCCCCTTTAAGAGATCAACAATTTGCACTCTTTACTTTCCCTCTATCATTAACAGTTAATGAGTACCATGTGAAAAACCAATCAGTTACATATATAATGGGAGATAACTCCTATAAAATGAAGTTAAATCCTTTACCTGTAAAAGTAACAAAGTTGCTCCTTTAATAGATCAACATTTTGCACTCTTTACTTTCCCTCTATCATTAACAGTTAATGAGTACCATGTGAAAAACCAATCAGTTACATATATAATGGGAGATAACTCCTATAAAATGAAGTCAAATCCTTTCCCTATAAATGTAACAAAGTTGCTCCTTTAAGAGACCAACATTTTGCACTCTTTCGTTTCCCTTTATCATTAATAGTTAATGAGTACCATGTGAAAAACCAATCAGTTACATATATAATGGGAGATAACTCCTATAAAATGAAGTCAAATCCTTTCCCTATATATGTAACAAAGTTGCTCCTTTAAGAGACCGACATTTTGCACTCTTTCGTTTCCCTTTATCTTTAATAGTTAATGAGTAACATGTAAAAAACCAATAAGTTACATATATAATGGGAGATAACTCCTATAAAATGAAGTTAAATCCTTTACCTGTAAAGGTAACAAAGTTGCTCCTTTAATAGATCAACATTTTGCACTCTTTACTTTCCCTCTATCATTAACAGTTAATGAGTACCATGTGAAAAACCAATCAGTTACATATATAATGGGAGATAACTCCTATAAAATGAAGTCAAATCCTTTCCCTATAAATGTAACAAAGTTGCTCCTTTAAGAGACCAACATTTTGCACTCTTTCGTTTCCCTTTATCATTAATAGTTAATGAGTACCATGTGAAAAACCAATCAGTTACATATATAATGGGAGATAACTCCTATAAAATGAAGTCAAATTACTTTGCTCCAAATGTGACAAAGTTGCGTCTTAATAAGACGAACATTTTACTCTCAATAAGTGTTTATCTATCTTTTACCGTTTCAGAGGAGTAGCGCAAACAAGCAAATGTCAAAATTTAGAACGTGACCTTGACCTTTGACCTTGTGTCCATTTTCAAGGTCAAAGGTCAAGATGATCTATGGTGAAGACCCCAGGCCTCTATCTCTTTTAGTTGTTGAGATTTGTTTGAATATCACTTACTAATTTTATTTAAAGGGAGATAACTCCTATAAGATGTCGTCAGAACCCTTCAATCAATCTGTCCCAAAGTTGCGCAAGGATATAGGACACATTTTGGTAAAGGTTTGGTATTGCTATCTTTTTGGTTTAGGAGGAGTAGCATGAACAAGCTTTTTAGTAAAAGGGGAGATAACTCCTAAAAGGAAAAGGGTGCGGTCAGTCAGGGTGAACTGCGAAAGCGCAATGGGTAACCGATATCAGATATAAAATATCAAAGCGACATGTCGTGAAGTAAAAAAACCAGACACCGAAATAAGTTGGCGGAAGAAAAGAGAAAAGAATAATAATAATAATTAAAGATCAACTGTTCGGTTGAACATTTGAGGGTCTTTCCATATTAATTTTAATTTTGTATTACATGATGACATTTAAAATAATCATCTTTTTGCAAAATGTTATAACTTTGCTATAAATATTTAAAATAGAAATTATTTTATATTATTTGCTACAGATTGGCATTCTAAGAGAGATAACTCTTATAAAAGTTTTATACAACTTTTAACACCATGTCTTTATTTATTCGTAATTATTAATAGAACATTTTAAGACGAAAATAATTTCAATATCTTTAAAAATAGCAAAGGTAAAAAACTAGTACGTGACCTTGACCGATACAAGTTTTCAAAGTCAAAGGGCATGAGAGTCTATGGTGAAGACCCCATGCCTCTATCATTAATAATTAATGAGTTACAAGTGAAAAACCAATAAGTTACATATATAATGGGAGATAACTCCTATAAAATAAAGTCAAATCCTTTTCCTGTAAATGTGAGAAAGTTGTTCCTTTAAGAGATCAACATTTTGCACTCTTTAGTTTCCCTCTATCATTAATAGTTAATGAGTACCATGTGAAAAACCAATCAGTTACATCTATAATGGGAGATAACTCCTATAAAATGAAGTCAAATCCTTTCCCTATATATGTAACAAAGTTGCTCCTTCAAGAGACCAACATTTTGCACTCTTTCGTTTCCCTTTATCATTAATAGTTAATGAGTAACATGTAAAAAACCAATAAGTTACATATATAATGGGAGATAACTCCTATAAAATGAAGTCAAATCCTTTCTCTGTAAATGTAACAAAGTTGCTCCTTTAAGAGATCAACATTTTGCACTCTTTACTTTCCCTCTATCGTTAATAGTTAATGAGTAAAATGTAAAAAACCAACAAGTTACATATATAATGGGAGATAACTCCTATAAAATGAAGTCATATCCGTTTACTGCAAATGTAAAAAAGTTGCTACTTTAAAAGGACAACATTTTGCACTCTTTAGTTTCCCTTTATCATTAATAGTTAATGAGTAACAGGTAAAAAACCAAAAAGTTACATATATAATGGGAGATAACTCCTATAAAATGAAGTCAAATCCTTTCTCTGTAAATGTAACAAAGTTGCTCCTTTAAGAGATCAACATTTTGCACTCTTTACTTTCCCTCTATCGTTAATAGTTAATGAGTAAAATGTAAAAAACCAACAAGTTACATATATAATGGGAGATAACTCCTATAAAATGAAGTCAAATCCTTTTCCTGTAAATATAACAAAGTTGCTCCTTTAAGAGACCAACATTTTGCACTCTTTCGTTTCCCTTTATCTTTAATAGTTAATGAGTAACATGTAAAAAACCAACAAGTTACATATATAATGGGAGATAACTCCTATAAAATGAAGTCAAAACCTTTCCCTGTAAATGTAACAAAGTTGCTCCTTTAAGAGACCAACATTTTGCACTCTTTAGTTTCCCTTTATCATCAATAGTTAATGAGTAACATGTAAAAAACCAATAAGTTACATATATAATGGGAGATAACTCCTATAAAATGAAGTCAAATCCTTTACCTGTAAATTTAACAAAGTTGCTCCTTTAAGAGACCAACATTTTGCACACTTTCGTTTCCCTTTATCTTTAATAGTTAATGAGTAACATGTAAAAAACCAACAAGTTACATATATAATGGGAGATAACTCCTATAAAACGAAGTCAAATCCTTTTTCTGTAAATGTAACAAAGTTGCTCCTTTAAGAGATCAGCATTTTGCACTCTTTACTTTCCCTCTATTATTAATAGTTAATGAGTACCATGTGAAAAACCAATCAGTTACATATATAATGGGAGATAACTCCTATAAAATGAAGTCAAATCCTTTCCTTGTAAATGTAACAAGGTGTCTCCATTAAAAGTCCACCATTTTGCACTCTTTAGTTTCCCTTTATCATTAATAGTTAATGAGTAACATGTAAAAAACAAATCAGTTACATATATAATGGGAGATAACTCCTATAAAATGAAGTCAAATCCTTTCCCTGTAAAAGTAACAAAGTTGCTCCTTTAAGAGATCAACATTTTGCACTCTTTAGTTTCCCTTTATCATCAATAGTTAATGAGTAACATGTGAAAAACCAATAAGTTACATATATAATGGGAGATAACTCCTATAAAATGAAGTCAAATCCTTTTCCTGTAAATATAACAAAGTTGCTCCTTTAAGAGACCAACATTTTGCACTCTTTCGTTTCCCTTTATCTCTAATAGTTAATGAGTAACATGTAAAAAACCAATAAGTTACATATATAATGGGAGATAACTCCTATAAAATGAAGTCAAATCCTTTCCCTGTAAAAGTAACAAAGTTGCTCCTTTAAGAGATCAACATTTTGCACTCTTCAGTTTCCCTTTATCATCAATAGTTAATGAGTAACATGTGAAAAACCAATAAGTTACATATATAATGGGAGATAACTCCTATAAAATGAAGTCAAATCCTTTCTCTGTAAATGTAACAAAGTTGCTCCTTTAAGAGATCAACATTTTGCACTCTTTAGTTTCCCTTTATCATCAAAAGTTAATGAGTAACATGTGAAAAACCAATAAGTTACATATATAATGGGAGATAACTCCTATAAAATGAAGTCAAATCCTTTTACTGTAAATATAACAAAGTTGCTCCTTTAAGAGACCAACATTTTGCACTCTTTCGTTTCCCTTTATCTTTAATAGTTAATGAGTAACATGTAAAAAGCCAACAAGTTACATATATAATGGGAGATAACTCCTATAAAATGAAGTCAAATCCTTTACCTGTTAATGTAACAAAGCTGCTCCTTTAACAGACCAACATTTTGCACTCTTTACTTTCCCTCTATCATTAATAGTTAATGAGTAACATGTAAAAAACCAATAAGTTACATATATAATGGGAGATAACTCCTATAAAATGAAGTCAAATCCTTTACCTGATAATGTAACAAAGTTGCTCCTTTAAGAGACCAACATTTTGCACTCTTTCGTTTTCCTTTATCATTAATAGTTAATGAGTAACATGTAAAAAACCAACAAGTTACATATATAATGGGCGATAACTCCTATAAAATGAAGTCAAATCCTTTTTCTGTAAATGTAACAAAGTTGCTCCTTTAAGAGATCAGCATTTTGCACTCTTTACTTTCCCTCTATCATTAATAGGTAATGAGTACCATGTGAAAAACAAATCAGTTACATATATAATGGGAGATAACTCCTATAAAATGAAGTCAAATCCTTTCCTTGTAAATGTAACAAGGTGTCTCCATTAAAAGTCCACCATTTTGCACTCTTTAGTTTCCCTTTATCATTAATAGTTAATGAGTAACATGTAAAAAACAAATCAGTTACATATATAATGGGAGATAACTCCTATAAAATGAAGTCAAATCCATTCTCTGTAAATGTAACAAAGTTGCTCCTTTAAGAGATCAACATTTTGCACTCTTTAGTTTCCCTTTATCATCAATAGCTAATGAGTAACATGTAAAAAACCAATAAGTTACATATATAATGGGAGATAACTCCTATAAAATGAAGTCAAATCCTTTCCCTGTAAATGTAACAAAGTTGCTCCTGTAAAAGACCAACATTTTGCACTCATTACTTTCCCTTTATCATTAATAGTAAATGAGTAACATGTAAAAAACCAATAAGTTACATATATAATGGGAGATAACTCCTTTAAAATGAAGTCAAATCCTTTCCTTGTAAACGTAACAAAGTTGCTCCTTTAAGAGATCAACATTTTGCACTCTTTCGTTTCCCTTTATCATTAATAGGTAATGAGTACCATGTGAAAAACCAATCAGTTACATATATAATGGGAGATAACTCCTATAAAATGAAGTCAAATCCTTTACCTGTAAATGTAACAAAGTTGCTCCTTTAAGAGACCAACATTTTGCAGTCTTTAGTTTCCCTTTATCATTAATAGTTAATGAGTAACATGTAAAAAACCAATAAGTTTCATATATAATGGGAGATAACTCCTATAAAATGAAGTCAAATCCTTTACCTGTAAATGTAACAAAGTTGCTCCTTTAAGAGATCAACATTTTGCACTCTTTACTTTCCCTCTGTCATTAATAGTTAATGAGTACCATGTGAAAAACCAATCAGTTACATATATAATGGGAGATAACTCCTATAAAATGAAGTCAATTTACTTCGCTCTAAATGTGGCAAAGTTGCGTCTTTATAAGACGAACATTTTACTCTAAATAAGTGTTTATCTATCTTTTACCGTTTCAGAGGAGTAGCGCACACAAGCAAATGTCAAAATTCAATAAATGTATTAAAGTTGCTCCTTTAAGAGGTCAACATTTTGCACTCTTTCGTTTCCCCTGTATCATTAATATTTAATGAGTAACATGTGAAATCCAATAAGTTACATATATAATGGGAGATAACTCCTATAAAATGAAGTCAAATCCTTTCCCAATAAATGTATTAAAGTTGCTCCTTTAAGAGACCAACATTTTGCACTCTTTACTTTCCCTCTGTCATTAATAGTTAATGAGTACCATGTGAAAAACCAATCAGTTACATATATAATGGGAGATAACTCCTTTAAAATGAAGTCAAATCCTTTCCCTGTAAACGTAACAAAGTTGCTCCTTTAAGAGATCAACATTTTGCACTCTTTCGTTTCCCTTTATCATTAATAGGTAATGAGTACCATGTGAAAAACCAATCAGTTACATATATAATGGGAGATAACTCCTATAAAATGAAGTCAAATCCTTTACCTGTAAATGTAACAAAGTTGCTCCTTTAAGAGACCAACATTTTGCAGTCTTTAGTTTCCCTTTATCATTAATAGTTAATGAGTAACATGTAAAAAACCAATAAGTTTCATATATAATGGGAGATAACTCCTATAAAATGAAGTCAAATCCTTTACCTGTAAATGTAACAAAGTTGCTCCTTTAAGAGATCAACATTTTGCACTCTTTACTTTCCCTCTGTCATTAATAGTTAATGAGTACCATGTGAAAAACCAATCAGTTACATATATAATGGGAGATAACTCCTATAAAATGAAGTCAATTTACTTCGCTCTAAATGTGGCAAAGTTGCGTCTTTATAAGACGAACATTTTACTCTAAATAAGTGTTTATCTATCTTTTACCGTTTCAGAGGAGTAGCGCACACAAGCAAATGTCAAAATTCAATAAATGTATTAAAGTTGCTCCTTTAAGAGGTCAACATTTTGCACTCTTTCGTTTCCCCTGTATCATTAATATTTAATGAGTAACATGTGAAAAACCAATAAGTTACATATATAATGGGAAATAACTCCTATAAAATGAAGTCAAATACTTTCCCAATAAATGTATTAAAGTTGCTCCTTTAAAAGACCAACATTTTGCATTCTTTCGTTTCCCTTTATCATTAATAGTTAATGAGTAACATGTAAAAAACCAATAAGTTACATATATAATGGGAGATAACTCCTATAAAAGGAAGTCAAATCCTTTCCCTGTAAATGTAACAAAGTTGCTCCTTTAAGAGACCAACATTTTGCACTCTTTAGTTTCCCTTTATCATTAAAAGTTAATGATTAACATGCAATAAACCAATCAGTTACATATATAATGGGAGATAACTCCTATAAAATGAAGTCATATCCGTTTCCTGCAATGTAAAAAAGTTGCTCCTTTAAAAGAACAACATTTTGCACTCTTTAGTTTTCCCTGTACCATTAATAGTTAATGAGTAACGTGTAAAAAACCAATAAGTTACATATATAATGGAGATAACTCCTATAAAATGAAGTCAAATCCCTTCCCTGCAAATGTAAAAAGTTGCTCCTTTTAAAGACCAACATTTTGCACTCTTCAGTTTCCCTGTATCATTAATAGGTTTGTTGTTGTTTGTTTGATGGTGTTTAACGCCACTTTCAGCAATTTTTCAGCTATATCATGGCGTCCAGTTTTTAATGGGGGAGGAAGCCGGAGTACCCGGAGAAAACCCCCGACCTGCGGTAGGAAAACTGGCAATCCTTGTCAATTAAGATTGGAGTCGAGTACACCCTGCCTGCAGTGAGAATCGAACCCGCAATCTCAGTGTTGACAGACCACGTGATCAATAGTAGACGAACTACCTTGACCACTCGGCCACCGAGGCCCCCTCATTAATAGGTAATTAGTAACGTGTAAAAAACCAATAAGTTACATATATAATGGGAGATAACTCCTAGAAAATGAAGTCAAATCCTTTCCCTGCAAATGTAAAAAAGTTGCTCCTTTAAAAGACCAACATTTTGCACTCTTTAGTTTCCCTTTATCATCAATAGTAAATGAGTAACATGTGAAAAACCAATAAGTTACATATATAATGGGAGATAACTCCAATAAAATGAAGTCAAATCCTTTCCCTGCAAATGTAACAAAGTTGCTCCTTTAAAGGACCAACATTTTGCACTCTTTAGTTTCCCTGTATCCTTAATAGTTAATGAGTAACGTGTAAAAAACCAATAAGTTACATATATAATGGGAGATAACTCCTATAAAATGAAGTCAAATCCTTTCCCTGTAAATGTAACAAAGTTGCTCATTTCAGAGATTAACATTTTGCACTCTTTAGTTTCCCTTTATCATTAATACTTAATGAGTAACGTGTGAAAAACCAATAAGTTACATATATAATGGGAGATAACTCCCATAAAATGAAGTCAAATCCTTTACCTGTTAATGTAACAAAGTTGCTCCTTTAAGAGGTCAACATTTTGCACTCTTTACTTTCCCTCTATCATTAATAGTTAATGAGTACTATGTGAAAAACCAATCAGTTACATATATAATGGGAGATAACTCCTATAAAATGAAGTCAAATTACTTCGATCCAAATGTGGCAAAGTTGCGTCTTTATAAGACGAACATTTTACTCTGAGCAAGTGTTTATCTATCTTTTACCGTTTCAGAGGAGTAGCGCACACAAGCAAATGTCAAAATTTAGAATGTGACCTTGACCTTTGACCTTGTGTCCATTTTCAAGGTCAAAGGTCAAGATGATCTATGGTGAAGACCCCAGGCCTCTATCTCTTTTAGTTGTTGAGATTTGTTTGAATATCACTTACTACTTTTATTTAAAGGGAGATAACTCCTATAAGATGTCGTCAGAACCCTTCAATCAATCTGTCCCAAAGTTGCGCAAGGATATAGGACACATTTTGGTAAAGGTTTGGTATTGCTATCTTTTTTGGTTTAGGAGGAGTAGCATGAACAAGCTTTTTAGTAAAAGGGGAGATAACTCCTTAAAGGAGAAGGGTGAGGTCAGTCAGGGTGAACTGCGAAAGCGCAATGGGTAACCGATATCAGATATAAAATATCAAAGCGACATGTCGCAAGGTGAAAAAACCAGACACCGAAATAAGTTGGCGGAAGAAAAGAGAAAAGAATAATAATAATAATAATAAATATAGGTTCAATCGTTCTAACGAACGATTAATAGGCTTTCCACTTTAAAGAAACCTAAAACAAATGACCTTGAAACTAAAAAGCTAAGAAGGATCCGCAATTTGACTATAGCAATTAATAGGTTCAAAAATAATTTTAAAAAACCATCTAGATATTTTTAAAAAATAAGAAAGGTCATTAAATAGGACGTTAGAAAACTTGAGTGACCTTGACAACTGATCTTTTAATCTACGTAAATATTACTTATAGGCAATAGCATTAAAAGAATAAGCCATTCAAAATACATAGTACCATGAAAAACATTTATAAAGGACTTTGACCTTGACTTTTACAGCATGACCTTGACCATGCTGAAGGTCAACAGTGATCAACATTGAAGATTTTATGCCAATATCTCTTAAAGTCATTAAGATATGACTACTTATAATATATACAAAAAATTAGAAAATGACCTTGACCTTTGACCTTGTATTTGTTTTCAAGGTCAAGGGTCCTAATGATCCATAGTGAAGACCCCAAGCCTCTACTATCAATAGTTGATAAGTAATTAATGAAAAACTAATTATCAATGGTTGTAATGGGGGATAACTCCTATAAGATGAAGCCGGATCCTTTCCCTTTAAATAGAAAAAAGTTGCGCCTTTAAGAGACCAACATTTTATCCATTATAACTTATAGCCTATCTTTTACCGTTTCAAAGTAATAGCGATGACAAGACAATGCCAAAATTTCAAACGTGACCTTGACCTTTGACCTTGTGTCCATTTTCAAGGTCAAGGTCAATGATGACCAATGATATAAGGTTTCATATATATATCTGTTATAATTACTGAGATAAAGTGATATAATGCAATTCACAATACATTTTATTGGTCTAGGGGAGATAACTCTTATAAAAATGTCAAATAAAAAAAGTGACGATTCAAGATCTTAATATGATACACATTTTGGTAAAGGTTTCAGTTCTCTATCTATTATAGTAAAGGAGGAGATCTGCACACAACAAAGGGTCAAAAATTAGAACATGACCTTGACCTTTGACCTTGTGACCTTTTTCAAGGTCAAGGTCAATGATGACCAACTGTGAAATATCTAGTCTTTATCACCTCTGGTTCATGAGTTACAATGGTACAAAATGTACTTTCAATAAATAAGGGGAAATAACTCCTACAAGGAGTCGTCAAAATACATTGTGCGATATGTAACAAATTGTCGCAATCCTTAGCTGACCATTTTGCAACAACTTTCATTGCGAAATCTTTTACGGTTTCATAGTTTATCTGCACACAAGCTTTTCTGTAACAGGGGAGATAACTCCGTAAAGAACAAGTGTTCGGTGTGCCAGGGTCAACTGCGAAAGCGTAATGTCTAATACATCCATAGTACAAAATGTCTTTACGACATGTCGCGAAACAAAATTTATAATGGGAAAAAAAAGTTGGCGGAAAAACAATAAGAATAATAAATATAGGTTCAATCGTTCTACCGAACGATTAATAGGCTTTCCACTCTAAAAGAAGACCTTAAATAAATGACCTAGAAACTAAAAAGCTAAGAAACATACGTAACTAAAAAAGAATAAGGCATTCAAAATACATAGTACCATGAAAAACATTTAAAAAGGACTTTGACCTTGACTCTTACAGCATGACCTTGACCATGCTGAAGGTCAACAGTGATCAACATTGAAGATTTCATGCCAATATCTCTTGTAGTCATTAAGATATGACTACTTATAATATATACAAAAAAATAGAAATGACCTTGACCTTTGACCTTGTATTTGTTTTCAAGGTCAAGGGTCCTAATGATCTATAGTAAAGACTCCATGCCTCAACTATCAATAGTTGATAAGCAATTAATGAAAAACTAATTATCAATGGTTGTAATGGGGCATAACTCCTATAAGATGAAGCCGGATCCTTACCCTCCAAATAGAAAAAAGTTGCGCCTTTATGAGACCAACATTTTATCCATTACAACTTATTGCCTATCTTTTACCGTTTCAAAGGAATAGCGATGACAAGACAATGCCAAAATTTCAAAAGTGACCTTGACCTTTGACCTTGAGTCCATTTTCAAGGTCAAGGTAAATGATGACTAATGATATAAGGTTTCATATAAATATCTATTATAGTTACTGAGATAAAGTGATATAATGCAATTCACAATATATTTTAGTGGTCTACGGGAGATAACTCTTATAAAAATGTCAAATAAAAAAAGTGACGATTCAAGATCTTAATATGATACACATTTTGGTAAAGGTTTCAATTCTCTATCTATTATAGTAAAGGAGGAGATCTGTACACAACACAATGTCAAAAATTAGAATGTGACCTTGAACTTTGACCTTGTGACCTTTTTCAAGGTCAAGGTCAATGATGACCAACTGTGAAATATCTAGTCTCTATCACCTCTGGTTCATGAGTTACTATGGTACAAATTGTACTTCCAATAAATAAAGGGAAATAACTCCAACAAGGAGTCGTCAAAATACTTTGCGCAATATGTAACAAATTGTCGCAATCAATAGCTGACCATTTTGCAACAACTTTTATTACAAAATCTTTTACGGTTTCAAAGTTTATCTGTACACAAGCTTTTTTGTGACAAGGGAAATAACTCCGTAAAGAAAAAGTGTTCGGTGTGACAGGGTTAACTGCGAAAGCGTAATGTCTCATACATTCATAGTACAAAATGTCTTAACGACATGTCGCGAAACAAAATTTATAATAAGGAAAAAAAGTTGGCGGAAAAAAAATAAGAATAATAATAATAAATATAGGTTCAATCGTTCTACCGAACGATTAATAGGCTTTCCACTTTAAAAGAAGACCTTAAATAAATGACCTTGAAACTAAAAAGCTAAGAAACATACGTAACTAAAAAAGAATAAGGCATTCAAAATACATAGTACCATGAAAAACATTTAAAAAGGACTTTGACCTTGACTCTTACAGCATGACCTTGACCATGCTGAAGGTCAACAGTGATCAACATTGAAGATTTCATGCCAATATCTCTTGTAGTCATTGAGATATGACTACTTATAATATATACAAACAATAGAAAATGACCTTGACCTTTGACCTTGTATTTGTTTTCAAGGTCAAGGGTCCTAATGATCTATAGTAAAGACTCCATGCCTCTACTATCAATAGTTGATAAGCAATTAATGAAAAACTAATTATCAATGGTTGTAATGGGGCATAACTCCTATAAGATGAAGCCGGATCCTTACCATCCAAATAGGAAAAAGTTGCGCCTTTATGAGACCAACATTTTATCCATTACAACTTATTGCCTATCTTTTACCGTTTCAAAGGAATAGCGATGACAAGACAATGCCAAAATTTCAAACGTGACCTTGACCTTTGACCTTGAGTCCATTTTCAAGGTCAAGGTTAATGATGACTAATGATATAAGGTTTCATATAAATATCTATTATAGTTACTGAGATAAAGTGATATAATGCAACTCACAACATATTTTAGTGGTCTAGGGGAGATAACTATTATAAAAATGTCAAATAAAAAAAGTGACGATTCAAGATCTTAATATGATACACATTTTGGTAAAGGTTTCAATTCTCTATCTATTATAGTAAAGGAGGAGATCTGTACACAACACAATGTCAAAAATTAGAATGTGACCTTGACCTTTGACCTTGTGACCTTTTTCAAGGTCAAGGTCAATGATGACCAACTGTGAAATATCTAGTCTCTATCACCTCTGGTTCATGAGTTACTATGGTACAAATTGTACTTCCAATAAATAAGGGGAAATAACTCCAACAAGGAGTCGTCAAAATACTTTGCGCGATATGTAACAAATTGTCGCAATCAATAGCTGACCATTTTGCAACAACATTTATTACAAAATCTTTTACGGTTTCAAAGTTTATCTGTACACAAGCTTTTTTGTGACAAGGGAAATAACTCCGTAAAGAAAAAGTGTTCGGTGTGACAGGGTCAACTGCGAAAGCGTAATGTCTCATACATTCATAGTACAAAATGTCTTTACGACATGTCGCGAAACAAAATTTATAATGGGAAAAAAAAGTTGGCGGAAAAACAATAAGAATAATAATAATAATAATAATAAGAAACAGACTAATAACAATAAGTCTTTCCACTGGAAAGTGGAAAGCCTTAATAAGAAACAGACTAATAACAGTAAGTCTTTCCACTGGAAAGTGGAAAGCCTTAATAATAATAATAATAATAAGAAACAGACTAATAACAATAAGTCTTTCCACTGGAAAGTGGAAAGCCTTAATAATAATAATAATCAGAACAATAACTATAGGTCTTTCCACAGAAAGGTGGAAAGACCTAATAATAATAATCAGAACAATAACTATAGGTCTTTCCACAGAAAGGTGGAAAGACCTAAATATAGGTTCAATCGTTCTAAAGAACGATTAATAGGCTTTCCACTTCAAAAGAAGACCTTAAATAAATGACCTTGAAACCAAAAAGCTAAGAAACATACGTAATTTGTCTATAGCAATTAATAAGAACAAAAATTATTAAAAAACTATTTAGATATCTTTAAAAATAAGAAAGGTCATTAAATAGGACGTAAGAAAACTTGAATGACCTTGACAACTGATCTTTTAATCTACGTAAATATTACTTATAGGCAATAGCATTAAAAGAAGAAGCCATTCAAAATACATAGTACCATGAAAAACATTTATAAAGGACTTTGACCTTGACTTTTACAGCATGACCTTGACCATGCTGAAGGTCAACAGTGATCAACATTGAAGATTTTATGCCAATATCTCTTAAAGTCATTAAGATATGACTACTTATAATATATACAAAAATTAGAAAATGACCTTGACCTTTGACCTTGTATTTGTTTTCAAGGTCAAGGGTCCTAATGATCCATAGTGAAGACCCCATGCCTCTACTATCAATAGTTGATAAGTAATTAATGAAAAACTAATTATCAATGGTTGTTATGGGGGATAACTCCTATAAGATGAAGCCGGATCCTTTCCCTCTAAATAGAAAAAAGTTGCGACTTTATGAGACCAACATTTTATCCATTATAACTTATAGCCTATCTTTTACCGTTTCAAAGTAATAGCGATGACAAGACAATGCAAAAATTTCAAACGTGACCTTGACCTTTGACCTTGTGTCCATTTTCAAGGTCAAGGTCAATGATGACCAATGATATAAGGTTTCATATATATATCTGTTATAGTTACTGAGATATAGTGATATAATGCAATTCACAATACATTTTAGTGGTCTAGGGGAGATAACTCTTATAAAAATGTCAAATAAAAAAAGTGACGATTCAAGATCTTAATATGATACACATTTTGGTAAAGGTTTCAGTTCTCTATCTATTATAGTAAAGGAGGAGATCTGCACACAACCAAGGGTCAAAAATTAGAACATGACCTTGACCTCTGATCTTGTGACCTTTTTCAAGGTCAAGGTCAATGATGACCAACTGTGAAATATCTAGTCTCTATCACTTCTGGTTCATGAGTTACTATGGTAAAAAATGTACTTGCAATAAATAAGGGGAAATTACTCCTATAAGAAGGTGAAAATTTCTTTAATGGGATATGTTATAAAGTGTCGCAATCCTTCGCTTAACATTTTGGAACAACTTTCATTGAGACATTTTTTACAGTTTCAAAGTTAATCTGCACACAAGCTTTTTTATGACAGGGGAAATAACTCCGTAAAGAATAAGTGTTCGGTCTGCCAGGGTTAACTGCGAAAGCGTAATGTCTCATACATCCATAGTACAAAATATCTTTACGACATGTCGCGAAACAAAATTTATAATGGGATAACAAAACTTGGTGGAAAAAAAATAAGAATAATTAAAGTTCATTGGTTCTACCGAACAAATGAGAGGCTTTCCACTTATCGCAAAAATGACCTTGACATTGACTTTGGTTTATGGAAATTGACTTTTCTTTTCAAAATAAACAATTGAAAGAAAAAACCATTCGGCTCTCTTTCGAAATAAAAAAGGTAAAAAAATAGGACGTTAATTGACATAAATGCCCATGACCAGCAAGTTTTTGATATTTGAATACTTAATGCTTTAAAAACAAAGAATTTATTAAGATTTACCATTTTATTTACACGAATAGGCAGAATTTCCGAAAAATATGTTTTGACCTTGACTTCTGTCAATATGACCTTGACCATGCTGAGGGTCAATAAAGGACAAACCAACAATGAAGATCCTATGTTAATATGTCGTATAATTATGAAGAAATGACTATTTATCATAAATACCAAAATTTATATGATGACCTTGACCTTTAACGATGTTTCTATTTTTAAGGTCAAGGGTCATACTGGTCTATAGTGAAGACCCAATGCCTCTACTATCAATAGTTGATAAGTAATTAATGAAAACCTAATTATCAGTGGTTTTAATGGGGGATAACTCCTATAAGATGAAGTCGGATCCTTTCCCTTTAAATGTAAAATAGTTGCGCCTTTATGAGACCAACATTTTATCCATTATAACTTATTGCCTATCTTTTACCGTTTCAAAGGAATAGCGATGACAAGACAATGTCAAAATTTCAAACGTGACCTTGACCTTTGACCTTGTGTCCATTTTCAAGGTCAAGGTCAATGATGATGAATGATATAAGGTTTCGTATAAATATCTGTTATAGTAACTGAGATATAGTGATATAATGCAATTCACAATATATTTTATTGGTCTAGGGGAGATAACTCTTATAAAAATGTCAAATAAAAAAGTGACGATTCAAGATCTTAATATGATACACATTTTGGTAAAGGTTTCAGTTCTCTATCTATTATAGTAAAGGAGGAGATCTGCACACAACCAAGGGTCAAAAATTAGAACATGACCTTGACCTTTGACCTTGTGACCTTTTTCAAGGTCAAGGTCAATGATGACCAACTGTGAAATATCTAGTCTATATCACCTCTGGTTCATGAGTTACAGTTGTACAAAATGTACTTCCAATAAATAAGGGGAAATAACTCCTACTAGGAGTCGTCAAAATACTTTGCGCGATATGTAATAAATTGTCGCGATCAATAGCTGAGCATTTTGCAACAACTTTCATTGCGAAATCTTTTACAGTTTCAAAGTTTATCTGCACACAAGATTTTTATGACAGGGGAAATAACTCCGTAAAGAAAAAGTGTTCGGTGTGACAGGGTTAACTGCGAAAGCGTAATGTCTTATACATTCATAGTACAAAATGTCTTTACGACATGTCGCGAAACAAAATTTATAATGGGAAAAGAAAGAACTTGGCGGAAGAATAATAAGAATAATAAGAAACAGACAAAATGCAATAAGTCTTTCCACTGGAAAGTGGAAAGCCTTAAATATAAGTTCATTGGTTCTACCGAACAAATGAGAGGCTTTCCACTTATCGCAAAAATGACCTTGACATTGACTTTGGTTGATGGAAATTGACTATTCTTTTCAAAATAAACAATCGAAAGAAAAAACCATTCGGCTATCTTTCGAAATAAAAAAGGTATAAAAAATAGGACGTTAATTGACATAAATGCCCTTGACCGGCAAGTTTTTGATATTTGCATACTTAATGCTTTAAAAACAAAGCATTTATTAAGATTTACCATTTTATTTACACGAAAAAGCAGAATTTCCGAAAAATATGTTTTGACCTTGACTTCTGTCAATATGACCTTGACCATGCTGAGGGTCAATAAAGGACAAACAAACAGTGAAGATCCTATGTTAATATGTCGTATAATTGTGAAGAAATGACTATTTATGATAAATACCAAAATTTATAAGATGACCTTGACCTTTGACCTTGTTTCTATTTTCAAGGTCAAGGGTCATACGGGTCTATAGTGAAGACCCCATGCCTCTACTATCAATAGTTAATGAGTAATTAATGAAAACCTAATTATCAATGGTTGTAATGGGGGATAACTCCTATAAGATGAAGTCGGATCCTTTCCCTTTAAATGTAAAAAAGTTGCGCCTTTATGAGACCAACATTTTATCCATTATAACTTATAGCCTATCTTTTACCGTTTCAATGAAATAGCGATGAAAAGACAATGCCAAAATTTTAAACGTGACCTTGACCTTTGACCTTGTGTCCATTTTCAAGGTCAAGGTCAATGATGACTAATGATATAAGGTTTCATATAAATATCTGTTATAGTAACTGAGATATAGTGATATAATGTAATTCACAATATATTTTATTGGTCTAGGGGAGATAACTCTTATAAAAATGTCAAATAAAAAAGTGACGATTCAAGATCTTAATATGATACACATTTTGGTAAAGGTTTCAGTTCTCTATCTTTTATAGTAAAGGAGGAGATCCGCACACAACAAAGGGTCAAAAATTAGAACATGACCTTGACCTTTGACCTTGTGACCTTTTTCCAGGTCAAGGTCAATGATGACCAACTGTGAAATATCTGGTCTATATCACCTCTGGTTCATGAGTTAC
Organism: Limnoperna fortunei; assembly: GCA_944474755.1. NCBI lineage: Eukaryota > Metazoa > Mollusca > Bivalvia > Mytilida > Modiolidae > Limnoperna > Limnoperna fortunei. The sequence goes on along the minus strand of OX104114.1, from coordinate 56,309,506 downwards.
AATGGTACAAATTGTACTTCCAATAAATAAGGGGAAATAACTCCTACAAGGAGTCGTCAAAATACTTTGCGCGATATGTAACAAATTGTCGCAATCCATAGCTGACCATTTTGCAACAACTTTTATTGCGAAATCTTTTACGATTTCATAGTTTATCTGCACACAAGCTTTTCTGTAACAGGGGAGATAACTCCGTAAAGAACAAGTGTTCGGTGTGACAGGGTCAACTGCGAAAGCGTAATGTCTTATACATCCATAGTACAAATGTCTTTACGACATGTCGCGAAACAAAATTTATAATGGGAAAAGAAAACTTGGCGGAAAAAAATAAGAATAATAATAATAATAAGAAACAGAAGAATAACAAGAAGGCTTTCCACTGGAAAGTGGAAAGCCTTAATAAGAAACAGACTAATAACAGTAAGTCTTTCCACTGGAAAGTGGAAAGCCTTAATAAGAAACAGACTAATAACAGTAAGTCTTTCCACTGGAAAGTGGAAAGCCTTAATAATCAGAACAATAACTATAGGTCTTTCCACAGAAATGTGGAAAGACCTAATAATTAAAGATCAACTGTTCGGTTGAACATTTGAGGGTCTTTCCACATTAATTTTAATTTGTATTACATGATGACATTTAAAATAATCATCTTTTTGCAAAATGTTATAACTTTGCTATAAATATTACAGAAAAAAAAATGTATTATTTGCCACAGATTGGCATTCTAAGAGAGATAACTCTTATAAAAATATTATACAACTTTTCACTCCATGTCTTAATTTACTCGAAATTATTAATAGAACATTTTAGGACGAAAATAATTTCAATATCTTTAAAAAAAGCAAAGGTCAAAACTAGTACGTGACCTTGACCCTTACAAGTTTTCAAGGTCAAAGGGCATGAGTATCTATGGTGAAGACCCCATGCCTCTATCATTACTACTAAATGAGTAACCTGTAAAAAACCAATAAGTTACATATATAATGGGAGATAACTCCTATAAAATGAAGTCAAATCCTTTATCTGTAAATGTAACAAAGTTGCTCCTTTAAGAGACCAACATTTTGCACTATTTAGTTTCCCGTTATCGTTAATAGTTAATGAGTAACATGTTAAAGACCAATAAGTTACATATATAATGGGAGATAACTCCTATCAAATGAAGTCAAATCCTTTCGCTGTAAAAGTAACAAAGTTGCTCCTTTAAGAGACCAACATTTTGCACTCTTTAGTTTCCCTTTATCATTAATAGTTAATGAGTAACATGTAAAAAATCAATAAGTTACGTATATAATGGGAGATAACTTCTATAAAATGAAGTCAAATCCTTTTCCTGTAAATGTGACAAAGTTGCTCCTTTAAGAGATCAACATTTTGCACTCTTTAGTTTCCCTCTATCGTCAATAGTTAATGAGTACCATGTGAAAACCCAATCAGTTACATATATAATGGGAGATAACTCCTATAAAATGAAGTAAAATCCTTTCCCTATCAATGTAACAAAGTTACTCCTTTAAGAGAGCAACATTTTGCACTCTTTCGTTTCCCTCTATCATTGATAGTCAATGAGTAACATGTAAAAAACCAATAAGTTACATATATAATGGGAGATAACTCTTATAAAATGAAGTCAAATCCTTTATCTGTAAATGTAACAAAGTTGCTCCTTTAAGAGACCAACATTTTGCACTATTTAGTTTCCCGTTATCGTTAATAGTTAATGAGTAACATGTTAAAGACCAATAAGTTACATATATAATGGGAGATAACTCCTATCAAATGAAGTCAAATCCTTTCGCTGTAAAAGTAACAAAGTTGCTCCTTTAAGAGGCCAACATTTTGCACTCTTTAGTCTCCCTTTATCATTAATAGTTAATGAGTAACATGTAAAAAATCAATAAGTTACGTATATAATGGGAGATAACTTCTATAAAATGAAGTCAAATCCTTTTCCTGTAAATGTGACAAAGTTGCTCCTTTAAGAGATCAACATTTTGCACTCTTTAGTTTCCCTCTATCGTCAATAGTTAATGAGTACCATGTGAAAACCCAATCAGTTACATATATAATGGGAGATAACTCCTATAAAATGAAGTAAAATCCTTTCCCTATCAATGTAACAAAGTTACTCCTTTAAGAGAGCAACATTTTGCACTCTTTCGTTTCCCTCTATCATTGATAGTCAATGAGTAACATGTAAAAAACCAATAAGTTACATATATAATGGGAGATAACTCCTATAAAATGAAGTCAAATCCTTTCCCTGTAAGTAACAAAGTTGCTCCTTGAAGAGGTCAACATTTTGCACTCTTTACTTTCCCTCTATCATTAATAGTTAATGAGCTACTTGTGAAAAACCAATCAGATATATATATAATGGGAGATAACTCCTATAAAATGAAGTCAAATCCTTTACCTGTAAATATAACAAAGTTGCTCCTTTAAGAGTTCAACATTTTGCACTCTTTAGTTTCCCTTTATCATTAATAGTTAATGAGTAACATGTAAAAAACCAATAAGTTACATATATAATGGGAGATAACTCCTATAAAATGAAGTCAAATCCTTTCCCTGTAATGTAACAAGTTGCTCCTTCAAGAGATCAACATTTTGCACTCTTTACTTTTCCTCTATCATTAATAGTTAATGAGCTACTTGTGAAAAACCAATCAGATACATATATAATTGGAGATAACTCATATAAAATGAAGTCAAATTACTTAGCTCCAAATGCGTCAAAGTTGCGTCTTAATAAGACAAACATTTTACTCTCAATAAGTGTTTATCTATCTTTTACCGTTTCAGAGGAGTAGCGCGAACAAGCAAATAGCAAAATTTAGAACGTGACCTTGACCTTTGACCTTGTGTCCATTTTCAAGGTCAAAGGTCAAGATGATCTATGGTGAAGACCCCAGGCCTCTATCTCTTTTAGTTGTTGAGATTTGTTTGAATATCACTTACTACTTTTATTAAAAGGGAGATAACTCCTATAAGATGTCGTCAGAACCCTTCAATGAATCTGTCCCAAAGTTGCGCAAGGATATAGGACACATTTTGGTAAAGGTTCGGTATTGCTATCTTTTTTGGTTTAGGAGGAGTAGCATGAACAAGCTTTTTAGTAAAAGGGGAGATAACTCCGTAAAGGAAAAGGGTGCGGTCAGTCAGGGTGAACTGCGAAAGCGCAATGGGTAACCGATATAAGATATAAAATATCAAAGCGACATGTCGCGAAGTAAAAAAACCAGACACCGAAATAAGTTGGCGGAAGAAAAGAGAAAAGAATAATAATAATAATTAAAGATCAACTGTTCGGTTGAACATTTGAGGGTCTTTCCATATTAATTTTAATTTTGTATTACATGATGACATTTAAAATAATCATCTTTTTGCAAAATGTTATAACTTTGCTATAAATATTTAAAATAGAAATTATTTTATATTATTTGCTACAGATTGGCATTCTAAGAGAGATAACTCTGATAAAAGTTTTCTACAATACAAGTTTTCAAGGTCAAAGGGCATGAGGGTCTATGGTGAAGACGCCATGCCTCTATCATTAATATTTAATGAGTTACAAGTGAAAAAAAATAAGTTACACATATAATGGGAGATAACTCCTATAAAATGAAGTCAAATCCTTTTCCTGTAAATGTGAGAAAGTTGTTCCTTAAAGAGATCAACATTTTGCACTCTTTAGTTTCCCTCTATCATTAATAGTTAATGAGTACCATGTGAAAAACCAATCAGTTAAATATATAAAGGGAGATAACTCTTATAAAATGAAGTCAAATACTTTCTCTATAAGTAACAAAGTTGCTCCTTTAAGAGACCAACATTTTGCAATCTTTGGTTTCCTTTTATCATTAATAGTTAATGAGTAACATGTAAAAAACCAATAAGTTGCATATATAATGGGAGATAACTCCTATAAAATGAAGTCAAATCCTTTACCTGTAAATGTAAAAAAGTTGCTCCTTTAAGAAATAAACATTTGCACTCTTTAGTTTCCCTCTATCATTAATAGTTAATGAGTACCATGCGAAAAACCTATCAGTTACATATATAATGGGAGATAACTCCTATAAAATGAAGTCAAATCCTTTCCCTGTCAATGTAACAAAGTTGCTCCTGTAAAAGACCAACATTTTGCACTCTTTACTTTCCCTTTATCATTAATAGTTAATGAGTAACATGTAAAAAACCAATAAGTTACATATATAATGGGAGATAACTCCTATAAAATGAAATCAAATCCGTTTACTGCAAATGTTAAAAAGTTGCTCCTTTAAGAGATCAACATTTTGCACTCTTTACTTTCCCTCTATCATTAATAGTTAATGAGTACCATGTGAAAAACCAATCGTTAAATATATAATGGGAGATAACTCCTATAAAATGAAGTCAAATCCTGTCCCTATAAATGTAACAAAGTTGCTCCTTTTAGAAACCAACATTTTGCACTCTTTCGTTTCCCTTTATCATTAATAGTTAATAAGTAACATGTTAAAAACCAATAAGTTACATATATAATGGGAGATAACTCCTATAAAATGAAGTCAAATCCTTTACCTGTTATGTAACAAAGTTGCTCCTTTAAGAGATCAACATTTTGCACTCTTTACTTTCCCTCTATCATTAATAGTTAATGAGTACCATGTGAAATCCCAATCAGTTACATATATAATGGGAGATAACTCTTATAAAATGAAGTCAAATTACTTTGCTTCAAATGTGACAAAGTTGCGTCTTAATAAGACGAACATTTTTCTCTCAATAAGTGTTTATCTATCGTTTACCATTTCAGAGGAGTAGCGCGAACAAGCAAATGTCAAAATTTAGAACGTGACCTTGACCTTTGACCTTGTGTCCATTTTCAAGGTCAAAGGTCAAGATGATTTATGGTGAAGACCCCAGGCCTCTTTCTCTTTTAGTTGTTGAGATTTGTTTGAATATCACTTACTACTTTTATTTAAAGGGAGATAACTCCTATAAGATGTCGTCAGAACCCTTCAATCAATCTGTCCCAAAGTTGCGCAAGAATATAGAACACATTTTGGTAAAGGTTTGGTATTGCTATCTTTTTTGGTTTAGGAGGAGTAGCATGAACAAGCTTTTTAGTAAAAGGGGAGATAACTCCTAAAAGGAAAAGGGTGCGGTCAGTCAGGGTGAACTGCGAAAGCGCAATGGGTAACCGATATCAGATATAAAATATCAAAGGGACATGTCGTGAAGTGAAAAAACCAGACACCGAAATAAGTTGGCGGAAGAAAAGAGAAAAGAATAATAATAATAATTAAAGATCAACTGTTCGGTTGAACATTTGAGGGTCTTTCCATACTAATATTCATTTTGTATTACGTGATGACATTCAAAATAATCAACTTTTTGCAAAATGTTATAATTTTGCTATAAATATTTAAAAAGAAATTATTTTGTATTATTTGCTACAGATTGACATTCTAAGAGAGATAACTCTAATAAAATTGTGATACAACTTTTACCGGCATGTCTTAATTTACTCGTAATTATTAATAGAACATTTTAGAAACGAAATAATTTCAATATCTTTAAAAATAGCAAAGGTCAAAAACTAGTACGTGACCTTGACCCATACGAGTTTTCAAGGTCAAAGGACATGAGTTACATATATAATGGGAGATAACTCCTATGAAATGAAGTCAAATCCTTTTCCTGTAATGTGACAAAGTTGCTTCTTTAAAAGATCAACATTTTGCACCCTTTAGTTTCCCTTTATCATTAATAGTTAATGAGTTACATGTAAAAAACCAATCAGTTACATACATAATGGGAGATAACTCCTATAAAATGAAGTCAAATCCTTTCCCTGTAAACGTAACAAAGTTGCTCATTTAAGAGATCAACATTTTGCATTCTTTCGTTTCCCTTTATCATCAATAGTTAATGAGTAACATGTGAAAAACCAATAAGTTACAAATATAATGGGAGATAACTCCTATAAAATGAAAACAAATCCTTTCCTTGCAAATGTAACAAAGTTGCTCCATTAAAAGACCAACATTTTGCACTCTTTAGTTTCCCTCTATCATTAATAGTTAATGAGTGACATGTGAAAAACCAATAAGTTACAAATATAATGGGAGATAACTCCTATAAAATGAAGTCAAATCATCTTCCTGTAAATGTGACAAAGTTGCTTTTTTTTAAGAGAGCAACATTTTGCACTCTTTAGTTTCCCTTTGTCATTAATAGTTAACGAGTTACTTGTGAAAAACCAATAAGTAACAGTTACATATATAATGGGAGATAACTCCTTTAAAATGATGTCAAATCCGTTTACTGCAAAAATAAAAAAGTTGCTCCTTTAAAAGACCAACATTTTGCACTCTTTAGTTTCCCTCTATCATTAAAAGTTAATGAGTAACATGTAAAAAACTAATAAATTTCAAATATAATGGGAGATAACTCCTATAAAATGAAGTCAAATCCTTTCCCTGTAAATGTAACATAGTTGCCCCTTTAAGAGACCAACATTTTGCACTCTTTACTTTCCCTTTATCATTAATAGTTAATGGGTACCATGTGAAAAACCAATCAGTTACATATATAATGGGAGATAACTCCTATAAAATGAAGTCAAATCCTTTCCCTGCAAAGGTAACAAAGTTGCTCCTTTAAGAGACCAACATTTTGCACACTTTCGTTTCCCTTTATCGTTAATAGTTAATGAGTAACATGTAAAAAACCAATAAGTTACATATATAATGGGAGATAACTCTTATAAAATGAAGTCAAATCCTTTCTCTATAAATGTAACAAATTTGCTCCTGTAAAAGACCAACATTTTGCACACTTCACTTTCCCTTTATCATTTATAGTTAATGAGTTACATGTGAAAAACAAATAAATCACAAATTTAATGGGAGATAACTCCTATAAAATGAAGTCAAATCCTTTCCCTGTAAATGTAACAAAGTTGCTCCTTTAAGAGATTAACATTTTGCACTCTTTACTTTCTCTCTATGATTAATAATAAATGAGTACCATGTGAAAAACCAATCAGTTACATATATAATGGGAGATAACTCCTATAAAATGAAGTCAAATCCTTTCCATATAAATGTAACAAAGTTCCTCCTTTAAGAGACCAACATTTTGCACTCTTTCGTTTCCCTTTATCTTTAATAGTTAATGAGTAACATGTAAAAAACCAATAAGTTACATATATAATGGGAGATAACTCCTACAAAATGAAGTCAAATCCTTTCCCTGTAAATGTAACAAAGTTGCTCCTTTAAGAGATCAACATTTTGCACTCTTATGTTTCCCTCTATCATTAATAGTTTATGAGTACCATGTGAAAAACCAATCAGTTACATATATAATGGGAGATAACTCTTATAAAATAAAGTCAAATCCTTTCCTTGTAAATGTAACAAAGTTGCTCCTTTAAGAGATCAACATTTTGCACTCTTTAGTTTCCCTCTATCATTAATAGTTAATGAGTACCATGTGAAAAACCAATCAGTTACATATATAATGGGAGATAACTCCTATAAAATGAAGTCAAATCCTTTCCTTGTAAATGTAACAAAGTTGCTCCTTTCAGAGGTCAACATTTTGCACTCTTTAGTTTCCCTTTATCATCAACAGTGAATGAGTAACATGTAAAAAACCAATAAGTTACATATATAATGGGAGATAACTCCTATAAAATGAAGTCAAATCCTTTCCCTGTAAATGTGACAAAGTTGTCCCTTTAAGAGATCAACATTTTGCACTCTTTACTTTCCCTTTATCATTAAAAGGTAATGAGTAACCTGTAAAAAACCAATAAGTTACATATATAATGGGAGATAACTCCTATTGAATGAAGTCAAATCCTTTCTCTATAAATGTAACAAAGTTGCTCCTTTTAAAGTCCAACATTTTGCCCCCTTTAGTTTCCCTTTATCGTTATTAGTAAATGAGTAACATGTAAAAAACCAATAAATTACATATATCAGGGCTCGCGTTGCAGGGCGACTCGGGCGAAGAAGTCGCCTTATCGTGGTCCCACTTCGCCGTCGATCATCTTCAAAAGCGAAGTGAAGTCGCCCTTTCATTTTGTAGAATCGCCTAATGTCGCCTTTCAAATTTTATTCCCATTTTGGTAAGAAATCTTCATATTTTTGATACCGCGTCATGTTTATTATGTTTACGCGCCAAAGTTGAACTGGTACCCTTTTAACTTTTATTTGGTATATAAAGCGTAGGTTTACAATATAACCGAAAACCAGTTCAGAGCACAAGAATTTGTGAAAATTTCCGGAGCGGATATGAATTTGGTGCCGGAGATTGCAAATATACTACGCTGATAGTGGTGAAATGAGTTTTGCAATGATAGACACGTAGTAAAAATAGTATTTTGGCAGTTACTTAAAACAAATTTAAGTTAAATATGTTTAAATACATTTTAATAGTGAATTTTAAAATTTTAAATAATATATTATGTGTCACAATGATGTAATTTTCTTCTTCTAGTTCTAATAGAACTTCATTATAAATCAATCAAATTGTGTATCAATGACAAAGAAACATTTATTTTAATGAACAGTTTTGTGACAGTCGATTCTTTTTTTATTGTTATGTTTAATACATGTATTTTTGAAAATGTGTGAAATAAGTATACTGAATAGTTAATCAAATCTTTGATAGTTTATCCTCAATAAATTAAACTGCTAAAAAAACATAATAAAAATGCAAATGCCAACACTAATTTAAAAAAAAAAAAGAAGTAAACAGGACGCTTTCGAGACATATACTGCAACTTCTCCCTGTTTTCCACCCACTTCTCCCTGTTCTATCCTCACTTCTCCCTGTCAGCCACCCAAAAGAGAAGTGACTTCTCCCTATAATTTTGACCCAGCGTGAGCCCTGTATATAATGGGAGATAACTCCTATAAAATGAAGTCAAATCCTTTCCCTGTAAATGTGACAAAGTTGCCCCTTTAAGAGATCAACATTTTGCACTCTTTACTTTCCCTTTATCATTAAAAGGTAATGAGTAACCTGTAAAAAACCAATAAGTTACATATATAATGGGAGATAACTCCTATAAAATGAAGTCAAATCCTTTACCTGTAAATATAACAAAGTTGCTCCTTTAAGAGACCAACATTTTGCACTCTTTAGTTTCCCTTTATCATTAATAGTTATTGAGTAACATGTAAAAAGCCAATAAGTTATATATATAATGGGAGATAACTCCTATAAAATGAAGTCAAATCCTTTCCTTGTAAATGTGACAAAGTTGCTCCTTTAAAAGACCAACATTTTGCACTCTTTAGTTTCTCTTTATCATTAATAGTTAATGAGTAACATGTAAAAAACCAATAAGTTAAATATTTAATTGGAGATAACTCCTATTAAATGAAGTCAAATCCTTTCCTTGTAAATGTAACAAAGTTGCTCCTTTAAGAGACCAACATTTTGCACTCTTTAGTTTCCCTTTATCATTAACAGTTAATGAGTAACATGTAAAAAACCAAAAAGTTACATATATAATGGGAGATAACTCCTATAAAATGAAGTCAAATCCTTTCCCTGTAAATGTAACAAAGTTGCTCCTATAAGAGACCAACATTTTGCACTCTTTAGTTTCCCTTTATCATTAAAAGGTAATGAGTAACCTGTAAAAAACCAATAAGTTACATATATAATGGGAGATAACTCCTATAAAATGAAGTCAAATCCTTTACCTGTAAATATAACAAAGTTGCTCATTTAAGAGACCAACATTTTGCACTCTTTAGTTTCCCTTTATCATTAATAGTTAATGAGTAACATGTAAAAAGCCAATAAGTTACATATATAATGGGAGATAACTCCTATAAAATGAAGTCAAATCCTTTCCTTGTAAATGTGACAAAGTTGCTCCTTTAAAAGACCAACATTTTGCACTCTTTAGTTTCTCTTTATCATTAATAGTTAATGAGTAACATGTAAAAAACCAATAAGTTACATATATAATGGGAGATAACTCCTATTAAATGAAGTCAAATCCTTTCCTTGTAAATGTAACAAAGTTGCTCCTTTCAAAGGTCAACATTTTGCACTCTTTAGTTTCCCTTTATCATCAACAGTGAATGAGTAACATGTCAAAAACCAAAAAGTTACATATATAATGGGAGATAACTCCTATAAAATGAAGTCAAATCCTTTCCCTGTAAATGTAACAAAGTTGCTCCTTTAAGGGATCAACATTTTGCAATCTTTAGTTTCCCTTTATCTATAAAAGGTAATGAGTAACCTGCAAAAATCAATAAGTTACATATATAATGGGAGATAACTCCTATAGAATGAAGTCAAATCCTTTCCTTGTAAATGTGACAAAGTTGCTCCTTTAAAGGCAACATTTTGCACTCTTTAGTTTCTCTTTATCATTAATAGTTAATGAGTAACATGTAAAAAACCAATAAGTTACATATATAATGGGAGATAACTCCTATAAAATGAAGTCAAATCCTTTACCTGTAAATGTAACAAAGTTGCTCCTTTAAGAGATCAACATTTTGCACTCTTTAGTTTCCCTCTATTATTAATAGTTAATGAGTACCATGCGAAAAACCAATCAGTTACATATATAATGGGAGATAACTCCTATAAAATGAAGTCAAATCCTTTCCCTGTAAATGTAACAAAGTTGCTCCTGTAAAAGACCAACATTTTGCACTCATTACTTTCCCTTTATCTTTAATAGTTAATGAGTTACATGTGAAAAACTAATAAATTACATATATAATGGGAGATAACTCCTATAAAATGAGGTCATATCCGTTTACTGCAATGTAAAAATGTCGCTCCTTTAAAAGACCAACATTTTGCACTCTTTAGTTTCCCTTTATCACTTATAGTTCATGAGTAACATGTAAAAAACCAATAAGTTACATATATAATGGGAGATAACTCCTATAAAATGAGGTCATATCCGTTTACTGCAATGTAAAAATGTCGCTCCTTTAAAAGACCAACATTTTGCACTCTTTAGTTTACCTTTATCATTAATAGTTAATGAGTACCATGTGAAAAACCAATCAGTTACATATATAATGGGAGATAACTCCTATAAAATGAGGTCATATCCGTTTACTGCAAATGTATAAATGTCGCTCCTTTAAAAGATCAACATTTTGCACTCTTTAGTTTCCCTCTATCATTAATAGTTAATGAGTACCATGTGAAAAACCAATCAGTTAAATATATAATGGGAGATAACTCTTATAAAATGAAGTCAAATCCTTTCTCTATAAGTAACAAAGTTGCTCCTTTAAGAGACCAACACTTTGCACTCTTTGGTTTCCTTTTATCATTAATAGTTAATGAGTAACATGTAAAAAAACCAATAAGTTACAAATATAATGGGACATAACTCCTATAAAATGAAGTAAAATCCTTCCCCTGTAAATGTAACATAGTTGCTCCTTTAAGAGATCAACATTTTGCACTCTTTAGTTTCCCTCTATCATTAATAGTTAATGGATACCATGTGAAAAACCAATCAGTTACATATATAACGGGAGATAACTCCTATAAAATGAAGTCAAATCCTTTCCCTGCAAATGTAACAAAGTTGCTCCTTTAAGAGACCAACATTTTGCACCCTTTCGTTTCCCTTTATCATTAATAGTTAATAAGTAACATGTAAAAAACCAATAAGTTACATATATAATGGGAGATAACTCCTATTAAATGAAGTCAAATCCTTTACCTGTTAATGTAACAAAGTTGCTCCTTTAAGAGATCAACATTTTGCACTCTTTACTTTCCCTCTATCATTAATAGTTAATGAGTACCATGTGAAAAACCAATCAGTTACATATATAATGGGAGATAACTCCTATAAAATGAAGTCAAATTACTTCGCTTCAAATGTGACAAAGTTGCGTCTTAATAAGACGAACATTTTACTCTCAATAAGTGTTTATTTATCTTTTACCATTTCAGAGGAGTAGCGCGAACAAGCAAATGTCAAAATTTAGAACGTGACCTTGACCTTTGACCTTGTGTCCATTTTCAAGGTCAAAGGTCAAGATGATTTATGGTGAAGACCCCAGGCCTCTATCTCTTTTAGTTGTTAAGATTTGTTTGAATATCACTTACTACTTTTATTTAAAGGGAGATAACTCCTATAAGATGTTGTCAAAACCCTTCAATCAATCTGTCCCAAAGTTGCGCAAGGATATAGGACACATTTTGGTAAAGGTTTGGTATTGCTATCTTTTTTGGTTTAGGAGGAGTAGCATGAACAAGCTTTTTAGTAAAAGGGGAGATAACTCCTAAAAGGAAAAGGGTGCTGCCAGTCAGGGTGAACTGCGAAAGCGCAATGGGTAACCGATATCAGATATAAAATATCAAAGCGACATGTCCGAAGTGAAAAAACCAGACACCGAAATAAGTTGGCGGAAGAAAAGAGAAAAGAATAATAATAATAATAATCAGAACAATAACTATAGGTCTTTCCACAGAATGGTGGAAAGACCTAATAATAATGAGAACAATAACTATAGGTCTTTCCACAGAAAGGTGGAAAGACCTAATAATAATAATAATAATAATAATAATAATCAGAACAATAACTATAGGTCTTTCCACAGAAAGGTGGAAAGACCTAATAATCAGAACAATAACTATAGGTCTTTCCACAGAAAGGTGGAAAGACCTAATTAAAGATCAACTGTTCGGTTGAACATTTGAGGGTCTTCCCACCTTTAATTTAAAGTGGCGCTAAACGTCAAACAAGAAGCACCAGAGGGTAAAACATATATAACATCGTAATATAGCCGTATTTCACCCCACCACCCCCCCCCCCCTTGGTTACTTTTCCATGCCAAGAATATACGACTAAAACTTCCCCTGACCACCTGGGGTCCTCATGATTGTTTAACTATCTGATAATTAATTTATGTCGTCAATGGAGTCAGATACATTTACAAAGTATGGCACTGTTATATCTCTATGAATATCACTTACTACTTTTTATTTAAATGGAGATAACTCCTATAAGATGTCGTCAGAACCCTTCAATCAATCTGTCCCAAAGTTGCGCAAGGATATAGGACACATTTTGGTAAAGGTTTGGTATTGCTATCTTTTTTGGTTTAGGAGGAGTAGCATGAACAAGCTTTTTAGTAAAAGGGGAGATAACTCCTAAATGAAAAGGGTGCGGTCAGTCAGGGTGAACTGCGAAAGCGCAATGGGTAACCGATATCAGATATAAAATATCAAAGCGACATGTCGCGAAGTGAAAAAACCAGACACCGAAATAAGTTGGCGGAAGAAAAGAGAAAAGAATAATAATAATAATAATAATCAGAACAATAACTATAGGTCTTTCCACAGAAAGGTGGAAAGACCTAATAATAATAATAATAATAATAATAATAATAATAATAATCAGACCAATAACTATAGGTCTTTCCACAGAAAGGTGGAAAGACCTAATAATCAGAACAATAACTATAGGTCTTTCCACAGAAAGGTGGAAAGACCTAATTAAAGATCAACTGTTCGGTTGAACATTTGAGGGTCTTCCCACCTTTAATTTAAAGTGGCACTAAACGTCAAACAAGAAGCACCAGAGGGTAAAACATATATAACATCGTAATATAGCCGTATTTCACCCCACCACCCCCCCCCCCCCTTGGTTACTTTTCCATGCCAAGAATATACAACTAAAACTTCCCCTGACTACCTGGGGTCCTCATGATTGTTTAACTATCTGATAATTAATTTATGTCGTCAATGGAGTCAGATACATTTACAAAGTATGGCACTGTTATATCTCTATGAAATCAACCGTGTAACAAGCTCTACGGGAGCTCTTAACTTTCAGGAGAACCATATTCTTGGCATGAATCAGTTGGAGAAAAAATGATATTGACATAGACAAAATATTTTGGCTGCATTGGAAATGTATATAGCGTTAGGGAAAGACTGATATTTAGTATATACAAAGTTATATTTAACCTGTGACTCTTTCTATACCAGTGCCACCTGTGATCCGTGTTCACGGGGGGGGGGAGGGGGAGTGGGGTTTGGGGGGGGTAACTAAGGATACTTTTAGGTACAGGTCTGCGGACGGATATTTGAAAACCCACCATATTCATATATTTCGGACGTTATAAAACGGGACCTAATCATATATTGATTGATTAAATCAGACCTATTCATGTATTTTATTACAGCACATCCCCATTGGCAAAATAGTCCATTTACTACCAAAATGATCAAGTGAACTAATGGAACACTTTGTTTGTAAAATTACTGTGCTTTACATAGGCTTAACATGCTCAAGATGAGAATTGAGGCATGGATATATTTAGATAATTTACAACTATACCCAATGATATATTTTTCAATGAAAAAAGCTACCTATTCATATATTTTGGAGAGGTAAAAAAGTGACCTATTCGGGCCGCACATCCGTATTACCCAATATATACCAAGTTGCCCACCCCCCTCTTGTCCGTGTTACAACCAATTATTCAGGGCAAACCTTTTGTTCATCCTGTCGACTTAAACTCCGACAATGAGCCAACAACATGGGACGCACTGGGCAGCTCTGTAATTCGAGTCCTGGGAACTTTCAGCCAATATTTTAAAAATCTGTTACATTTCGCAGATATGAAATAGTTGGGTTGATGCAGACTGTCACTTGTAAATTATAATATATCAAAAAGTTTCTTAACATTGACTTTCATCAAACTAAACAAATAGATAAGAGAAATCTGGTACAAAACCTCGAGCGGTTTCTTCAAAATGTCAATAGCATTTGACTCTCTCAACCCTACACCCTGAATATATCTGGGACACACGTCACAATAGGCCATTATTATAATGTGACCCTGCAAACATGGCAGGTTAGGTTATGGTTAAGACAGAGAATATTGCGAGCGGCTCTATGCGAATAAGAACATGGTCAGGCCTTATATTTGTCAATATTTTCCAATTGCAATAATCTATTTCAATTCCAATATTTCTAACAAGACTTAGTGTTTTAAAAATTCCAAGCGGCTTTAACAGGACTATATCAATGTCTTTTTAAAACAAATAAGATATTTCCCGAAACAGTATGGTAAACGAAATAAAATTGAAATACACAAATATGCTAGTCATTTCATTGAATATACGTACCTTTTAAGCAACAAATGGAGAAATTTTTACAAAATTGCATTTCGATTTCGGTTAGAATTTTAATTTAGTTTATTAATGCAAAACATGTCCCAATGAGGGGTAACAGAATACATTACAAAGTACGAGCACAAAAATTAAACATACAACATGAAATTAACATTTCTAATTTATATATACATTAAAGATTATCCTCTCTTCTCAGTTCTAATAACTGCATTATAAAAGAATAAATTATGGAAATTTGAAGGTGTTGATGGATTAAAAAGCCATTTCAGTTTATTAATTTCATTTAAAGATTCAAAATTAGAGTATTTAATGTTTAATTTTTCAAACATGATATTTCGTAGTGCTTGGTTTTTTCGCATTGAAAAAACATTATTTTCATCTTTTTTTAATTGTGACGTCATAGCGGGCTCTATGCTTATTAGAACCTTAATTTGTTCTAAAAGCGCATGAAGCACGCCATTAGAATTAAAAACAAACCATAACTGGCGGGGGAAAAGGGCGCACTACGTCAGTCTGGAAGAAAAAAAGCCAAATTGAGAAATCTTAGACGGTATAAAAGAAATTATCAGGATTTTCTGGACACTGAACAATGTAACGTATTCTTTACAATTACATAACTTATATGCATACTTCCTTAAAAAAAAAGATTACATTATTTTTAATTTAATTTTAGAGCATTAAGATGTTATTCAAATTATAGCATTACAATATATTACAAATAAAAGTTATTACTTCCGTCTTGTTTAAACAGCAGATTATGTATAACCTTATATAAAGCGTGTATATTTCTGAAATTCGTTATCCGAGAACACTTGAGGAACTCGAAAACTGAAATGTTCAGACAAGGATTGTGTGCTGTAGTTTTGCTGGTCGTGTTAACAGTTTCACTGGCAGATGACTATTCCTACTCCGGTGGTAAGTTTTTCACTGGCAGATGACTATTCCTACTCCGGGGGTAAGTTTTTCTCTGGCAGATGACTATTCCTACTCCGGGGGTAAGTTTTTCTCTGGCAGATGACTATTCATACTCCCGGGGTAAGTTGTTCTCTGGTAGATGACTATTCATACTCCTGTGGAAAGTTTTTCTCTGGCAGATAACCATTAATACTTTGGGGGGGGGGGGCGGGTAAGTTTTTCTTTGGCAGATGACTATTCATACTCTGGGGTGTAGGTTTTTCTCTGGCAGATGACTATTCATACACCGGGGGTAAGTTTTTCTCTGGCAGATGACTATTCATACTCCGGGGGTAGGTTTTTCTCTAGCAGATGACTATTCATACTCCGGGGGTAGGTTTTTCTCTGGTAGATGACTATACCTACTCCGGGGGTAAGTTTTTCTCTGGCAGATGACTATTCATACTCCGGGGGTAAGTTTTTCTCTGGCAGATGACTATTCATACTTCGGGGGTAAGTTTTTCTCTGGTAGATGACTATTCATACTCCGTGGTAAGTTTTTCTCTGGCAGATGACTATTCATACTCCGGGGGTAAGTTTTTCTCTGGCAGATGACTATTCATACTTCGGGGGTAAGTTTTTCTCTGGTAGATGACTATTCATACTCCGTGGTAAGTTTTTCTCTGGCAGATGACTATTCATACTCCGTGGGTAGGTTTTTCTCTGGCAGATGACTATTCAAACTCCGGGGGTAGGTTTTTCTCTGGCAGATGACTATTCATACTCCGGGGGTAAGTGTTCTCTGGAAGATAACTATTCATACTCCGGGGGTAGGTTTTTCTCTGGCAGAGAATATTCATACTCCGGGGGTAAATTTTTGCTCTGGCAGATGTCTATTCATACTCCTGGGTAGATTTCTCTCTGGCAAATAACTATTCATACTCTGGGGTGGGGGGTTTTACTCTGTAAGATGACTATTCAGACTCCGGGGGTATGTTTTTCTCTGGCAGATGACTATTCATACTTCGGGGGTCGATTTTTCTCAGGTAGATAACTATTCATACACTGGGGAGGGGGGTGGGGGTGGGGTGGGGTAAGTTTTTCACTGGTAGATGACTATTCATACTCCGGGGGTAGGTTTTTTTCTGGCAGATGACTATTCATACTCCGGGGGTAAGTTTTTCTCTGGCAGATGACTATTCATACTTCGGGGGTAGGTTTTTCTCTGGCAGATTACTATTCATACTCCGGGGGTAGGTTTTTCTCTGGCAGATGACTATTCATACTCTGGGGGCGTAAGTTTTTCTTTGGCAGATAACTTTTCATACGCTGGGGGTAAGTTTTTCTCTGGCAGATAACCTTTCATACTCTAGGGGAAAGTTTTGCAAGCAGTACTGGTGACACAAATCTGTGTAAATTTTATGTTATTATTATTATTAAGTAAACACTGAGACACATACACATGTGTTACATGAGGTCATTTAACATAACATTTGAACAATAGAATATATATTTAAAATAAGGAAAACAAGTACCGCAGACATGTTTTATTACAATAAACAATAATTTACCTTGATTTGATAGGGTAAATCAACCCATTATTAACTTTTCCAGCTCGTTCCATAATTACGACTACAATTTCATGCCACAACAAAGTATTTTTTAATCATATATTTTCGATATAACTAAAAAATTGCTGTAAATTGCAAAATGGGTTAAACATCATTCAAACAAAAACTTGAGAAATAATGAGACGATTAAACTAGTTTACCAATGTAGATTCAGATTAATACAATATATTTTAATTTACTTAAAATACTCAACATCTGAGCAACATTGGTTATTTCGTATAAGCGAACTTGGTATTTGAGCACGTGACTGATTGTTGACGTTAATTATATGTATTGATGACGTTGACTTTACATGAATTCCTCCGCAAACCAACAAGCGCCGACACTAAAAATTTTCATTGAAAATATTATTTGGTTATTGTTAAATATTTTTTTTGTTATTTCTTTTCATAATATTTGAATTTACAATATAAGAATTGTCTTCAATTTCTGGTTAGATTATTGGATATAGACGACTTTGGGTGGGTTTCACTGTACATAATCCGCTTCACGGTTTATTGGTGTAAACCGACCCAAAGTCGTCTATATCCATTAATCTAACCAGCAATTGAAAACAATCATTAAATAAGCAGTTACAATATACATATATTTACATATTTAAAAGAAGAGCCACTCTTTAAAGAGTTATAAGAGATTATAATATACATTATAACATGCATATTGCAATTTTACAATACACATATTATAAGATCATAGCTAATTAAAATGACAAGGTGTTGAATAATTGTCTTTTGTTGTGAATTGTTTTTGTCATGTACTTTCTCCATTTTGACAGACCTTATATAAGTTTCCATTTTCACAGCCCTTAAAATAATTTTCCATTTTGATCCATTTTGACAGCCCTTAAAATAACTGAATGTCGTTGTATCCGATATGCTATTAAAACAAAATATAGACATGTAAATGTAAAATTTTAAAATAATTCATGATTAATTTTTAAATTTCTATCAACAAAATTAATTAAAATTTTAACAGTTGTATTGAAGGTGCCATACATGTAGACCAGTTTAACACAATTGTATGTTAAAACTGACAAATATGGTATTACAAATAAATAAATAAATAAATAAATAAATAAATAAATAAATAAATAAATAAATAAATAAATAAATAAATAAATAAATAAATAAATAAATAAATAAATAAATAAATAAATAAATAAATAAATAAAGCTATGATGTTTAGTTTGTAATATAAATATGACACTGCCATGAATAAATTCTCGAGACGACCTATATACAGCGGCTGTAGCCATTACTAATCAAAATAAATAAATAAATAAATAAATAAATAAATAAATAAATAAATAAATAAATAAATAAATAAATAAATAAATAAAAAATAAATAAATAAATAAATAAATAAATAAATAAATAAATAAATAAATAAATAAATAAATAAATAAATAAATAAATAAATAAATAAATAAAATTACGACATTTCCTTCAATTTGATAGATCCCCGAGAAGAACGTTGTACAAATGCAGGCGGACATTGTCATCCAGAAGGAGATGATTGCAAGAAATACGGTGAGGCAGACATAGGACCCTGTCATCACAAAGGACGCTGCTGCAAGTGTACGTATACTCAATCATTATATACCATGCAACTATAGCGAATTATCTTTTCTCCACTCATTACGGTGGAGTTATAAAGATTTAGCATATCTATACCTGTATCTCAAAATATTAATGTGACAATTGTGTGTACTGGTTGCTGAAACAAAATGATTGATTTTGGGTTTTTTTTTTACGTCCATTGAGCAGTATTTCAGCTATATTCATGACTAGAACTTGTCAACAAAAAATAAAGATGGTCAAAAGGGCCAAATTTTGAATGCCAGTGGAAAAGTATGGGGTATGAGTAGGGGCAGAAAATTTAGTCTTTGTAGCGGCTACAACGAGCATAATCTTATAGACATCTACAAAAGGAGTCTTTAGCGTGCAGGGAGCATGGCACTCTTCGAAGTTACCAATTGGGGTCCGCGTGAGGCTTTCCGTATTATGACCTGACAACATCCCAATGAGAGGGCATTCCTTATCTTCCACCTGGATACGCTTTGGGCAGCTCTTTGGGTCGAGCAATGTGAACGCACACAATAAGGTCCCTGTGAATCAAAGTGTAGAGTTGATAACGACACTGTATTGCGCAGTTCACCATTGTTATGCAAGGGTAACTGTACTGATGAGCTATGTATTGACGCTGAAGTCAGCGTGGAGAGCTTATTGAGACACAATATAGGGCAATCGTCTTCGTATCCACAAAGTGTAGAGTTAATATAACCGTAGCTATAATGATTATACATGTAGATGTGTAGAGTAAGTAACACAATTCATACTTTTCGTTCCTACAGGGTAAATAATAACGCTCTGTCAATGTATCAAAATACGGTCACATTAATAATGCAAAAAATTTCCCTAAACAATTAATGCTGGTTGATTCCATTGTATTTCGTTTATTGTTTATTCCTTAAAACCCATATGTATAACTTTGTATATAAATAAAGTATACGAAACAATTAATAATTAACAGACGCTATATATAGTGGAAATACGGTTTTGGTCGACAATGTCCTAGTACATGTTTTTCACTTCGTCAAAAATAGCGACTTTCTGTTTGATATTTTATGATCTTTTTAACAATTTGTTTTCTCCACAGGTATTTTTGACCGTCACAAATGTACAAACGCAGGTGGTCATTGTCGCGACGACAGTCCTTGCAGCAAGTACGGCGAAAAGGATATTGGACCCTGTTGTGGCCATGGCAGATGCTGCCAGGTACGTATTTTAGTTATTAAGTAATAAAAAGCAGGTTTTACATGTATTATATAGCTACGAACTCCAGACCAGTAACAATAAAACGATATTACATCAGCTTTCCAGTCGAGTAGCCCTTTCAGTAGAGATAAGTTTCTTATCTGCGTTGGACTTTGTATTCAGAGTTCCTGACAAAGTTGGTAGTGTGCATATATCGCACAACCACGAACGCCTTTGTATGAGGGTTTAACCCGTAGGCGGAGAATCTATTTATATACCATGGGGTCCAAGTGAATAACTCACTGCATTGTCTAGTTTTTTTTACAACGGAAAACCAGTTTTTCTTTTGAAGCAAATATATATTAGTAATATATGAGGTGTAGTGTTTCTAATTACTCTAATTCTCTATATAAGCACGTAAAAACGTATTTATATACAATGTCATCTGGTATTAAACACGTAAATATCACATAGTGATATTATATGAATATAGGCGCAGTCTAAATGCGAGCATCGCACATTGCATTTTCATGACGTTACTTCAAAGCACCCTCACAGAGCCTCTGTATTCTATTGGTGACATGACGTTTTTGTCTAATGTTTTGGTGACTTCACAAAAATGTCAATTTCAACATTTTCAAAAAATTAGGCTTACCTTTTTGTGGTTGTTTAAAATAAACACTTTAATTTTATCAATGTTAAAATTATTTTTGTCTAAATAAAAAAAAAATTGTAGTGCTCTTCTGCATTATATTCATCGCATAGCTCTGCATCTGAAATTGGTTTGTTCTAGGAATCACGGTCCTATTGTACACACGCATGTAACCGTATAGCTCGCATCTGCGATTTTCTGTATGCCATGAACAATTGAGATAAAATATTTAAAAATAACGGTGTTACAAGCAGTTGAAGTATTTTATGTATAGATAACTTCTTTCTAAATAAACAAAAAAGCTCTCTATTTCAAACTTTTCTAAAATTTGCTGTTTACACTTTTTTATTTTCAGAAATTGGACTACAGGGACTACAGACCATAGACCAGAGAATATAACGCTAAAAACACCAACATGCGTATCAATATATATGTAATAATAAAACAAAGTCAAAACAACTTTATATCTTAAGTACATCAGAACTGCAAACAAATAAATGAATGAATGAGTTGTATTGAATGACCCCCCACTGCCCCTACGTCCCTCCCGCTTATAACTTCTTAAACTAAAATTTCCCACCGTTATTGTCCAAATCTACCAGAAATTGTCTCATTTTATTCACTACACATGAGCCTGGCCGCGGACCAAAGTATAGTGAGTGCCGTGTTTGTGGAGAATCATATCGTGAACGTTAAAGACCCCCTTTTGTTAATCTCAAAAGAGAAGGCTGAGTATAGCTGCAACATAAAACAAAATTATCCGTCCCTACCAAACTGGCTATTGTTTTAAACTTTCATCTTGTCCATTGGTTCTTCCTTTTCTCCCATTGGTACTTCCATTTTTCCAGCTGTTTTTTAACTTATGTAAGATAAATACTGCTTACTGGAAGGTCCTGAATTTTGCCAGTAAAGAATAATATACATGTGATTTTTTTCAACTTTTTTATACTAATGAAAAATCATTTCTGGAATAACACTGAACAAATATGAAATATTCCTTCTAAGACTTGCAGGCAAATTTCCAATAGCAGTTGCATTACAAAAGTAGTATTACGAAAAAAATCATTTAGCGGATAAAAAATTCCCCTCCCTTTTGAAATAGTCTTCTGACTGCGTATTATCAAGATGCACACATGTTGGCATGGTTGGATTTCGATGTGTATGGCTTCAAGCCTACCATAACTCACTAGTCGATTAATATCCAGAAATAATGTAATTCAGAGTATTACTGATGGTTTGTTCTTTAAAATAAAATATTCTGAATTACAATATTTGTCATTTGCATTTTTCAAAATCATTCAAATGTTTGCATGAATAGCTTGGACCTTTTTGTGGGATACATGTAGTTTTACCAGATGTATGTTGAAGCCATGATATATAGTCCTGACAGTCAGCCTAAACGTATCTAAACATCGTTAGTCAAGGATATATTAATACTACAAATGGATATATTTCATCCCGGTTGATACTAGCTTCAAAATGGCGGCAGGAGTAGTCGGATAAATTTGTCAGAGTGGGCTTTTCGAAAGTAACTTTCTTGTGTGTAAGAAAAATGATACTTGCAGCATGACTTAACTTTCTTCTCGTCGTAAGGCTTATATTTACCAGATAGCAGTTTTGTGAAGGGTTTTTATTATTTTTATTATGTGTACTAGAATTAATCTCTCTGATATAACTCGACAAACTATAGCTAGTCCTAGTTTTGTTGAAGTAATAACACCTGTTCTTATTCAAGTATTAATGGCAGTTGTAAAATCTAGTGTTGATAATGCTCTAACTGGTTACTTTTTTGTTTGTTTGATGGAGTTTAACGCCAATTTCAGCAATTTTTCAGCTATATCATGGCGTCCAGTTTTTATTACGGGCGGAAACCGGAGTACCCGGAGAGAACCCCCGACCTGCGGTATGAAAACTGGCAATCCTTGTCAATTAAGATTGGGGTCGAGTACACCCTGCCTGCAGTGAGAATCGAACCCGCAATCTCAGTGTTGACAGACCACGTGATCAATAGTAGACGAACTACCTTGACCACTCGGCCACCGAGGCCCCAACTGGTTACTTTACTCAGCTAGAATCTAAAATCAAGCAGCAAGAGCAAACAATAAAAGACTTGCAAGATGTAAACAATGAACTAAAAGAGTCTAGCCGACTTTTAACTAACTATTCGCTTAAAAAGGACTTGAGGATATCCATGATCTTATTATGGGCGATGACGATAATTAAAGTTTAATTTCGTTTAATTTTGAAATTTTTGTTTGTAACACTTAATGGGGTCACAAAATGTGAACAGCGAATGTAAACGTATTCAGTTTCTGTTCCCTGTTAATCTAACCCTAACACAATAAATTGAGAATGTAATTATATCTTACTGGCTGGAAAATTAGGTAAGGTCCACTCGTCTGGTCATAAAACTACACAAATGGACCTTGACCTAAGTAATGCTTCTTGAATAACTTGATTATTTATCTTTCGAAAAGAGAACCTTTTCTTGATTGTAATGGTTCACATTTTGTACAGTATTGTTTTTCTTTTGTTTTTTTTCCTTTTGTTACTTATATGAGTGTTCACAAAATGCGAGTATACATCATAATATATACGATTTTTTTCACAATGTCTGTTATTGTTGATTACTATGAACCAAACTTTATGCAAACAATATATATTACCAGTACTATTGTAAATCTTATTTGTAAAGTTACATTTGTCAAGAAAGCTTCAGTTAAAGACGATGGGTAATGAACTAATTATGTACAGGATCTTAATAGGTCTATTTCAATGAAAATGTTATACAATTCTGAAGAAAAAAAATGTTTTTTCTCTACCATGAGATGTTCATTACTACTTATGTTATACATCATTTTGATACAAAAGCTTAGGCTTAGTATATACCTGGATGTTTTTGTGTTTCACAACTTTTTCATCAATATCTACTTCACCTTTTTCTTGACGATACTTATTTTATTAAGCAGCGATTTAGAAGTAAATCCTGGTCCGTCAGCAGATAAAATTACTATTTTTCACCTTAATGGTAGGAGCGTTCGATCTAAAATTGACTATATTGAATCCGTTGCCAATGACTCATCTGTTATATGTATCACAGAGAGTCATTTGGACGAAAAAGTTTTAGACAGATGTAATGATTCCAGGGTATCATAACGAAATCTTAAGAAATGATAGGAATCGTTTTGGCGGCGGAGTCTTAGTCTATGTATCAGAGACTCTAAAGATGAAACGTAGACTTGACTTAGAATTTGTGGGTAGAGAGCTTATTTGGACAGACATTGAATTACCTCGGTATAAGATACTTGTATGTACTGTGTATCGTTCTCCAAGTTCCGTTAATACCTTTTGGGAAATTTTTCAATACTCCATAGAACAAGCGTTGAATTACACTTCGAAAGTTGTTATCACTGACGATCTAAATGTAGATTTACTAACAGATAAAAACAACTTAGTAAATGATATTATTGATATATTTTATTTTAAACATGTTGTTAATGAGCCTACAAGGATAGACCCAGTTTCGAATCGAGCTACGCTGCTAGACCCTATTTTAGTATCCGCAGACTGTGATGTAACCTTCTCAGAGGTCATTGATATTGACAGAAGTAAAAGTGATCACAATGCTACTAAAGTCTACGTAAAGGTCCCTCATTATAATCGGGAATCATATAAGCGTATGTTTTGGCTATACAGGCATGCAGATTTTCACCAGTTTAATGCGGACATTAATAATTTTGATTGGGTTGGTTCCTTCTCCAATTTGGTGATGACGTAAATGCTGTGGCGACTTTTTTTACTGAAAAGTTTATTTAATTAGCAAAAAGTGTATTCCGACAAAAACTATCACGATACGACCAACAGATAAACCGTGGTGTAACTCCGAAATAAGAAAACAAATAAGGCATCGTAACAGGTTACATAACAGAGCAAACAAATGTGGGTCTTCTCGTAATCTCAGTAAATTCAAAATTCAAAGTTAACAACATGATTATCAATGCTAAAGAACAATTTTTCTTAATGCCAATGGGCTTTTGGATGAAAATTTGACCTGTCCAAAGACGTTTTGGTCCCTTGTGAAGAAAGTTATGGGAAATAACCGTTCATCGTCTATTCCTCCGTTAATTGACTTAACGTCTTAGGAAATCACCGTTGATGATTTTGATAAAGCTAATTTGCTTAATATTTATTTTTGTAATATTTTTTATTTACATGAAAATGATGTCTAACCAAGAACGGTCAACTCTTTGGACATAGATGAATTTACGGAGGACGAGATAAAGGACGTACTAGGTTCTCTTAAATTAGGAAAAGCTTCCCGCAGTGACTATATCAGTCATCACATGTTAAAATATACAGCAGCTAGTGTGTGTTTTCCTCTGGCGTTTATATTTAATTTGTCTTTTCGTGTTTCTGTATTTCCAAATTGCTGGAAAATTGCCAATTTTTTTGCGTTTCATAAAAAAGGTGACAAATCACTCGCTTCTAATTATCGTCCTATTGAGTTACTGAGCTGTGTCGGAAAGGTTTTTCAAAGAATAGTATCTAAGCATATATATAATTATATTCTAGACCACAAATTGCTCGTCAAGTTTCAGTCAGGTTTTGTTCCCGGTCACTCTACATATCATCAGCTTATTTAATTGTATCACAAATCTGCTTGGCCTAAGAGCACAGACAAACTACATGCGTAGTTTTTTGTGATATCTCTAAGGCATTTGACCGTATATGGCATAAAGGTCTTATATAAAAACTAAGATCTTATGGTATCAAGGGGAAATTAATCAGTTGGATAGAAAATTATCTTTCCGAAAACAGAGAGTTATTATTAGGAATGATTCGTCATCATATGGGGTTTTAAAAGAAGGTGTTCCTCAAGGTTCCGTGCTCGGTCCCTTATTATTTGTGATTTACATTAATGATATTGCAGACAATATTATAGTTGTATGATGAGGTTGTTTGCTGACGATACCTCATTAATGTATTTGCTTAATGATCACTTAGAAATTCAGAGAACATTAAATTCAGACTTAGAATTACTTAATCAACGGGCAAAACGCTGGCTAGTTGATTTTAACCCCCAGAAAAAAATTACGATCTTCTCCAATTGTAACAGTATTCCACAAATCAATCTGTCTTTTAATAATGAATAATTACAAAGAGTACAATCTCATAAACACTTAGGGGTAACTTTGTTTTTCTGATGACTCCAAATGGACAATGCCTCTTGAAAATATATGTTGTAGTATCAGCAAACAAATATATGTTCAGAGAAAGATGAAATATATTCTTAGCAGACAAAACCTTAATAGGATATACTTTACTTATATACTTCCTCTATTTGAATATAAATGTGAACTGTGGAACGGGTGTAACATAAGAGATAGTAATAATTTATTTATTTATTTTTTTTATTGTCATATAAATCAATACTACATTGATCAGTGACATAAAACAGAAGTAACAAACAATTAAATTGCAATCAGAAAAATCGACAAAATACATAAGTCTACGAGACCCCTGTCTTCAAGTTCCAGAGACTGTTTAATGAAAGAGCCAAGACTCTGAATTTGTCGAAAATTTTCCGTGTTTAAAATTGTTTTAAGCGAATCGAGATATGGATTAACATTAGATATGTTGAAGTCATATAAGAGGTTAGATCGAAACAGTTTATTGTGGTCACATTTTAAAATGAAGTGAACCTCATCGTCCACTTCATTTAAATTACAGAAGGAGCAAAGACGTTGTTCATGGGGACTTTTTTTATATCTTCCACGTTCTATTTCAAGACTGTGGTCGGCTATTCGAAATTTTGAGATGAACTTGCGATTTTCATAGCTAGAATCGGACAAATAAAATTCATTTCCAAAGTTGTTTTTCAAAAATTTATATAGAAAGATTTTATTTTGATTTTTTAAATTTGAAATTTTGTCAGCATACATGTTCATATAAAATTTAAGCAACTCATCTTTAATATATGGTTTTATTACTTTAACATTTTTATAAGTTGTGTCCAAGTTAAGTCTATCCGAGTTAAGATCTATGTCGTCAATTACATCTTTTATATAAGTTACCCAAGAGTATATATTCTCAGAATCTAAAAATTTATTTAGTTCAAAACTTTCTTTTATCAAAGGGTTAATTTCACATGTACTTAGCCTAGCAAAATACAATATAGATTGAGTTTTTATATATTTTTCTATAGGGACCCTACCAAGCTCTAAACGGGAAGCTAGATTTGAAGCAGTCTTCTTTACCCCAAGTATATATTTGCAGAATGACAAATGTATTTTTTCAAAAGAAGTTTTATCTATTAAGTTAAATGGATCAATGATAACATTGTTATTTCTACTACGTTTCTTTGCATTAAAGAATAAAATATATTGATCCATCATGCAAATTTCAACATTGTATGATAAAATTGGCCTTATTAGTGCATCAAACATGTTCAGGGCAACTTGAACTGAGACATTTCCAATTGAAGAAAATCTTCAGAGCAGTGAAAATAATGCCTTCAACTCGAAGCAGCACGAATTATTACTGGTTTACCCCAATACGCCAGTAAAGAATCTTTATTTTATGAAACAGGGTGGGAATCGTTGGGTTCTAGACGAAATCGTAGGCAATTGTGTTTATTTTATAATATTCACAACGACAAAATCCCAGAGTACCTGTCTACATGAATTTTATTCAGAAGGCGCATATACTGGTATGCTTAGAAACGTACCTCAGTACATGTGTACAAAATACCATAGATGTAGACTAGAAACCTTTTCAAAATCGTTTTTCCCTTCTACAATCCGCTCTTGGAACTCATTTAATATGCATATTAGAACTGCTCAGTCCAAACCCGGTTTTAAAAATCTCTTAAGACGTCGAAATTGAACTTTTCGTATATTTTCTTATTGGTGATCGCAATACAAATATTTTACATACTAAACTAAGACATAGATGTAGCTCTTTAAAAGCTGACCTATTTAGAGTTAACCTGGTGAACGAACCTGGCTGTTCTTGCGAACATCCATGGAAAGATGCAATCCATTATTTTCTAGAATGCCCCCTTTACCTAAATCAGAGAGTTAACCTTTTTAGAGTACTTCAGCCTATTATAGCGGTATCAATTGAAGTCATTTTATTCGGATCACGTTTACTCAGTGATGAACATAATATAATGATATTTAGAAGTGTTCATAGTTATATAAATAAAACCAGACGTTTCCGTGAATAATATTTTTAGTTTTGTTACTGTAAACAAATAATCTTCGAATATATGTACTCGCATCCTTTATACCTCTATACCTCGTATAATCCATTTACTATCATATTAACTTGAATGTATATTCTTCCTTATTGTTATTTTGAACTTGCTGTCATCTTGTGTAGTTACACAATATTATTGCTATGGAGAGGCATTGTAAGTTGTTATAACTTGTGTCCAATCCAATTGTTATTTTGACAATAAAATATGTTTAAACTAAACCCGGTTAATGAAGCTATATTTCCTATAAAGCGGATTCGGCCGAAGGGTGTTTTGGTGCCACAGTGTCACAACGGTGTTAGCTCGAATCCCGGAAGGGTAAGCAAAAATTTGGGAGTGTTTTAAATATAATTATAACATCATTGGGCTTAATTTGTAGATGTATTTATAAATATTTGATATTAACCCTGTATTTCTGCTGCTTCAGAAATCCGCTTGATAGATATATTATATGGTGGTCACAATACTTGGACGTTTGTATATAGTTTACTTTCTATGACTGTATGACAGTAACTTTGGCATCCGATATAATATATAGAAAAATTCTGAATTAGATTTCTGTCAGATTAATACGTATTCGTTACGAAAATTCCATCGTCACACGCTATTACACATGTACAATGTCTATGTCTACGATTCTACCAGGTAAATAAGCTTTATTTTCTAAATAGCGGATTTGGTCGAGGGGTCTAGACCGCTGGACACAGTTACACAAGGATGTGATTTCGAATCCCGCTGAGGGTAAGCACAACTTTGACAGTGTTAACAATCTAATTCTGACAGTGTTTTGGGTTTAATTTGTAGACGAGCTTGTCGGAATTAATTGCGCCTACACTATTTTCACCGAAACTGGACCCAGTACTGCAACAAAGATTTCTGATTGGATGTTGCTGTTTTAATCCACAATGTGTTGTCCAGAGACTCCTTTTTGGTTTTTATGGTATCTGAATTAGACGAAATCCCACTGAATTTCAAAATGCGTTAATGTGAATCTACGGTCTGACATTGAATCATATTGTCATATTGGTGACTGATTTGAGTTTTTAATTTCAGTCATGCTATCTTGTTACCGCTTGATAGGTTTATATGTTTAATCATCAGAGCATTTTAGAAAAATAAATGTACAAACTCCAGTTGCTCTGCAAAACAAACGCTGCTGATATGACGGAAAAACTATCAGACGGTAAAAAGATATCATGACAGAAATTAATATTGTTAAAGGCGCGAGTAAATTGTAAATTGAATCTGGCCCTTTGACATTTTCCGTATTGTTTTTTTTAAATTTTTTTTGTGTTATGAATATTATTATGGTGTGCACCTGCGATTATATATATATATGTATTCAAAATATCTATTTGAGCTCAGTTCCGGATCACAGATTTTTACCAATGTTTAGCCCATCATGAGCTACACTAGTCTTGACTTGTAGCTATAAATGTACTCAGTTAAAAGCCCCGAGTCGTATCTGCGTTATTCGTGAATCTGAGTTAGTGTGCAAGTCATTCTGCTTGAAGATTTGTCATTGAATATGCGATGTAAATAAACATTTTTAGTACGTACATATAACAATTATAATGTACTTGAATGTAATACTAATACGAGATAATTCAATCGACATTTTAGACTCGTATTGCTAGAAACTGTGAGCCTCTGTTCCAAACGCAAAAGAGCAAAAAAGGTATCTTTGGAAATGAGATATAGTAATTGACCTTGACGAAGCTGAAGGCCTAAATGTACCGCACGATTATGTCCGTTGTGAGAGGGCACTGTAGAAAGTGGTCTTATGACATCAACGCCAAAGTGCATAAAACGGTAAACTGCAACCAGATAAAACAAAAAGTGAATCATATAACATTCATTTGTACTTTGCATTTGATTTACATTTTAAATAGCAGTAATAAATCGTTTTATTATACCGAATAAAAGTTTTAGTATTTTTGGTAAATAAGACAAACGAATGTGTACGCAAATTTCTTTAAAACAATAAAGAACAAAAATTTAACAACAAACAAATAACTACTTTAACATTCCCATTCGTCCACAATCAGTTAGTAATGAAATATATAAATATATATACATATTCAATGTAATAACATCGAGTTAAAATTATTTAATTTCAATGTTATAAAACAGGGGAATCGCTTGTTATAACATTGAAATAACATAGTTTATTGTTCGAGTTGGTATTTTGTAATCATCAACTCTCACTAAATATGAAACGAAGAAATATAGAGTTAGATTACCGATACCGGTTCTGCTAAACATTATATTTTAATTTTAAGTACGGTTCTATACTTTGAATAAGTGGCCATATTGAATTTTGAGATAATATGAAAGGATACAAATTTTTAAGGCGCCTACCGTAAATCCGGTTTTTATTTAAATTTATCCAAATCCAAAGCGTTCAAACTTTCCGGGTTTACATTTTACGATAGAAATTTATAGTTTGATTGAAGACCAAGAAATAAACTGTTTCTTGCATTATCACTGAACCCTAATAATTATTTTATAGAGATAACTATGCCTGACAACTGCGTAAATTTATTCAATTCAACTTGTTGAATTTCGGGTTTATTTAACAGACCAACTGTCATCTAGATAATTATTATTTTGTACATGTATTGCAGCCGTATTACGTCATAATATTCTTGTTCTAGCACATAATTGGAATAAATTGCATAAATATAAAACATTTACAACTGTTACATTATAATACCATTGTCTTAATAAAGATCAAAGAACAACCAATTGCAGCTATCAATTTAAGCTCGTCAATACTGAGTTCTTCGTAAATGTTTTACTCTTTGGGAAGATATTTCCTCACAACTTGTATGACAAATAATTATCGCAACACCTAATCAGTTAAAACTTAAAATTTCAGAAACAATTTGCGATTATCTTTTTACCCAAACTTTCTGCTTCAAAAAATGTAAAGTAATTTCTTCTTCATAAAGGGCTCCCACTTTCTTATGAAACGAGCCCATCCTGGACAGATTGTTTGGATCATAAGGGCAAAAAACGCATTTCATTGATGCCGCATCCGCCACGTCATTGAAATTATATAAATACATATCAAAGAATGATAACTTTTATTTTTTTTTTAATCTGATCCAGCGAGCAATATCTCAGCTATATTCAGAAGAAGAATAAATTAACAAATAGTAAATCAGTTGCCGAAAGCTATCGACAAAATATTTTTGCTGCCATTGGAAATGTATATAGAGTTAGCTAAAGACGATATTTAGCATATACAGGTATATTTAACCTGTGACTGTTTCCATACCAGCGCCGTCTGTGATCCATAGCCAGGCTTTCCGTATTACAACAAATTATTCAGTGCAACCTTTATGTTTATCCTGTCGAATTTAACTCCGACAATGAATCATCAACAATGGACGCACTGGGCAGCTCTGTAGTTCGAGCACAAGGAACTTTCATCAGCACCAAATAATTAAAAAATCTCTTACATTACACAGATATGTGATAGGCGGGTTGATGCAGACGTTCATTTGTAAATTATTAGATATCAGAAAGGTTTTTAACATTGATAATAATCAAACTAAACAAATAGATAAAAAAAAATATGTTACAAAATATCGATAAATGTCAATAGCTTTTGATCTCAACCTTACGCCCCGTATGTATCCCGGGACACACGTCACAATAGGTAATTATCGTAATGTGACCCTGCAAACAGGGTAGGTTATGTTATTGTTAAGAAATATATTATTGCAAGCAGATCAATGGGAATTAGAACATAGTCAGACTTTATATATGTCAATATTTTCCAATTGCAATAATCTACTTCATTTCTAATATTTCTAATAAAGGTTTTAAAATTTCCAAGCGGTTCTAAGAGGATTCTTTCAATGGTAATTGTTTTAAACAAACAAGAAATTTCCCAAAACAGTATCATGGTTAACCAAATAAAATTGAACAAACCTATATGCTTGTTATTTCGTCGAATATGCGTACCTTTAAAGAAAAAAATAAAGAAATCTTAACAAAATTTCATTTCGATTCCCGTTGGAATTTTAATTGTGACGTCATAGCGGGCTCTATGCTTTAAGAACCCTAATTTGTATAAAAGCGTATGAATGACGCCATTTTAGAATTAATAACAACCCATAACTGACAGGGAAATTAGGGCCCACTACGTGCGTCTGGAAGAAAAAAGCCAAATTGGGAAATTCTAGGCGGTATAAAAACAAATTTATTAGGATTTATGAACATTGAACAATGTAACATATTCTTTACAATTACGTAACTTTACATGCATTGAACTTCCTTAAAAATAAGATTACATTATTTTAATTTCAATAATTGAAGAGCATTCAGATGTTATTAAAATTATAACATTACAATGTATTAAAAATATAAGTTATTACTTCCGTCTTGTTTAATCAGCAGATTATGTATAACCTTATATAAAGCGTGTATATTTCTGAAATTCGTTATCCGAGAACACTTGAGGAACTAGAAAACTGAAATGTTCAGACAAGGATTGTGTGCTGTAGTTTTGCTGGTCGTGTTAACAGTTTCTCTGGCAGATGATTATTCATACTCCGGGGGTAAGTTTTGCAAGCAGTACTGGTGACAAAAAATATCTGGGGTAAATTTTTATAAAAGATATATTTTTTGAAAAATACAGAAAACAAGTACCGCACACATATTTTTTACAATAAAAAATTCTTAACTTTGGTTTGATAGGTGTGGAACCTTTTTTAGGACCTATACAAATATTTTTATAACTCGTGATAACGAATTTTAAATTTGTTATAACGAATTCCAAAATATTAATTCGTTTTAACGGATTTTGGTATTCGTGACCACGGATTTTTAATTATTTTAACGAATTACGGAATTCGTCATCTCTGATTTTAATTTGACTAACCCGACTTTTGATGACAAAAGGTAAGTCAAAACGTGCTAACGTTCGATAGAACTGTCTTCATCTGTTAACGTTCTTGCTGTACTAAAACCCGCGAAAGAAAGTAATTTTCACGGAATAAATGTGAGTGAAAACAAAATAAAAAATAAGTTACTACAAATTCTGAATACGCTATAAAGAATTAAAAAGTTCTTGATAACGAGATAACGAAATGCGAATTAGTTAAACATAATTTAAATCTTTGATCACGAAGTCTGGAATACCTAATAACGTATTACAAAAAGTAATCTCGAATTTAAAATTTCGTTATTACGAAATAATATCCAATGAATTTGAGAAAATGGCACATCATCCGAATGAAAAGGAGTTAAATAACTGTTGCGAGTGTTTTTGTCATGTACTCTCTTCACATTGACAGCTCTTAATAACTGTGTCTTTTTATCTGATATTCTTTTAAAACAAAATATATACATGTAAATGGAAAATTTCAAAATTAACTTGATTAATTTAGGCATTTCTATCAATAAAAATAGTTACATTTTGTAAAACAATTTCTATTCAACTTGTGAGGTGTAACAGTTGACTGATGGTGTAATACATGTAGATCGGTTTAACACACAATTGTACCACGATGTTTAGTTTGTAATATAAATATGAAACTGACATTCACGAGACGACCTATATACAGCGGCGGTAGCAGTTATCACTTACTATGCGAAATAAATAAAGTAAAATAAATAAATGAATAAATAAATGAAATAATAAATAAAACGACGACATTTCATTCATTTTGATAGATCCCCGAGAAGAACGTTGTACAGATGCAGGCGGACATTGTCATCCAGAAGGAGATGATTGCAAGAAATATGGTGAGGCAGACATAGGACCTTGTCATCACAAAGGACGCTGCTGCAGGTGTACGTATAATCATTATAACGGTTATATTATTATGATGGAGTACAAATTTGGTTAATCTTTACTCCACCATGATAATATAACCGTTGCTTTACTGATTATAGATATGTAGAGTAAGTAACACCCTTCATAGGTTAGTTCCTTACAGGCTAAATAATAAGGCTTTGTCAGTGTATCAAAATTTTCAAAAACAATTAAGATATGCTGGTTGATTCCGTTGTATTTTGCTTATTGTTTACTCCTTAAAACCCCTATCTATAATTTTGTATATAAATAAAGTATAATAATTAATAAATAATTAACAGAAGCTATATATACATATACTAAAAGTTACCGTTTGTGCGGCGGTTTTTTACATGACAAAGGAAAACTGATTACCGCGTTTGGTCGAGTATATAGTCCTTTTGTAGATCCAAGCAATCGGATTTTGAAATCAACTATTATTTTCCACATTTAATCAGCGTTTTGAAATGCGTCGGATTTTTCATATTGATAGAGCAATTTTTCATAGTAAAATATGACCTAAATTAGAACTAAAGTGTACGGTAGGAAAATCGATTGTTGTCTATTCGTAATCCTTCCGGTATTGTTGTCTGTAGTGGAGGCGGGAAAAGACTCGGGGTTGTGCGCATGCTATTGAACGTCATGAAAGCAGACGAACTTTTGTAAGCAAAATATGGTCCCTTAGAAACAAAAAGGCTGATTGATTATGTAATTATCCCATAGCAAAAAGAAAGATTCCAGTAAAATGTACACAGGTTATCGTTGAAAATTTTTTTCAAATTGATTTTAGTAATATAAAGGTACAATATGTGATAATAAAATATGCAAGCTATAAACTGAGCGCACAGGAGGGGGTGACTTTAAGTATAGTGGAGATACGATTTCTGTCTACGTGGTCAAAATGTGGAGATACGATTTCTGTCTACGTGGTCATAATGTGGAGATACGATTTCTGTCTACGTGGTCAAAATGTAGTACATGTTTTTCAGTACCACAAAAAATAGCGACTTTCTTATGGATATGCTATGATCTTTTGAATAATTTGTTTCGTCCACAGGTATTTTTGACCATCACAAATGTACAAACGCAGGTGGCCATTGTCGCGACGACAAGCCTTGCAACAAGTACGGCGAAAAGGATATTGGACCTTGTTGTGGTCATGGCAGATGCTGCCAGGTACGCAGTTTAGTCATTAAGTAATGTAAAGCAGGTTTTACATGTATTATATAGCTAAGAAACCATGACCAGTAAAAACAATAAAACCATTTCACATCAGCGTCGGGTACCGATCAGTTTCTTATCTGCGTTGGGCTTTGTATTACGAGTTCCATGTGAATGAAGTTGGTAGTGTGTATATTCCGCATAACCAAGACTATCTTTGTATAAGGGCTTAACCCATAAGTGGTGGAGCTATTTATATACCATGGGGTCTAGGTGAATAACTCACTACATTGTCTGTTTTTTACAATCGGAAAACAAGTTTTTGTTTTTAATCAAATATATATTAGTAGTATGAGGTTTAGCGTTTCTAATGACTTTAATTCCCTATATAAGCACTAAAATTTATTTGTTATACAATGTTATTTGGTATTAAATACATAAATATTACTATGATATTATTACGTGATGATTTCTGTATTGGCCTAGTTATTGGTTCAAGGCTTGCTGTATTGGCCTGAGGCGCAGTACTGATATCTTTATTAATTAACTAGTCCAAATCTCACAGGCCAATACAGGTTGGAATTAGGCCAATACAGGACGAACTGGGCCAATACAGGACGAATCAGGCCAATACCGATTTTGGACTAGTTAATTCCGTATTGGACTGGATCAGCAAAATATATCATATTGGCAGTTTAACTGTTATTTAATCGAATATTATAGTATTTAAATAATAAATAGTGATATTATGTGAATATAGCGCAGCCTGAATGCGAGCACCGCACATAATGTTCATGACGTTTTTCAGAACACCCTAGCAAAATGTCAATTTCAACATCGTTTCAGAGATTGCAAAAAATAGGTTTGACATTTTTGTGGTTGTTTAAAAACACTTAAATGTAATCGATGGCAAAAAAAATGTTGTCTAAATTTAAATTAATTGTAGTTCTCTTCTGCAATATATTCCTCGAGCAGCTCAGCATCTGAAAGGGTTTGTTCTATAAATCATGTGACTTTTTTACATGCATGTAACCGAATAGCTCGCATCTGCGATTTTCGCTATGACATGAACAAATGAGATAAAATATTTAGAAATAACGGTGTAGGTAGTTGAAGTGTTTTATGTACATAGCTAATGTCTTTCAAAATAATTTTTTAAAAAGCTCTTTTTATGTCGAACTTATCCACAATTTGTCGTTTACACTTTATTTTCAGAGAATTGACTACAGACCATAGACGATAGACCAGACAAGATAACGCTAAAACATGCATATCAATATATATGTAATAATAAAACATAGTCAAAGCAACATTATTTCCTAGCTATGTATAACAGAAATGCAAACAAATAAATGAATAAATGAATGAATTGTACTGACCCCCCCCCTCTCCTACTTATGCTTCCTAAACTAACACTTCCAGTTATTGTCCAAATCTACGTTTTCTCATTTATTCACTACACATTAGCCTGGCCGCTGACCATAGCATAGTGAGTGACGTGTTTGTGCAGTGATAACACCGTGAACGATAAAAACTCCTTTTGTAAATCTCAAAAGAGCAGGTTGAGTATCACCGCAACACAAGACAAAATTATCCGTCCCTACCAAACTGGCTATTGTTTTAAACCTTAATCGTGTTCATCGGTTCTTCCATTTCTCCAGCTATTTTTTTAAACTTGATATACTGCTTACTGGAAGGTCCCAAATATTGCCAGTAAAGAATATACATGTGATGTTTCAGCTTTTTATACAAATCAAAAATCGTTTCTGGAATTAATTGTAATGAAATATTGCTTTCTAAATATTGCAGGTAAATTTAAAAAAAAGCATTTGCATTGTACAAAGTAGTATTACCAAAAAAAAGTGTTAGCGTATGAAAAATTCATCGACTTTAGAAACAGTCTTCTAACTGCGTTTTATCAATATGCACATATGTAGGCGTAGTTGGATTCCGATGTGTATGGCTTCAAGCCTACCATTAATTACTAGTCGTTTAATATCTATAAATAGTGTAATTCAGAATATTACCGATTGTTTTTTATTTAAAGGTAGATTTTTAAAATAAAATATAACACTTCTGAATTACACTATTTTTCATTTACATTCAACAATCCGTTACACTTCTGAATTACACTATTTTTCATTTCCATGAAACAAAATCATTCAAAAATGTTTGTATGAGTAACTTGGATCTTTTTTGTGGGATGAAAGTAGTTTGTCAGTGCCAGAAGTCAATTTTGATGTAATGGTAGTCCCGTCAGTCTGCCTAAACGTATTTAAAACTCGTTAGTCAAGTATATATTAATACTACAAATTATTATATATTACATATGGTGTGTTCTATTATAATTCTGATGTGCATGATTTACATAATGTTTTGCGTATTTTTACAAGCAAAGGCGTCAATTATGTACAAAATATTGACCCTTGTCGGAATTAATTGCGCGTACAATGGACTATTTTCTCTGAAACTGGATGCAGTGTTGCAGCAAAGATTAATAATGAATCTTATTGGACGTCGTTCTGTTAATCCACAATCTACCTGAATAAGACGAAATCCCACAATTAAAAAATTTGTTAACGTGAATCTACGGTCTTGCATTGAATTATATTGTTGACTTATTTGGGGTTTTAATTTCAGAGATGCTATCTTGTTTACCGTTTGATAGTTAGATGTTTTAATCATCGTAGCATTTAAGAAAAATAAACGTACACACTCCAGTTGCTACGCAAAACAACACAAATTATATCGCGTAAAAACTATCAAACTGTAAAAAAGATATCATGACAGAATCAACATTGCTAAAGACGGCGAGTGAGTTGTTAGTTGTATCTGGCTCTTTGACGTTTTCCGTAATGCTGTTTTTATTTGAGATTTTTCGTGTCTGAATATTATTTTGGGTGTTCGAATGCGATTATATATATTTGTATAAGGGGTTCTGATCCAAAATACTTCGTAAATGTTTTACTCTTTGTGAAGATATTTCCTCACAGCTCTGTAGGTCGAACAATGTGCAGAAAAAATATGGTCCCAGTGAATCAATACTGTCAATACTGATA
This sequence comes from Limnoperna fortunei, assembly GCA_944474755.1. NCBI lineage: Eukaryota > Metazoa > Mollusca > Bivalvia > Mytilida > Modiolidae > Limnoperna > Limnoperna fortunei. Next base: position 56,271,127 of record OX104114.1, on the reverse strand, counting down.
AGCTATGTATTGGTGGAGGCAGCGTGAAGAGCTTATTGAGACACAATATAGGGCAATCTTCGTTGTACTCCTCCAAGGTAATTTTAACTGTTGTGATAGAGGAGTCATAGCTCTGGTGTAGAGCTGATGGTGGATAGTACAGAGAATAGTTGTAAATCTGTTCCCCTCAATGGTAATATAACCGTTGTAATAATGATTATAAATGTGTAGAATAAGTAACATAATTCATACTTTTCTTTCCTATAGGCTAAAAAATAACGCTCTGTCAATGTATCAAAATACGGTCACATTAATAATGCAAAAATTTCCATAAACAAATAATGCTGTTGTAGCCATGGCAGATGCTGCCAGGTACGTATTTTGAGTTATCAAGTAATGTAAAGCAGGTTTTACATAGATCAGTTTCTTATCTGCGTTGGACTTTGGATTAAGAGTTCTATGTGACTGAAGTTTTTAGTGTGTATATTCCGTATAACCACGAACGCCATTATATGAGGGTTTAACCCGTAAGCGGTGAAGATATTTATATACTATGGGTCTATGTGAATAACTCACTACATTGGCTAGTTTTTTACACTGGAAAACCAGTGTTTCTTTTGAAGCAAATATATAGGATTTCTAATTACTTTAATTCCCTATATAAACACTAAACATTTGTTTATAAACAATGTTTTTTGATATTAAATACACAAATATTACATAGTGATATAATATGAATAAGGACGCAACCTAAATGTGGTTTGTGGTTTTTTTCAGTGTGTGTTTGTGTGTTTTTTTTATAGTCTACTAAACAAACAGATTCTAACAACTTTTCTCGGTGTAATAATGTTTACATGTTGTTACCATCGGTTTTATTGATGACCTCCGTACCATTTAACCCAGGCTTTGATTGAAATCTTTTTCTTGTAGATAACATCTGTTTTGCTTGGGGAGAACGAAGATAGTGCACCTCTTTCAAGTCTGAATTTTCCTCTTTAAGGTTTTTTCTCAAAATTGTGTAGACAGATATGCATTGTGAGTTAAAACATCCGAGAAAGCAACGTAACTTTGGATGCTTTTGTTTGAGCAATCATAAAAGAATTCCAGCATGCCGATTTCTCCTCTTCTACGCAGGTACAACTAAAGTTTACAATTTTCTGCGAAATCCATCCAAAATTAGTATTTCATTCTTATGTAGATTCTATTGCAATGCTCGTAGGTATTTTTTATTGATTCGATTTTTTCGGAAATATAATTAAACTCGACCTTTGTGACACTTAAGTCTCATTGAATCGAAATTTATTGCCATTTTGAACTCGTCTCGAATTTCGATACTCTATACGTCAAGGGATGATATGAGCTTTTACTACTGCCTCAGGGATTTTTTAGAATCTTAACCCAATGGCGTTTATAGCCTTGAGTTTAAGTGCCAAATTTCCGTGCCTGGAGTACAAACAAGTCCTACGATTAGAAAAGTTTGCGAGTTCTTAATCTGTAATATTACTCCACTGAAATCTTTACGTTTGAAAATTCGAACGAAGATTTGTCGCAGAGGTTCAGCATATAGTCAGCCAAACATGCTTCTGTTTAGTTTTCCTTTACACTGTTTTGTGTCAGATTCCCCAGGTCGAGTTACCCTATCTTTCGAAAAATTCCACTGCTATCCGTCTTATGTTTTTTATCATCAGATTCGCTTTTCGTTTTTTCTGTAGATGTATCAGTTTCTCTCTTCCAACACCAACCTATCTGTGAAACTCCGAAATACAACGATATTTTGTAAGTACATCTATCAACACGGGGCATTAGCTTTCTTTTTCTTCAGCTTCTGGGAACTTTAAAAATTGTGGATTATAGTGTTCAACAACAGAATTATTCGTCTTACATTCTGTTATTTTCTGTCTTATCCAAATAATGTGATTTGAGATTTTTTTCGATCTTTTTTGAGTCATTTCAACAATGCTTACTTCACTCTTCATGCTGAATTCGTCTGAATATGTTTCAAAACTCTTGTGATGTCGATATTTAATTCTTTCCAATCTTTTTTGGAGCTGTTTATTTTGTCTGAGTAGATTCAGATGCTTTTGTTTCAAATTTTTTGTTTCTGTGTGTTTTTTTCAACGATCTCACATTCTTTTCCTTTTGGATTCCAGCCCATAGTTTGACAACAAGAGGTGCAAATGAAGGACCTGGCAAAGTATCACGTTCAAGTTTTGTTGGTAACACCTATAATATGGGAGGTGCTGCAGATATACAGGCAAATCATTCCGTAGATATTTCTTTGTCGTGGTTTATTTAACTGGACAAAAAATCTTTGCATATACCCCCTTCCCCAATCGTTAATAAAAACACAAAGACTAAATTATTTTGCATCCATTTACTTTTATGACCTATGAAACATTGGCGACACATTAATGAGACTCTTGTGCCCATTTTGTGAAATCATGAACTGTGTGAACCTTAAAGACCCCTTTTGTAAATGTCGAAAGAGTAGGCTGATTATATCTGCAACACAAGAAAAAGTTATCGGTCCTTACCAACCTCGCTTATTGCTTAAAATGTTCATATGTCCGTTGACTCTTCCTTTCCACCTGCTGACTTTTTTTACTTACATCATATAAATACTGCTTACTGGAAGTTCTGAATTTTGCCAGTAAAGAAGAATATTTTCTGTTTTTTTTCTGCAAATCAAAAATCGTTTTCTGAAAACACAGGTAATGAAATCTAAAACTTGTAGGTAAATTTCAAATAACTGTAATCGGATAAAAAAAATTCCCGCCATTTTGAAATAGTCTTCTAACTGCGTTTTATCAAGATGCACAAATGTAAGCAAAGTTGGATTGCGATGTGTATGGCTTTTATTATACACGAGTGTTTAATATCTATAAATAGTTTTATTGAGAAGTGTTATTGATTGTTTTTTCTAATGGTAAATTTTGTAAATAAAATATAACGCTTCTGAATTAAAATATTTAGCATTTACATTCAAATAATCAGTAACACTTTTTGACTGAATAACACTATTTTTCATTTACATTTTTCAAATCATTCAAATGTTTGCATTTAATAGCTTTTTGGTAGGATAAATGTAGTTTGTCTGTGCCAGAAGTCAATTGAACACTTGATATTAGTCCTGAATGTTGGCCTAAACACCACAAGAACAGTATATATTAATACTAGATATGAATTTACTTTACTTGGAAGAGTTTTAAACGTCCTTCACCTACAACCTTATGCCCCTGGTCGGACGGTATACATTTACACGTTTAAAGTGTGTTGTATTATAATTATGATTTACAAATGTTTTGCGTATTTTTACAAGCAACCAGACGTCCTGTTTCTATTTTTTTAATATTGACGCTTGTCGAAATAAATTGCGCCTGCAATAGACTTTTCACTGAAACTGGATGCTGTACTGCAACAAAGATTTATAATGAATCTGATTGGACGTAGTTGTGTTAATCCACAATCTACTGTCCAGGGAATCAATTTGTTTGACATGCTTCTTATAGCGTACCTGAATTGGACGAAATTCTACTGACTTTGAAAATGCTTAAATTTTAATCTACGGTCTTACATTGAACCATAGGGGTGACATTCGAGTTTTTAATTTCAGTCATGCTGTCTTCTTTACCGTGTAATAGTTTTAAATGTTTTAATCATTTTACAAAATAAATGTACAAACTACAGTTGATAGTCATAGCAAACGCCGCATAACACGAAAAGTTATCAGACGGTAAAAAAGATGACTGAAATTATTATTGTTAGAGACAACGAGTGAGCTGTGAGTTGTATTTGGCTCTTTGATATTTTCCGTGATGTATTTTTTATTTGAGTTTTGTCGTGTCTGAATAGTATGTATGGTATGCACCTGCGATTGTATATATTGGTATAAGGGGTTTTGATCCAATATATCTACTAACCCATTATAAGTTACACTAGTCTTAACTTGTAGCTATGAGTGTACTGAGTTAACAGCCTGAGCCCTGAGTCGTCCTTTCGTTAGTCGTGAATCTGAGTTAGTATGCGAGTTCTGGTTCTAAGAGATTTGGCATTTAATAGGCGATGCAAAGAAACATGATTTATTATATATAATTATAAAGTACTTACACGTGATATATGGTAATTTGATCATTGCTAGAAAAATCGAGCCTTTGCTCTGAACGCGAAAGAACAAACAAGTATATCTTTGGAAATGAGGCATTGTAGTTGTCCCAGACGTAGCTAAAGAACACAATGCCCTGCACGATTATGTCCATTGTGAGAGGGCAGTAGTAACTGGTCTCATGGCATAAACGCAAAGTACATAAAACGGTAAACTGCAACCTGATCAAAAATAAACTGATTGCTATAATACACTTTTGCATTTTTTTAACATTTTAAGTAGTTTCAGTGATTTGTGTGATATCGTGGTATAGACATTATTTAGAATAAATTAAGAAAAAATTCATTGGGGCCTAAATATATACTGATTTAACCATGGGCTGGCCCTGTATGGAAAATATGTTAACATAAACGATAGACTGGGCTAAATAAGTAAAGAATAAAGAGACAATTTGTGGTAAAATCAGTAAAAATGTGTGTGCCCCCAATCTATTATTTTTACTCTTAATATTAATAAGATGTACCAATATAAGCTCATTTTGAAATCGTTTTCTGTACTTTTATTTCATTTCTTGAACATTACACGTACTAAAAGCAAGGTCGTAGCTGCTTATACGCGAGTACGCGGCTGAATCAACATGATTTTGACAAAAAATATTACAAGTTATCCCTGCAATCTATACATACTAAATTAATAACCCCAGAACTCTCCAAAATGCACCAAACTGTACTATTGTTTTCAAAATTTTCCGGCAGGGGGACAAGATATTGTGACTAATCTTGCTTTGAAATGGTAAATAATTGCACAAAGATTTGTTTAACGTCATTTAAAATTGGTGCTTGATTTGATTTAAGGTCTGTGCACAGGGAACAAGGCGTTGTTTTGTGGACAGGCATATACATTAACATGTTCATATTTATTTAAATAATGGTTTTACCGACGAAAAAGTAATTACATGTTCTGTTTACTTCAAGATCTGAATATGCAACATTTGACTTTGTTTACGCACAACATTCAGAGGTTAATATTTTGTAGAAGAGTTTCTGTCATACTTTATGCGCTAACTATTTGGTTATCAACAGACATTTCAAATGGAACACACGAGTTAGTCATTAATTATTAGTGCATAGCTTTGCAGAAATTGTATAATTCGACCTTTCCAGATAATCACCATAAATATTGCATTTGACTGTTGTAGATGAATAACACATGCCTTGCGTCTTGCAATATCCGATTAGAGTTTATTCGTTCCTTAACCCGCAACCGACCCCCCCCCCCTGGATTATTTCGGTATAAGCAAAATCTTTTGTAAGGCGAAACAAAATCACTCCAACAGCGTCATTTTACTAAACAATCCCTGCATTGTTGTAAGGTAAGGTCTTGTTTGTCTTGCTGGTTTCTTGGAGGCAATGTTCCCACCTAACAATAACTATCTTATTCGTTTCAATAATAAAATTATTATTAAATTATTAACTAAACAAATAAATACTACACATATGTTCATAATTTGACTAAACGGACGATTCAATACAAACTCAGTAAAATTCACAGAGAACACAAAATACAGAATTATAAATAAATATTAAATATTGACTTTGGTTGGAAACATGTTTCTAACTGTGGACCTTATATGTCATCTTTTTGTTATAAATTTTAACAGATAGTTTCCTATATTTAACAGAACAACTGTCAACTTGATATTATTGCATACATATCTCCGTCGCATTATGCATACAATTATTTTTTTAGTGGCAATATGAATACATTACCATCAATGTAAAACAGCTGTTACAGAAAGAACCAATTAACTGTACGCTCTAAGATCGTTAATACTTTCTATCTAAAGTTATATAACTTGTTTTTAGATAACTCCTTTCAGCTTGTACCAATTTCCTAACCTGTATTTTATATCTTATCTGAACACTGTGATACCTTTGTGGGTGTCGTAGAAACTATGTTACAACAAACAGATAACATCCGTAACACTTTCTGAACAAGGGACCCGTTATTGACTTCGGCCAAACGTTTCTTATTAAAATCAGATAACATCAAACGAGAGGACATCCCCATCCACCACATAGAGAAGCGACGGTAAGTTCTGGGATTCTAGGCATTGCCATTGTGCTTAGTGCCTGCATTTAAACAGGATCAATTTTTTGTTTTACATTACACAGATAGGGAATATTTTGTTTAAGAGAAACGGTAACTTGTAAATAACAAACTAACATAAAGGTTTATAAAATTTATGCAACTCAATTGACCACTTTTAAAGTGAACATAAATCTTACAAGGCTCTACGAGGGTTCTGAAAATCGTAGGGCTGTTTCAACTGTCATCATGAATTTTTCTCGGAGGACATACGGAGCCTAGACAAGTTTATAGTGTAAAAACTTAATTGAAGGTTAAAGGACAAATAAAAGTAGGTCTGGAAAGTAGAAAGCCAACTTTAGTTGGTCTGGAAGACTGAAAGCCAAAATGAGTATACCTGGAGGTAGAAAGCGAAACTGCATAGGTCTTAAATTAACAGGCCTAAATAGACATTGTCTAGAAATAAAATGTCATCAAAATACCAAACTTTAATTTACTACTTTAGACGCGCGTTCGTTCAATCAAGACTCATCAGTCGCGCTCAAATAATATTAAAATCCAAATGGTGTTAAAAGGCAGAACTTCTGAAACGTAAGAGCCAAATTGTGTAAGGTAGAAACCCAAACTCAGTAGGACCGGAAGTTGGAAAGGCAGATTTTTAAGACCCATTAACTGAGTAGGATTGGAATTTAAAAAGCCGTATCGAGCAGTTCTTAAAGGTACAAATCCAAATAGAACATTCATATAATGTAAGATAATAACCAAAATTATTAGGATTAAATTTACATAATATATGAAAGGTATTGTTAATCCTTACATAATTTTACATACTTTGGTGTTCGTACTTTGAATAATCCGATTTAGTCTGTTCTAATTTCAACACTTGACATCAAATAAAGTGTAAATATAATTATAGTATTACATAAAGTAAATTTCTTTTTGAATAAGAATATTTTAAATACCTTATAGAAAACGTTTCGATATCAATTTTCTTAAATGCTGTTTTCCACGAAAAATCAAGGAATATACATATTAAAATGTTCAGATTTTAAGCAGTACCTTGTTGTTTGCACGGGGCAATATTGGGAGCGTGCCCAGTGCTCGACCCATAGAGCTTCCGAGCGCCTCCCCCGGTGGCAGATACATGACATCCTCTAATTGGGAGACATTTAGGTCATAATACGGATAGCTTGATCGCGGAAATGTGCGTGACATGTTTGGAGAGTGTCACGCCCCTTGCACGATTAAAACATCTTTGGAGATTTCGAAAAAGAGTAGGTTCATTGTAGCCGCCACAAAAGATGTACTAATATAAGCTCATTTTGAAATCGTTTTCTGTACTTTTATTTCATTTTCTTGAACATTACACGTACTAAAAGCAAGGTCGTAGCTGCTTATACGCGAGTACGCGGCTGAATCAACATGATTTTGACAAAAAATATTACAAGTTATCCCTGCAATCTATACATACTAAATTAATAACTCCAGAACTCTCCAAAATGCACCAAACTGTACTATTGTTTTCAAAATTTTCCGGCAGGGGGACAAGATATTGTGACTAGTCTTTCTTTGCAATGGTAAATAATTGCACAAAGATTTGTTTAACGTCATTTAAAATTGGTGCTTGATTTGATTAAAGTGTCTGTGCACAGGGAACAAGGCGTTGTTTTGTGGACAGGCATATTCATTAACATGTTCATATTTATTTAAATAATGGTTTTACAGACGAAAAAGTAATTACATGTTCTGTTTACTTTAAGATCTGAATATGCAACATTTGACTTTGTTTACGCACAACATTCAGAGGTTAATATTTTGTAGAAGAGTTTCTGTCATACTTTATGCCCTAACTATTTGGTTTTCTGCAGACATTTCAAATGGAACAACCGAGTTAGTCATTAATTATTAGTGCATAGCTTTGCAGAAATTGTATAATTCGACCTTTCCAGATAATCACCATAAATATTGCATTTGACTGTTGTAGATGGATAACACATGCCTTGCGTCTTGCAATATCCGATTAGAGTTTATTCGTTCCTTAACCCGCAACCGACCCCCCCCCCCCCCACCCTGGATTATTTTGGTATAAGCAAAATCTTTTGTAAGGCGAAACAAAATCACTCCAACAGCGTCATTTTACTAAACAATCCCTGCATTGTTGTAAGGTAAGGTCTTGTTTGTCTTGCTGGTTTCTTGGAGGCAATGTTCCCACCTAACAATAACTATCTAATTCGTTTCAATAATAAAATTATTATTAAATTATTAACTAAACAAATAAATACTACACATATGTTCATAATTTGACTAAACGGACGATTCAATACAAACTCAGTAAAATTCACAGAGAACACAAAATACAGAATTATAAATAAATATTAAATATTGACTTCGGTTGGAAACATTTTTCTAACTGTGGACCTTATATGTCATCTTTTTGTTATAAATTTTAACAGATAGTTTCCTATATTTAACAGAACAACTGTCAACTTGATATTATTGCATACATATCTCCGTCGCATTATGCATACAATTATTTTTTTAGTGGCAATATGAATACATTACCATCAATGTAAAACAGCTGTTACAGAAAGAACCAATTAACTGTACGCTCTAAGATCGTTAATACTTTCTATCTAACGTTATATAACTTGTGGGTAGATAACTCCTTTCAGCTTGTACCAATTTCCTAACCTGTATTTTATATCTTATCTGAACACTGTGATACCTTTGTGGGTATCGTAGAAACTATGTTACAACAAACAGTTATAGATGTAACATCCGTAACACTTTCTGAACAAGGGACCCGTTATTGACTTCGGCCAAACGTTTCTTATTAAAATCAGATAACATCAAACGAGAGGACATCTCCATCCACCACATAGAGAAGCGACGGTAAGTTCTGGGATTCTAGGCATTGGCATTGTGCTTAGTGCATGCATTTAAACAGGATCAATTTTTTGTTTTACATTACACAGATAGGGAATATTTTGTTTAAGAGAAATGGTAACTTGTAAATAACAAACTAACATAAAGGTTTATAAAATTTATGCAACTCAATTGACCACTTTCAAAGTGAACATAAATCTTACAAGGCTCTACGAGGGTTCTGAAAATCGTAGGGCTGTTTCAACTGTCATCATGAATTTTTCTCGGAGGACATACGGAGCCTAGACAAGTTTATAGTGTAAAAACTTAATTGAAGGTTAAAGGACAAATAAAAGTAGGTCTGGAAAGTAGAAGGCCAACTTTAGTTGGTCTGGAAGGCTGAAAGCCAAAATGAGTATACCCGGAGGTAGAAAGCGAAACTGCATAGGTCTTAAATTAACAGGCCTAAATAGACATTGTCTAGAAATAAAATGTCATCAAAATACCAAACTTTAATTTACTACTTTAGACGCGCGTTCGTTCAATCAAGACTCATCAGTCGCGCTCAAATAATATTAAAATCCAAATGGTGTTAAAAGGCAGAACTTCTGGAACGTAAGAGCCAAATTGTGTAAGGTAGAAACCCAAACTCAGTAGGACCGGAAGTTGGAAAGGCAGATTTTGAAGACCCATTAACTGAGTAGGATTGGAATTTAAAAAGCCGTATCGAGCAGTTCTTAAAGGTACAAATCCAAATAGAATATTCATATAATGTAAGATAATAACAAAAATTATTAGGATTAAATTTACATAATATATGAAAGGTATTGTTAATCCTTACATAATTTTACATACTTTGGCGTTCGTACTTTGAATAATCCGATTTAGTCTGTTCTAATTTCAACACTTGACATCAAATAAAGTGTAAATATAATTATAGTATTACATAAAGTAAATTTCTTTTTGAATAAGAATATTTTAAATACCTTATAGAAAACGTTTCGATATCAATTTTCTTAAATGCTGTTTTCCACGAAAAATCAAGGAATATACATATTAAAATGTTCAGATTTTAAGCAGTACCTTGTTGTTTGCACGGGGCAATATTGGGAGCGTGCCCAGTGCTCGACCCATAGAGCTTCCGAGCGCATCCCCCGGTGGCAGATACATGACATCCTCTAATTGGGAGACATTTAGGTCATAATACGGATAGCTTGATCGCGGAAATGTGCGTGACATGTTTGGAGAGTGTCACGCCCCTTGCACGATTAAAACATCTTTGGAGATTTCGAAAAAGAGTAGGTTCATTGTAGCCGCCACAAAAGATGTACTAATATAAGCTCATTTTGAAATCGTTTTCTGTACTTTTATTTCATTTTCTTGAACATTACACGTACTAAAAGCAAGGTCGTAGCTGCTTATACGCGAGTACGCGGCTGAATCAACATGATTTTGACAAAAAATATTACAAGTTATCCCTGCAATCTATACATACTAAATTAATAACTCCAGAACTCTCCAAAATGCACCAAACTGTACTATTGTTTTCAAAATTTTCCGGCAGTCGGACAAGATATTGTGACTAGTCTTGCTTTGAAATAGTAAATAATTGCACAAAGATTTGTTTAACGTCATTTAAAATTGGTGCTTGATTTGATTAAAGTGTCTGTGCACAGGGAACAAGGCGTTGTTTTGTGGACAGGCATATTCATTAACATGTTCATATTTATTTAAATAATGGTTTTACCGTCGAAAAAGTAATTACATGTTCTGTTTACTTTAAGATCTGAATATGCAACATTTGACTTTGTTTACGCACAACATTCAGAGGTTAATATTTTGTAGAAGAGTTTCTGTCATACTTTATGCCCTAACTATTTGGTTTTCTGCAGACATTTCAAATGGAACAACCGAGTTAGTCATTAATTATTAGTGCATAGCTTTGCAGAAATTGTATAATTCGACCTTTCCAGATAATCACCATAAATATTGCATTTGACTGTTGTAGATGGATAACACATGCCTTGCGTCTTGCAATATCCGATTAGAGTTTATTCGTTCCTTAACCCGCAACCGCCCCCCCCCCCCCCCCCCTGGATTATTTTGGTATAAGCAAAATCTTTTGTAAGGCGAAACAAAATCACTCCAACAGCGTCATTTTACTAAACAATCCCTGCATTGTTGTAAGGTAAGGTCTTGTTTGTCTTGCTGGTTTCTTGGAGGCAATGTTCCCACCTAACAATAACTATCTAATTCGTTTCAATAATAAAATTATTATTAAATTATTAACTAAACAAATAAATACTACACATATGTTCATAATTTGACTAAACGGACGATTCAATACAAACTCAGTAAAATTCACAGAGAACACAAAATACAGAATTATAAATAAATATTTAATATTGACTTCGGTTGGAAACATTTTTCTAACTGTGGACCTTATATGTCATCTTTTTGTTATAAATTTTAACAGATAGTTTCCTATATTTAACAGAACAACTGTCAACTTGATATTATTGCATACATATCTCCGTCGCATTATGCATACAATTATTTTTTTAGTGGCAATATGAATACATTACCATCAATGTAAAACAGCTGTTACAGAAAGAACCAATTAACTGTACGCTCTAAGATCGTTAATACTTTCTATCTAAAGTTATATAACTTGTGGGTAGATAACTCCTTTCAGCTTGTACCAATTTCCTAACCTGTATTTTATATCTTATCTGAAAACTGTGATACCTTTGTGGGTATCGTAGAAACTATGTTACAACAAACAGTTATACATGTAACATCCGTAACACTTTCTGAACAAGGGACCCGTTATTGACTTCGGCCAAACGTTTCTTATTAAAATCAGATAACATCAAACGAGAGGACATCCCCATCCACCACATAGAGATGCGACGGTTAGTTCTGGGATTCTAGGCATTGGCATTGTGCTGAGTGCCTGCATTTAAACAGGATCAATTTTTTTTGTTTTACATTACACAGATATGGAATATTTTGTTTAAGAGAAACGGTAACTTGTAAATAATAAACTAACATAAAGGTTTATAAAATTTATGCAACTCAATTGACCACTTTCAAAGTGAACATAAATCTTACAAGGCTCTACGAGGGTTCTGAAAATCGTAGGGCTGTTTCAACTGTCATCATGAATTTTTCTCGGAGGACATACGGAGCCTAGACAAGTTTATAGTGTAAAAACTTAATTGAAGGTTAAAGGACAAATAAAAGTAGGTCTGGAAAGTAGAAAGCCAACTTTAGTTGGTCTGGAAGGCTGAAAGCCAAAATGAGTAGACCCGGAGGTAGAAAGCGTAACTGCATAGGTCTTAAATTAACAGGCCTAAATGGACATTGTCTAGAAATAAAATGTCATCAAAATACCAAACTTTAATTTACTACTTTAGACGCGCGTTCGTTCAATCAAGACTCATCAGTCGCGCTCAAATAATATTAAAATCCAAATGGTGTTAAAAGGCAGAACTTCTGGAACGTAAGAGCCAAATTGTGTAAGGTAGAAACCCAAACTCAGTAGGACCGGAAGTTGGAAAGGCAGATTTTTAAGACCCATTAACTGAGTAGGATTTGAATTTAAAAAGCCGTATCGAGCAGTTCTTAAAGGTACAAATCCAAATAGAACATTCATATAATGTAAGATAATAACCAAAATTATTAGGATTAAATTTACATAATATATGAAAGGTATTGTTAATCCTTACATAATTTTACATACTTTGGCGTTCGTACTTTGAATAATCCGATTTAGTCTGTTCTAATTTCAGCACTTGACATCTAATAAAGTGTAAATATAATTATAGTATTACATAAAGTAAATTTCTTTTTGAATAAGAATATTTTAAATACCTTATAGAAAACGTTTCGATATCAATTTTCTTAAATGCTTTTTTCCACGAAAAATCAAGGAATATACATATTAAAATGTTCAGATTTTAAGCAGTACCTTGTTGTTTGCACGGGGCAATATTGGGAGCGTGCCCAGTGCTCGACCCATAGAGCTTCCGAGCGCATCCCCCGGTGGCAGATACGTGACATCCTCTAATTGGGAGACATTTAGGTCATAATACGGATAGCTTGATCGCGGAAATGTGCGTGACATGGTTGGAGAGTGTCACGCCCCTTGCACGATTAAAACATCTTTGGAGATTTCGAAAAAGAGTAGGTTCATTGTAGCCGCCACAAAAGGCTTTATTCTCGGTCCCTAACTAGAGCTCCATACTTTCCAAGTGGCAGTGAAAGTTTTGTTTCCGAACTTCACCCATTTGTCACGTTTATTTATTGTTCGTTACTTGTTCTCTTGCTAACTATAGCTGAAATATTCTCGCTGGACATTAAGCAAACATTCATTCAATTAATGAATATTTTGAATTAATAGGATAATTAAGGAGTTTATCCGTTGATTAAACAACGATTCAGAATATGGAGATTACATTTGAGGCGATTTCTATTGCAATTTTGGTGAAATAGTAAGACAAAGTACTTCGTTCATGTAGGTCCTCGAAAGACCATTGTATACCAGCAGGTAGTCAGTGTCACTCAACAGTATAAATTTTAAAAAAAGAAAAAAAATAACGAAAAAGTTTAATTTATTGTTGATACTGTAGTGACTTAATATCTAAGAAATGTACTGCTTCAATTAAGTTTTTTTTAAATATTTTTGTATACTGGCGAGAACATGTCTGCAGAGAGACATAGCCCGCTGTTTTTTCCTTAACACAAAGATAGAAATGAATATTTATTTAAAGAAGTTGTCCTGCAATAAAGCATACAGTCTAGGAATCCAGTGCACTCGTTCGAAGAAACACATATACTTACCACGGGTAAACCGGATAACGTAGGCAATAGTTCAACAGTATCTTGATAAGTAATCTAAGTGCGAATATTTTGAATTAATGTATGTAAGTGTCAATCTGATTATTTTGTCTTTTGAAGACTATATAGTATACGTTCATTTCGAAAACATAATTTACAGAACTTTGCAAATGCTGAAAAAGTCAAACTTCTTTATTGATTCCTATAAAAAAATTTATATTGATTTTTCAAATGGATGTTAAACGTTAATCGGGAAGTGTTTCAGCTATATTCAAAACGAAATATATAAACTGGGGAAACGAGATAGACAAAGGGGCAAAACCGGAAATGTGATGGACGAAGGGACCGAACATTGCGATTGCCGTTAGAAAGTCTGTTGCGTCTACAAATAACATACTTTTTCGATTCTTTAACGAAAGGGTCGGGCACTCTCCATAGTCTTAAATAACCCACGTGCCTAACTGCAACGAAAATGTTATGAATAGTCACATATAACATAACGTTTTTCTTGATTTGTAGGGTTCAAGACACTAATAATCAACACACTTATGTAGCGAATGAAAAAGTTTGTAAAATATAAATGCTATTAACCAAAACGATCAAATATATACCACAGGAACTCACATAGGAAAACGACGTGAGATTAATACCATTAGCTAGATAAAATTGTTAAAGTTTAGATGAACGATAATATAATTGTTTAGTGTTTGTTAATCATGTTCTGCGACACAAATTGTCTTAATGCGTACGAAAGTATTTACAAAAAAAAGAGACACCTTGTTACATAATATAGATGCTGACCCAATTTTGTGAATTTATTACGATGATAAGAATAAGTAAATGCTGGAAACAATTAGAGCACCACCTTTTGTATTGTCGTCATAATAAAACTTACAATGTACTTCTACATAATGAACTAATTGAATGTAAAAGTACTGCGAAATGATGCATCAATGCTGAGAATTTCGATTAATGTTTATCTTCCGGAAACATACAAATAGAAGAAAAGGCTAACACATTAACGATAAAATTTTTCTTCAAACGAAGGAGTTGACGTGCACGTGTTGTACGATGAAAACTATTCGCACTGCACTTTTCTTATAAAACGATTTATACTTACTATAGTTGAAGATATGAGGAAAGTTATTAAATAGCCCAGATATTTTATTTCGAAAATGAATCTTTTTAAAATAACTAATCGATTTGATTCTGTTGTCAGCATCATGGTTTTGTTAAAATTTTCAATTTAAAGTTGAAGAGTAATTTTGCGACATCATCCAGTATCCCGATGTTAGAACCATTCATAAGGATGTTCGGATGAAGTTTTATAAACCATTATCATAAAATCATCAAGAATAATTTGTCATTAAATCTGAGGGACTTATATTGAGAAAAAAAGTGAAAAATTGACATGAACTGTAATAATTCCTGTACAGTTTTGTGTAACTTAAAGGTTCTTTAAATTTACCAGCATTTTACGTTTTGTAGAAAAATAATAAGTTTAGTAATACGTAAATTAAACTTTCTGTAATGTACCGCACTGTTTACAAACCGACAAAGCCAAAGATAACAGTTTTTTTACAAGATCTAACTATGGTTCTTCAAGTGCCTTTGTTTGTCTGTTTGTTTCAATGGTTTAAGCGCCACTTTCAGCTATGTCATGGCGTCCAGTTTTTATTGCAGGAGGAAGACGGAGCACCATGAGAAACCCCTCGTTCCAGATTTGCGAACTAACGTCACATGTTGACACCAAATTTTCTGTCCATGGATAGTATTTTTTATACACGGACCGTAAGAGATATTACACCGCGCATAATAAAAATGATTTTGATAGAATTCTGACGGTCTGTATGATATATTCGATATAGAGTTACTTGCTGCCATACTTATGCACGGTTAGCCAATTTTATATGCAAAATTTACTAACCACATTTATATTGTATTAGGTCAGCAATTGCATCTGTAACTTATTAAAATATTAGAATACCTAATTTTATATGCGTGATTTGACATTCTTACAAATAATCCGATTGAGTCATTATTCTAATTTAAATACATGAAATGCACCAAAATGTTATTATAATTATAGTATTACCTTAAGTTAGAAATAAAGGGTAATACCTTCCTTCTTTTTCCAATAAGTATATTAAAAATAATCATATATAAAACGCATGTTGCTGAAATTTGTTATCCGATAACAGTTCGGGAACTCACATATTAAAATGTTCAGACTAGGATTTTGTGCAGTGATTTTTCTTGTCTCGTTAACTGTTTCTCTGGCAAACCACTATCATGATCACTGGCCTAACACAGGGGGTAAGTTTTGTATAAGAAGTTTTGTAATGATACCCGGGTCATACGATTTACAGCATAACTCGTGGAAAAATAATGGGGTAAGTTTTACAGCAGTTATACGTTTTAAAGTGCATAAAACATGTACTATGATGACAACATATTAGGCAAATATGTACACCAGAGGCAAGCACTCACCATTAAAAAAACACAGCAGATCTAATGGGAGGTACACATGTAAAGTTTATTCAATCCTATACTGCTTTTTTAAACAAATTTCTCTTAATTATATTTTTGCAGCTATTTTTAATATTTATTGCATCATGCTAAATATATTACAGATCATAAATATTTTAGAATAAATCAGACAAGTAATAAGTCCAAACATGAATTAAACAAGGATTTAGAAACGGGAGTGGTCCCAACCCATGACCCAAAGAGCTACCCGGTGGCAGATATATGAGGACCACTCGTTGGGGTTGTCAGGTCATAACACAGAAAGCCTGACCGCAAAGCACAATGAGGTGTTTTGAGAATATCACGCTCCTTGTTAGAGTAGGCTAACTGCAGCCGCTACGAAATTCCCAATCCCAACCCAAGCTGCATGCATACTTTTATAGAAATAGCCAACAATTTTGTTCCTGATGTCTCACTAGTTCTTGTCCTGAATATACATGAAATGTGGTACGCTAGACCTTAAGCATATTTTCAATCAATCAATATTTTAATTAATTCAACAAATAGCAACTTAACTAGTTAATGAAATCAGTATTTAGAATCCAGCTAAAATATTTTATGATGATGTCGATTTCACTTCCGGTTAAATAGTTCTTACGATGACATCATTTATGTCGATCCTCTAGACGACCATTGTATTGCAACAGGTAAATGTCACCCAACATAAAATAAAGGAGATAAATCAAAAAGAGAAAAGAAATAAGACGATATATAATTTTGATTGTTGACAGATCCTCGAGACGGGCGTTGTACAGCGGCAGGTGGACATTGTCACCAAGAAGGAGATTCTTGCAGAAAATATGGTGAGGCAGACATAGGACCATGTTGTAAAAATGGACGCTGCTGCAAGTGTATGTATTACCAGCAATGATATAAAGTAAATTTATGATGGATTTTCAGGTTATTTATCTTACTTGAGGTAGAGAAAATTTCAGTTATCATTGTTTCCATCTGGCTCCAACTGTTCAAATGTACAGTGGCAGAAACATTTACCCATTTACGTGATAAAAAATACGGCGTGATTTTTTTGTTTGTTTAGTTGAATGGGGTTAACTGTTACTATAGGCATTTTTGTGCTATATCAGGGCATCAAGTTTTTGAAATTTTAGCTTGAATCCCCAACCTTTTGCCAGGATCACTGGCAATTCTCGTCTGTTAAGTTAGAGTTTAGCACACTGTGCATGCCGTAAGGCTTTGTGATCAGGCACGTGATCAATAATAGCTAACTAATTAACTCCGAGACCCAATAGGACATCAAAACAATTACACCTCAAGTAAAAAACCGAATTCTGATTAATTTAATATTTGCAAATTATCGCTAAAAATGATGTATATGCGTTATACTGTTCGATGCAATTGTATTGTTTTTAATCCAACCCATGGATGTTCGTCTGTGTGTTAATAAAGTATAATACATAGTTGCTACATGTACATAGTGGAAATATGATTTTAGATTACACGATGTATAAGTATGGCTTAAAATAAAATTTAAAGTTATTTTCTGATGAATACTTGCGATGATCTTTTTCCATTATTTATTTGATTCACAGGCATTTTTGACAGTCACTATTGCTCAAACGCTGGCGGTCATTGCCACCACGACAAGCCTTGTGATGCCTACGGTGAAGATGATATTGGACCCTGCTGCAGCCATGGTAGATGCTGCAAGGTACATAGTCAGTCAATAGATGTTTGAAGTCGTCTGTTCACAATACATTAACAGTTAGCAAGTATGACCTGTAACTGGGAAACGTTACGACATTAGCTTTCCAAACGAGACTACACAATCTTTAGTAAGAAACTGATCATTAATTGTTCATGGGAGAACAAGCTGGGTCTGTGTTTAAAGCACTAAAAATAAAATAGAATTTCAAAATCACATTGACCAACATGTGGAATTCAACCGCAAAGATTTTGAGGTGAATTTCCAGTGCATATTGCAGCATTGAAAAAATAGTCCCAATTTTCTCGTTTGTTTATGCTTATGCTTTTAAATGATTGTGTTTAAGAGTTGGATAGTTTGATAGGCATGACAATATACTCTAGGACTATTCTTTTTCTGTCGATTTCTTTACAGTTTAATCACTTCCAAAATTGTGTAATGTGGTTCCTTTATGACCAAATTATTGAAATGTTTTTAAACCTAAAGGTTCAATTTCTAGAAAATCTTCGTGAAAGCTTGTACTTTTATATCAAATTTTTATGAAATTATATATATACATCTATATGTGTGTATATGAAGTTTCAAGCGAAAGAGTTTTTTAACTTAACAAATAAGATGTCTCGACCGTTCGTTTAAAATTGCATAGGGCCATCGAATTTGATAAAGACCCATTTAGCGTCTCCAGTCTATTAGCTGTTGTTTTGCATTTGTACATGTCGCATAAGGAGGGTCTAAATCGTTAGGCTTAGTTCTCTACCATAGTGATCCAAACACTTGGCTCTTGCCACCATCACTTCTCAATAAATCTGTAGCATATTAGGTAAAACAATTCATTAATAGCTGTATGTATTACTAATTTTTATACCAAACTGTTTTGTTATCTTTTGTAGAAGAGGGTAAAAATAATATGATGTCTATTTTTATTTAAACAATTTAGAAATTAAAAAAATTCCCAGTACCATCAGTATCTCGTTTTTCATATACCCCTTGTAAATGATGAAAACTATAAATTATCCTGACTCGGCGATTTTGATATGGAAGTTAAGGGTCAGGGTAGGGGCTATGATTTCTGTTGAGACATATTCTGTTTTTCATTCTTGAAGTAGATGCGCACCAGTTGTTTCTAATTTTATCCAATGTATTAAAGGAAACGTGAGATCTTTAAACAGTAAAACATAGGCCTCACATTAGAGATCGATCACGTATGTATTGTAAGACGGATTTGCTAACACAAGTGGTCTGTTAAGAAGGGTTTTACTGCATTTTATTACATATTTGTTCAATACAATAAAGTTTTGTATTAATATGACGACGTTATCCTTCAAAACAACATATTTAAGTATGAACTGCAAAATAAGAAGCGACTGAGAACGCTAAATTAACTGCAGCTGTTACAGGTAGTTGGATTACAAGTAATATAGGTATTTCTTATGTGTTTTTAATTTTTTAAGATCGTTTTATTACAAACATGGCACATTATTTTAAAAAAATACTTAAGAAATTTATACGGCAATCATGATTTTATTGATGTGAGGCAGCTTTTATTTATTTATTTAAATCTAATTTTTTTTACTTTCAGAAACGTTTATATTAGGAAAGAGACGATTTAATATGAAAAATAAGAAAAGAATAAGTTACAATAAAACACAAAATAAATATTGTTGTCTCTGTAAATAAAGAATGCAAACACACGAATGAATGAATGAATGAATGAATGAATAAATAAATGAAAGAATGAACGAATGAACAAATGAATGAATGCAAACACACGAATGAATGAAAGACAATGTTCAGAGATATACAATGAAACACAGACTGGGATAATATGGGTCAGAATTCCGATAGCCTCCCTCCCTCAGCCTAATTTACCCCACTCCCCTTTTACTGCCATTCCCATCTTATTAATGTCTCAATCAAGTCTTAATTTCATTTTGTTCTCTATATATTATTTTTAAGATTGTGTTACACAGACATAAAAGGAAGTAAAAAACTTCAAATATGTCTGGGCATACCTCCGCAACGACCTCTTAACATAGAATTACTTTTCATTGTTTATAAAAAAATTATTAAATCAGTTTCTAATACTAAAAGACAATGTTGCTCAACCAGTAATGAGTAAATGAGATGGACAATGATCATAATTTTGATTGCCACCTAAAATAAGAAGACAGCGTGTCCGTATACACCATTCTTATTAATCAAATTCTTGGTACAAACACGTGCAAACAGTGTACCAGTATTCCAGCAATAAGCCTTCGATGCAAGAGCCACTTATCCTAGGCAAATGATAAATCTTACAAAACCAAAGATATAATTCGAAAGCTGAAAATATATTTTCCCACAATCACATGTTTTCAACCAGGAGAGTGGGTTACACGCAAATATGTGTGGTGACAAAAATTTTAAAAAATGCATTTATACTGCAATTTTATTGTTTCAAATACCTGGATGTATGTTAGATGGCTTAATTGATTGAATTGATTGATGTTTATCGTCCAGCAAGCAGTGAACCAGCTATATTCAAGACAAGAACAAGATAAACAATTCGGAAATGGGATGAGTCAATTGGGACTCAATTTTTTGACTGTTACAGGCAACTATCAAACGAGAGACTTCCTGGAATGGAAAATTGGAGTCTAGAACACCCTCCCGCAGTTGAACTCGAACACGCAACCTCTCATAACCTCTCTTTTGATAGGCCAGTAACTAATTACCTGAACACTGGGTCACAGAGGCCCCAAGCATCATCCAGAAACTTCCTCTTTATATATAAAAAAGGCGATTCTCACAAGTAAATTAGTCACTAAAAGAAAGAACACCAAATCCCCAGAATATAAACGAAAAACACATAACATAATGAACATATACGAAAGTATAAAATACTTACTTGAAAGACTCGCTCAACATACTTTGTGGCCGGTTAAAGCGTCTGTCATTGAAATACCGTAACAGTAAAGAAATGAAGACACACCGATATAAAACACAACCAAAACCCACACCAACATAATAAAGAACCAAAGAAAGCGGACTTCATATCCATAGACTGGTACAACATGTACAAACACGAAATAAATAATAAAATACATGCAACTGCATTACGAAGTGCATATAAAATGTAATATGAAAAGTAAAAAAAAATTACGAAACATATAATTAAAGCTAAACTTAAGTAAAACAAGAATTAAAATCGTAAATAATTTAATCACATAATGAATTTTAAAAGTAATTTCTGTTGGTTAAAACCAACAAAGACTCCAGATGACCTTATAATCTGATATTTGTTTAATTAAAATCATTATTGACTCTCTTTTGCGATAAAGTTGCTGTCAGATGTTTTGATGGATCATGTTGTTGTCAGGTGGGTTTAATTTTGGTTTAGTTTTGTTGGTTATAATTTTGATAAACTTAAGAAATAATGCATTGTTTTACGTTTAACATTAAAAGTAACATAACATTAATACAGATTACTTACAATTACATACATATATTGATTTCAATAAAAAATTGTCAAGGTGACAATCAATAACCACATTCCATGATAATTACGCAAGTCGGCGTCTGTCAATATGTATTTTTGGGTCTATTAAATCTTAAATCGACCTCTACGAAAGACTATAAGTATATAACTATATCAATGGAAAATGATTGATTTTTATTTATAAAAATTTATGCATATATGTGTATTTATTCTTAATATATATTTTAAAGAATTCTGAATCAACTATAAAAATCACGGTCGTATTAATGTTGCACTACCAAATAATTACGTGTAATTTTTTTACTATAGTTTTTTGCAATGAAGCATCAAAACGTAGCAGACTATACGCTCCTTACGAAACCGACATAACGCTTTCTATTGTTGCGTTTAGTAATTAGAAAACCATTACTTTTATCTGGGTGGGAGGGTGGGGGTGGGGTTCGAGCGTTTTTCGTACAGAACTGTATTCCTAAATTTAAAACTAGCATATGGGGGAAAAGAGCCATTTTGGGGTTCATATTTTTTGCAAGATATGTTTACATTTCAGCTGTCGTACCGCACATAAGGGAAGCCCTTTTCCTATTTTACATATTTTCGTATATATTTTTTCGAGACCATAACTATATACCTTGATATTCTAATCAGTCAAAACTCTATTGAACTAGATTTTAAAGTGCATAAACCAAAAATACTTTATATGCAAATACTTTTTTACCGAATGTTACCGTGTTCAAAGTGCATTTAAACTGAAGAAGTAAATCCTATTATCAATAAAATTAACCAGTTTGTTTGTGCGATGTAAGAATTATGTCTATATGACGTAATCAAAGACTTATCAGTCAAACAAAATATATCTTATCCAATTGTTATTCACTCAATTGTATGTAGATTTATGATATTTTACATCCAGTATAATAATATACTTAGCACAAGATAAATACTAATATAAGTTATTAGTAATAATGGTGTTATATAACTTTTATACTATATATTTTTTGGTAAAATATAATAAGAAAAATTCAGATTTTTACACTTAATTACAAAACATTACAAATAATAAGCAAAGGGCAACATCATCGACTCGTTACCAGGAGGTTTTTGTGGCGATGGAATAATGGGAAACATTTATAACTGATTAATAATGTCCGAAATTTAGACCAACATGCTAATTCAAATAATGCGTATGGTGATTTTTCTTAGCAAAGTAAAAATGTCTTATTGTATGGAATGCTACTTTTCTGTACTTTTAAGGACTATATTTTTTTTTAAAAGACGGAGTACATTCTAGACAAATAAAAAGTATAAATTTATCTTCCATCATGATTATTGTATGATTATAAACACGTGTGGATCGCCCAAAATGTCCTTCATTTTATTTAAAATATTTAAGAGAGAAAAAAACACGTGTTTATAATCATACAATAATCATGATGGAAGATAAATTTATACTTTTTATTTGTCTAGAATGTACTCCGTCTTTTAAAAAAAATATAGTCCTTAAAAGTACAGAAAAGTAGCATTCCATACAATAAGACATTTTTACTTTGCTAAGAAAAATCACCATACGCATTATTTGAATTAGCATGTTGGTCTAAATTTCGGACATAGTAAAACAGAGCAACACAGCACAACAACAGGTTGTGGACACCCTCTTGTTAGGAAACGGGGGGTGGGGGGGGGGGGGTTGCGTGGGTTGGGGGCTTTAAGTCATAATACAGAAATATTAGCCGTAAACCTAAGCTATTGCCGTTGTTAGAGTGCCACGCTTCTGCATGTGTCAATAACGAGTAGGCTGAATGAAGCTGATACAAAAGTCAAAATTCTTTGTACCTTGCAAACTTAACATACTTTTAGTGGTGTATGATTTGTAAATTTTATATTTTACTGCAAATCATTTAAAATGGAAGGTTTTATCTTCAATGTCTGCGAACACTTTAGGGTCCAAGGGAGAGAGAGCATCTGTTTACGTAAATGATTTCCAGGAACAACAAAGCTCAGGAACAAAACTTTAGTTATGATAGGTATAAACTATTTCTCATTTTGATTTATTTGTTTGTTTGAATGGAGTTTAACGCTACTTTCAGTAAAATTGTAAACACAATTTTCCTTTTGTGATATAATTTTCTGTAGCCCTACAACAGATAATATCAAGTACGATATTATAAATTTTAAAAAAGCAACATGTGCACACATGATTGATTGATTAATGATGTTCAACGCCAGAGCAGCAATATTCCAGCTATATTCAGGCGATAACTATACATCATCAAAATTATTATTGTTACAGCAGATCATGACATACCAACAACAACAACAACAACAACAACAATAATAATACATGTAATAGTAATAATAATAATAATAATAATAATAATAATAATAATAATAATAATAATAACATAATAATAATAATAATAATAACATAATAATAATAATTTAACCAAATAACAACAATTAAGAAATTATCAACTTTTTATATTATGTAAGGAACAATACACGAGTCATAGTGATTGGACGATGTTGCGTTAATCTACAATGTACTGTTTCGTTCTTGATAACAACGCAGGCAACACTTCTTGTGTTTGACAATGCACATGTTTTCTGGCTTTTAGCGTAGCTCAATAAGAAACAGTCTATAGTTTTTGAAAACAATTACTATGTCAAGGTACTTTTTCAAATTGAATCATATAGGTTACTTATCGATATTTTTAACTTCAGAGCAGTTTACAAATAAGCGAACACACGACAAAAAATCAAATTCGCGCTTCAATAGATACTTAATCAGTAAGATATGTGCGTGTTCCATTCCAAGTTCTGCATTAAGCTCGATGTTGAATTGTTTATCTCTTGTAATTTGCATGTTTTGGAGTAAGTGTTAAAGCAAGATGCGAAACAACACTTGACTTGCTTACATACTGCAATGCAATGAATTGGACTACTGACAAACTGTGATGCTTTTGTGTTTCCAATGTAGCTATAGCCTGGAAAGCCCTAGTGAAATGACTTCTCTAAAAAAGTAAAAAGGTAAATAGAACAATTACGCTGTATGAAGGCGTATGAACGGTGTGAATCTCCTAAATTTGACAGTGAATTAGCAGTTTTTTTTAAGGAACAAGATGTTTTTCACGTTGAGAAAGCAATAAGACAGAAACTTAAGACAGATGTAAAACATTTGGTACCACCGTTTCTATACATGCACTATTTAAGCAAATATGCACCATGTACTAAAAGTTTGGTGAGAAATTTACTTTCGTTGAAATAAGTTTTGTGCTTATTAATTAAAAATTTTGCTACAACGAAAAGAAAATGAATTAGAAATTTGCTGTTTTCAACATTATAGGAATACAATTCGTAGTTTGTTGAGCACTGAGTTTACGACATCCGCGAACCTAAAATATTATTGAATCACTGCTCGATTATACAGTGGGCTCTGCAGTTAATAAATCCATGATAAATCACTACGAGTTTATGTTTGACGTTTGTTTTTTGATAACGGATCATTTTTGTATTTATTTCTAGATTGTTTGCATTTTTGAAAGTTTCATATGTTTGTTTGGTATCAGATCTAAACACTTTCTAGACCTAAAGGTGCAGATTTCAGCGACATTTTCATAAGTTCAATTATTTAATATGTAAAGAATAAACTGGATATTTTCATATGTTTCACTACAAAGTTATCATTCATTTGAAATACCGCTATCATGTAGTGATTTACTATGCGAAGATGTTTAACTGTTAGTTGAACTAATACTTACCAATCATTATTCACCAAATTCTAGCCAATAGTACGAAATAGTTTAGGATATTAACCAATTACCAATATAATATACCCGATTCCGAATATTGATATAAACTTATTTTCTTAAACTTATTTACTTGGTTATACCTGTGAAATAAGAAAATTTACTTACCAATAACATTTTTCTGGATATTAACTAGCAATAGGAGCTAAGCCGTCATATATTAACTAGTAATTCGGGATTAATTAAGTAACCCGATACTTATACATCACTATCTCACGAGAGACTATTCACCAAATATTTGTCACTTATATAGTTTATATCTTAAGATTAAGAGATTTTAATACCTGTAGTACACTGAGGCGAAGCCAGAGGTTGCAAAAGCGCTGAAGATGCGAATATCTCCAAATTATGCATACATTTACGAGTTCGTCTTCGGTTTGAGTGTGAACTGATGGATTTTTTTTATTTCTTGACAACGCCATGGCTGACGTTAAAGTAACGTTTTCTTCATTTTCTTGGAAGGTTTGATTGAAATTTGAATAAACGAGTGTTTTTGCAACTCTACAGTTGTCGACTAATAAGATGTTTTTGGATTTATTCAAGAAGATATTGACTAATTTATTTTGGCGCCGAATTTCTTGAGCGGAGACGTTGATTTAGGGCAGTTGAATATCTATGTTTGCATTTCAGTTGTAAATACAATATATTTGCATATTTTCTACGATTTACTTAGCTAACCAATTTTTCTTTTACACTATGATAACATTTTACGTTACAGGGCGAAACTAACGGTTAGTTACACCCGGGCATTGGCGTTTTGTATAGGCTTATATGTTATCAATCAAACGCTAGGAATAATAATGATACGGGGATAATAGGCAAGTATCAGTGAATTACAAGTTTATTCCCTCAACTTTACCACTGATATGTAATATGTTTCATTGTTACCAATCATGTGAGATATAGAAACCGATCACTGATAAGCTTATTCACCAAATACCTAGCAGTAATTTGAGATAACTCAAATACTAACCAGTGATCCTAGATAATGCTCCGGATACTTCTACTTCACAAATTGCTAGATATTGTGAGCCTCTGTTCCGAATGCGAATGAACTGACCATAAGTATCGTTCGGACACGAGATATTTATGTATGTTACTGCAACTGCTACATAGAAGCTGAAAGTCACAATTCCTTGCTCGAATGTGTCCATTGTAAGAAGACATCGTGTATTAATTGGTCTTATAACATCAACATCAAAGGCCAGAAAACGGGTATCTAGAACCATATAAAAGAGAAAACAAGATACAACTCACTTTAAAAAGTGAGTCCCTAAAAGTCGTTATATTTTAAATAAATCAGTTTTATAGCATTATCAGTTAGTATGTAGACCAAATTTAATTTATTTTGTTTCTTTCTCATTCAAAAAGGTGTTATAATTTAATGGGAAAAACTGAAAACATTCTTAAAATACTTAAGTGTTATTATGTCTTTCAAGAATGCCCGTGTGAAGTATTGAGCAAGGTTTGGCTTCGTGATGTATATGAATTGTTTTACAATACTTACAGTACATGTCTCCGCGTCCGTATATTTCGATGTTGAATATATTAAAAATAGCATTCAAATTAACCATGCACCATTCATTCGGATAATTTTTTGTTTGAGCGCAAACACCTTTTACGCCTGGAGCTGGGTTGAGAGATTGACTCCTATTACCGTCTTTGGCTAGAAACGATTCCTGCGCGGTTGTTAAGTAGTCCGTTGTTTGTTTCATTGGTTTGTTAAGAGCAATGTTCACACCTATAAATGAATAGTCATCTTTCGATATAAATATAGATCAAATAAAATAAAGTCAATACACCACATGTATTGAAATACATTGACTTAATCGGTATTGCTAATTTATTACAATTAAAAATATGTTCGCATTATGTCATGTATGTGGTGGAATTCCTTCTTGATATGACATTCAGTTAGAACATCGCATTATTTTAACTTCAACATATTGATACAATAATACACAAATAAGAATAGTTTTTACAATAGAATTTTATTATCATTACGCTATTGTTTTGACACATACAATTTAACAGTATAAAAACAACAACACAAAAGTCGACAGAGAATACTCTGACTGTAAAAGGAACATACATATATGTTGGGTTAAGAACAAGAAGAAGGTTTTTGTTATTGCTTTTTTATATAGACTTATAATAGTTCTAAGACATAATTTTACCTCTTAATCGTACTCTAAGAAAGCATACCACATAAAATGAAATGAAAGGACAAGTAGTTAGTTATTAATGTAAAACAAAGAATACAAACGTTATCGTCGCAAGGATGCAATTTTTAAAACTTAAAATGTTCAGTTAGCATTTTCTAGTTTAACTTATATTTAATTTTTAACTATTATTTCTACGCAAGCTGTCCAACCGTTATACATTTTTTTATTTTTCAAATTGTTTAAGAATAAATATTAAATGAAAACTACCTGTAACTTTGCTAACGCATAGAGCTAAGGTAAATAGTATGGACATCATTTTCCAAGAACAAATATACATCCTTCAATGTAGGTGAGCAAATAAAGAATGCAGATACCAATTTCAGTATAACTACTAAAATTACAAACTTCCTGTAGCAGTTGCTTGGACAATATAATGCAGTGCTATGAAACATACTTCCATACAAAACGCTGTACATTCAGCTTTGTATCCAATGAAAATCTGCATTAATGGCAAGTCTATATCAGCACTCATATAAGTTTGGGAAGTAACCGAGCATAGCTTGTCTCTAATAAGAAATTCGTAGCTAATTATAAAAAGCTGTACCCAACAGATAGTGATGCGTTAAATGGAACAAAAATTGATTCAGTACCAGCCAGAAAGATAAAAATCATTACGAAATTAAATGAGAAAGTATATAAATGCCTGGTGGATAAAAAAAACAAACTTGAAACATGGTCATATTACTTGATTATAAGAATATGGTATGAGTTGAAGTCCGTTAAAATATAAAGTATAGCTAAAAATTTATAAAATATTAATACTTGGCAATGTTTTATAAGCTGCTAACGACGGTTAAAGACAAAAATAGTATAATCGTTTGACTATTCTGAATAAAAAAAACTCTTTGATTAGTTAGTTCATTACGAAGCAAGTACGACTAATCGCAGTAAAATAAATCCGACAAAAAAAGTCTCCGCAATTGTTGTTTTAACATATGTTTCATAGATTTTACAAAGACATCATTTTAGCTATACAATACCGATAAACCAAATATATGACAAGTAGTTTTTGGTAGTGGCTTTCTCGTGGATAGGCCTACTCAATATATCCGTTAGACAGACACTACCACAAAACCAATAGCCTTCTATTCCGTATATTGAATTATCGTTGATTGATTGGGAAATTTTCATCGATGGCAGTGGTTATGACTAAAAATTAATTGATTGTTTTATGGTTATGACGCACATGACAGAAGAGGAACGATAAAATGTTCAAAAAATTAACACCTAAAAAGTGAACACGTTCAATATCTTAAAGAAGGCCACAGGTTAATGATTTAGTACAAATATATTTTGTTTTACCTTAAAGTATAATTATTATGCATCTGTCTATGCGAATTATATGTCAAAAGCATTATGTCAAGGCACTGTCAATAGTCTGTTATAGAAGTGTCTTTTCTGATGTGTAATGTGTTGCATTTACGTTTATTTCTTTTCTGTTTTAATCTAATTAATTAGCATTTGTTTCATTTTGAAAATAAAAACGTGATACGTAGATTGTCATTGACACTTGAGTTGTATTGATGATACTTAATGAAGCACTAAGGGTAAGCAGTTTATTTCTAAAGCAATTTCCGTCGTTATTAAAGACTTAAAACTTTCAAACTCTCAAAAATTCAAATTTATTTTGTGCATAGTGTATGATTCGCGTGCACTACAAAATTATTGTTGTTAAACTCAATGTAACTCCTTATTAAACTAAAACATTATAAATAAATTAATCTTACAAACCTAAAATGTAAATTTTAATTTGCAATAGATTATGTAAGAGGTTCATTATGAACCAATTCTCTTTAGTTCATTTTTACAGACACAACAATAAACGAAGATCTTAAATAAAAAAACATATCTTAAAAAAACGCAAACTATACAAATATATAACAAAGCAAACAAATATCATCACCATGATTTAAGATGGCTGTATGTTACTTTTTGTACTTTATGAGCGTAATCCCATGTGTATCAAGTCCTTGTGATTCGAACATGGTAAAGCTTTATTAGTTATATGCAGTTCCTCAAAGCTTCGTATAGTATAAGGCCGCTTCTAAGTCTGTGTCTTAATATTTTTATTTATTTCCAAATCTATCTTATAATAGTCAGGTTATAAATTTACGAAACAGTTAACTGATGTTTATTAATTATAATAATTATATTATAATTGTATTCATGCTGTTATTTATTAATATCATTTTTGGTTGTTTGTTTGAATGGTGTTGTAACGCTACTTTCAGCAATTTTTCAGCTATTTCATGGCGTCCAGGTTTTATTGGGGGAGGAAGCCGCAGTACCCGGAGAGAACCCCCGACCAGCGGTAGGAAAACTGGCAATCCTTGTCAATTAAGATTGGAGTCGAGTACACCCTGCCTGCAATGAGAATCGAACCCGCAATCTTAGTGTTGACAGACCACGTGATCAATAGTAAACGAACTCCCTTGAGCACTCGGCCACCGAGGCCCCTATTAATATGAAGTACTTTGATTGTTCAAAAACACTTAATTTTTCTCTGAGCGGACTAAACAAGATGGCGTCCTTCTAACGTATAGTCTTAGGATTTATAATTAAATTGGCTGAGATTTTTTAATACACATAAAAAAATATGTTACTTTTTATATTGATATTTATAGAACCGAGATTACTTCGGTACTATGTTTTATATATTCCTACGCTTTCCGGCTTATGTACATTATGATGTCTAGATGGGTTTCTGCAACTGTTTTAGCAGCTTTAAAAATTGCAACAACTATTTATTAGAATTATAAGGATTATGCACTTTGTTTTATGAAATTATCAATGTGTAAATTCCGACTCCTTCACAAACTTTCGGACTTTATTGATTTTCTGAGGGAGTCGCCGGAGTTAACACATTGACAATTTCCGAATATACCGTGTTCAATCCTATTATAAATGATCCGAGTATTATGTAAAAATATGTAGTATGGCGGAATTTAATCTGCACACTATATGTTTGTAAATTTTAATTAATGTCTTTTCCACTACAGTGGAAGGACATTCTTGTTTTTTCTTATGATGATGATGATTATTATTATTATTTTCTTCTGCCGCGGAGGTTTGCCAAAAAGTGTCTCGGCATATCATTCCGATACTTGGTAGCATTAATCGGTGATATCCGGAGATGACATGGCTCATGCTTTTAGACCGATCTATTTTTAGTAATAGAGTTATCAGCCCCAACACAAAAACCCTTGTAACTCAGAAACCGTTACTGATTCTCAAACTCTGTATTGTTTTCTTCCAACTTCAACTTCCTGTTTACGCGTTTTTGATCCGAAAAGTGTCGCAACTCGTAAAACTTTTTTTCTTGAAAACCGTAAGTTCTAGAGACTTCAGACCACCACCATTGATCCTTAGTGAAATATATTACATTAAAATATGTCAAGGCCAAAGGTCAAAAGTAAAGATCAAAGGTCACCATTGGTCTTGTTAGCAATATATATCTCATAAACCATAAAAGATAAAAGCAGACAATAAGGGAAAAACACTCTTCTTATCGAGACCTTCAGTTGGTACATTGGCCGAAAGATGTGCGATGAACCGTTTTCGAGTTACAGCCCTTGAGGCGTTTCGGTTAATCCTTTTTTTTTATAAAATTTGAAAACAGTTAGAGATTATATAGTAAACATATAGGTTTAACATGATCAGTAGGAAAAGAGCTTCAAGTGGAGCTAAAGTTTAAAGATCATAGGTCAAGGAAATACCATAGCAACAAGCTGACCGTTATAAAAAGTCCATAGCAACCATATATTTTTAAAATCAAAATGATTTACTTATTGAAATATGCCATTTCATGAACCGAAGTGGCCTTTTGTCCCTAGCAACGGAATGAAAGTCCTCAACAACCTTATACCTTTGGGCTTGGGACATCTTTCTTTACTCAAATAACTCATTTTTATGACTGGAAGTGACATTTTGCACTGTAGCAAGACACAAAATCCTGTAGCATCACCGAAATTTTCTGACTTCAGAGGAACAGTGGGAAAGACATTTTATGGTTCTCAGAACAAATAGATGTTAAATTAACATTATTTTTTCATTCATTTAAAAAGTCGTTGTTTGAAGTTTGGGAAAACAAATATCTGAATGTAAATACATTGTACATTCAAAAAAATATCTAAGAGTTTTGGTTCAGAATATTGAAAGAAATAAAATTTGACTGAAACCTTTTAGAAATTAGAAAGTTAATAAGTTCACTCAATGCACATATAAAATCTACAAAATCTGTTATTGCATACATTTAGCATTAAAAGAAGGCCAACTCATATTTGCTTTTCAGAATATCTATAAATCACAACATCAAAAGATCAATTATTCAGTAATAATTACAATATGGTAATACATTGAACGTGTAATATTTATATGATATTAACACAAAATTTTATATCCACCTTTTGAAGAATATTAATTTATTCTAAGAAGATTTGGATTTCTCTCATGACACTCGACTGCTTATCTCTTGATTGTCTAATAAGTAAAACAGACCACGATAGAAAACAAATTGTAACATGAAGTTGATGTTGCTCACTGTTTAAGGTTATATCATAAATATATATAAAGCTTACTTAAACTTTAAAGACTTTCATTTCATAAATTATGTCTCATCTTTCTTACCGTGTATTCAAACATTCTATATGGATTCATAATATTAGCATATTTATCATTATCATCATAAACCTGTTTTTGGAATAAGTTTTCGTCTTTCCAACATACATTTTGTTTACTTCCAAACTGAACTGTACTGTCTTTTGTATGCTCTTGTTTAATATTACTGTATTCTTGTCTTCTATGCACGAGTTTTTCTACCTAAGGTTGGGGTTTTCTCTGGACATTTCGGCTCCCTCCCACAATAAAAATTGAACGCGAAAAAATAGCTGACATATTGCTGAAAGTGGCGTTAAATACCATTCAAACAAAGAAACAAAACTTGAATCTATAAAATTTCTACCTTTCTATTTTGATCATATGAAATGCATATTAATATTAACTGGCTTCCTGTTTAATACTTCTTTAAAAAGCTCTTAAACCCTTATCATTTAAATGGATGCCACCATACAGAAAATCAAAATGGTTTATGCTAGTAATATCGACTATTTTACTTTTGCATTAGATATAAAAATCTCTCAGTATAAGATTACTGAATTGAAAACTTCTGTTTTGTATCTGTCCCATTACCAAATGAGCAATAGTTCTCGTGAAACTGAAAAAGCTTACGGCAATACCTTTTAACTGTGGAACATACATTCATCTGATATGCTGTCTTTTTAATCTTTTTAGATATAACATTTTTATGTCCACTTTTCCAAGCTTGATAATTTCTATTTTATTGGTACGCTTTAACACACATTAAGTATGTTATTTTTGACATCTCTATTTTTCTATTTACGAATAATGTTCTTGACTATTGTATAATACTGTGTATAATAAGTGTGCTGGGACCATACTGGGAGGGTTCCCTGTGCTTGACCCACAGAGCAGCCCAGCGCGTCCCCGGGTGGCGGATAGGGGAGACCCTCTCGTTGGGGGGTTGTCAGGTCATAATACGGAAAGCCTGACCGCGGACCGTAGAGGGTAACGTGTTTGGAGAGTGCCACGCTCCTTGCACGATAAAGACCCTTTTGTAGATTTCGGAAAAGATTAAGTTCATTGTTGCCGCTACAAACGGCTAAATTTTCCGCGCCAACCCCAACCTCCATACGTTTCTAGTGGCAGTCAAAATTGT
The DNA here is from genome assembly GCA_944474755.1 of Limnoperna fortunei. Lineage (NCBI taxonomy): Eukaryota > Metazoa > Mollusca > Bivalvia > Mytilida > Modiolidae > Limnoperna > Limnoperna fortunei. The sequence continues at coordinate 56,237,819 of OX104114.1, read as the reverse complement.
ATTCCCTGTGACGCATCCCATCCCCATTTTCCGTTGATTTATTGTTTGTTAACTTGTTCCCGTCCTGAATATACTGAAATACTGCTCGCTGGACGAAAAGTAGACAACCAATCAATCAATCAATAAATATAATAAGTGTGTTTCCGCAATATTTATGGTTAAGCTCATTGTCTGGATTTAAGCAAGCAAAGTAAGCAGTTTTTTCTACAGCAATTGACGTCTTTACAAAATAGTAAACTTGTAATGATGGTTATCAAGAGAAAAAGAATCGAAATATCGAGAAGTATTCGGAAATTGATATGTGAAAGCTAGCTGACAAAACCAGTTACACAAAAGATGGGACAACAACAACAGATACACAACTAAAACAACCAAAATATATTAATGCGGCTAGTTGTTATGCTCCGGAAGTGTAAGCAACTTCTGCTCTAAAGGCCACTGGTGGCACTCGTCGTATCACTCAACATTTGGCAATTCGTCATTTCCCTTGAAAGTCATAATTCAGTAGGAAGGAGGAAAAGTAGCTACGACAAAAGTCGTGATGGCACACATTGTATGTGATGACGTCAATCTTGCCATTGTGATTTCTTAATTAAATAGCTTATCTGACAGCAGACACTCTCTATTATAGAAATCTGTATAGTAATACAGGCTTTTGAGTACATTATCAATAGGGAAAAGTATATGTAGGTGCTTCTAATTTAATGTTCCTCAATCATTTTACATGAATAATAAAATGCAAAGTTTACTAATGCAACAAGTTTATTTTTCAGACACAACTTTAAAGATACCGCTTAATAAAAACCGGTACAATTTTTATATGTGTGAAGGACGTTTAGTAAACTCAAATTGTCGGAAAGACTTGGATCTGCACGTTCTAACAGGCTGCTTACTCGTCCGGAGCACTTGAGTGCACCCATGGTTTTTATTGTGTTCGGGGTACTCTCTTTGTGTGTTTTGTGTTTTTATTTTGTGTTGTGTTTGTCTATATCCGGATTTGTAACTACCCCTTGGCTTTTAGCTCTTGTTTTCGGTCGAGTTTCTTTGCTATTTTCTTATAAACACTGAAATCCAACCTAGCTGACACTCGTAATTACTGTTATTATTTTGTTACCGTATAAAACGTGCTAATTATGGTTATGTTTTAATATACATTTATGATTTATGGTGAGGTTGAAACGAGGATATATGGAGGTAAGTTGTATGATATTTACCATGGCCAACGTCCCAGGTGAACGTCACGTCACTGGAGTTAATAAAAGATCATGTTAACTGAAACCAAAAAGTCCTCATGTGTTTTTATGGGAAAATGCTTTCGATTCACTACTTTGTCAAAATTACCTTCTATTATTTGTTTATAAAGGGGATTGGGTTATATCTTGATTTGGGACAAATCTCTACTGTATGGTGGTCTTCACGATTAGGAGAAGAAAAGATTTCTACTCTTGCTACGAATATGGGTATTTGATCAAAGAATAACAAATATAAACATTACGACGACAAAGATGCAATTTGTTGCATTGCATGGAATTGAATGTTATTATTATATTTTACTGAAAAAGTATAGTTTGCTCCTCGCAATGCTCCGTGCTTATTCAGTGGCAGTCAAATTTTGTTCCATATGTCCAATCACTTTTCACGTTGATTAATTGCTTGCTGTCGTTCTAAATATAGCTGAAATACTTCCCTCTGGGTGTAAATAAATCATTCAACCAATCAATGAAACAGTTAAAATATTTTAATACGATTCTTATTTATTTTTATAAAAGCAACATGCGCACATATAACTTATAAAATATTTTTTATAGACGGAAGTGCGAAAATAATTTTTGTCTGTTCCTTATCACACAATGTTAATTCAGTTCATAAAAATTAATTACATGAGTAAACGATTGGTCCTAAGTGAGAAAGTATATGGATGTTTTGGACAACATGCCACTTCCGGTTGTAAAATGAAATGTTTCAGTAAAGTACGTCATTCTGATTCTAAAATATATGGTTGATAAGAACTTTAAGTAATGGTTGAATTGATGCAATTGTATAACACTGACACATAACCTTTGACTGCATACCTATATTGAAGATCTTTTCCCACTAGTCACTTGTTTACTATATTAGCTCTAACCGCTTTTAAAGTTATAAGTAAAAAACATATCAATCGAAACGCGTCAACAGCCGTCACTCGATAACTGTTTATCTAATAGTTTTGTTTTCATACACTAAATAAAGGTATCAATTACAATTTATTGTCTGCTGCTGTTTTAAAAGGTTTTGAGCTATATTGCTAGTAAATCCCAATGTGATTTGCTTACCTTGACTTTTGACATTTGAATTTGATATTTTCAAATGCAATGTATGGTACATGGAATCTTGTGGACCTACGTCTCTAAAACGTGCGATCAATCATTTCCATTGATCAGCCGACAAGTTGCACACTTATGATTTTTGAGAATAGGTTTCGGCTTCAGATTTTACCGGCTTACAAGGTTTTACGTGTTTGGGCAGATAATTCTGTTACTAACAATAAATCGGTTTAACAACGTGAGGAAATTCATCTCCGAATATGACCGATTGATGGTATAAAGGATTGGAATGAAATGTGGGGAGACGTTTTGGTATACATCTGTTAAAAAAAACAACAATAAAAGCATATGAAGGTCTTTCCCGTTACGGTCTGAAGTTATAAAATATATTGATGCTATGGACTTTTTTCTGTAGCTAAGAACAAAATGTAAACTTCAGTCATGAAAATTAGTTATCAGGGCAAAGCAGGTGATCCCGAGTCAAACGATATATAGTTGTCAAACACTTTTATGCCAGTTACTAGGAACAAATTACCACTTCTCGTTTTAAAATTACATATTTCAGTCAAATACACCATCCCGAATCTTTAGAAAAGATGATTACTAGGGACTATTAATAACGGTTACCGTGTTGATATGGTAGGACTTTGATCTTTTGCTCAAATTTTCTACTTTAAATTATTTTTTACTGTATTATTTCTAACAGCTTCAAGTTATAAACCGAAAACCAATTAACATAAACAAGCCTAAGAACAATAAATCGAAGACCGTTCATTGATCAGTTTCGGGTTTCATAAAACAACTTAAGGTCTTGATGAGACGAGTATTTTGCCTATTACTTGCTTTCTTCTATCTTATATATTTTTTTACATGTAGTGCAATTAAGTCAAGGTCCAAAGTCTTGGAAACTTTTCATGCAAATATGTTTCTTACAAGCAATGTTGTTAGTCCCTAGGACGTAGTATTTTAGAGAAAACATTTTAAGAGTTGCGACACTTTTTGGGTCAAAAACGCGTGATCAAGAGTCGATTGAAGAAATGTTTGTGCGAAATCATTGCTAGATGTCAACCTGCACTTAGTGACCTCAGGTTCTGAAAATTCGTTACGGTTTCTAAGTTTATCTGCTAACAAGGTTTTACGGTGTTTGAGAATATAACTTAATTACTAAAAATAGATTGGTTTCACGGGGGAATTATGTCATCTGCCAATATGATCTATTAATTATACATAAACCAAGTATAGAAATAATGTGCTACTTCTTTGCAACCTCTGTGGATGAAGAAAATAAAATATCATCATAAGAAATATAATAAAGACTTTCAACTCTAGTGGGCAAGACCTTAATAACAATAATATTCATAAGAAAGGTAAGAAATTATTTCCACTGTAAGGTAAAGACCTTAATATTAAGTAAGTAGGTACATTATTAATTATAGTGACATGTGCGCATTTAAAATATTCAAAACACATAGAAAAAATCAAATTCAGCACACCCGGTACATAGGACCTATAGTCACTTGAAATAAAAATTTCCAAAAGTGATAACAACAAACGAATAAACAAATGAACAGTCTTCGTTTAAAATATGCCTTAGAAATATATTTGCAGTTTGTCTCGGGAAAAATTATAGCAACTGGATTAATTGTTTACATTAATGAAAACATCTAGTCCTTCGATACTTGAATAAAGATCGTTTATGAGTTCTTGGTGAAATGTACATTCTGTGAGAAAATGTGTCTCAGTCTCAATATTTCCAGTCATCATGTGATAGGCTCACCAACATAGCGACTAGTCTATATACGTAAAGGTCGAATTCCGCATCAAAAATGTGCCATTGTTTAACGTTCTGATTCCTGTAAATTCATCTGAACATACGACTTCGTTTGGAAATGTGATTTAAACGTTGCGTAAGTTCTCAATTTTAAAGAGTGTTTTTACTAGATTTAACCATGCATTCGTAAAGTCATTATTCAAGTTTGCATTGACGATTGCGAGTTCACATTTAGTTCCATTGTTACATTGTTCAAGGACACCAACCTCATTCATCACTTACTTTTTCAGATGACTAGTTATCGACATATCGGTTCAGATTCCAAAGAAAAACAAGTTTGCAAAGCCTATTATCACTCATATCTAAACAAAATCTGTTCCAGTATCTTATCATATTATTATGTCATCCCGGAGGTGACGTTAACCAACCAATGTCTCCAGCTATAGCAATTTGCGGATCGAACGTATGAACTCCTAAAAAGTATCTGGTAGCTTTGTTCTGAACGTTTTCAATACGTGTGAAGAGTTTATATCCACAGACTGAAAAATTACAGTCGAGTATGGGCACAATACACAATGTGAAAAGATTCTTGAATGTTTTTATGCCGCATAATAAAAATAATGGTAAATAAAATTTATCAACAGAAATGTATATATTTGTTGTATTTTTTCCAACAGAAAGGCGTTGTGGTAGGACATCATTGCTTCAGTTTACAATTTTTGGTCCAGATTATATGACAACAAAGCAAGCATCATTCCTTTTGTTTGAAAAAAAAAGAATTTTTTTCTATTCTTTCTATAGCGTAGATAGATTAGAAAAACGTTACGTATTTTTAAAATGAAGCAATGTCAGTATAAGGTGTCAAACTGAATCATATTTTTTACTTATATGTATTTGTAATCGTTTTATTAAACGATTTCACCAGCTAAAAAGTTAATAGGCATTTCAAACGCAACACAAACCATCTAACAGTAACCGGACATCACTGTCATATGCAAACAACAGATAGCAGTATGTTGAAAAAATAATAAATATGTTGAAACAATAATAATTATAAATCGTAGCACATGCGGTCTTCAAAAACAAACGTAAATCAGAAGTATAGGTATGTGTTCCATTCCGAGTTCTGTATTAAGTTTGATGTAGTTGCACTGCCTTTCTCTAGTAATTTGCAAGCTTTAGAATAAATGTTGAAGCTTGCGGAAAAGCAACATTTGACTTGCTTACATACTGCAATGCAATGAACTGGACTACTGGCATACTGTGATAATATTGTGTTTCCAATGTAGCTGTAACCTGGAAAGCCCTTGTGAAATGACTTTTCAACTAAAAAGAATACAGAGGTTTTAAATAGGGGAATCTTTTCTTGTTTTTACAGTGTTTCATGCCATTTTAAAGAATTTTTTCAGCTTTTACCTCTAATCTACGAAATAATGTGGGTTGATACTTGTTTTTAACGATAACTCTAGACTTTTGTGTAATTGCCTAATGTCATGCCTTCTAGTAGGCTTTACTGGATTTTAAAGTGCTTGCATTGTTTATTATATAATATATTTCACCAGAAAATTATCAGTCCTGTGAGATAATTTATCATATAATGATATACATATTAACTGTTAGTTTAACTACTCTAAACAATCCTTTTTCTCCAAATTCTTGTGAATAATGTGGAAAAGTTCACGAATATCAACTAATTATCCAAGATAATTTACCTTATACTATATACAGATTTGAGCTTATTTACCCGATTCTTACCATACAAATTAGCAAATTTACTAATTACCTACCACAAATGTTTAGCAATAATTTAATTGACATTTACTAGTACTATGAGCTAATTTATCAGATACCTTCTTATAGTCTTATAATAGGAATTGAACGATCAATGACATAATGTTATCTTCTATTTACAAGTGAAATGAGACAGGTCCCCGAAAATTAATCACCGATAGGAGATAATTTTAATAGTTACTTACAAATCATATGAGATACATGTAACCAACCACTGTTAAGCTAATTCAGCAAATACCTACCCGTGATTTGAGATTATTCCTAATTTACTTACCACTGATACTAGGTAATACACCAGATATTTCTACCTCACATACTGCTAGATATTGTGCTCCTCTGTTTCTAATTCGAATGAATTGACCATACGTATCTTTTGGACACGAGATATTAATATATTTGACTGCAACTGCTACATAGTAGCTAAATGTCACAATTCCTTCCTCGAATGTGTCCATTGTAAGAGGACATCCTGTATTAATTGGTCTTATGACATCAACATCAAAGTCCACAAAACGGGTATCTAGAACCATATCAAAGATAAAGTAAAAGATACAATGCATTTTTGTGTCTCTGATAGTTACGAAAAACAAAAAAGGTAAATTGAAAAAATGTTTATTACGACAACGAAATTGAAATAAATATTATTAAAGGTATCATTGGAAAGGAATACTTATATCTCAACTTATATCATTTCCTGTCGCAGTCAAAAAAATATTGGATAGGGATACCTCTGACTATTTATATTTTCGAAAGACAATAATGGTCATGTTTTATTGTGACTGTGTGAAATTATATTCCTTTAGTTTGGGTTTTGTTCCCAATGTATTTAATATAGAACCTATCGACATATCTATTATTGGATTATGTACTCTACTTTTGTAGTACAGGATGTCGGCTTTTAAATGTGTAAGTTTGAAATCACGATAAAGTCATTATTTAGAACAAATCTAATTTCTTTGTTTTCTTTATAATTAAAAAATAATGATGGACTAAACTAAATGGTAAATCTGAAAAGCTTCAATCGTTACAGCGGATGTACCTTTTTTAACTTTATGATAAAATCGGCTTGTGAGTTCATTATATTTTCAACCTTAAAGTGTTGAGCGGCTATATACTTTATAAGAACAGTGTTATAATACTTACAGTACATGTCTCCTCGTCCGTATATTTCGATGTTAAATATATTAAAAAGGGCATTCAAATTAACCATCCACCATTCGTTAGGATTATTTTTTGTCTGGGCGCAAACACCTTTTACTCCTGGTGGGGGGTTTACAGATTGGGTCCTATCACCGTCATTTGCTAAAAACGATTCCTGCTGGGTTACAAGGTAATCTGTTGTTTGTCTTGTTGGTTTGTTAAGTGCAACGTTCACACCTATGCAATAAACTATTTATATTAGAATATACTGTAACTCCTCTTGAAATATCATTTAGTAACAAAATCACTATTTTTAACTGTTTATTCTGATACACATGAAATAGTAGTAAACTGCAAAATTATAAAATTTATTATTAACTAGTTGAGTAAAATACATGTGAAATTGCATACAATACGGTTTTAAAAAACGGGGCCAATACGGAAAAACAGGCCCAATACAGAAAAAACAGGCTTAATTCAGAAAAGCAGGGCAAATACTGAAAAAAACAGGCTCAATACAGAAAAACGGGGCCAATACAGGAATGTCACTTCCGGTAATTCTTTTTATAAATATCATTTAAAAAGCAAACACATTCGTTTGCATTACTTATATTGCAGCAAAATTCTCAAGGAAACAATTACATTTTCATACTGACGGTTGTTCATATTTATCTTTTATTATGTCCATGGGAAACCGAATTGGATCAATAAATTTATATTGGTCAATTGTAAACTGGTACTAACATTTACTCAACTGGTTAATAAAGGTGTCATTAAATGGTTGTTTTCATATTCAACGTGTTTTATGTCCTCGTAAAGCGGTATTGGGCCTCGAATAACTGTATTAGCCCTCGGTGTTGCCTCGGGCTAATACAGCTATCCTCGACCCGATACAGCTTCCCTTGGACATAAAACGGGTCAATTATGAAAAACACATTTAATAACACTATTATATATAACATAATTCAAAATTTTATTTATAATATAGAAAAATGTTTTCTTGCAATATTTTTAACTTTAAAATCTTAATTGGTATTGTTCTAGTTTAACTGTATTAATTTAAAAAATAAATTAATTAAAATTAAATTAATTTTAAACTTATTTGAACCTCAGTTGTTTTACATTGCAATTAAAAGGTATTAAATAAAATTTACCTGTAACGTTGCAAACACATAGACCCAATGATAAGATAATTATCATCATTTTCCAAGAACAAATATGCATGCGTCTATGTTAGTGAGTAAAATCAGAATGCCAATACGAACATAACTGTGACTATAATTATAACAAACCTTCTGTAGCAGACGATTGAATACTTTTTGAGGTAGTATGTTAAATACTTCTCACAATGAAGTCCTACGTGAATAATATCAATACAGCTAAATACCCAATTGAAATCTTGAATAATTAGGTCAATATAAGGATATCTTGCAGACAGTTGGCACCAGTTACACGAGATTGTTAAATTGCTAAAAACGAAAGCTATCGCTTGGTCAAAAGTTGTCAATTGTCAAAGTAATGAAAATAATACTATATAAACCGAACGACATTAAGAGCCCCGAAACTGATGAGAAAATTCCATATACGTATCAAGATAAACAAAAAAGCGGACACCAAACGCTAATCTAGCAGTCCACAATAGGCAGTGAGGAGTTGGATAATGCAAACGATCTATTACTCGTTATTCGTTTGCAATGGCTCTAACAATCTGTAGTAAAGGGTTAATGCGGTCCATCGTTAGAAACTTTTTGAAAGTCTTGCTAGCAAGGTGCCGAAAGCTGTCAATTGTAAGAAGCTATTAGAATTCAAACAAAATACTATTGAGGTCCGTAAAAGAACAAAATTTTAATCGGAATATTTTCTGCCTTCGACCGTAAAATTATGGAACAGATTATCCCTGCATACTCGAAATTCTACATCGTTAAATATCTTCAAACAACGAATAACTGAACGAGTCATTAAGCCTTCAGATTATAACTACTTAGGAACCCGACTGGGACATGTATTACTCATCAGATTGCGATAGCGAAGTACCTCTCCTAACTGCACATGCGGACAAGTTGAAACCTATTCACATTTCCTCTTAAACTGTACAACAAGATACCAGTAGGGAGGAACTAATATTATCAATTTCATATTCAATTCCGATTGATTCCCAACTACTACTTTTTGGGTCAAATTTACTAAATACAATACAGAATAATGAAATCTTTTTAAAAGTCCAGAAGTTATTTTAAAAAGCAAACGATTTGTCACTTTTGTAGAAAAATAATTTTAAAGTAGCATACATTTCATCCGACACCCTAATGTTTTTGCTTTGTACTATTAATCTTTTCATAATTCTATGTGTTTCTCCTATATTATATACAGCAGGTATATAATACCTTACGATTTTTATAACTAATGTATGTTGAAATCTCAAGCATGCAAATAACTGTTATGAGCTTTTACATTTTGTGATATATATTTAATTTGGAGATGGATTAATATAACCTGTTTCCAAATCCTTTTGTGATATACTTTGCATTGTGATACGTTACATGTATATACAAAAGAAAGATTTCAAATGAAAAATGTTTAAACTAACTTACAATAGCTAAGAATCCTTAGATGCTAGCCATTAGCTTTGAGCACCTTTTGCAATGCTAGTACCATTATTATTTAAGTCATTTTGTTGTTATGTCAATTCTTTGCAAATATGTGTTGTGTTCATAGTGTAGCAACAACATAAACTAGAAAGCTCCTCCTTATCAACACGTAACAATAACATACCTTACTCATTCATGGTATCCCCCAAACTACTTCTTATATTCAATTATATGCTATGTAGACGTAACTTTTATAGCACGTTTTACTTTCGGGGTGAACAAATTATTAAAATAGTTTCAAACTATTGGTCACTGCCGCATTAACCTTAGTTGACAAAATTGACAGTTTTTCTACTATCTGCAGTCAGATTTACAACAAAACTTGTATGTTAATGGCAAGTGTCAAATAATATAAAAGAGACATAATTAGCATGTGCATTATAAATGTAATATAGTTTTTAACTTTTAACGTTTTACATCTTTTCAAATAAAGTAAATAATGTATCATTTAGAATTTAACAAGTATTATCGCACATTTAATGCTGAATATTGTAGAAAATCCCATTTCTGCGTTTTAATATACACCTATAACCTTTTAAGTTTTATTGCTGGTCGAAAGCAAATTAAATGCCATGTAGACCAGATATTGCAAAATTGATGTATACAGTAGGTTATAACTGTATTATTGTCTATTTTTGACCACTTTCCAAATAAACTATTTTAAAAAGGCGTTTTTTATTAAGCGGTTTCATCAGCCAAAGTGCATGTATTGTTTTAATATTCAACATTTTTTGCTTAACTATGTGCATTTTCGTTTTGTGTAGTATTTAAATCTATATTTATCCAGCAAACATACTAAAACTGATGTTACAAATGACATATAGATCGATTGTATTTGTTCTTACTGTACGTTTTCTTGAGTTTGTTACGGTACTATCGAATTTACTGTGTAAATTTCAAACGTTTTTGTTTGCATCTTTAAACGGTTTGTTGACAAATTAATTGTTTATATCTTGTATATATCATTTAAATGCTGTGAGATTTTTTACTGAAAGAGTCCACAGTGCTCGACTCACAGAGCTGCCCAGCTCGTTCCTTAGTGGCGGAAAGGGGATGCCATCTCGTTGAGGCTTGTCAGGTCCAATCTTACCCCGGCCACAATCAGTAAAATGTTTGTAGAGGTCCGCTCAATGCACGATAAAGACCCCTTTGTAGATATCGTTGTAGCTGCTTCACAAAGCTAAATTGTCCGCCATTACCCACTTCTTACGTGCCATATACATTTTTTCGACCTTTGGTCCGTTCGTGAATATTCTCAAAACATTTTGTATTTGACAAATGCATTCTTACAAACACTCCCTTCCTTTTGGCAAAAAGGAAACCGCCACAAAGTCTTAACGTTTTCGTAATTAATGAAATAATAAGAATTAATCAAAAGCTTAAACCTAAGTGCATGTAAGATAAAACCATAAGGACGTTGATACCAAACATTTTTTTAGATAACTAAAAAGCTGGCATTAAACCTAATATTAGTAATGCATTTTCACCAAAAGAAAAAAATAAAAGTTTAAAAGCTAATACGTGACATCGTCGTCTTTGAAGGATTAAATGCAAGGATTGTAATACAGATTAAACACGTATTTATCCTAAACACGACGTTTATTGTTCAGTATTTTTAGGACTTACATATCTTTACAAAATAAAATTATGCAATTTTTCTGCTTCGTTTAATTTAATATGGCATGTGTAGGTTTGTTAGTCATTTATATCAACTTTATAATTTTCTGAAAACAAAACACTAAAAGTTTTAAGTTCTAGTTTAGCTAATTGCAGGTTTTGCTCAACTTTGGCAATTATTCCGTGTCTCTTTGGCCACTTTTTTGAATATTATGAATATTAACCAATGTCACGATATAACAGTAGCTAGTTTTGTAAAAACGCGTTTACTAAAAAAATAATTTCGAACAGTATTGCTTCACGAGTATTGAACTGAAACTGAGTTAGTGATTAAGAAAGTTAGCCATCAACTGTCAATTTTGAAGTTGCGGGTTCCAGTCGCAATGCGGGTGGAATGGTGTACTCGACTCCAATCCTCATTGACAAGGATTGTCAGTTTTAACCAGGTACTCCGGCTTCCTCCCAAATAAAAACTTCACGCCACGATATAGCTAGGAATTGCTGGAAGTAGCGTTCAATTCAAAACAAAAAATAGAATAAATGTGATACGTTGCATACATTCATGTGTAATTCGTTTTTACGCAATCCAGTAAGTTAAAATTGAACCTGTAGGTAATGCATGGAACTGTTGTTTTTGTATTCAGTTTTAATGTACCTAGATAAACATAAAAGAAATATTTTTTAATTATATAACAATAACCGTACCGTTTTCATAGAGAAATTTAATCAAGTGTTGGTAGCAATATATCAAGTTCTAACGAGTTATTTGATGAAAAACTGTTTTATGAATAATTAAAATATTGTACTTTTTAAATCAAAGGGCCATGTATACGTATCTTAATATGTCTTAGTCGACATTAAGCATTCTAGGTGATTTGACTTTCCTTTACAATTTGGTCAGATGTGATGAATATCAGATTCGGAATCCATAGAACGCTTCATGTGCATATATTAAAAATATTCATTGTCAGATAATGTACGTTTTATTTGTAATAATTGTAATATCCTATAAACATTGAAGAATTGTAGAAATAATAGGTAGAGATGTGAAGATCTGTTATATCTTCCCCCCCCCCCCCCCGGCCCCGGACGAGCACTACAGCCTATATATTTTCTGACGCAAGATGGGATATTGTACTTGCATTTAACAATATAATACACATTTCATAGAAGCTACAAGACATTTAAAAGAATTTATGTTTTTTGCGCGTAATCTCGTGATATCATAGCGTGACAAACAAATTGTATTCGATAACCTGTCGTAAACCGGACTACATACCGTTGTAACTGCAGGAGGATACTGGTGCCAAAAGCTTCTATTTATGCATAAACAAAAAATGGTTTACCTTTATTGCACAGGAAATGTAATGATTTGCAAAATAAATGGAGGATTAAAGGATTTTAAAAAGGACAATGTATGAAATATATTATTCAATACTACAGTTTTACCAGAATTTCAATTTATTTGTACGCTGGTATTGTTTGCCCAAAAAGGTATTGTTTTGACAAATTTGTAAGGACGTATTATTTTATCTTATCAGAGCCGTAAATTGTATGTAGGAAGCGGAGGCAGTCCCCCATCCCCCCCCCAAAAAAAATACTTAGAATTTACGGTCCTTCCTACTACTCCATAATATATTTTGTTGATATTTTATCTGACAATTTATTTAGACAAAATCTTTAAATTCAGAAAACAAAGGTTGGTCGCCAACATTATTTTAAAGTTGTTTCGTTATAATTCTACTCATGCTGTAATTTATTAATATAACCTGCTTTGATTGGGTACAAACACTTAAGGAGATACACCCCTGACAGAAAAATAATTAAAGTAATATAAAAATGGTATCTACTCTTAGGAACAAAAATCCTTATAAGAAAAATTAAATAAAATTGGTATGTACATTACTTCGTTTCCATGGCAACGACTTCCAAACATTGCAAATTTTGGTATATATATGTATGTATGTATGTATGTATGTATGTATGTATGTATGTATGTATGTATGTATGTATGTATGTATGTATGTATGTATGTATGTATGTATGTATGTATGTATGTATGTATGTATGTATGTATGTATGTATGTATGTATGTATGTATGTATGTATGTATGTATTGTAAACTAATGTTTTCTGCGCCTGATTAGTATACAACGATGCAAAGCTGATATGATTCGAACAGTCCATAGGACTGATATGATTTGAACAGTCCATAGGCCTGATATGATTTGAACATAGGCCTGATATGATTTGAACAGTCCATAGGCCTAATATGATTTGAACAGTCCATAGGCCTGACAACATCCTCTTATTTTACTACATCTTTTACGAGATCCCAATACTCTGTCTCCCGATCGCGGTCCATTTTGTTGATACTTTTTGTACTGAAACGATGGTATTTATAGTGCTTTATTTTTCGTTATTACGACTATCATTTCTCGTTATTACGCCTATTTTCTTGTTATAACGACTTTCGTTTCTCGTTATTACGACTTTCATTTCTCGTTATTACGACTTTCATTTCTCGTTATTACGACTATTTTCTCGTTATAACGACTTGTTTCTCGTTAAAACGACTTTCACTTCTCGTTATAACGACTTTCACTTCTCGTTATTACGACTAATTTCTCGTTATAACGACTTGTTTCTCGTTATGACGACTTTAATTTCTCGTTATTACGACTTTCATTTCTCGTTATTACGACTTGTTTCTCGTTATTACGACTTTCATTCTTTGTTATTACGACTATTTTCTCGTTATTACGAGGAATAAAAAGTTCTTACAACAAAATTGGTCTCTATAGGTTTTCGTAGTTTACCTTGTATGTATTACAACAATTGTTTTATTATACAAAAACTACAAATATATATTTTCATAAAGACTGATGATTTGTGTATCTGTAAACCGACCTAATCTGTTTTCTCTTAATTGCAATTTTCCTCTAAATGGCTAGCAGGGGACAACTAAATTCCCGTTTGAAAAATCCGAAGCGTTTCAGGACAGATTTAAAGTAGGAAATGATTGAGTGATTTTTAACTGTTAATCATTCTAAATTTTTAAAATGCATGTACAATTAGTGACTCTTATGGAATCGCAACAAATAAAACAAATGATTTCTGACAGCATATAACACACAAATAAAACAAAAATTCGACATAATAGCAAGCTTATGAGACTTCCGTCCTCAGTTCCAATGACTGTTTTATAAAGAAGGAAAGACTATGAATTTCTGTTGTTGAGTATATAAATTAAACATTCAAGGTCGGGATTTGGGCTAAAATATCGAAATATGTTAATAAAGGACCTCTATATTTTTAATTTTGACCACAGTGTAAAAAAAAAAGATCTTCATTCTCAATTGTATTTTGAATACAGTAATTACACATAAGGAGCTCCGAAGGGAAGTTTTCATATCTCCCTTTTTCAATTTCAAGGATATGTAACGACAATCTAAATTTTGTTATTAGTTTTCTGGTTTTAAATTAAAAATCGGAAAGATAGCACTCTAGTGTCGTTTTAGTTGAAATATTGTATTTTGATCGTTTAAACTTGTAATTTTTGTATTACTTATATTAGAATTGTGTTGATGCAGTTCACTGTTAATATATAACTTTTCAACGAACTTACATCCTTGATTGTTCTACAACAATCAAATCTTTCAATGTTAATATTGGTGTCTTTAATAACATCTTTAATATACGGGATCCAGCAGTATGAATTTTCTGAATCCCTGATTTTACACAGATCGAAACTTCCTTTCAGTAGTGAGTTATTATCTACTGTATTAAGTATTGCATAACATAATAAAAATTGTTTTTTATTAATTTTTCAATAGGGTTTCTTTCTAATTCTAGACGAGAAGCAAGGTTAGGTGTAGATCTTTTGCCTACTATTATGTATTTCAAAACAGATAAATAACTTTTTTGAAAGGATATTTGTCAATAAATTGAAGTGGGTCAATAGTGTTATTTTTGTTTCTTATTGAGCAAAGTTTCGCTCTTAAGAATGGAAGAAGTTCATTGAACATATTTAATGCCACATGTACTGGGACATTTCCCATTTATGCTAATCTAAAATACAGTGTAAATTGTACGTTTTGCCTTTAATCGTGGTCAAATCAATAATACTAGAAGTGAGATATCTATTGGATTTAATGCTACAACCTAGAAATTTGTCCTCCGCAACATTTTCTATTATAGCAGTTTTATATTTCAAATGGTTGGACTTACGTTTCAATTCTTGTTTAACTTTATTCATAAAATTCATATCCCTAGCCTGACATTGACCCTGTTCCTGCAGATGTTCCATTTTTTTTATTTTCTTCATCATCTTTTATGTTATATTTGGGATTGAATGTGTTTATAAGTTTCCAGACATCTTGTGGATTTTTACACAAGCTTCGAAAATTTTATTATAAAGCTTTTTTCTTATATTCATTAGGTCTGACAATGAGTACGAGTGTATATCGCTTTTTATCACACATTTAGTGTAAATATAGGTAAATATGTCCATGTAATAAAGGCAGGAAGTCGGGGTCAGTTATTGGCCATCAGGGCAAATATAGATATTATCCTTAAGGGATAGTGGCCCTCGAGATATATATTCAAATGGGTGATAAATATATAACTACATGGTTGCGGCTTCGAGTCTTACTGTGGGTAGGGTTTTCTAGACTCCAACCTTAATTGACAAGAATTGCCAGTTTTCCAACCGAAGGTCGGAGGTTTTCCCCGGGTACTCTGGCTTCCTCTCTCAATAAAAA
Organism: Limnoperna fortunei; assembly: GCA_944474755.1. Classification (NCBI taxonomy): domain Eukaryota; kingdom Metazoa; phylum Mollusca; class Bivalvia; order Mytilida; family Modiolidae; genus Limnoperna; species Limnoperna fortunei. The sequence continues at coordinate 56,221,786 of OX104114.1, read as the reverse complement.
CTGGACGCCATGACATAGCTAAAAAACTGCTGAAATTGGCTTAAATCATCATTCAAAATCAAATAAACAAATATTACTACATGGCCATTCCCATATTGGCTGTGGTATCAGTCCTCGGGCTAAAGCCCTCGTGGCCGATATTGATGTCTCGGGGCTGAAACCAGGGCCAATGTGGAAATGACCATATGATAATCTATAAATATCCAGTTATTCAATTTCAACGAGCGTAACGTTTGTTGAAATTAAATAGCGACAGTTGATATCAAGCCATATACAATTCTCACGATTTGTGAAACCTATGATGAAACGAATTTTGTTGCGCAGAAACGGTGCAAGGTTGAAACAGAGTAATGACGTGATGGGGAACTAGCACGTAGATGCGAGAGATAACTGAGATGTGAAAATTCAACTTTTATATTAAACAAATGCAATAAGCAAATAAAATGCACAGTAAATAAAAGAGTTCAAATACAAACGGAATGTCCAGTACTATTGCACTATACGAAAAATCCCGGTATAATTATAAACTGTTAAGATTCCTTACGGCTGCCGCAAAGTAAACTTTCGGATATCCGAACTGTCTAACAAATATTTCTGTCGACTTTTATATCACAAGTTCAAAACAAGTTGTCACTCACACCTGTCATGTCGAGACCTGTTAATTAGTTATAACAACACAGTACATTAAACTAAAAGAAAATTAAGTTGAGCCTAATCTTATAATCCGTTAATTGAAATGTTAATTAAAACGTAAAAGTCATAAATAGAAATTGTTTGATATTCTTTAAAATGATATTTCCTCATATTTTGTACAATTTGACACCATGACAACTCTTCCCTCCTCCGGTTAGACTCTTTCCCAGAGTCTAAGGAAAAGTTATTGCGCCTGTTCTATACGCATATCCAATAAATCTGCGTTTTATGTGTCCTCTCCGTTTTCCAGTACCGCGTCCTCGGTCTTCGGGATTTGAATATGGAACATTCGTGAAATTAACATGATGATGTCGATGTTTCATTTCTTGTTGGTGATCGTTTTCTATTAAACTTTTGTAGTGTTTTATCCTATCCAAAAGACTTTGATTTTCTGCTACAAGTTTATCCCGTGTCTCCTGAAATTCATAATTAACTTGAATAAATATATCACATTTTTCCTTGAGTTCGTTTATATGTTCTTCTTGTTGTTTGTGTAAATGTCGTACAATTATATTGTCTTCTTGAAGCTCTTTATTATTCCTTTTCAGTTTTTCGTTTTCCTCACAAAGTTTGTCTTTGTGCTGTTGAGAAGTCTGTAGCTGTTGTTTTAAGCCTGTTATTTCCTTCACTAGTCCGTTGATGTGAGCGTCCGTTTCTTCTGTGTCGTTAATTTCTTCAATACAGTGATTTAAATATTTAATCTCCTCTTTTAAGCTTTGAATTTCTAATCTTGATCCATATTGAAATCTAGACACTACTCTCCAAAATTCGGAATCGTCCAAACTGAAAAATGGAAAGTTCGAACAGGTTTTCCGCCTCATGAATTTCTCCAAACGCAATGTATCTCTTGCAAGATTTTTCGCAGATTTCTGTTTTCTTGTATTAGACTTACAATCTTTAATATAATGTCCAAACTCTCTACACTTAAAGCATCGAAAATACTTATTTCTGTTAATGGGTAATCTTGATGATCGGTAAAAGTTACTATTCTGAGATGGAAGATACTTAGGTATGCCAGGCGAACATCGCCAACCCCACATTGGTAATCCAAACTCCATGTTATTATTGCGGTAGGATGTCTTGTACTCGGGAACTTGCAACGCAATGAGCTACAACAGTTCTAGCCAATGCCCGGGTTCTCCACCAATTGACGTGATGGGGAAACTAGCACGTAGATGCGAGAGATAACTGAGATGTGAAAATTCAACTTTTATATTAAACAAATGCAATAAGCAAATAAAATGCACAGTAAATAAAAGAGTTCAAATACAAACGGAATGTCCAGTACTATTGCACTATACGAAAAATCCCGGTATAATTATAAACTGTTAAGATTCCTTACGGCTGCCGCAAAGTAAACTTTCGGATATCCGAACTGTCTAACAAATATTTCTGTCGACTTTTATATCACAAGTTCAAAACAAGTTGTCACTCACACCTGTCATGTCGAGACCTGTTAATTAGTTATAACAACACAGTACATTAAACTAAAAGAAAATTAAGTTGAGCCTAATCTTATAATCCGTTAATTGAAATGTTAATTAAAACGTAAAAGTCATAAATAGAAATTGTTTGATATTCTTTAAAATGATATTTCCTCATATTTTGTACAATTTGACACCATGACAGTAATATGCATTCATAATATGTATTGATGACGTTGACTATACATGAATTCTTCCGCAAACAACAACGACGACACTAAAAATTGTGAACTGCAAATATTATTTGACTACTTGTTAAATATTGTTTTTTTTTGCATAATATTGAATTTAAAATATAAGAATTGTTTTCAATTGTTGGTTAGATTATTGGATAGACGACTTTGTGTCGGTTACCCATCTCGGGTTATTTGCGTAAACCGACCCAAAATCGTCTATATCCAATAATCTAACCAGCTGTTGAAAACAATCCTTAAATGATTGTATATTAGGCCATTTGAATACTAAGAATATTCTACTTGATCGTAAAGATTGTTTTGTTTTAAGCCATGAAAAGACATGTGCGCTTTCTGTTCACGTGCATACAATTGTTGTTGTTGGTATTTGATCCTTGTACATTTTGAAATTATTGTTTTCTATTTTAATACCGGTCGGTTCATAAAACTGAATATGGACGGGCTGCCATTAAAAACTAATTAGGAGAATTAGTTCATAAAAATATTAAATATAGACCAAGTTTTTTTGTGGCCTACTTTACTACTGAATTTGTAAGGAAAGAAATTGATAAGGTTGAGATGTCATAAATAACGGTACATTTAATGAAAGTATACTCAGAAAATTTAAAATATAAGCCAAAATGGTCACTAATATCCAAATGTGGTTTTAATTGTTCACGGGGATTTATCTTCTTAGCAGTTTGTTTGAATGTTGTTCATGTTCTTTTCATAACTTTTTAACCTATATCACGGCCTCCCAGTTTACTGGGTGATAAAGCCGGAATACCCGATCAGGAACCCCAACTTTCTTAATGAAAACTGGCAATCCTGGTTAGTTAAGGTTTTAGTACATGAAGAGGTCTTAAACTCGCAACTTCAGTATTTACACGTCTGCGATCAATGGTAGATGAATGGCTAATGTCCGAATACTAGGATATACAAATTGATCTTCGGAATGGACAACATAATAATTTATTTCTATAGTGTAACTTTTGAATATCATGTTCACAAACGTACGAACTACAAGTTTAACTTCATGTAGCTACACAGACATGGGTTTACCCATGTACCTACGTTGGAATTATCCTTTTAAACAATTTATGTATATAATGAAATTTTCATGTGAATTCATCTTTATATTAAGATACTTTTTTGCTATTTTTCTTCCTGAATTTTCCATTTCCTGAATTACACACGAGTTACTTCACTGGTGATTAATTAGAGACAGTCTGAGTGACAAAGTGGTTTGTCTTGGGTTTAAGTTACTAAGTTTCCGTTTTTAATTTCAGTTTCTGTTTTGTGTTTGCCTGAATTCAAGTTTGCAATTGTACCAAACAGTATGATCTTGGTGGTCGGTTGGTTTCCTTGCTATTTTTATTGGAATATTTATTCTTCATCAGTCCTCGTGTTTTCAACAGTTTTGTACACATGCGTTTATTGTACTTTTTATTTTGAAAACAAGAACTTGCAATTAAAGTAAACATACAGAATATCATATTGGTCTTTTCATATAATATCCGATAACAACACGAGAGCCTTTCTGTAGGCATGAATTCTATGTCACGGAAATAACTGCAAAAAATGCATGCGATATCCAATTAATGATGTAATAAGTAAATGACATCGTGAATGGAATACACTGTGTCCGTTATGAATAACAAACCTTTATTAATCACTTAAATATATAATTACATTAGCTTTAGTTTTTGGTTAAGCCGCTGTCAATAGATTAATTGATTCAAAAGCGTAGAACAGTGCGTTAGTTGAAATGAAATATATTTTATTTCAAAATATCTTTGAAAGCAAATTCATAAAAAAATACTGCGGAATTCGGAAACAAGCTGCATTAGGTTTATAGGAAACCGTCTTGTCAATATAAAGAAGTAAAAACATAAAAACATGCATAAATCGTGCAAGCATTTATCAAAATACAAAAGAAAGTGATCGGATGGCTCAATCTGAACAAACATATATAATCTGGAGAATCATTAAAATAACATGCAAACAGATTAGAGTTCAATGAACTAATATTTATATTAATCTGCGGTATTCGTCTGACTTTATCCACCTTTACAATATTCATAAATTTAGTAGAGGACTATGCAATAACAGTTGCGAAACAAGAGGGCCAGTAGTCTATTAACTTACCTGAACAGGCAAAAGCCTTTAGGTGATTGATTTAAATCAGAATTAGTCGATTTATAAAGTATATGGGCAACAAAACACCACCAGTCTTCAAATACCTCGATGCTGCCAAAATTCATTTATGCTGTACATGGCAAATATGTTGATGTTCCAGCAGATCAGGTCCCTAACAACATTATCATTCTGCAAGAAACATTAAATATATTGTATAATATATGAAAAAGGCATGGACTGTTCACTTAGCATTCCTAACCATACACACAAGGCGCTTCTAAATGAGAATATTCTTGAAAAAAAAGTTTTGACCTAGCTTATGTTGTCTCCACATCTAAGTCGATGTCAGCGTGATTAGTGTTCCTCTAAACCTCAATTAACCTGCTGACTACGGAAAAAATGTTATGTTAAAATTTATTAAATATTGTTCGTTGGAATTTTACGGCTATATACTGCCTTTAAAATATAGTTACATGTACAACTGCAATGTTAAAGTTACATTAATGACTTGCGGATGCTAAAACATTCAAGAGACCCGGTAGACATCTTGATGTATGGGTCTCTTTCCTATATAAGTTTCATTTTTTTCAGTCTATAACACCAATCGACATCTTCTACTTAAACCACATTTTAAAGATCTTATTAAAAACGGAATTAATATATATAAATACCAGGAGATTTATTCGCCATCACTGATTCTAAATAAAAATAAAATTAATTACACTTAAAGTCAAAATTGATGTTAAACTTCATTGACAGCATATTTGTCATGTTTAATGGATGCTTTTTTCCACAATCTATTGGTCGTCTAAAGGTGTTTCAAAGGGATCTTTTGACTCACATTCCGCTATGTAGATAATGCTTAGTCACTCAGTAATGATAAGGTAGATAACTATTTTGCATTTAATCTACCCTCACAAGCTTAAAATAAAGACAACACTAAACGGCATGTCAGTCTTTCACATACACCTTCTTTTGCAAACAGACTCAGCAAAATAACAAAGTTAATGGGAAACTCTCTTCTCCATTGATGCCACGCTTAATGTGCTAATCGTCCGAGAGATCAATAGATACATATTGTGTGCAGGTATAACATGGAAAACAGCTGACATCATATTATAAACTTCAGCAATATCATGGCGTCTATTTTGTTTTTCGTATTTTTTTTTTTTTTTTTTTTTTTGTTTTTTTTTTTTTTTTTTTTTTGTTTTTTGTTTTTTGTGTTTTTTTTTTTTTTTTTGGGGGGGGGGGGGGATATTCAAATGAAGTATCAATTAATATAACTTTAATATTGAAAGGTTTATTATTATTATAGAATCATTCCAAATTTATATAAACAGTAGGGGTTTATGGCGGGAGTCTGAAGTACCGTCCAATGGATCTAAAATGTATAATAATGTTTGGTCATATTAAAAAATCAGGGTATATGACCATTACTAAACGAGTCAAAAGTAATGTCCGAAACGGATAAGTTTATACAGATGGTTGATAAACTTCCGGTTTGGATTGTCGTCAATCTGCCAGAACATTAGAACAATAAGGTAACTTTCAGGTATAACAAATTATGTAAAGTGGATCAACGAACAAGACTTAACTAATTATATTAAGCAACTAGTTTTAGAATTGAGTCCACGGTACAATTTAATGGACATTACCTGTAATGTCCACAATTTGAACTACAGTGAGTCTACATCCATGTATGTTACAAAAGAGGTTAAATATCAGATAACTTGGCTGTATTTACGAGAATAACCTTTTTCCGGCAACACCTATTGTAAATTACGGTGCAGTTTTATACTAAATGACATGTTTAACCACCCATTTGAATTTCTGGTTTATTTAATTTCTTTATTCAATACACAAGGGAGGAATTTTTCAGATATTTCCTGAAATGTGTTTAAAAATTGACGTGTCCACGTTTGTTACTGTAATAGACCGGGTTTCGTGCTTTAAACAACATTACGAGGTTCCTTTATTTTCCATTTTTATTTTGAATCTCTGAAATAACATTATAATATGACGTCCTTCACACGCTTTTGAAAAAAAACCTCAATTTAAATATTGAATAAAATATGGCTGTTCCAGCCATTTCAAATATCACACCCCGTGTACTCATGCAGTGTTTTGCTTGTCTTGTATAGTGTTCCATATTGTACCTATGTATTACGAAAATACAACAGAAAATTTTTTCCAGGATATCTTTGTTACGCTTTCAAGGGAACTTGCGTTGTTTACAACTACTGTCGCGACGTTTAATGGAAATCGGACAAACCGCAAACCAAAATTACAACCGCAAATGATTTTTTTCTGTATTAAAATGTACGAAAACACAACCTAATTTTAAAATTAGGATTAAAAAAATTAATTTGCACCATTTTGGATCTACAACATGAGCTTAAGCGCGACCAAATGCGATTAGCAATTTTCATTTGTCACTCAAAAACAACAACACACATTCAGATACGGTGTCTGATATAGCGGAGCCTTTACTTTTGTGGTTCTTTTTTCTGACTGTTAAATTATATGGTTGATGTTAATAAATATGTTAGTTCGTTTTTAATTTATATTTCTTCCTTTTTTCTACAAATATTACACGAGAAAAGTAATATAATTTTGTAATCAGGGAGGATCTTGAAACTTAAACAGCCAATTATACCACGAATAACTTTTTGAATTAGATTTCAAAACCAATTGTAGCCTATGCCCAAGGTACTTTGAATCTTTTTAATTTACGGTAATATAGTATTAATTTGAATCATCTGTTGTAACTTATATTATTTGAGCATGTGTTTACTCCTTCTATAAACACATGTTTTTTTAATTATAAATCAATATTTATGCATAATTACAAATTCTAATATAATATCCTTCAAACGCCTTGGAAACAAACCTCTTTTTAAAAAATTCAATAAAATATGGCTGTTCCGGCTATTTCAAAAATCCCCTTGTGCTTTGTTTTGTTTTGTGTTTTATTTATTTTATTTTTTTTTTGGTTTGCATTTCTTTTTTTATCCCATATTTACCTTTGTATTTCCACAAAGTTTTAACGATAACAGGGTTATATTTCGTACGATGCCTTTATTGTTTACATGTCACAAATCTCTTGACTTCGTTGTGTTTTAAAATGACCTTGCGTTGTTTACAACAGCTTGTCTGCTTTCAATGGTATCCGGACAAACCGCGAGACTCCCTGCATCAACCGCAGCCAGAAACAGACGACAATCCTGCTCCTAGCTTAAAATTGCGTTTAAAGTTACGTCCAACTTAACTGTATCAAAATGAAAACACAAGCGAATTTCAAAATGGTAATTAACTGAGGAAAATAATTGTTGCCTTAAATTTGCATCATTTTAGATCTAAAACAAGAACATCAGCTCGACGAAATGAATCATTTGTCACACAAAAACAGCAACACAGTCACAGACACGGTGACTGATGTAACGAAGCATTAAATTTTGTCGACTTTGTCCTGATTGTTAAATTATATTGTTAATGTTAATAGATGAGTAACTTTGTTTCTCATAATGCACAAGAAACAAATATAACAAGGGAGGAACTCGGAAGTTGGAGCAGCCAAAAAAACCTTTACCTACGTGGGAGCGAAATTGAAAATTTCTTTATTTTCAGCTCAGAATAGAAATAATTCATAATTGCCCCAATTTTATTGATTATTTAAATATGGGAAGGCATATTTTGCCACCGTGATATTTTACCACTCGCTAACGCTCATGGTTAAATTTTCATGAGTATAATGACTACCCATATTTGAAATATCAGTAAAATTGGGACAGCATTGAAATAAGAAATCAGTGCTTAGAAATACACACACTTAAACTCGAAAGAAGAATGCAAACACTTGATGCAGTGCTTATGCAATATCTCCGAGGCACAACCTCCATCTGTCGAATAGCAAAAAAAAATTCGTTGATGCCGTTTTTGTACTTCCAAGAGACAGCAAGGTAGACTCGATTTGGAGATCGGTAGTTGACTGACATAAATTTTCTTCACGATTCCTTTCCACCCATGTCTTTGGTACTCGAATTTCTTATCATTGGCTAATCCTAATGCTCCTTTTGACATATTGATAAATCAATTAAAATACCCTTTACTTGGTCTCTTAGTCTCGTTTATGTTCAAATATCTTAAATATGGTGCGTTGGAATACGAATCAAACAATAATATAATGCCACATAGGATATCACGAGTTTACGACTACACTAAAAGCTCTCGTATAAACGACGGCTTTAAAAAAAATGTTAAAATCCGTTTTGTTTCCATTCCGTTTACCAAACAACGGTTTCTATACTATATACTTATCTGAATTTGGATTTTAAAACCGTTTCACTGACTTTTGGCTCTTGTTATTCGAAATGAAATTCTCTCATTCTAACTTGAAATCATTTAACTGTGTAATATTAGATGCAAACCTTCGACATGAAACGAGATTAAACTTCAATAGATTGTAATCTGGTAATTTTCTTAGCATAAATTAGATGGGTATGACTGTAATTTGATTGCATTAGCAAATAAGTATATGTCAGCGCCCATAGAGCAATATTTCAATATTGTGATCATATTGGCTTTTTTACATTTAATAAAAAGTATGCATAAGAGTATGAGCTAAGTTTCTAGAGATCGTACTGTATAAACTGCATTTAGACCCTTAAATATGTTGAATACATAATTATTTGGTTCTTTTAATCGGCATCCCTTAATTTGCTGAGTGGCTTGCGTTAATATATCTTTCGGAACTGGAAATTACAGAAACCATATAAACGGCTTCATCATAGAAAACGTTCTAAAAGGCCTCTTCTCTAAAACTGGTTAAAAAAATAAGTAATCACGTATTCATTGGATGGTCCTCTATAAAGTCTATGTTTTTCTTGACTAAGTTTAACATCGGAACCGATTAGAAATGTTTTAAAAAGGTTTCTTATCTGAAATCTTATCGAATTATAACATAGCTTGCCACCAGTATTGATTGAATGGTTCATATTTTCTTGCCAATTGGCAATTCAAAATGGATGCCATCGCAAATCTTAATTTAACATAGGACCATATTGGAAAAAAGTTTGAAAAGGCTTTTTTTCTGAAACCGCTTAACCAATTGAAACAAAACTTATCACTAGTGTTCATCGGATGGCCCTCCATAATGTTTATGTTTTTTATGACATTCGGAAATTTTAAATGACCGCCACTACAGGTCTTAGTTTAACACAGAACACTATAGGACATTTTTTTTAAAAGGCTTCTTCTCTTAAACCAGTTAAACAATCAACACTAAAGTTATTATGTCTCATCTTATATAATGTTATTTATTTCATTAGAAAATTAAAAATTACAGGACTTTGTTTAACATCAAGGTAAGTCCATCTTCATTGCCTTTGAAATCATGTGAGCGATTCAGTCTCTTAAGGACCTTTGTTTCAAAAAGACACCAACTTACACACTGCAGGAAAACTTGGTTTGAACCTCCGTTTCATTTAAGATGCCTGTAGCAAGTCAGGATCTATGCTTTTGTTGCTATATTTGTGTTTGTTAGTTTTGCTGGTTTTGTGGAGTGTAATACCCATGTTTTATGAATTGGGCAAAAAATAATTCACAGCGTATTTTATTGTAAATAAATAGAATCCCAAATAGTTTTTTATCTAATATTTTTTCTGTATATAAAAAAGTTCTATTTTCCAATCCAATAATTTGTATTTTTTGCATTAGAAAATTTACCTAACTATTTTTTACCTATTTACAAAAACTTATATATCTAGACCATCCGGGCATTTTCTTTCTTTTATGTGTTCCTCTAAACAGTTTTAAACTGTATGCATGACAATCTATATATTTTCGTCGTGGAGGCGATGTTTATAAACGTAAAATTGTTAAAATTATCCACAAAATTATAAAAATATTTATTATAGGATCATGTGTACTGTTTTATACAGTATTGTCTGATGTCTGTTTATAGAGGTGTGGATCGCCCTAGCATATGTCAGCACACTGCAATTTGTAGTAAAAATGAGGTAGAATATTTTCGGGCCATGTTCAAAGTATCTTAACACTTTTATTTTCTTAAGTAGCAATTTTATTTTACATCTTAAACATCTAGTTAGAAAATTATTACAAAACTTGTAATTTTCAGTATGACTTAGACACAAAACATTTTCCATAAAAAAACAATAAAAATTTGATAGACCTGTTGGGTTGATAGCAACATTTTACAACGGTTGTCGAAGCACAAACTAGCCTGCCAACATTCTTCGGTTGTGTTAAAATGACGTTAACCAGAAACATTCCTTTACTATCAACATTATGTGAACGTTTGTAATTACAGTGCATTACACATGTAGCAAAACATATAAATGTTACCCAGAGCAAGTTAAACATGAAACTTGTATTATACTCAATACTGGAACAGTCCATATATTTCTTGCAGATAAGGCCCCCAACAACATTATTTTTATCTTCAAAAACATTACATAGAAGGTTTAATTCATGAGTTAGGTATGGACAGTTCACTTGACATTCACTGCGCTTTCAAAAGAGAAGATTATTGAAAATCACAAATCGGTATTGGCATCATTTGATTTCAAAATCAAAGTCGAAGATTGCGATCTCCCCTTTTTGTCTTGGATTCCAAAACTTCACAAAAATCCATACAAACAGCGTTTTATAGCAGGATCGTCTAAGTCTTTACAAAAAAATTATCGCAACTCCTGACCACTATTTTAACAACAGTGAAAACGGGACTCCAAAAATACAGTAACACTGTCTACTCCAGGAGTGGAATAAATGTAGATGTTAAAAAATTTAAAAGATCTGATAGACATCTTGAGGTCTGGATCTCTTTCTCATTGTAACAGCATTAAAATGTTTGATATTTCGACACTCTGTTAATTTGATTCGAATTTTTATACTGGAATCGACTATCAACTGATTAAACATAAATCAAATGCGATTTACTTTGGACATTTGACTTCAAAGATAACACCGTGTCTATGGTGCCATCAATTCCGGACCTTTTTACTCTTGTAAATCATGCTAAAAATCAGAGGGCAGTGACATCGACCCATGGGTAATAAGAAAATAGCAAAAAAAAAAACCGACTGAACAACTAGCCAAAAGCCTAAGGACAGTTACAAGTCCGGATATACACAAAAACTAAAACATAAAGCACAGAAAGACAGTAACCCGAACCCAAAAAAAACCATGGTGCACTCAGGTGCTCCAGACGAGTAAGCAGTGCCTCCCTTTAAGTAGGCACACGTCGAGTTACTCATTGTCATGGAAAAGGAATAGGAAACACTACCTATGGCTTAGCGAAAATTTCAGATCGTATATGAGACACTGATTTCCCATAACGATCAATTAAGTCGTGGTGACGACAATAGAACTTCTGGGCCAGTGTCTTTTCTTTCTTTTTCAGCCTCATAAGAGTACATAAGCAGGTCGGCGAAGAGAGGAGCACAATTAGTACCTATTGGAATACCAACAGTCTGATGAAAAACATGTCCTACAAACATGACGAATATGTTATCAATCAGAAAATCTAACATTTGATAGATTTGGTCTTCAGTATATTTAGTATAAGATAAAGAGTCATTGATATTGAAGTAAATTCTGTCATGCCTAATTACAAGGTATTTATATCGTATTTTTCAATATTTCTTGAAAAAGCAGCGTTTTACAAGATGTTTAAGTCTAGTTTCAAGTTGCGTATGTGGGATGGCCGTATAGAGTGTTGAAAATCAAATGTTTTAATGCTGCTACAGATGGAAAGAGATCACATGGTATCGTAAATGTCGTAGAGTGTAGTTTGTAGTTTTCCTGAAAAAGCCAGCAACAGGAACTTTGAAGAAAAGGAGAGTGAATTTGAACTATTTTGTGATTAACTATTAATGAGTAGAGTAGAGTAAACTGGCAATGCTTGTCAATAAAGTTTGGAGTCCAATACATCATATTGCGTGACTTGAACCCACAGTCTTAGTATTGACAGATCACGTAATCGATAGTAGATTACTAATTATCTTAACCTCTCGGCCAGCGAGCCAACTAGTTGATCGAATAGATCGATCAAGGAAATCGTGCTATATTATTATATTACAGAATTAGTGGTTTACGTTATTTTAATGGATGTTTGGCAAAGTTGGATTGCGTTTTGAGTCAGTGGTATACATGTGAGGAGCCCACCTTGTTTTAGAAAGTCCCCGAAAATATGTTAAACTACCTTGCGTTACGTCGGAACACTGTTCAAACTAAAATTGTTTATGCAAAAAAATTAAGCTTATTTAGTAACAATCAGTCAAGTCAAGAATGTTCTAAGTTTTTGTGAAGGACAGACCTATTCTATTGGACGCTAGCTTTATGCGGTACTATGTATCCTAGAATCATTTAAACGAGGCTTATTTGTACACGGGAATTTTATCAAAATGAAACATTTGAACATTCGATAAATCGGCAAGGGAATTAATTGTCGCACAAACCGTACAAATTGGAAAGTTCTTATCACTTGGTAGGTTTTCTTTGTGTCCTGTCTAAGTTTGGCATTAAGCACTGTACAACATCATTCATTGTACTGAAATTTCAATCTTCTTCTTAAGTTGCTGTTGGTATTACATCTATAATGAAGAGTTCTGCCTACAACTGGATTCTTGAGTTACGCTGAGGACAGATTATTTATTTAAAAAACACGGAACTTACTTGCCTAGTTTTCATTTTCATTTCAGTTTTAAAAAATAAAAATTATTTACTTTGTCTCTGATCACAACTTTCTGTTTGTAGAAGCTGGGATTTAAAAAAAAATCATTTTTTCGACATGTGATTCTTTCAATCTTTAGATGTAAGCCTATTGTTTTAATCATATATTTAGAATAATGTTACAATAATGTGACATTTAAAACTACACATGTACGTGTAACAAAGTTTCATTTTATGAGTTAAATTTTCAATAATTACAAACATAAGATTGACAACGATTAAATATGTTGAATTTCTGGTAAATTGTTTATTTTGCATTTAAAGTGTACCATATTTGGGAGTATCACGATCGCTATAATATTAGAAAATTGGATCATTGGGAACTTTTAATGACACAATTTGGTAGAAAAAAGATAATTTCTTAAGTAGAAATATAAACTCACGACAAGTGTTGTGCTCTCCGATGGCATGATCAGTAATGTCAGATGACTTTACGAACAGATGTCAGAATTTTGCAAAGTTAAAAAGGAATTAAGAGCTTTGAAAAATTTGCTTCAGTTGTAATGTTACAAAGGAGAGAAGAACACAAAATTTGTACAACTGTTCATTTTCATCGTTTAAAAATGGTACAACATAACATGCATGGCCTCATAGGTTTATATCTTAAAATTCAAAATGATGTGTTGCTAGGGCTTTAAAGAAACTCGAAAAATCATAGAATTAAGGATGACTAGAAGAAATATTGCGATGTTATAGATGTCATAATTATTTGTCTGAGCAGACAATTGTTTGGCAATGTGCAATGGCGATTATTAATATTAATAAATATACAGAGCCTTTGGTTAGCGAGCTTTTTTAGATTGATAGTCTATGGGCGGATCGTAATTTTTTATTTTTTCCTTCATGTTTTCCTCATGTTTCCTGTGTGTTTTATCTGTTTTCATGTAGTCTTTTTTCGTTTTTTTTCTATCATTGTACACACTAATTATTATACAATCGAGGAAATAAGTTATCCATTGTATTATTACAAAAGCATGTGCATTTGTGTTGTTAATAATATCGTGTATTTGTACTATGTATAAGGGAGGCAGATTATTAAGCATTCATCGCTTGTTTCTGAATCGTTATATTATATAAGAATGCTGTTACATTATTAATGATGATTGTCTGTAAATAAATATGTTTACACTAAAATCTTGAGGTCTGCACCACAAATTTTCATCTGCTAGTCAAAACCCCGACCTGCGGTAGGAAAACTGGCAATCCTTGTCAATTAATATTGGAGTCGAGTACACCCTGCCTGCAGTGAGAATCGAACCCGCAATCTCAGTGTTGACAGACCACGTGATCAATAGTAGACGAACTACCTTGACCACTCGGCCACCGAGGCCCCCACGAATTATGAATGTATTTATTTTTATATATTACTACCTTCTTTATTTATTTTACCTACCTTTGGCTTTATTGGGGCCGGATCGACCTGGCAGGGGCGGATACAGGACTTTCGAAAGGGGGAGCGTAAAAAGAGAAAAGGAGGGCCTCCCGCAGAGGCGCATTTACGGCAGGGGTCTGGGGCCCCATGAAGCTTTTGACAAAATGGTGCAAAATCCTGCATTCTGGCAATTTCCAAGCAGAATGTATTTATTTAACACAAGGTTTTGATATTGTTCAGTAATCTTTATTTGGTACAGTATATAACAGAGATAATAAACGAATTAGTACCGTTGATGCATTAATTTATGGCGAGGTCGAGCGGGGATTACATTTTTGCCTTTGGCGATGGTTTTTACCCTTAATGTTCTCTTTTATTTCCTTTCCTTTTTTAAAGGGGGCGTACACTCCCCCCCTGGATCCGCCACTGCTGGGGACGGAACGACCAGTGGATGGATCGTCCTGGGACGAATCGACTTAGGGACGGATTGATTAGGGGAAGGATCGTCTAGAAATCGCAAGAAGAGAATGATACAGGTAAGCATTTTCCATGTAATTGGAGTTGTTAAATTGATAGGTTTGAATATTAAGATGTTCATTCTACAATTTTTAACACTGTTATATTTTATACAACATATATTTACCCCTAAAAATGTTCTACATTAATGACATTGACAGTTTCAATTAATTTTTTCTAGTTTCAAGTCAAATGAACTGTAGCAGCATTGAGGCATTGGTTGATAGTAATAACTACATTCAATTGTTTGAGATTTTTAACAGATTTCTTGGAATTCTTCGAGCCATTTGAAGATGATGGCATGTCGGAGGATGAGAAGGAGTACATAGACTTTCTTCTTGGGAATGATGAAGAAATGGGGTTTGAGGATGCTGACGATGCATGGAAACCAACAGACAATTATATGTAAACTATAGAAATTTAGATAAATAAATTATTTGATATATGTACTGGTACCACAACTAAATAAGGTGGTAGACTTTCATGTGTAATATTGTGGAAATGGTACATCACTGTTGATTTATTGTTTATAAACTGTTCTTGTCCTGAATATAGCAGAAATAATGCTCCCTAACACAATAATTTTAGTGGGATTCTGGTTTTGCATTGCGTGACATCTTTGAGAATTAAGGTCATCCTTGTATATTTGAAAATAACACCTTTACCAGATATTGATAAAGGTAAGGCTTATGGATGCCTTTTCTTCTTTATATTTAACTGTATTAGACGACAACAATTTGCTTGTTTTCTAGCAGAATTGAATATGCCATAAGAGGGAATTACAATTCCATTGTACAAGTTTTTAGATCTCCATATATAATTACATCAACAATGATTGCATGTAATTGGACAGATTAACCATGATTGATGATCATTGTTGTTGTGAAATCTGATCTCGCAGCAAATTGCAGGTAGCATGCATGAATATAAGAGTTTTATTTAACAGTTCATAGCTCTAAATTTGATCAAAATCAATTGCATGGTAAAGAGTTAAAGATCTTAAATCATCCGCACGCAACGGAATGAGAGAATATGATATTCAATATCAATGACTTTTAATAAACCTTCGATGCACTGAATAGAAAATCTGTTAAATGTAAGACCTTATTGACATAATATTTGTCATGTTTTTCATTCCAAATGTTACGGTACTGTGTTTCTGTGTATGTACTGTAAAGTACCTAAAATGCCTGCTGAAAATGACAAAAACGACTCTGGCAAAGATCTTGAGTTTCATTTTACGCTATTTAGAAAATGTTTATTCATTCAATTCAGTTAAGTTTTGTATTCAGCTTGAAATCATCAAACACACATATCATTGCCCATTCAGCCAACAAAAACAAACTTGAAATGTTTGAATGTGAATAAAGTTTGACACATTCGTCAGCAATAGCATGGCGACTACTTTCTATTGGGTAAAAAGATGAAGTACAAATGAATATGCCCTTTTTGTTGAAAGCCTTATATTATAGAGCCTTTCCAAATATATAAAGTAAGGGATACATGGCGAGAGTCTGTCAATATCCATGTTCTACATCAAAAATATATTTAATTTTGATTATAACTATAATGAATAGTAAACCGTTGTACCCATATACGACTTAAACAATATTTAGTTTTATTACAAAATAATCAGTTATATCATAAAAGTACCTAAATAAACTGTCTGACAGTGACTACAACCAAAATAAGATAACCACATGTCAAGTTTCGCATAATACAATAATCTTTTCTAATTTGATTATTAAATGGATTGTAATATATGTGAGTATATTTCTTTAGACAGACAGTTAATTTAGATTTAAATCAACTAGAACCAAGGTACGGTAAACCTTTTTTCAACTTACGATAATTTATTATTATTTTATATTAAACTAAAATAGATCAATATTAATATCAGCATGTGTTTACTCCTTTTATAAACAAATGTTTTTATTTATAAATTTCTTAAGTTAAAATATTAAACAATATTTATCAAAAGAGACATGAGGCACAATGCTCACCTTAGCCATGCAGGTACACCGAGCACGAACGTTAACTATTATATTTAATAATAACTGAATCTTTGAAAATAATACACGATAAATATGTTTCGATTCATTCATGGGTATCAGACGTTTAAAATATCTGTTCTGTACTAAATCAGAAAACATGTATTTACTTCAACCTAATAATGTTTTACAGTTCTTTTATTATTTCCTGTTTGAAGAAGTAACAGCCATTAAAAAATGTTATTTCTTTTTAGCCACATGTTCAAATGTAAACAAATGAAATTAACATAAGAGTAAAAAAGCGTGTAATATCTTTTAGAAATATCTTATTTATACTTTCTTTTGCAAATGCCAAGATTAATATCACTTAGCACATAAGTATTCGATAAGTCTTTTAAATTCAATTTAACATCGTGCTTTAACAATCAGCTAGTTATCTACTTTTTTACATAACTATCTATTTCCTTGTATTTGCAGGCAAGCGTATTATATTTCTATTGGTATTGCTTCCGATAGAATTAGGTAAAAGTATATTACAATTTAAAAAACCACGTGTAGAATGAATCATTAAAAAGACCCGTTTACTTTAAAATATTATTATGTCATTACATTCTATCTTACAGATAAAGATATGATAACAAGTTTATATCAGATTGTGATTGACTTACTTAACCATCATAAATATTGATGCCAACGTAAGGGTCTTACACATATTGGGGTGGAAAACCCTTATGAATCGACAAAACATTGTTAAAACGTTGGTTGTAGATAATTCTTTTAAATGTTCTTTTAAAATTTTGTTGACTATGTGAAAGTGTTTGACACAAAGGATAGGATGGTGACTAATTACAAACGCTCGCAATAACATATTTTTAAAGTTATTATTTTGAAAAAAAGTTAAGTTTGACACAAATTTTTAAATGAGAAAAAATTTATTAGGTAACAACATATATATAAATATTGATATTAAATACATGGAGCCTCTTTATAAATACTATACATTAACATTAAATACAACAGTATCTTAAATCTTTTTTTAAATAGTTGATAATGTTAATTTTCTCTTTTTGTCTATGTAAATTGTTCTCTTTAATTATCGTATTTTGTAAAACTGCTACTTTAAAATAATTGTACACTATAATGTATTATTTAATAATTCTTAAATGACTTGCATATTAAAAAGCGTTTATTTTATTGTTCGTTAGTGTAACCAGTGTTTACAAAGATGGTGGCATTCAATATGTACGGTGATCGATTACAAATTATTTGTTTGATGATTAATGATTTGTAACTTTTCTTCTGGTCGATAAAGAAAAAAGTTATAGAATTAATGTAAATCTTAGTTGTGTGTTCATTTTTACTACAATATGGTTATCGGAACAAAATCAACAAAACATTCATATGTTCGGTCAATCCTGCTTCAGAAATACATACGATACATGGAAGTGAGATTTCTTTAGTCGAACTAATTTCTAAATGAGATTTTAATACCGGATTTATCGAACTATCAACAAGTAACCAACTGACAAACAAGCATACCATAAACGTCCGTCTGACTAGTCGGACATTTTTGTGTTTGTGAGTGAGTTGGTCTTGTTGATCGACCGATAAATCCATTGTAAACGGTGTTCATTCATATAATAGGTCTTTAATTATTTAAAAGTGTACCACCTTAACAAAATAAGTATGCTCTCATTTATGCAGATTGTGGTCAATTGTGTGTGTCGTGTATCGATGCTCAGGATGCTTTATCGTGTCGGCAGATTATACCATGCAAGAATGATGAGGTAAAACTTACGTATATCGTTAAGAAAAATATTGATTTATAAGAATTTAATTCACTACTTGCAGTTAAAAGCAGTGTTTATGTTTGAAGTCCTTTTGCTTTCAACTTACAAAGTTTTATTGAGATATCGCATAAATTCTGTTGGCAACACAACGTGTGAATTGCTCATAACCCTGTGCAATCGACGAAACGCGGTTAACATAACGATTGAATTGTGAATTTTAGATCAATTTACATAAGACAAATTGAGACATTCGAAAATAATGTATTTAATTACAGATTTATTACTGTAACCTAGAATGAAATTATTTTTAGCGTGATGCTAGCTATAGCTTTCGTTAATTAGTGGCGACTAAAAATATGATAAGACCACCAATGTTATATATTTGAAGCAGATACATTCTTTTACCACGTAATGTGTAGGTATAAATTTAAAATGCTTAAAACTGTTTTATGAATATTACCATGTAAACATGTATGTTTTAATAGGTTTGTTATGTCCATAAATACACTACAGAAATGAATCAGACCAGATATGATATGGGCTGTGCATATCCTGAGGTAAATAATTTGGGTAAAATTATCTTTAGTAACAGTGTAATCAATTGAATCTGATCACTGCAACAATAAACGAAATGTCATTAAAGACACCAAGAGTATAAAATTAACTAAACCAGACGCGCAATTCGTCCAAGCCAGACTTATCACTGGCGCTCAACCCCAAAGATATTTAATATACAAATAATTATAATGTTGTACAGCTTTTATAATAAATTTATAAAACATTATACCAAATCCGACTAAGACCCTCAAAATGTTTACAAATTATGTCGCCTTGATTAATAAAGTGTTTAACAAACTCCCATTAGACAGGTTGTAACCTATTTTATATTTGCAGCCTATTACGTTTTATTTCTGGAAATTTTTTTTAGTATTGTAAATTATAATTTTCAAACTTATTTTGTAACTTTAAAGTGTCTTATTTTTGTGAACTTGCATTTATTCATTACTTTTCGACACTCATAGATTATATATTTGTGTAGTTTGTTTTCAGCTAGTTAAGTACTCATACGTTTGGTTAGTAACTATTACCTTATAATACCGTAACTGCGTCCGTCTTGGTATTGTTAGATGCAAATATCAATATAACGAGATTAAACTGCAATGGATTGTTCATCGTAATTTCGTAGCATAAATTCGGTGAAACTGACTAGTGTAATATATTTTGAGTAAGCAATATTTCTGTTTTGTGATCATGTTTTCTTTCATTACAAAAAATGGAGTTAAGTTTCTAAAGATCTTGCTGTATAAGCTGCATTAAAACTTCTGAATATGTTGAATTTATAATCATTCATTGTTAGAATTATTATTTTTGTAATTTTTCAAGTCATTTTATATAATATTTGTCGAGGTGTGTATTTATTCGAATTATTTTATAGTTCTGCACAAAAGGGAACGTTGGAAATGTTTTTGGTAAAAGGACAGATCACAGCCATATTGTGTGTCAGCAATGCTGCAATGATACCCACATTTGTAATGCTGACCTTCCTTGTAACGGACATCCTCAAGGTAAGATTTGTTTGTAGAAGAATTTATATGTAGTGTTTTAAGAATAGTGAAGGAAATCATTTACAGTGTATTTTTATAATACACATTGTCAAATAGAATCCCAATATTAATGTTTTATCTAATAATTTTCTTTATTTATAAACGTTCTAATTTATCTATTAATTTGTACAAACTTTCAATATAAATTCTTTTTTATCCTTTATAGAAATGTTAAGACATATCAGCGATGTTTTCTTTTGATTGTTCTTCTATACAGTTATGCACAGCTATTTAAATATTTATATTCGTCCTGGAGGCAATCCTTAAATAATCAACTTTTTTGCAATATCCACTACCAATATAAGAATACTTATTACAGTAGTATGTGTACCATTATATACACTTAGTCTCTCATTTCAGTATTGTCCGATGTCTGTTTATCATGTAGCGGTGTGGAAAGTCCTAGCATATGTCAGCACACTACTATTTGCAGTAAAGATGAGGTAGAATATAACAAGTATGCTCATGGGTCTTTCAGTTTCTTCAGCCACAAGTCTTTTGCGAGTTCAAAGTATTTGCATACGTTTTCAAGTGATAATTTCATTTTGCATCTTAAACATCCAGCAGGGAAATCATTACAAATTTGTATTTTTCTTGATGCCTTCCGACACAAAACGTTTTCCATACAAGAACTAAAAACATGTTCAACCCATTTGCGTCCACATTTTTACTCTGCTATATTCTAAAGGATAAGCAACAAACTAGTTTCAAAAGTTCTTAGGTATTGTAATGATAATGTTAAAACAGGACCCAATCCCTTTATTGTTGACATTCATTACTAATTAAAGAACATTACACGTGTAAATAAAGATAAATTTATGTTGGGCAAAATAAAGCTTATATGTATTGCTCGGTACTAAAAGAGTATACGTTTCTTCGAACGATGAAATCTCCTTTTGCTCCCAGCTTTTTAAAATTTTAAATATTTCCGGTCAACGTTGATCTTTGTCTCTACGATGGTTACATGACATTGTCCACTTTTTTATTCTTGGTATCGGGAGTTGAATTAAATGCTTTCCAAAGTAAAGTTCCTTTGATTGCTTTTGTTCTCAGTAAATTTAAATTTATGTTTTCGTCCTTTTATGCATCAAACTGTTGTTAAAATGCAGATTTGGGTTGACAAATTGGTGATTGATCTTATTTTTCTCACGAATAAAAACATATAAAATAATCTGAAAATCGGTTGCGTAAAATCACCTGACGCAAAATATTTAGGTAAAAATATTTTTAAAACTCCTTTTACCATAATTTTAAATTGTTATGATCGATAAAATTATAAGTAAGGCAATGTGTTCAATTATTGTTTCTGTTTGATTGCTTGATTGTTGTTCGCAAGTGAGACAGGAACTGCCTATTTCACAGTCTCTAGATTTATCCCCGCCGTCGTCGTTCCTCTAGATTTATGCATAGTTTTAATGATTGATAAGTACTGATCTCGTTTCTATATTGTTACAGTGTATTAGTATATTGAAGATATGTTTTGCATTATGCCGTCAGGAGCACCTGTTGGTCTTTGCATCAGCTTGAGAAAAATGTGCTCACAATTGATCACAACAATACAGATGTGGTAAAACTAAAAAAAAACAAATAAAAAAAATCTCGTTCGCTTTCAATTACCTGTTAAACCTTTATCAGATACAAACGCAAAAATTAAATCCTTAATTACCAAAGACAAAAAATCATTATAACAAATAAAAAACTTAAACGCGAATAAAAACAGCAAAAAAGTAAAGACAGTGGTTTTATTTCACATTTATTTGATAGTAAATTAGGTTACAGGAAAGCTGCTCACATAATTGTGTATAAATGCTAGCATATTTTTTTAATTTTAAAAAATTGTATGACAATCAGGTTTGCTTTATGCATAAATACAGAACTCAATCCAACATTGAGATGTTTGACTTGGGTTGTAAGCACTCTATGGTAAGCATTTTATCAGTAATATTGTTCATAGCTCGACATAAATTTATTCTGTGTCACTCAAAATGATTGGAATATTATGTCTTTTGTATTAATCATGAATTCAACAAAATCTCCATAAATTGCAGTTTAACATCAACATTGAACACAATCATGCATTGTATGATATATGTTTTACTAAGCGTTCATTTAAAGCTTTTATTACGTCTAATAAACCTGCAAAATAAATCTAGTGGAACAAATTAGAAAACAGACATATATATTTGTTATGTTCTTAGATTTAATTTGACATTTGTTTAATGAATTCAACATTTTTATGGCAATTTTTTTGTTGAACCAAGGGCATATATAAAGACTAATGATTTAAAACTGTATGCCTGTACAAAACCTACACGGGTAACAAATTAACACAATAATACATACATACTAGTAATACAAAACATCAGGACAAATAACAAGGTAGTTTAAGAAGACTTCAATGTTAAATTTTAACCAGGTGACATAAAGAAATAGTAAAAATTTATAAAACGTATATATTGTACATTTTATGTTAAGTTTAGTTCTTGAAAGACTAAAATTATAGAACTGGATTTTAAATGAAATCATTACATTTGCTGCAGCTTTGTACGAATAGCCATTCAAATATGTTTGGTAGAAGAGATTTAGACGGACGACATTTTATCTGCGAGAGTTGTTGCCAGGGCAGTGCAGCTTGCAACAAAAACCTACTATGTGATCATTTTAAACGTTAGTATATAGTCACCATTACGTTCTTATATCGATTCGTGTTCATACTGGAATGAAAAAGAACTACATTTATCGGGAAATTAATTGAATTGTATTGCAATAAATTTAATGGGACCTTTGGTGTAGATAGTAATATATATATAGATTATTTAGATTTTTTTACGTCCAAATCTCATCGAAGGGCGCCTACCCTGCGATAGGATAATGAGAAAATACATCAAGTTTACGAATCGTTAATAAAATGTTCATCGCTCTTTTGTAACACTGCGACGTCACGGTGATTCTTAGCGACGTTTTGGCAGCGTGTTGAGATGGGCTCATCTCACTCTAGTAGAATAAGGAGGTATACTACCGCACATAAAGATCAAATGGAGAAACTGCAAACAGCGATAAATCTAGGATATTCGTGTACTTTATTCCGATCCTATTTGAACTAGTTGGAAGTAGTCTGACGAACGAAAGTTCTAATTGTCGAATTTGCCCGCTGAAACAAACAATTAATATGTGATGACCATTTCTGTTAATGACATGTAGTCTGTGTAGTTCAGCGATCAACTATCACTCACCATCGTGGTAACACTGGTGTTGTGGGTTCGAGCCGGATTTTGGGCGAACTGTAATTAAGTGTAAGGTAGGAGTTCTCACCACATCACTACTAAGGCTTTCCTACTCGATATTAAACTGGAGACCATGGTGTACCTTTAAAAAATGACAAATATTCGAATTCATCCAAAAAACAAAAACCAATTTGAAATACGTGTTATGACTTTCTATATTTTTAAATAATGTTCCATGTATGTATCGCCATGTGATATAATTTGTTTTTTCTTTTTACATTTATTGAACAGAGAAAACACATAACGATACTTGTACATCGGAAAACGAGTGTGAAAGTAATCTCTTGTGTTCTTCTGGAGTGTGTCAATGTCAGTCTGAAAATTATTACTGGGACCAGAGTCACTGTGTAACAAGTAAGTCTGTTTCAATATGCAATAAACTAGATAAGTATTTCCATTATGTATCGCGCTTATAATGTTTTTGCTCAGTCAACCACAATATTTTTCTGCCAACATACAGAACACCACATACTAATTCTTTATTTTCACTGTTATCTGCAAATTTTCTAAATTTAAGTTGTAATATGTTGCGTTATATCAGATTACATAAACTTTTATATTATTAAGCAACTGATGTTTGAAACACATAGTTTTTCTTCGTGTATGAAGCTTTAAAAGTATGTCTGTAACGTTTGTATATTATTATTAACACCTTTTGTTTACATCGATTGATACAGAAAAAGGAGAACAGAATTCATGCAATGAAGATAATGAATGTTACGAAGGATTATATTGTATTGATGGACGATGTCAGTGCTTATCATTATACTATTGGAATGGAACAAATTGTGCAATAAGTATGTTCTATTCTTGTCTTTCTAGAATCTGCATATTTTTTAAATATAGTTGAACCATGGAATTTCACCAATAATTTATTTTGGATTTGATTTATTACAATTCCTCAAATAAAAATCTCTATAATTAATGTTAAAATTTACTGCGTTTCCCTTTTACCTTTCTGCATTGATGATGTAATTTATTAATGTTCGTTTAATTGATTATTATAGGCTTTTTGTTTTCAATGACGTATACATAATTTACGGGTTAAACATTTGTCAGATAGTGTGGTTGGTTTGCCTGCATATTAATATCTTATCAATGTGTTGGTACTTAAGTAAAACGCCACGTTCAGGATTTTGTATTCTGTATCATGGCGTTCATTTTTTTAGTGCGGGAGTAAGACAAACTAAATTTCAGACAAACCACAGGAAAACTGATAAACCATATCAATTAAGTTTGAAGCAAATCACACTTTACCGCTGTAAGGCACGAACACACAACCTCAGTGTGTTGAAGGGTAGATTTCATATCAGCTGGGTACCATTACAATTCTTTCATCGAACAGGGCTAATCAATTACACAGGTGACTAATACGGGGAAAATGTTTTGATGTTATACGGAAAGCCTAGATGCTGACTTTGTTTTGAAAGTCCTCCTTTTGAACGTTTTAGATTATTTTGAATCCGTCTATAAATGCTAAAATCGCATTCCCCACAAACTCTCTACACCTTTTTAATACCATAGTTTCATTTCGCTCCTTGTTTAGTAGTTATTTTTTCTAGTCTTGTACATGAAGTAACAATCAAGAAATCGCGCATCCATTCGAGCTTTTAACAATGTAAAAAGACACAATATTAATTGTTTATATGAACATTTGAAACATTTTTTACTTATTGGGAGGCTTATTTTACGTAGGAAAAGGCTACCTGGAATCGTGTCACTTATCTATAGAATGCGGAAATACATTGTACTGTATAAACGAACAATGCAAATGCGATACTGTGGACTTTTGGAGTGGAATTTCATGCACTAGAAGTAAGTTTTCTGCTTATTTTATTCTACATATCGGATACGTTTTATTACACACGAATAGTTTCATTTTCGTTTGCACAAATAAGTCAGGCTATGTTTATATGCAAAATAGTATTGAAGATTATTTGTAACTCTCGTAACAATTACTAAAGAAATATTTTTAACACTAATCTCTTAATAAACATGATTTCGACAAAGGTTGACTGAATAATTGTATACATGCTCATTTGCGTAGGATTTGTAGCGTTTGCCACAATTACACTGTTGCATTATAATATAAACAATTATAAGTTATAGTAAATACTATTTACTTAACTTAATAATTTAAACTAATGTTTCTTCGTCCATGACAACGAAATACGCTTTCGTTTTTTTTTGTTGCTTAGTAACGATTTTCCTATCGCATAATGCCCAAAACTATCTGAAAAAAAACGTGTTATTAGTTTTATGTAATATAACTTGTCTAAGTGTTTTAGTTCTATTATTATTTTAGAAAAAATGCCGGGAACATCTTGTCGCTCTACAAAAGAATGCATTGAATCACTTAGATGTATTGATGGAAAGTGTCTTTGTAGTATAAATGTGGAATATTGGTCTGGAACGGAATGCGCACAAAGTTAGTATATTAAGAAGTCGGTAAACAATTAAAATACGTTTTCTTACAAATCATTACTACAAACTCTCTGTTTTTTAAACTGCAAAACACATCTCTATAAATTTATCTTGTTACATACATAAATTTATTGTGATGTGTTTTGCAGTTTAAAATACATACATAAAGTAATTTGAACACACAAGAACTATTGCTCAGATTTACAGTGTATGGTTCTTAGCTGGTATTTGTATCTCATAATAGTGAATAAAATCGTGAAAAACATTAGTACCTGACATAGTGCTCCTTGGAAAATATAATGTGTCTTTTTCGCTCTTGTTTATCCCGTGTATCGTCTTAGATTTTGGCATGACATGTCACAAAAATTTAATAAAAAAATTATAACTACCATGTTTCCATTGGCCATACTTATGTGTATCTTGTATCTTGCATCCTTACACTTAAATACATCATTGTCTGATACTGTAATTTTTGCTCGTAGCGCAATTGGTGTTAAAATTAACTTTCCGTTTATTCATTAAGAGTGTTTACTTTATAACACTTCGTTGTATTTGGTAAATTGATATACATATTATTTGTTAATATGCGCTTGTCTTGCATAGCGAATACGTGCGAAGGAGGAAACTTATATACTTTAATTATCGAAGGACATTTATGTACATGTTTTTTGGCTTCAATATAGAATGGTTATGATAACTTTTTGTATGGATATGTATCCAAACTAACTTATTCATACTATTTTAAATATTTATCTACGTGTATTTTTTTTGTTTGTTCAAGTCTCAGTATATAAAATTAATAATAATAAGACTTTTTTAACCAGAAATAGTACTGCAAATTCACAAGTTTACAAAAGTTCGTCTGCTTTCGTGAAGTTCAATAGTATTTTAGTCAAAACAAGCGACTTTTCCCGCCTTAACTGCTGACGGCATCACTCGAAGGATTTCGAATAGAAAAAAGAAGATTGTTCCTAACGTTCACTATTCTAATTCAGGTCAAATATTACTATGAAATATCGCCCAATCAAATTGTAACAAACCGAAACATTTCGAAACGCTGAATATCTCGAGGAAATAATAGTTGATTTCAAAAAGTACCTTTATTGATCTACAAAAGGAGAATATATGCTTAACCAGACGCGTTAAGCAGTTTTCATTAGATACTTCCGACTTACCACTTAAGTAGCTGTGACGACAACGGCTCGATTTTATATTTCAAACACTCCGATGTAACAAACTTGAGTCGTTATGCAAGGTTGCCGATTTCTTGAGTGTTATAGGTAGAGTCATTCTGATGGAATTTGATCCACGATTAAGAAGTTGTTCTCTGAAATATTTGGTGCAATCGCACTTTGAGATATTCCAAACTACAGACGGCCATAGGCGATATTTCGAGTAGCAGGATCAAACCTTGGTATGGCAGTATTTTACGTTATCAGAAATTCAAACCTCGTCACTTTACCGTAGCGGTTGAATTAACCACACAGTTGACATGAAAGACGTTAGCCAAATTTCAAGGCGATGAATTGTTGTGCACTGTTATAGAGACACCTTGATCATTTGGCAGTATGCTTAATCAAATGAACAGACCTAAAAAGTTGCAAACTTAACTAAATAAAATCTATGATTCAATTTCCATTTTATTACACCTGGTGAAATGCATAATTGGTATTTTATATATTCAAAAGGGCTATGCGTTTCTTTTATGGAAAATTACATTTTCCTTATTAGCATGCCGAAGAGCTCATCGAAAACATTATTATATATCGTGTGTTTAGAAAATATTATTTCAAAATAAATATCTTTTGGTACTATTTGGATCTTTTCGTTTCGAAATTCTATGCCAAATGGAACTATTATGTGAAAGCACCCTGTGGCGGTCTAAATTCATTTATACATTCGGTGTCATAATGTGTTTTCTCAAATGTTCGTCAAACGATACACATTTATACATGCAATTGAACAGCTTTTAAAATGTAATATGATACTAGTTCCCTGCTTTTCATGTATATAATGTCTTCAAAGATCGGAAAAGTTATACGCCAAACGCGAGATTTGTATAATCAAGACGGGTGCCGTAACACTCGAACCAAAATATATTAAAAATCCATATAACTACGATGATGTAAAGCCTTTTTATCAATCTATTTACAACATAGATTACAGGTTCCTTTAAACTTAAGGAGATACGATCCTGACGAATTTGAATTCACAGCGCAACTCAAACTGTCGTTAAATTTAAATATCGTAATTGTTAAGAACAATCAACATAATTCATAATTAATCAAAATTCATATACAATGTAACTTTCTTGAAAAAAACTGAACATATTTAAATGTTATAAATAGACAAAATAAACAGCGATTGTTTTTGATTACGACATCGACGATTTTCGGCGCCATTTGTGTCCGTATGCGAACTCCAGTGCAAAAATGAAACAAGAATCCGTGCGCACAGTTTTACATGTAAATCCGAGCGGTTCCCGAAGGTGTTGGAGACTCAACAAAGCTATGTGGAAGAAACCGTACAAAATGATCATAGCTAATTCTCGAGTAAGTAGCCCGTACCTAAATTTCGATCACAGCATTTGACACGAGTATTCAGTTCCCAACGTCCCGAAAATCTTAGTAGAACATGATGCAGTTGATTGAGAAAATAAAATACAAAGATCAATTGTATTTATCTCTTTTTAAAAAAAATACCCTAAGAATAACCATGGCACAATTTTATGGAACACAAATTATCTTTAAAACAAATCTGCTGACCAGTGGCAGTGCTCAATAATGGACATGTTTATTTGTGTTATTTAAGGATTGTTTTCTGGTTAAACATTGTTTTTGTTTGTTGGTTAGATTATTGGATATAGGTGACTTTGGGTTGGTTTACGCCAATAAAAATCATGGTTAGTGTACAGCGTAAACCCACCCAAAGTCGTATATATCTAATAATTTAACCAACAAACAAAAACAATATTTAACAAGTAGTCAAATAATATTTGCAATTCACAATTTTTAGTCTCATCGCTTGTTGTTTGCAGATGCATGTATAGATAACATCATCAATAATATAATTTTGACATCAACAGTAGGTCACATGCTGAAATACCAAGTTAGATTATACCAAATGGACAATGTTGCTTAGCTGTTGAGTACTAGTATTTAAAGGAAATTAATATATATTTTGAAATAAATACATTTTCATCTCTTTAATTAGATTACAAAACTGACAATACTGATAACACTAATAATTTTAAAAAAAAACCCATAATAGTGGTATACAATACAGGAATAATTTTGTATCCCAGTATTGTGCACAATACTGTTATACCGGAATTGGGCTCGCCAATATAAACGGTCCCACAGTCTATAGGAATAGTTAAGGCAGGTTAAAGGGAGCGAGTGGGCAGTGGGGGTATACTATAGCAGACCATTTTTTCAAGTACTTGACATTTCCAAATTGTGGAAAATTTGCTTGATTGATTGATAAGAAGTTTGATCTATATCCAGTGCATAGTATTTCAGCAAATTCAGTAGAACAAGTTTAACAATCAACCGGAAAAAAGGGGGGTGTGACATAGGGAACACAATTTTGACTGCCACTGGAAAAGTACACAAATTATATAAGCTTTTTTTCACTCATTCTGCATGTCTGTTAAATTAAATATCTGTATAGAATTTCATAAATTTGCCTTCTTGGTTGTCAGAAATATGTTAATCATATTTTTATGCCAAGTTTAATTATTGTTTTTTCATCTCTCATTAAAAAAAATAATTAAAATTACCCAAAATGTGAAAGTTCCCACAATCACATATCTTTCCTGGGTAAATTTGTAAATAATGATAACAGTGAGACCATCCTATATGAATATGATATGTAAATTATATTTCAATATATGCATAAAAAGCATGCATCTAGAGAAGTAAGAGAATGTGTTTCCTAAAGAACAGAGGATATATATTCCTGCACTAGTTAGTACTCCACAGTACCATCCTATAGAACCACAGACTTTGAAAGATAGTAGCCTGATATACATGTATTTTGATGTTGAAACGACAGGACTTGGTAAGGTATATTATTTAAGTTCTGAAGACTGTAGGCTGTAAAAGAGATATGGCATAAAAATTCTTGTTTGACATTTGTGAAAGTTTCACATTTGTAAAATGAAATTTTATCTGCAGAAGCTTGATCACATTTTTGCACTTGAAGTCATGATTTTCATTGGAAACTCTCAACCTATTTAATTTTGCCATACTAAATAGATTACTTGGAACAAAGATGGAGGATGTGTTCAAACAAAAGAATATGCAACTGTTTTTCAGTGCAAATCATAGGAAAAAAAGGAATAGAATTTCAATAACCGTTTTGACAACAATACTCAAATGTGAGGAAAATGCACGAATATTGTCTCAATATCAGATCTATGAGTAAGATATATGCAGTAGACATAATTTAAGTTTTTGTAAAACAATGAATAAAAAAATATGTAACATAAATATAATGAAAAATGAATTGAAGAACCCTGAACTAAAAAAGTATGAAACTGAAAGCATCGTCTCTACATGTATGATAAAACATGAGTAAATGTCATCAGTACAGAAAATAAATGGAATTTCTTTACATTCTACATGCAGTGAAAGCAAAAGAGCCTCGTGATTTTGCCTTTTTGTAATATGGTATTTGAACCTATATATATATTAATTTTCTTTCAGGCAGAGACTCGCACATCATACAGTTGTCAGTTGTCAATAGCAATAACACGACTTTCAATCGATACATCAAACCGAAAAGAAAAAACATCACCAAAGACTTCAGAAGTCACCAGCTTGAAGTTTAGAACTGTAAATGTACCACAATGACAAGGAAGTTGAAAATGTTGGAATTTCTGATGCCCTAAAAATGTGTTATTGGCTTTAGAGAAAAATTATCCGATTGATACCTTCATGTCATCTGTGACTGAATTTATTGATACACTTCCACAATGTATTCCTAATCAGCCTTCATATTCACAGCCAAAAATTTACAGCTCATTATTTGAAGAAACAGTACAGTGCTCATGATTCAATGGAAGATGTTTTGGTCTAATTACCATTATTTGAAAAATTATCACTCAGTTCGGCATTGAAATCTCAATTGTCAGGAACTACTGAATCAGTAAAGCAGAAAGTTAACAAAACCACTGCTTACAGTGCTGACACCTCTTACTGACAGCAGGGTTATTACTAACTGTATGGCAAATAAAATTGCAAACAATGGATTAGGTCTTTGTCACCATAAACTTGCCATAAGAGAGACAGGCAACAAGGAAAAGAGAATCGTTTTACAGAGATATGTGTACAAACATGAAAAGCCAGTGTCACAGAGTAAACAAACATAATTCAGGCTTCAGTAGCCTATCTGAATGACTTGGAAGAATGAACTTCATAATTGTAGATTTAGTTTTATAAGCTTGTTTGTTTAACTACCATATCCACTCGGTACCAAAGCAGTTTTATTAGTTAACTTGACCTGAAACCCAAAGGCAAAGGGCCCATTTCAAAGATACTAGACATGACTTGTTTTGAATAGATATAACAGTGAAAAGTACGGGAAAAATTTCCCGCCAAATTTTTCTTTATATAACCAACACATTTTTTTTTAAAAACCTTGGACTTGATTTGAGATTAAGCAAATGTAGGATTTGGATATAGAGCAAATTAAATACAACTAAACAGTTTGTGGTCAATTTAAGCTTTACTGATACATGTACATGTATATATTGTATTGATTTAGGTGGGAAAGTACACCATTTTTTTTTAATTATTGGTTCAGCATTCACTTGCTATAACTTTTTTTCTAAATCATGTACATATATATTTTTTTTCTGTTATAAAGTAGCTTATTACAAATGCTTTAATATTATAATAATAAAAAAGAAAGTTAATTATTACAAATATTAATATTTTGATATTCTTTTAGCTAAAGTGCCTGAAAAATCTTTGAAAATGAAAGGCAGAATAATGAATCCTGGGATTTTTTTTTACATAGGTTTATAGAATCTTTAATTTTTTTTTGGACTTACTAAATGTTTATCCCTTGCACATGTTTATAGTACAAATAGATCAAATTCTAACAATTGCTTCAATTAATTTTTTATGCATCTTTACCTGATATCAGTGTCTTAGAATATACCAAAGTATGCTATGTTTGGAAGCCGTTGCCATGCAAACGAAGTCATGTACATACCAATTTTATTTTATTTTTCTGATAAGGAATATTGTCCCTATGATTAGATACCATTTTTATATTCCTTTAATTATCTTTTTGTCAGGTGCATATCTCCTTAAAACTTGATTTACTAAAAATAATCAGAATCTGAACACCCACTGACTACACACCTCCTTACTTTATATACTTAGATAGATACAAAAAATATATAGCTTATGTACATATTAATTGCAACGTGTTGTCTTCCATTCTACCACCCTAACCTACACATGTCAACCAAACACAATATCTTTGCATCCTTAACCAATAAATTGTCGTTTTTGGCTTTGTTACATCATTGGTTACATTCAACTGAATCAACTTTTACATACTGGGTCTCGAACATTTATCAACCAACAGATACATATTTAAGATAGTAAAGCATAATTGTGCTAAATATATATCCCCAGTCATAAAAATACAAAATCACACAGCAATAAGATCCGTGAATGGTGAACAAATAGGCAACGGAAAACACCGGCTGTTTTTTGCTTTGTATACTTTCAGAAAAAAAAAAGAGAACGAAACATGCAATAAACCAGAGGAGTGTGAAGTTGCATGCACAAGCAATATATGCTCAAGCAAGGTTTATATGGTTTGTGTGGTGTTCGTATATTTACACATACATAATCTACAAATCATTGGAATGTGTGGATAAGGTTCAATACATTTTGCTGTATTAATAGTTATTTCTCATACATGATTCATTGATTTATATATTTTTCAAATTAATACCAGAAATATTGATTATGGTTTTAATTTAATCACTTTAATGGTGGTCAAAGTGATGAGGTTGTGATAACTTTGACTGCCTTTTAAAATATATAAAAAGGGACTGAAAAATTCTCTCCGCACCTACTTATTTTCTACAAAACGGTTTGCATCGTGCAATAAATGGAACGCTGCTAATATCCTACCACATAGTCCGCAGTGAGGCATTCCGGATAAAAATTTCACAAAAATGAGGAACATCGTGTATCGGCCATACGAAGGGTAGCACTTTATCTGGAGCCATGGGAAACGTCCCGGTTTCTAGAACTTGTTCAAGATTAAGCATTGAATTCATTTGTATTTTTATCTGTTTTTTTCTACTGTTAGCATGTGTTCTGCTGCACGATGCATCCGTTTTTTTATAGGAGGGCGGAGATATATTTGTATTCACTTCCGTTGCTAACGATGGATAAAGGAGAAAATATTTCTAAGTACACTTAGTTACCATAAATGAACAGAAATTTGCTATAAAAATGTCAATCATTTAACTTGAGTAAAAAAACGAGATGATAGCTAAGTTTCGACTGCAAAAATGCTTGGGTAATATCAAAGTTTAATGTAATAATAAATTTTGTTGGTATTCTATTTACGAAGTTAATAATAGAGTGAGACCATTTTTATCCGGGTACTGTATAATTCGGTGATAGTTCTATCGAAGAGCGAAGGTTTGAAAAATCGGAAACCAGAATAAAAGGCAATTTTGTTTATACAATTCTGGAGTATGCCGCATTTGTAAGATTCAATATATAAATGTTATGTCAATAATTTAATTGAACAACTTAAATATTAGTTTTAATTCGAGTATATTTGTGATTTAATATATGACAAAAGATTACATGTGCGCAAATTTAGAAATCGGCAATTCAAATTAGCCACAACAGCAGGATTTAGCTTTACATAGAACCTTATGGGGGAAACAGTTAATATGCCTTATGTTTAGAAATTGCAATTCTTTTTAAGCGAATGTTCACTAGATAGTCCTTAGAAATTGTTTGTTTTAGTTCGATTGAAAATCTGAGATGTCTGCTACACAAGCTTTTATATTATATAAAAACAACTTGACTGTAATAATTTATTCTTCTGATCCTCTACACGTACAATTTTTTAATCCAATCTAAAAATTTAGATTATTTTCTCTAATTGCCATATTGTCGAGATGATAAGTAGTAGGGTGTGTGATGTTTTAGTCACCCCAAAAACGCAGGGAGCAAGGGAGCAATATCTGCCCCCTTTCCATAACGTCAGCGGAAGTCGACAACCACGGGCGATAGCATGAATCATCGCGCACCTGTCATAACGCCTTACGGCCAGTGAGATTTAAATATTTGAATGAACCAATCGAAACGCTCATTCCGGATGGTTCGTCAGTACGTTATAAATTAATATTAAATAATGAAATGATCGCAATTTTAATCATTAAACAATGATACGATCTCGTTCTAGTTATGTCTTCAGGGTTACATTTTTTTATGGTCATTTACAATATCCCTTCTCTACAAAATTATTTTCTCTATGTTTATAAACAGATAACATTTTATTTTAAGCTTTATTATTTTTCTGTTAATAATTATTATATTTAAAACATTAATTATTGATTAAACAATAAATTATTTCAAACATAGCACCGAGTCCTAACGCGTTACGGTCAGTTAACTAGACATTTAAATAGCAGCGATACTTAATTATATTATCCTCTGATTACCCCTCAACGATGAATCTTCCACGGACATCTGTTCTTGTAGTATATAAACAGCATGATAAACAGATACAATTTTAAGCGGTGGTATTTCGGACAGAAATTGTTTTTAAATAGAATGTAATTAATTACCATTCGGTTAATTAAACGATATCTAAAACATTAATTTACAATAAATTATTTCAAACGTAGCGCCGATTATCAATCCGGTCGTACACACCTGTCATAAAGCGTTACGGTCAGTGAATCTAGTTTATAGCCTATACGTTTAATCTTTCAATTAAATCAACATGTGAAACTTATCGTAGTTCTCATATTTACTTTTCTGTTTAAGATATTCCTTCTCTAAAAAATTATTGTCTCTGTGTATATAAACAGATAACATTTCATTTTAAGCTTTATTATTTCTTTTAAAAAAATTACTTTAATTAAACGATATCTAAAACATTAATTTACAATAAATTATTTCAAACGTAGCGCCGAATATCGATCCGGTCCTGACACGTTACGGTCAGTTAAATAGACATTTAAATGTTTCTAAATAGCAGCGAAGGTTGTGATGGGTGGTGGTGGTGGTGATGGTACGATGATATCATGCTGTTTATATACTACAAGAACAGATGTCCGTGGAAGATTCATCGTTGAGGGGTAATCAGAGGATAATATAATTAAGTATCGCTGCTATTTAAATGTCTAGTTAACTGACCGTAACGCGTTAGGACTCGGTGCTATGTTTGAAATAATTTATTGTTTAATCAATAATTAATGTTTTAAATATAATAATTATTAACAGAAAAATAATAAAGCTTAAAATAAAATGTTATCTGTTTATATACATAGAGAAAATAATTTTGTAGAGAAGGGATATTGTAAATGACCATAAAAAAATGTAACCTTGAAGACATAACTAGAACGAAATCGTATCATTGTTTAATGATTAAAATTGCGATCATTTCATTATTTAATATTAATGTATAACGTACTGACGAACCATCCGGAATGAGCGTTTCGATTGGTTCATTCAAATATTTAAATCTCACTGGCCGTAAGGCGTTATGACAGGTTCGCGATGATTCATGCTATCGCCCGTGGTTGTCGACTTCCGCTGATGTTATGGAAAGGGGGCGGATCTTGCTCCCTTGCTCCCTGCGTTTTTGGGGTGACTAAAAAATCACACACCCTACTACTATGATATGTATTTTGCATTTAAGCAAATGCAAACAGATAGAAAAACACGTACTCAAGGTTCGAAACGTTTGATTATACATAATACAGCCTCTAAGAAAAACTCACTATTGGGTCTAAAGTATATGCTGTTAATGTATAATTTGAACAAAATATTAACTTAAAGCTTAGTCACACTACACCGTATAGCGTTAACGGACGTCCAACGCATAACAAAATTTTCAAACCGTCCATGTCCGTTCGCATGCGTTTCTTTTCCGTTTATTATGCGGCGTTTGCGCTTCTTGTCCGGCGATGTCCAGCGGTGTTCTTTGGAAAGTTTTGAACATGTTCAAAATTTGGAACGTACAGCACCGGATAAAGTTGTCCGTCAGATGTACGGTAACCATGCGCTGGTATGCGTTTTGTTCGTTACTCGTACGTTCCTTATTCTGTACTTGTCCGGTTCGAGTCCGTTCTTGCCCGGTGGACCTGATTTACGGCCTGACTACTAACGTACATGCAGCGGATGTAACGTAAGTTAAACGAGTTAAGCGTGTACGTTTTGTGCGCTACAAATCCGTTACTAGTACGTTGAAGTCCGTTAACTGTACGTCGTTCATCCAGTATATGTCCGTTGACCGTTCGGTCATTGTGCGTTTTGCACGTTTTATGCGCCCCGTACAGCGATCATGAGAGCACCGAGCAGCAACAGCGGGAAATGCTTTTCATCAATGGATAACTTTCAGCCGCATTTTTCTTTGCGTTTGGCGTCCGTTAACGCTATGCGGTGTAGCTTAAAGCTTTGACACATTACAATATAATTGCAAAGAACATTAAAATAACCTCTGTAACGTAGGTATAAAGATGCTTTAAAATGCATCCCGTAATTTTTTTTCAAATCATTTTGACAAACGCGTGCAGAATGCAGAACAAATCGGCGGCGAACTGATGCTTTGCATCAAAAGTTTTCTTGTACATGTATATATTTATAATAACGTTAAAGAAACAACATCAAGATAATAAGAAAGATAAAGAAAACATACGTTCGTAGTCGATTTATGTGGGTCTTTTAAAGTTCAAAACAAATAAAAGATTTAATATAATAAAAACTACTTTTGTAGATGTCTTTGAATGTTCTTGTGTGTATTATCCCCGTCTGGTGCCAACTTAATTTGTTTTTTCAGATCCACATGCTAAAGAATGTAGTGAAATTCCTTCAGTCAAAGACGGAGTATACACCATATGGCCGAACGGGGTTAACAATGTCTCTGTGTATTGTGTAGGACAATGGACGGTAGGTTGTTTCAAAGTTGTATCATAAATAGGAAGTAGGAAAAGCTCAGATTTTATCGTTTATTTTTTTTTCTATCCTAAAAATTATTCGTATTAGATTAAAGCGACTCATTTTATACCGTACTATCTAACTACTTGAAGGGAGGCAAGGTATTCGGTCATCTACTATTGGTCACCACCTTTTCAACATTGCGGCTGCGCGTTTGAGACCTATTAACGGAAGATGTGCTCAATTGCAACCTTATGGGGCAGGCATTGCCAGTTTAATTGTAGGACGTCTGTTTTTTTTTATAAAGGTACTCCGGCTTCTCCCCTCCCCCCCCCCCCAAAAAAAAAAAAATAATAAATTGATTTCATAATAAAACTAGAAATTGTTGAAAGTATCGTAAAAGCTCAAAAACAAATAATTGAATTTTTACACGATATGAATGTAGTGCAATTTTTTCTAAAATAAAAAGTGTGTTATTAGGTTATTCAGAAACGTTATGATGGTTCGGTAGATTTCAAACGGAATTGGAATGATTTTAAGACAGGATTTGGGTCTGCAAATGGAGAGTACTGGATAGGTATGTAAAATCACATTTTTGTAGGATAAAACATTAAATGTTTGTAAAAAGCGTTGAACTATAACTTACATGTCCTTGTAATGCTTTTTTGTTCACGTGAATATTAAATTAATAACTCATACAACCGGACGAGGTTCACAAATCATTAAAGAATTCGCCAATTTTGTTAAATTGATAGTAAGTAGTTAAATCGGAAAACATCCGCGTGTATATTTGTTTATATGTGAATGGCGCGTATGCTTAAATGAGAACATAACTCGTTAAATATAGTACTGTTTCTAGAAGTATATGAGATTTTTCATCGTAAGAATTTAAAAACGTAGACCAATGCTATACAGTAAAATGTCTTGTCAGCATATATTTACATGTGATTGTAAATCTATATCAAATAAATTTACCTCTACCTTGGCAAGGTTAGTAGAATATTAAATAAGTACTTGAATCTTCTTCTATCTGAGTGTTGGGGTGGAATTCATTATGTACTTCCTATAAATGGTTGTGAGATATGAGACCAAGCGTCCCGTGTGAATTAAATAGTTAGTGTTTACGCTTTTAGTGCATAAAGTGAACTTGGCGTGTGACAAAGTTCTTTATTATCAAATGCAATCTGTCCTTTCGTCTTGGCAATTCAAAATTCCCTTTCAGGTGTATTCAATGTATTGATCTATTAAAAAATGCAAAAATATTCTTCCTTTTGTGATATATAGTTTTTATCTTACTCAAAAATTTAACAAATTAACCCAGTATAGTACTTATCAACAGGTAATGACAACATTCATTTGATATCTACAAATGGACCTCACCAAATCAGAATACTTATGACATTAAAGGACGGTACAGAGATATATGCTAATTACTCTACATTCAATGTCGGAGACGAGAGCTCCAAATATTTAATGACCATAAGCGGATATAGCGGCAATGCAGGTATTAATTTCTCA
The DNA here is from genome assembly GCA_944474755.1 of Limnoperna fortunei. Classification (NCBI taxonomy): domain Eukaryota; kingdom Metazoa; phylum Mollusca; class Bivalvia; order Mytilida; family Modiolidae; genus Limnoperna; species Limnoperna fortunei. The sequence continues at coordinate 56,182,888 of OX104114.1, read as the reverse complement.
ACAAGCTCAAAAAATATAGAGCTAAAAACATAAGCCAAACCATGGCCTTTCTAACTTTAAGCCGTAAAATTATCACAAATAAATAAAAGTTCACAAGAATAGTGTGAATAATTAAGAAGTTTTACATTCACGGTGTAATAAACCACGTGTAATAAACGTGATCCCTAATCAAAGGGTAAAATTAATGCATCACAACGGGGTTGGAATTGCATTATTGATCTAGATCGCACTGTTTTATGGTTTTCATTTTATTATTATACACGGATTGACAGTTATTTTGATCAGAAACCCAACTTAAAACGAAAACAATAATATTATTCCAGATAATTTGCAAAATTAGTTAAAGATATTTTTTGTAATAAACCTGTTCAGTAACACAGTTAGTAAACATAGACATGTTAAAGGTGGAATTAGTAATTAACCACACATTACCGTATATTTATTGTTACATATTGATACGTTGATTTAATTTCATTTTAAAAACAATATTTGTATATAAAAAAAGCAAGTGATGTCATGCTTATCTTGTAAACAATAAATTGTCATCAAAGATAGCAATGTTAATAGAATTTACTATGCCAGACGCAGTATAAATCAACAGTTATCAGTTGCGCTCAAAACCCACGGTGGGGGGGGGGGGGGGGTAACTTGGTATATATTGGGTAATACGGATGTGCGGCCCAAAATATATGAATAGGTAGCTTGTTTCATTGAAAAATATATCAATGGGTATAGTTGTAAATTATCTAAATATATCCATGCCTCAATTCTCATCTTAAGCAAGCTAAGCCTATGTAAAGCATGGTGATTTTACAAACAAAGTGTTCCATTAACATCACTTGATCATTTTGGTAGTGAATGGACTATTTTGCCAATGGGGATGTGCTGTAATAAAATATATGAATAGGTCTGATTTAATCATTCAATATATGATTAGGTCCTGTTTTATAACGTCCGAAATATATGAATAGGGTTGGTTTTCAAATCTCCGTCCGCATACCTGTACCTAAAAGTATCCTTAGTTACCCCCCCCCCCCCCCCCCCCGTGTCAAACCAAACAAAATTTTGAAATCCAAATGCTTGAGTTTTTATAGAGCTTTTATTACTAAAATTCCAAAATTTTATATCAAATCCGGTCAACAACATGCAAAAAAAGATTATGATATCATTTGTCTACCATAAAATGTTTATTTTAGTAAGCAATTTCAAATAATAAACTGAAAAATAAAAAACATCAAATGTTTAGTGGATTTAATAGTGACAACAACCACTTAATTTATAATTTCATTTTCGCTTCTGTATTCTATATTGAACAAATTGTGACTAAATAAGTCATTATATTCCATGCTCACAATACCGTCATTTTAATTTATTTTTATTTTCCATTTAGTGGTTTGATTAATAAAAACTAAACTAAGGACTTAATATCTATGCGGATATATATCAGGCGAAATTTACAAAAAAATTAAAGTTAAGAGTATCCATATTTGCAGTTACGGTTGTTGTCGTTTTTCTTCAAACTTATTTCGTCTACATGAAACTTGATATTTAACAAAATAAGAACCACAAACAATTAACTGTTTTGTTCAATATCATGTTGCACGTTAATCATATTACGAACAATGACAAAAACTGTGGCCAAATGTCAAGGTCAGAGAAATGTTGCGTAAACTTAAAAATGCAGTAGGGCAAAGCAAATATATATGCTACCAAATTTACGAAAGCCTTGAATTTTAAATTTTAAAAAATCACGTTTCTGTCATCTGTGATTCATGTTACTATCGTTATTGGTATTTTAATATTTCAATTGCTGCCATCCTCGATGTTTTTATAGCTGTCGATTTACTGAAGGACGGGGGACGGAGAGGGGTAAATCAGTATACCCCTCTCTTCTCCGAAGCGGGGGTATACATATATCTTAAATATCTTTCGATGTGTTTATTTGCATACTTGCGGTCGTTATTGACCAGGATGTACTAAAACGTATATTATAAGCTATAGTTTTTTACTAGTCTGAAAACAAATTAAACATATTCATTGATCGGACATAGATACGAGAAGTTCCGAAAGTAACAAATCCGGTTGAATTCTGACATGAATTGTGTAAAAAATTAAACGCACGAACACCCTGTTTGGGTTTTATTTTAAAAATGCAGAAGAGAAGATGAAACGAGTATGGTTTAAAATAGTCTAAATGAATAAATGTCAAATGTAAAAATAAAAGCTCTATTTATGAAAGAAACTCCCAAGACTTACGATACAATGTAACATGTGCAGCGTGTATTGTTTGAACAAAAAAGGGAGTGTAAAACAATAGTGAACGGATAAAACAAACCTTTATTATATCAACAACAGAAACCTTTAAGAGAATAAAATGTTTGGTTAAAATTAATGTGTATACCGGTAGTTGTGTAGTCAGGGTGAAGCAAACGTGGTTCATAGTTGAACAGGGGTAGGGCCACCCCTTAGTCCTACCTGTTGGGAACAACCCACCAAATGGGGAGTTGTTACTCATTTCAGCTCCTCAAATGAGTAATAGTTTCATATCATAAAAATATAAATTATTGAAAAATGAGCACTACATGGCAAATATATTTATATAAAATACATGTATAATAACTTTTCAAAAACAAGTATATAAAACCTCTTTTTCTAAATAAGTTACATAAGAACATTCCATATTTCAGTGGATATTTACAAACTTGAAAATAAACACATACTTCTTTTGAAAAGCTGTTTCATTTTTTATAGCCCCGTGCTTGATCCTGGTGGCTAAAAGAATAGACCGCAGTCGCGCTAGCTTGTCGTAAAAGGCGACTAAATAGCACCCAGTACCCTGACCGGCGTGTCAGGTCGGTTTGCCTAAAGACCGACTGGGATGTGTGTCCCAGGTGGTTGAATGGGGTACCCCTGGCAAGCTGGGGTTGTCAGGCCATAATACGGAAAGCCTGACCACAAACCATATTTAGTGCACCGTGTTGGGAAAAATGCCACGTTCCTCGCACGTTAAAGAACGCTGCTGTAGTATTCGCTATGAGTAGGGATTTCGATCCCGCTACAGGAGGCTAAATTGCCCGACCCTATCCATCCTCCCATTTGCCAGTGGCAATCTAAAATCCGTTACCCCTATTTTTCCTTGTGTCTCATCCTATTTTCATTCATCATCATTTCATGTTCATTTTATCATCCATTTCATGTCCATCGCCTGAATATAGCTGAAATATTGCTGCTCGGGCGTTAAACACCATTAATCAATCAATCAATCAATCATTTTTTTATAAACATGTGTTCCAGACCAGTATAAAAGCGCAGCGGACGGCTTGCTGCCCGCATTGGATAGCCTTCTACTTTTATAATTATGCCTGCTACTTCAAAATCTAATGAAGGCCTTACATAAGTTCTTACAACTATTGACTGGTTAATGGAAAAATCGTTTAAATAGCGAATTTATTGTAGATCCAAATTCTTTGTTAATTTATAAGCTTAGGTATCATCAATTGACAATCAAATTATCTGTTAAACTCCAAATACTATTGGCCTTTGCAAAACATTTTCTTTTTAAATAATAAACACTACATGATCGTCATATATATCTCCACAAACTTTCTCATATCTAGTATCTATAACAAAATTCAACCTTTTAACATTATTAATTTAGTCGTTAATAAAAATATTGAATAATAGGTTCATAATATACACCCTTGTTTCAAATCTAAAATATACTCCAAACCATTCTTTTAGATTAATAGGTTCTTCCATAAGTTTTGTGGAAAGACCGGTTGATCTTTCACGAGTGATAGAAATTTCTATCACGAGTGAAAAATCACACGGGCTTTCCCAAAAACGCATGAAAGTACCTATTTCTTCCGTAAACCAACAACTTTCACATCGCTATATCCTATAGACTCTTCATTGTTTTAGACTCTATTGTCTCTGACATCCAGTCAGAACGCCGGATACAAGAACGTCAAACAAGAACGTTGTTATTCGTCTGTAACTACGTTCTTGTTTCTGGCGTTTTGATTGGATGACGCAGCAAGTACAGATGTGTGCGCGTGAGCTCATTTGTACTGGGTCATCTGTACCAGAAATCGGCCATTTACGGAAGAATCCCAATTTCTCTTACAAATGACTGTACATTAATATGTTGCATTTAAGATTTCTTAAATTATACTCATGGATTGTAATTTACAAAATACCAAATCCCCATTAATACAGTAATATGTTGCTGTTTCTGGTAACCTTAAAATTATCAAAACAGACAACGCACTAGTCAAATACACTACTTCCTACTTTGTAGTTACATGTGAACTCGTTTGATATTCTTTTACGACCATTAAGTACTCAACCCCTAATGTTGTGTTGATAGTCTATTACGTATCTTATCAATTCGAGCTTAAATCTGAGCATCGATTATCCATTCGTTGTGAGCGTAAGCAATTGAATATAAATTGCAACTGTTGAATTTTTCGGGATGAAGTAAAACAAACGTTTTATCAAAAAGTTTTATCGACATTATGCATTCGTGTGATGTCCACTGCATATACATGTATACTGAGCTGATTACAAATGTCATCCCTGACTAAAAATTCAACACCTCCTGAACCTGAAACCAGTTTTAGTTTTTACACGACGACATCTGCAGTTTTATTGACCACCCATGTTCATTTGTCTGTTACGATCAGCACCATTATGCTGCGCAGTAAAATTTACTTCCTACTATTTTCTTAACATCCAGTTTTTACCACCAATTGCCGTTACACTATTTAAAAAACTATACACATCTACAACATCTCATTCATTTGGATTTTAAATATTGTTTGAGTTCGAGCGCCAGTGATGAGTCTTGATTAGACGAAACGCTCGTCTGGTGTAGTAAATTCTATTAACCTTGGAATCTTCAATGACATTTTGATTTATAATTTAGATATACGTTTCTATTTTTGCACTACATTTCGTCATAGAAAACATCTTAAAAATTGTTTTCTATTGTATTACTATATCCGTTATATAAATCATCAGTACTCTAATAAGCAACACTGAAATTTAGGGTTCGAATCTCGCTGCGGGCAGGGTGTACTCGACTTGAATCTTAATAGACAAGGATTCCCAGTTTTCCTACCAAAGATCGGGGTTTTCGCCGCTTACTCCGCCAATAAAAACTGGACGCCATGATATAGCTGAAAAATAGATGAAAGTGGCGTCAAACATCAAACAAACAAACAAACAAACGAACTCTAATTAACAACTGTCTTATACCGGGGACGCAAAAACATTAATCGCAATAACAATCATTGCGTTTGATTATATAATTCCTTTCCTACTTTACTTAACTTGATTCCGTGTTTGGAAAATTGAGAATCTAAGAAAAGGGAAACAATTTTGAATGCTTAAAAGTTTCAAAAATATTATTGATGTGACAAAGAAGAATACCGATATACTTTTTGTGTGAGTAGTTACTTCAGATTCAATTACACAAATATGCAGTCTTAATTAGTACTGGTAGTTGATTTATATTAAACAAAAACTGTTAGAAATATGAACCATTTAGATGTAACTTTACTTTTAGGCGACAAAATGGGTAATGGTAGCTCCCAGCCAATGAATGGACAGCAATTTACCACCATAGACCGAGATAACGACAAAAGCTCCGGTGTGAACTGTGCTGTCATTTACGCTTACGGAGCCTGGTGGCATAATGACTGCTTCCAAGCTAACCTTAATGCAATATATGGAAGTCTTCATTTCCGCTGGTCCGAAGCGCAGGAATATCTTCGTAAAAGTGTTATGATGATTAACAGAAAATAAAATAAAATTCTTTAACAAATTTATGTCCATGAATTCAAACAAATCTAACATGATTAATTGTTATTCTAACAAAAAAAAACACTATTTATTCTAAAATATTTGATGTGAAATATAAACGCCATGATCTATATAATTTTTTTTTAAATGTCAATATATGTACATTTGTACAATTACGTTGTTTCAGCAACAATATTGCAAAATAACGCCAGATTTTATAGATTAACTTTTGTGACATATTACCTGTGAAAAGATAAATAAAAATGTTCGTGTATATCTTTTTGTTTAATTATGTATTATTTTAAAGTATACAGGAGTCATGATCAACTGTGTAACTTACGCGAGGAACGACTTGTCTGTAAAAAATTAATACTTTCCAAAAATCCTTTTCTGTCAGTAGAGATACACTATGTTTTAATACCCTCTCTTCCAATAAGAGATAGGGGTATACTGTTTGACGTTCGGGTATTCTTTAGACTAACCATTTTGTAATACATGTTTAGATAAGTTTAATTAGACCGAACTTATTATGACATTCAATGTTTACATTTCTTCCGTAAAGGCCGGTTTCTGATACAGATGACCCATTAAAGATGAGCTCACGCGCACACATCTGTATTCGTTGCGTCATCCAACGGAAACGCACGAAACAATAAAGTTGTTATAGGACTCAACAACGTTCTTGTTTCGGGCGTTCTGATTGGATGTCGGTGACAATGGAGTCTTAAACAATGGATAATCTATCGGATATCGCGATGTGAAAGTTGTTGGTTTACGGAAGAAATAGGTATATTCATACGCTTTTTGGAAAGCCCGTGCAATCTTGCACTCGTGATAGAAATGTTTATGTCTTTTCGCTCGTTTCACTGTGCTCCACTCGAAGACATAAAATTTCAATCACTTGTGGAAGATCACCAGGTCTTTCCCCAAAACGTATGTAAGAACCTATTATTCTCAGCTGAGATTACATTAAGATTTCATAATTTAAACCTTTAAGTTAAAATGTAATTTATATTAAAACTTTATAAAGAAAATATATTCCGAGCTTTACAACAAGATTGGCAGGTGCATGTGATATTAAATGGCGTCATATTATCAAATAGGAACCTATAAATCAACGGGACTGGAATCTAACGATGTCGTCTACTTTTCCTCGTCACGCCACTACTCTAATTAGCGAGCAAGTGTCGACACCGTATATACGGACGACTTTCGTACGATGCAATCTGTCTGTTCTAGACTAAGGCAAGGTACATTTATATATGAATACATTGATGTATTTAATAAAATAAAATAAAAAAGACCACACAACATAAAAACACACACACACCTCCAAAACAAAAAAAAAAACCAAAATAAACAAACACACAAAAAACAAACAAAACCATAAGTTATTATTAATTATAAAATTAGATTGATGTACTAGTCCCATTGAATAAAAATAAAGCCGCCTTATTGTTTTATTTGATATTTATGACTTTTATCGAAAGGTCGGGGATTTCTACGGTTACTCCGGCTTCCTCCCACATTAATTAAACTGGACGCCATGATATAGCTAAAAAAATTGCTGAAATTGGTGTTAAACATCATTCAAATAAACAAACAAGAATAAAAAAAGTTAAAGGAAAGACTACCTATTACACAGGAAAAATGTATGATCGTATTTTAGATCAATGAAATAGTTCATTGAATGTCTGATGGGAACATCAACCTTAGTTGAACAAACTCTCGTTTGAATAGCGTATAGTAGTCAATATATTTGGCCGGTATAGAAAATGAGGATAACGACTACATGATCTAATAATTGTGAAATTTACACATCATACGCCAGAGCTGATGAAATGTTGCTATCAATAAACGGTAAGTTGACAATTAAAAGTTAAATTCGCCACGTTTGTCGAAGAGTCTAGTGTATTGTGCCGTGTGTGTCTTAATTTAGTAAGAGGCAGACATAAATGTATTAGTTGTGTCTTTAATTTCAAGGTAGATGGGGAAGATTTAATGCAAACAGTCACAAAATTTAGCGTGTTCAGGGAAAATACCTCATCAAAATGTGAAATAAAAGGTCTAGGCCAGTGTCTTTTTTCTCTTTGTCAGTGGGTTTTTTATGTACAGGGCTTCATACGAGTACATATACATTCCTTTGAGAAAAAGAGCACAATAATACCCATAGGAATACCAACAGTCTGTTACAAACGCGTCCTCAAAACATAACAATACGAAAATCCAACATTTGACACTTTTCTTCTTCACTAGTGTATTTATTATATGATTGAGTGATTGAAGACAAAATAATTTTTTTTCAATTACAAGGTATTTATATCATCTCATTTCATTTTCTTAAAAAGCTGCATGCATTTAATAACATCTTTAACCTTGGTTTTAAGTCAAATATGGAATATCGATGTAATGAGAGTCGACAAATCAAAGGTTTTAATGCTGATCAAATTAGGAAAAAGATCCAGACCATTAGATGTCAACGTTGCATTTATGTCACTCCCGTCACTGTTTTTTGTAAACCCGTTGTTTTGCTGGGATAGACCTGGATCAACCGATTCATGAAAGCGACCTTTAAAATTATAGTAGACCGAACACAGACTTCACTGTCACAATCTTTCACTATCAGCCTTTCTGTCAGAGAAATCGCTAAGTGGTAACGCAGGCCTTAGATATTTATGGTCAAAGTAACCGTCGGTGACCGAGAAGAAATGCTTATATATTTCATACGAATATTTCCACGTCTTACATTCGGCTTTATGAAAAGAATATTACTCGTATAAAATACTTAGTATTCAAAATTTGGACAAAATTTATTAGTGAATTTTTTAAACAATATGAGCAGATATAAATGTACGGGGGAGGGGGTTTTAAAGAACCAAACAGACAAAAAAAAAAAAACAATATATAAACCTCTAGGAAAAGAGACCTTTAAAGGGGAAGGAAACCTTCCAAACATCTTTGCATAATTTTGCAGAAGATTCTTATATAAATGTATTTCTAACTATGTTCGTGTTACAAAATGGCACCATAAAGAAATAAATCAATATTTTTGTGATTATAAATTTTGAAATTCCCGCCTCCATGTAGGCAGCCATTAATGTGTGATCTGTGACGTCACACCTACTATTCCGGTTTCTGCTAATTATGATTAACTTTCCAAAATATTTATAACTGATAAAATTTAATAATATTATTATATTAAATATAATATTAAATATTAATAATATTAAACAAAAACAGCTAAAACCAGATGAGTCTTCTTCATAATATTAAAAAAGATCCTATTTCTGAAGATATTGAATTCGAGAAGCATTTAGCATATTCAGAAGGGGGGTCTCAGAAGTTGTATTTCGGACATAGCGGAGTTTGGAAATTAGCACGAAATGCCGACCGCAGAAGAAAATATTTGTTTTTATAGAATTCGACTTGGTGCAAAAGAACTTGAAGATCACAACTGCGTAACGATGCACTCAAATTCTAAAATCTCGATGTTACATTTATGAAATACTACGAGTGCCAGAAGATTTGAACAATTATTTTTCGTGGTCTACTTCCACGTATTTTATTACTTAAATTTAAGCAATTAATAGTTTGGGAAGATGGCATAATTCAGTGCAGATGAAAGCAAAATAATATGAATATATATCGCACTGCCTATCTTTAACCGGAATAGTAGGAATGACGTAGACAATTGCACTGTTTGCACTCTTCAATGCAAAAGAGCGCCACAATATGTCGACGCCCATGAGCTAGCGGGAAATTCAAAAAAAAATATTTTTAATTAATATTTCTCGACTTACCTTGTAAAATTTTTAACAACTTTAAATAGTAAATCTTATTTTTAACTTTTTTTCTTTCAATTGAGCTTAAATTTATTTTGTTGTTTCCTTCCCCTTTAAATTTCTAAACCACACTAAAGCATAAAATCACCACAAGGAAGACAAACTCCATGCATATTTGATTTGTGACAAAGAACTACATACCCTAGTTTTAGTAATGCCTACCTTTTTTACTTACGCGTATGTGTCATAGACAAGTATCGGAATACAGCTCACGTGACCTGAATCTATTTAGTGCATAGCAAATCAAAGTTCGTTAATTATTTCTCCAAATGGGTGGAGGACCATTCTAATTATCGTAATTTTACCACACCTTCTGTGAACCTCAGAGTATTAAAAGCCAATGAAGCACACTGACAAATTCTTCAAGATTGTGGGCCTGAGAACATGGCTTTGATTATATATTAACCCTACTCGTTACCAGAGCGGCACCAGCCACAGTCGGGTGCCACGACTTACCGGAACCCACCGTTTTTACCGGAATCCACTTCGATATACCGGAATCCACTTATTGTTATTCGCATTATTTTTAAATGCCTAATCACTTAAATTTTTTATTATTATGTTTTTCAATGTTCTCTTAAAAAAGTACATATCGATACGTTTAAATTAAGAAATTAAATTAAAGAATATCTACACATGTCAATCCAAAACAGCGAGCGCGATTAGAACCAATCGAACGATAGCTTCGTTATTTTTTTCTTTTATAATATAATATTACATACGCTGGTGAATAATAATATCTCCTGCATGTATGTATGTCCTCATACGACCATTCGTATCATTGTCACATAAAATAAATGTATTAAAATAGATTATCTGCATTCTCATCGTATACAGCGACTTTCTTTGAAATAGTTCTTAATTTGAACTAATACCTCTGTACTTTTTCGAGAGAAACATTAAAAAAAACACGAAAAATAACAAATTTAAGTAATCAACCATTTAAATATAAATGCGATCAGCAATTTTTTTAAGTGAATTCTGGTAGATTCCGGTAAAAACAGTGGATTCAGGTAAGTCGTGTCACCGGCCACAGTCAACATCCATCCGTTATTAGTATTATTCGAACCTGTGTACGTTACCCGTTTTAACCCCACGATTTTACTACGAGACCAAGATATTTTAAAACGACATTTACGTTTGGCGAATAATGTATACAACCTATACACTCCTTCCGTGGAGCTCTTGTACGTTTTTACGCTGCTCTGGAGGATTTGTCTTGCACATTTTATGAATTTATAGATATCTCAATATCTATTTAAGAAATAATTCACGGAGGCTGTGGTTTATCATTGTTTTACCACGGGGTGACCATTTATGTCGTATTATTTTATCCCGAGCGATAGCCTATAGAAAACATCATTTCCGCCATAAACTGGCTGTTCCGTTAATGTAACACACAATATATTGCTACGGATAATTATAGCGCGTGTCGCTATTTATAACATTTATACGTCATATGCAATAGCTTTCCGGTGGGAGTTACAGTTTTGTAATTTAAAACACACCCTTCTCAGCGCGTGTTACTCATAGATAAATCATTTTTTTACCACAGTTGTGGTCTCAAAGCCTTTCAAGCACGTCATATTAGAATTGTTATTATAAGATGTCATTTGTTGATTTCACATAGCAGTCCTTTTTACTTAAAATATATTCTATATCTATTTAAAAAAACTAGTTCCTTGCAAAAACTACTACCAATGGCTGGAATACCGTAAGTGCCAGCCACCAGCAAAAGAATACTGTGACCAAGTACTCTCCCAACCTGAGTTTTATACAACTTACTGCATATTACTAATTTACAATATATACATTTATCTCCCTTTTGACACAATGTTTGGACAATAAATTTAAACAAGAATTTTTATTTTCTTATATCATCATATAATATACAGTGATTATTTTTCCGACGCAGTCGGTATTATATTCACTTTTTACCCTTTGACCTCATGACACTTCACCTCTCGAAAAAAGCAAATCACGTGATCGTAATTCTGTTTCTTGATTAGTCGAAAACCAATTGGACGGGGGTTCGAAACAGGGTGCTAAATTGGACAGGGGTTCGGAACAGGTTTGTAAATGGGCAATTCACCTTAGTTTCGAATTGCGTAAAATTATTATTAGATTTAAAATTATTTCATAGTTCAATTTAAGTATTAAGATCGATAAAATTTTATATCAAACAACTTATACAAAAATGTTAAATATGTTTTGTTTGAAGTACAGCGCAAATTTAAACGCATATTAACACCCTGGATTTTTGCGGGCTTTTGTGGAGTGTTAAAAGGACGAAGATAAGACATTTTAATTAATTTTTTTAATAAATACATATTATACATGTTGATATTAAATCAATGTATTATTATTGTTCTTGGGCGTCCGTCGTAGTACACACATAGATAGAGAGTTGTGGCTCTAATTGTAAAGTATACTTTGCTTATTCAGTAAATTTAAAACTATAAAGTTAAAACGTTTTAATAAAAAAATTTCTGCTGTTTTATTTGTTTACATTAGTGTATAACTGCTTTGGTGCTCGCAGAAAAACTTCATTTCCCTATCTTAGGCAGTGGGTTTCAATACATAATAGCAATAAACGTTCTGGAATACATGTGACATGTACAAAAAAGTACATGTACATTTTTGTTGTAGTTGTATGTAAATTATCAATTTTAGGTTAACTGTATGCTTAGTAAATCTGTTAATATCGAAAACGCGTAAATAAAATAATATGTTGAAATATAAAAACACATATGAGGGGGGAGGGGGGCACACATGTATAAATTAATAATTTCAAACTCGTTTCACATGGGACTGGTGTTAATTTATAGGTTCATGATTTCTTTCACGTAGTAATACATTGTAATTGTCCTTCAGTACTTCTCCACAAAATTTCCGTCAAACATTTTTGGTCCATTGAAACGGGGAATTTGTATGACAATAATGGCGATTCGTAGTTCAATGCATAACTCAATTTATATAAATTTAGGGCACATTTAGTTTAAAATGGCAACATTTGTTACGAAATGGGACGGCGTAAGAAAGACTATGTAAAACGAAACCGCTGTGCTGTGTTGTGCCGGGGTGCAAAGCCAACACTAAAAATAAATTTATGGAAGGGGGTAATGTTTTATTCCGTTTTATGCCGTTCACACGATGTTAAAAGACTATATGCTTTGAGGAAAGTGCCCTAAACAAAATCACGCGATACCACGTGATAGGATACATCTAACTACCTATCTTGAAAACGGCGTACTGTGTCAAGAATGGGTAACGTACATATATTGCATGAGATGCCCGTGTTGTGCCCCTTTCTTTGTGTTATTTCAATAACATAAATAAGTAAAATATTATACCATGATTGTTAAAAACTTCTCAAATTAACCTAAGACAAACAAGAATTATTAATTAATTAAAACATAGTTCCAGCATTTCTATTAGCATGTTACTCTTTCAAAATGCCCCTGACCCCAAAATATTCTGTATTATGTACTAAAATGTTCATTACATTTGACCCAAACAAATTTTGCAAAATGACCGTCTGACCACAAATTTGTCATAAACACTGCATGGGTTCAGTAGAATTTATTTTGAGTGATAGTTAATGATAAATTGGCATACACTTTTTATCTCAAGTCGTTTTGCCGTCATCTTGGAAAACCAGAAACCCAAATTATTTTTAGGGAGGGGCAGAAATGCAAATCATATGTGCATCTGTTTTGTCTAGTCTTGACAGATCTGAAGAGTTGATATAAGCAATGTAGTTATGGTTACCAAACAACGTTCCAGTTTAGCGTTTTTGTTTCGGGCGTTCTAATTGGATTTCTTAAACATTGAAGTCAAATTCAGTGGAGAGTCTATAGGATATCACGATATAAAAGTGACTGGTTTGCGGAAGAAATAGGTACTGTCATGCGCTGTTGTGAAAGCCCATGTTATCTTCCACCCGTTATAGAATTTTGTGTTGTCTTTTTGCTCATGATGCTACGCTCTACTCGCGAAAAGATAAAAAATTTGCATCACTATTGGAAGATCACCCGGTCTTTCCAAAAAAGTCTGTTATAACCCATTAATCTCCTTAGACATGTTAAAAATGGTGCGATAGCTGAAGTATAAATATTAATCAATGGATGTATTATGCCGTTCATATTGTAGTTTATTACCGTCTCCCATGGGAGACGGTATACATAGTCAAATGACGATCAGACTTCGGAGTAAATAACTCTTGTTACTTGATTGTGTGGTTAACTAAATCTATTAATATTTTTCTCATTTCATTGGTTTACTTCAGGATCGCACTAGTATGTGTACTGAAATTTCGATATATTCTTAGGTTGAATCGGGGTTGTAATCAGTATTTTAGTGTAGTAATTTAACGTTCCACATTTTGACTTCTATTTCATTCAATGCATTGGTCAGCGAACAATTATAAGGTAAACATTGTACTAAAATCTCCCTACTTTATAAAGCTGTTTTGGAAAATATTATATGTTCTATATCTTTATTTTCGTTAATCAGTAATAGTGTAGTAATGTTACGTTCCACATATTGAATTCTATTTCATTCAATGCATTGGTCAGTGAACAATTAAAAGGTAACATTGTACCAAAATCTCCCTACTTTTTAAAGCTGTTTGGGTTAGGAAAAAATCATATGTTCTGTATCTTTATTTTCGTTCTGATATTGATACAAATTTAACAAAACATATTTTTACCGCTAATTTTGAACAAGGGGTCAACCTTTGTTTAATTATTTTTTTTAAAAAGAACGTGTGAAGTGACGACAGGCATTTAAATCTCTCAAGCACCATTGCATAATTGTTTAGCGTAAACAATGTCCTTACAAGGTACATGTACATTGTTTACCTATCTTACATATAAATTACAAAAAACCAGATACTTTAATAAATCCATAAAATTTTAATGCAGCTAAGAGACGGTTAGCTTTTTAGAAAAGCTAAACTTGTAAATACATAGTTACCATTCTACAGATATATGAACATTGGGTGACTTATTATTTAGAAATCGTGATTGGTTCGCGGAAAAAAGGGTATAACATTGATTAGACGTCAGACAATTCATAGTAAACTAGTACATAATAGGTCCTACAACTCAAAGATCTCACACCTCATAGTTCCAACAACTTATAGGTCTCGCACCTCATAGGTCCAACAACTCGTAGCTATCACTTCTCATAGGTCTAACAAGTTATAGGTTTCACACCACTTTGGTACGACAACTCACACCTCATATAACTTCAGCAAGTAATAGGTCTTGCATCTTATAGGTCCGACAACTCGTGTGTCTTATGCCTGCCTCATAGGTACGACCACTCAAAAATAAAAGAACTCGTAGCACTTGCACATCATAGGTCAAACAAGGTCCTACACCTCACAGGTCCGACAACTCATAGGTTTGATACCTCATAGTCCGACAACATATGTCAACTCTTAGGTCTCACACATTATAGATACAAGAACTTATTTATTTCATACATCATAGGTCTGATGACTTATAAGTCCTGACCCACTCATATGCCAGACAACTGATACGTTTTACACCTCATAGGTCCGACAACTAATTAGCCAAATTAGCTATAAATTTCATTGTTTATTAGCCAATAAAACTAGGTATTTTTGTTATTATTAACGACCTAGCCATGATATATAGAATTCATTTGCACGGAAAAGAATGAGTTACATGTAGATGAGATAATTTACCATAATTCACAATACATGCATTTATGTTAACCAAAACAAGCCTACCGATGAAAGTTAATTGCACTGTAAAAGATAAATGAGTATGAATTACATATAATTTTATTTTAACCGAAAAAGTAAATTTTGAATAAAATATAAATACACCGGGAAAAATATCCGCGTGTTAGAGCTGATTTAAGTATTTGTAACCACACCCGTTGAAGAAGTTAATATCTTGTCCCACTTATCAATATTATTTGTGATGTGCTTTAATATACCCTTTTCTCCCATTAAATTGTTTATCTTTGTAATATTAGTTGTGCGTTATCCTTGGAAACCCATGGTTGATAACGTCGCGTCGGGAAAATTTATATAAAATATTTTAACAAGATTTTCTGGAATTTTCTTGGGTTGATTCCGAATCGAAATAAAAACTTCGGTCCCAAATGTTGATATTTACTTTTAAAAAGTGTGTGATTTTGAAACTGAATGTACATGTATAATGATATAATTATAATAAACTTGTTTGATGAGTGCTACATTCCTTGTACGACAAAGAACATTTTAATTTGTAGATTTTGAAAAGGAATAAGCTTCTTGTAACCTTTAAACAAGGCTAAATTCACCGACCGTACCCTTATATCAATAATGTTCCAAACGCAGTCAAAGTTGAGTTTCCGTTGATCCACCTTTTCATCGTTGATTTGTTATTTATCGTTATTTATCAACTTTTCGCGCCATGAATATAGCTTAAATATTGCTCGTCTGATTTTTAGCAAATATTAAATCAATCAATCGATAAAAACGGGGTGTCTGATTGATATATGTAGATAGCCAGCTATAACAATCAGCGGCATCAAACCTGGGATTGTGGTCCTGACATCCTGTGAAATCCAAGAAATCGGATAACCATGCTTTGTCGGGGAGCTGTAAACTAAGAACACGTAATCGTCAGAATAACAGAATAATACAATCTGAATAATCATTTATATTATTTGATAATGAATTTTTAAAATGATTTCTATTGGTTAAGACCAGCCAAAACTCCCAACCGTATATTCTGATTACCAATTGAGAGTTTTATTAAAACTCAAGTAATGATGTATTTCGGTAGATTAAACTCTGAAAATATCAACCCATTATTGAAAGAGGCACATATACTACATAGTGAGGGAATGTACTCATGGTACACCCTTGCTTCAAAGATATTTGAAGAGTGTGATTTAGATATTACAGAATTTGAAAATTTCGATAAACCTTTTTTGAAAATTAAAAAGAACTTAAAATGTAATATTAAACAAAAAGTAGAAGATAATTACAAAAATAAAATAATGCAGAAACTATCCAGCTTTACCAATGATTCTAAATTATTTTTTTATGTAAACAAATAAAGACTGAATTTGGCTTAGAAAAGTATCTATTGAAAGAAACAAGTTTTAAAAACAGGCAACTTTTAACACAACTTAGAGTCAGCGATCACAAACTTAATATAGAATTAGGAAGATATAGAAATATAGCAAGAGAAATAGATTGTGTTCTGTATGTGAAATTGTCGAAGACGAAGATCATTTTCTCTTACATTGTAATATTAACAAAGAACTAAGAAGAACTATGTTCTATAAATTAAATTTAAATCAATATATTGATTTCAATAATCAAATTATTCATATGCACCAAATTTTGAATCCGAAATTGGAACTGATTCCAATTGTATGCGACTTTATAAAGCAGTCATTGGCACTACGAACATAGGGTCCACATTGGTCAAAGTTCCTCTAGTATAATATTTTAAAATACACGCATTTAACTATTATCTTGTTTGTATTATGTAATGATATTCTCTATACTTTTTTGTCGTATTGTCATGTGTATTGTTTATTATGTAACATTTTATGTTTGCTTTGAGCAGTAAATGATATTGTTTGATTAAAATCAATTTTGACTACCTTTTTTTATCATGTTGTTGTATAATCATGATAAACTTTAAAAAAAAATACTGTATTGTTTTACTTTTAAAATTAAAAAGTAGAGAAAATAACGGTAAACATGTTAATGATACAAAATAACATCAATGTAATTACATACATTTTCAGAAATATTGATTTCATGGCAAATGTCAAAGAGATAACAAATAACCTCTTTTTCTGATTATTATGTAATAATACAATTAAAGTCTTTTGTATCAGCCGATATAAGTTTTAATAAACTAAAAAAATAATATTAACCTTCGCTCTAAGCGTCGGTCAATATTAATATTTTGAGTCTATTAAAACTTATATCGACTTCTATACAAAAAAACTATAATTGTATAGTATTACATTATTTTCTCTTATTTCAGTTATTTTTTCATAGTGGCTACTCCATCAGGCATTTCATTTATTCTTAATTCTCTACATGTACAAGTATTAACTTTCCTAAAAAGCTAGCCGTCTCTAAGCTTTATTTGTCCGTATTATCTTTGTGGACAAAAATGCGTATTGTTATTATTTACATCACTTCATTATAAGTACAAAATGTTTAGAAAGCCAAATCAGGCAACCGCAAATTATAGGTTAGAGGAAGCAACAGAAGCTTGCACTGTGCTAATCATCTCTATATGTATCATACGTGGTAAAATAGTTGATGAGAAACTTGTCAGTGAGCAGGAAAAAAATTAAAATTTTTCTCCTAACAGAAGTCATTTGTCCGTAAAATACAGGTCAGAGGCAGTATCCAAAAATGAATTGGGCTAGTTTCTAGATACATCATATTCAACAATATAAATGATGTAGACCTGTTCGCAAAAATATCACGCTACTGAAATTTCCGTCAATTTCATCCGTGTTTCTCCTTTTAAGTTTTATGATACACATTTTTATGATAAACAAACACAAATTAATGCCACTTTCCTTTTAAAACTGTTTGATCACATTATCTTGCATATTTTACCCTTTTTTCATCGTAACCTTTTCGTGATCACTCGGCTTTTTTCAAGTGGCTTCGAACAGCAGTCGGCCTATTATGATACTACCGCCCCGATTTAGCAGCCAATCAAGATAGGTTACCCTTGAGGTAAGACTGGTTTCCGCAGTTTAGCTTTTGATTATTTATCCCGTCTCGCATGCGAGAAGGGAACGAACTATCTACAGCTAGGACCAAAACAAATAATACAAATACAAATAAAAATACAAATTTTATTGTCATATAAACATCTAAACAGAGTTTGTGACAAAAATATATAATTAAACAATATAACTGTAGAAATACGCAATTAACATATAAAACATCGTATTTTACATGAACAATGTATGTATTTGCTTTGCAAGTATTTAATTAAGAGTCCCCCGTCTTCAATACTAATGATTGTTTTATATAGGAACTTATAACATTAACTTGTTTATAGCTATTTGGATTTAGAAGTATTTTTAATTTTTGAATGTCACTATGTTGTTCGTATTGATCAGTATCTTCAAAAAATTCTTCGAGTAAAGTATTTCGCAAAGACTCGTTTATGTACGTTTGTATACTAATGAAAATAAATACTATTTATTTTAGCCTATATTTTAGTTGTGTATGTAATGATCGACTTTAGTTTTCTGTGTTTGTTTTCAATAGCTATTTTGTGAATTTCTGTTTTGTCTTATTTTTCTAGTCATGTGTTTGTCTTCTTATGTTGAATTAGTGGGTTTTTGTCAAGTTTTGGTATTTTCTGCTTTTATCTATAGGAAATTCAACATATTATAGCACAAAAGTAAGTACTTATAATTTTAATTAACACTTTACAACAAAAGAATCATCTCTTTTGTAAACCAAACTCAAATAGGACAAACACTCGAGTGAAGTGAGGGTGACAAGAACACAATATTATCGATCGTAAAACATCAGCTAAAATCGGAACAAATGCACTCAAGAGAAGTTTGCATGATACCAACAACACCTTATTTGTCGAAAACATCAGCTGATATTAGAAAAAAAACACTTATGAGAAGTGTATAAACCCTAACAAAGGTCTGATCTATCCCAAACAATCAGCAAAAAACCGGAAAAACACACTAGGAATACTACAATGAAGATTTTGATAAGCCTTAAGTGACAAAGTTATTGAGAGTGTGAAGCAGTTCATTATTGTAGTATATAAGTTTTGTGCACACTTTATATTTATATCTTGAAAACTGTACAGGTTCAGCTAGCCCTCGTGGATTTTGCAAGAAATTAATTTTGGAATATCATGGAATATTTAATCGTTTTACTTATAATTCCTGTCGTACAAACCAGGCCAGTCGCAAACGGCAGAATGCCATTAGTAAATAATTTGCGTGCACCACTGGTGGCAGAACTGGATATTACCAACATTAACGATGAGTTGAAGGAGTATATTGACAATTACGTTGACGACGAAGTAAACAAACATGCTTTTCGAAGATGGAAACTACAGTTAATGACAAACTAATAGATATAAAAGCTGATATGCTGCAAAACTTTGTCGAAGACTTTGGTGGTTTAAAGCAACAATTAACAGTGCAATTCACAAGTCTCGAAGACAAGTTGTGGAGATGGAACACAGAACTAATACACAACTTAACAAATGGAATAAACCAATTTAATCTCCAACTGAGGAAAGAGACCGACAAATTGAAAGAGCTAGAACACAACTTGACAAACGTCATGAACCAATCATATCTAGAATGGCGGAAAGAGAACAAACAATTGAAATTTGATTTGGAAGAATTGGAAAGTATAGTGAAAACTAAACTAGGACGAGGTAAAAAAAAATTAATTTGAGATATTTTCTGCTGACATTAGTATTCTTCTTCGGGGAAATATTAAATCTAAAAAGTATTGTTTTCAAATGTATTATAATGTACCCAAAATGATTTAAAGACAAATTTATTTCAATTACCGGCAACTTAAATCAATAACAATTGGTTTTCTGTTGTAATGTTAAACCCTGAGAATGTTAATAGAGATGCACCTCCTCTTTTAAAAAATCTAAAGGGGTGTGGGGAAGGGGGGTTGTATCATAAAACGTGTCACATTCCGTATTGTCTGACAAAAATAAGAGGTATCTTGTGGCTGCCACACGAAATCTAGCTGTTTGCCTGTGGCCTTGGTAGAAATAAACTTTGTAATCATCTGTGTAATTTTTGTTTGTTATTCCACTTTCAGTATTTTTTCGATATTATGGCGTCCAATTTTTCAACGCAGTTTGCAGTTCAATATATCATAGGTATTCATAGGAATATTCATAACCACATTCTAATATAATGAGAAAGATGAGTTGGTTTGTGTAGTTCTTAAATAATTGAATGCAAATAAAAGTTTATTATCATAATGAAAACAATTTTCGTAAAAATCTTTAGGTGTTCTTGGTTCAGATTAAGATGGCGTCAGGGTAAGAAGTGATAGTAGATCCAGAGAGTATAATGTCAAATTAATACTATGTAGAGGCGTTGGATGTTGTGAAAATATAACACTAACATTTCTTCATATCGGTGCTATACAAATGTGTGAATTTATTGCATAGATAACTTCTGGAAATATGATTAAAATCGGAAATATTTAGTTCAACTGAACGTATTCTTTTCACAGTGAGTACTAATCACCTTTCAACCACCTTAATAGTTAACTATACCTGTCGCTAAAACAAATATAACTTTATCGAGTATATAGCCTTAATTAAAAAATGACAAGGAATAAATGGCAAACCAAATCTAATAAAAGGAAAAAAGGAGAAATGTCTTCCAACTCTTATTTAAGTAATTTTAGTAGCCTTCTTGATAGTATCTCCAAAGATGAGAATCTGTTAGAAAACGCCGTTGATATCCTCATGGACCACGATTCGTTCAGAAATGCAATTTCAGGAAAACTAAAAACTGACATCGATTCTCTACGACTTGAAGTGCTTAATCTAAAAAACAGGATGGATGAAATAGAACAATACTGTCGTAGAACCTGTCTTAAAATCTCGGGATTAGCCGAAAATGATAAACATGAAAACACTGATCATCTAGTGTTAAAAGTCTTAAATGATTTGGTATTACCAACCACGGGGCGCTCCCTAACCCTGGAACACATTGGCAGAACTCATAGAATCGGAAAGCCAGTCTCAAATCCTAATCCAAAAACCCGACCGCGAGATATTATAGTTAGATTCATCAGTTATAGAGATCGGGCACTTGTATATGCAAACGAAAAGAATCTAAAAAAATTTAACAGCGACCCTAGTATTACTAAAAAACTTTACATTAATGAGGCTCTCACTCCAACAAGGGCTAAACTATACCGACAAACAAGAGAATTATTCAAAGAAAATAAAGTCGCTAGTTGTTGGACGTTCGATGGTAAAATACTAGTTAAAACTCTTGATGGTAGGACTGTTCATATTACCGCTGAATCCGACCTCGAGCAATTCTTAAAAATAAGACTTAATACGACTACTTCCAAAGTGTCAAATCAACCAACCCGTACTAGATCGATTTCAAGTCTAAATCCACGTCGGTACCGTTTATTCCGCAATCTGACGAAGCGATCACGTCAACTCCACTCCAACCATCGCAAAAGCATGGCTCCAATCGAGCAAAATCCACTGACTAGCCAATACACATATCAACTCACTGTTTTCCACATATAAGACCATAATGTACCTTCAGTTGTAATGCCTCTTTATCCCTGTCCAAATTGTATGTTACTGTAATAGAAGCTATGTGTTATCATATGTTAACTTCCTTTTATAATGGTAGCATGTATTATAATTCATAACTACACTTCACTTATATTAATATCTAATGAAAAATCATTGATCATGCATATTAAGTGTAAAAATTTCCCCTTCCTCAATAATAAGTTCTATCTAATGTGTAGAAATTACTTCTATACATATTAATACATAAAACATGTTTTTGTTATTTTTACCTCATTGATTTTTGTTCAATTTTGTTATAATATGAATCGCAAACCTGACGTTCACTGTCCAAGTTTCTTCCTTAATCCGATAAACCTTTATATTGGTCAGTTAAATGCATTACGAATGCAACTGGTGTCAATAAATTAGAGGAAGCACTACACCATGATCTATGTTCACAATGAACTCACCGGTAACAATTCTCAAAATAGTGTTAAACTATCTTGTGTCAATAACCATTGCAAATATTTGCGTATACCACTAGTATAGTCCCATTTGACTGTACTTGTAATATATCCGCTAAACTATAACTAAACCATTCAAAAAAGTGTGTTTACATTAATACGTCATTATTGTACATCTTATATGTCAATATTAATGCGTTATTATAGTCATAGATCCCATCGACCAATTTATGTATTGACAGAATTACATTAACCTGCACATGTTATAACCATTTGTCGATCTTAACGACTGATTTATCGGTTACCAAATTATTTGCTCATGTATTGTTCAAAAGTATATCCCCCAACCCCAGTCAGTAACAGTATAGGTACTAGTACATATAGTACTAGTAGTAATTTAAAATGATGACTGACATTATCTCTCGGATTCCACCAACTCTTGCATCCTGCTTGTAAGTTTTATAGTTAGTATATTTGTATATGTTTGTATATATGTTTGTATTTGTTTTGATGGTTACTACCTGGAGTCCAATACCTTTAACATTTTTGTTACTGTATTCAATACAAAG
Organism: Limnoperna fortunei; assembly: GCA_944474755.1. Taxonomy (NCBI): domain Eukaryota; kingdom Metazoa; phylum Mollusca; class Bivalvia; order Mytilida; family Modiolidae; genus Limnoperna; species Limnoperna fortunei. Next base: position 56,159,912 of record OX104114.1, on the reverse strand, counting down.
TTGTGCATAAGTATGAACCACTTTTCTTCTTATTGTACAAGAAAATGCCTCCTCATTATATTATGTAATCAGCCCTTTGATAATGGTTAATGAACCATCATATTTTCTTGTACATATCAATACTGTTATTAAACCAGTGAATCTTTTCTTCAATAACAATATATTCCTGATGGCTGTGTTGCGCTACCTGATCCTAATCTCCTTTGATGTTCAACCAAACCCTGGACCTGATAACACTAAATATGAGTATAAAAATATCTCAATAGCTAATATAAACGTCAACTCCCTATGATTTAAAACTGATCTACTATATCATGAGCTTGGTAATCTAGATATTATCTGTATCACTGAAACTAAACTTAATAACTCAATTTGTAGTTCAGACCTCGTGATTGACAATTTTTATGACCCACACCCCTTCCGAAAAGATAGATTAACAGGCAATGGGGGTGGTATTTTGATCTATATTAGAAATAATCTAATTGTTAAACGTAGAACTGATCTCGAATGTGCAAACATTGAATCAATGTGCATAGAAGTGACTGTGCAGAACAACAAATTTCTTGTTGTTTGTGTATACAGGCCTCCTAGCTCTAGAGTCATTTCCTGGAATTATATCGACATGCTTCTCGATACATGTATTGATACTGGACTTAATGTTATATATCTTGGAGATATTAATTTAGACCTCTTTACAATACCTCACAGTCATACTTTTTCAAGAATAATTGATAAATATGGGTTGTACAATGCCATAGAGGAACCAACTCGAGTTACACCAACATCTTCAACACTATTGTACCCAATTTTTGTTAGTAATATTGATATTGTCCACTCTAGCTATGTTCTTCCCAACTTTTGTAGTGATCATTGCCCATCCATTTTAGAAATTAACTTTAAATCACTACGAGAAAAATCCTTTACCAAAACAATCTGGGATTTCAATAATGCAGATTATGAATCCATTAAGAATGAACTTAACTTAATTTACTGGACAGACAGAATAGATAAAATTGAAGACACAAATATTATAAATGAGATCATCAAAGATGAAATAAATGATGTAATGCATAAATTCATCCCAAAAAAAATTGTAAGAGTAAGACCAAAAGACAAACCGTGGATGAATAGCAAGATAAGATTGGGGATGAGACAGCGCAACAGAATCCACAAAAAAGGCTAAACTCAGTAATAGTCCAAATCACTGGCTCATATATAGACAAAAACGTAATGAAGTTATCTCAATGACTAGGGAAGCAAAAAATAATTACTTAAAAAAAAACTTCAAAATACTCTAACTGATAAAACTATCCCCCCTACAAAATGGTGGAGAATTGCGAAGTCAATATGCAAGTTTAATAGGAAAAATACAAACAACAGTCCCCTTAAAGTTAACAATAAAATTATTGTACATCCTAAAGAAAAAGCTAATGTCTTGAATGATTACTTTGTCTCAATATCTTCTAATCAATTTGAACCTAACCTCTCTGACTTAACCCCCCTCCCCCCTGTGAGCTGTCTGACATTGTTATTTCCAAACAAGATGTTATTGATCAATTCCAGATTTTAAATGTTAATAAGCCAGCTTGTCCAGATAAGCTTGCACCTAAATTTCTAAAATGTATTTTTCAGTCATTGGTTGTCCCTATTACAATATTATTTAACAAAACGATACAATATGGACAAGTCCCTAATGACTGGAAAAGTGCAAATGTCTCAGCTATATACAAGAGTAAGGGTGATCATGATGACCCCTCTAACTATCGTCCAATATCCGTTACTAACTGTTTTGGAAAAATCTTGGAAAAAATTATTTACAAAAATTTATTTAACTATATACAACAAAATAATATTTTGTCAAATAACCAATCAGGCTTTAGAACAAAAGATTCTACGGTGAACCAACTATTAGTTATATACAATGCCATAATACAAAACTTAGATTGTGGCAAAGATATACGTTTCATATTCTGTGATATCTCAAAGGCCTTTGATCGTGTTTGGCATAAAGGCCTCATCTATAAACTCCGAAATTATGGAATATGCGGTAATGTACTTAAGTGGATTGATATCTTCTTATGTGATAGGAAACAACGAGTAAATATTGATGGCTACTTCTCCAGTTGGAAGACTGTCAATGCAGAGGTACCCCAGGGATCCATCTTGGGTCCTTTTTTATTCTTATTATTTATTAATGATATAGAAAATGTGGTACTAAACAAAATTAAACTGTTTGCTGATGATACATCACTCTACTGTATTGTTGATGATCATGATGTAACAGCACAATCCTTAAATGAAGACTTTGATAGTATATACCAATGGTCCAAGGAATGGGGAGTCACTTTCAATACCGAGAAAACTAAATCTATGGTCTTCACTAGGAAACACAATCTAAATGTACCTCCCCTTTATTTTAATGGCACTATTGTAGAAAATTATAACTCTCATAAACACCTAGGTATTACATTTAACTCATCTGCTAAATGGAAGGACCACATAAATGAAATTTACTGCAAAGCCTGTAAAAGAATTAATATATTAAGACAAATGAAGTATAAATTAGACAGAAAATCTCTTGAAAAATTATATATTGCATTCATTCGGCCTATCTTGGAATATGGGGGAGTGGTGTGGGATAACTGTAGTAAAGAGGAATCTGATATGTTAGAAAATGTTCAGCTGGATGCAGCAAGAATAATCACTGGGCTAAGAAAGGGTACATCCACTGAAAAATTGTACAATGAATTGGGATGGGATTCACTTAATGAACGTCGTAGGATAAGTAAACTATGTATAATACACAAATCACTAAATGGTGAAACACCGGAATATCTATTGGATGAAATCTTACCATTTATTAACAAATCTCCAAATTACAACTTGAGAAATAGTCATCCTTTCAAACCCCCAAAATGTCGCACGTCAGCTTATAAAAATAGTTTTTACCCCAGTGTACTAGAAGAATGGAACAAACTTGATAGTGAAACCCAGAACTTGCAGAGTATAGTAATGTTTAAAAAGAAAATAAGGAAAAATATCACTTTCCCTCCCTCCCACTTTTATTATGGCTCAAGACCACTTAATATCATACTATGTCAGTTGCGCAACTTAGCTAGTAATCTAAATCATCATAAATTTTTATCTCATCTGTCTGACAGCTCACAGTGTATCTGTGGGGATGACATTGAAGATAATTTTCATTATTTTTACGTCTGCCCATTATTTCTAAGACAAAGATATAACCTGTTTTTTAAATTAAGAAGATTCACTGATACTCTTAACATCAATATTCTACTTATGGGCTCCCCTAATATATCTAAAGATGATAACATAGAAATAACCAATGCAGTACTTAACTTTATACAAGAAACAAAACGATTTAAAAAATAGCATAACCTTCTTTAATACTATTAATAGTATTTGAATGGACTCTTTTTATTAGCGTACCATTCTATTACGTTCCTTTCCCCCTATATGTAATTACGAAATTTTAAATTGATAATTTACAAAATTCATTTATAATTAAAATGTCTATATGGACAAAAATTACATGCTGTACATAATTCTATATTTATTATAGTTTAAATTGTTTATATTGCCTATACTGTCTATATATTGTATTTACCTTGATGTCCACTTTAATTTATGGGAGAACACCTATATAGGCTGTGCCTGCTGTGTAATCCCTTTTGAACATTGTATCTATTGATGCATTTTCAATAAAATCATTTGTATTGAAGTGTTCTTGGTAATAGTATTATAGTAAGGTATCAACTTAATTTGTTTTTCAGGTTTGCATCCTAAAAAATGTAGTGAAATTCCTTCAGGCAAGGACGGGGTATATACCATATGGCCGAACGGGGTTAACAGTGTCTCTGTGTGGTGCGTTGGGCTTTGGACGGTATGTATTATTGTGTTATTGTTATCACATGATAGAACTGTAAAAGCTCAAATTTATCATGGATTTGTTACTACGTTTTAAATTAATTTAATTGGATGAAAACGACTTATTTTTAATTCACATTCATATTCTAATTCCTTTGGAAAAGAGAGATGTTAACAGGAACTCTGCCTTTAGGCAGGGTGTGCTCGACTCTAACGTTAAATGACAAGAACTGTTTGTTTTCCAATCGAAGTTGCTGGTTTTCGCTGGGTAATCTGCTTTCTTCATACAATAACGCCATGATATAACTTCAAAATTGTTGGTATATAATAAAATCTTTGACAAGCAAAGAAGAAATCTTATGCTTTGCGCGTTATTTATCGTGTGCAAATTTTACAACAATAAAAACAATATTGAGTGTATTGGTAGGTTATTCAGAAACGTTATGATGGTTCGATGGACTTTAAACGGAATTGGAATGATTTCAAGACCGGTTTTGGGTCTGCAAATGGAGAGTACTGGCTAGGTATGTACAATTATATTCGTTGTAGAATAAAGCAATTGATAGGAAGAGCAATAGGCTATTTTCTTCTTATCAACTGCATGCGTCATATAATTTCATTGGATTCAAGTAAAATCGCTCCATTTCAAATTGCCCCCCCCCCTCCCCAACCCAGTCAAAATCTCCCACACTGGTGTTATGATTGATCCTAGCAAACTTTACTATAAGATGGCTTTATCAGAATTCATTACCACTATAACCACTATTAATATGTAAGCTTGTATATCTATTGATGTTCCGAGAGACAAAAAATATAAAAAAAACTTTGACTATTTAATCATAGTCATTAAAATCATTCCTGGTTTGGGGTGGGGGGTGGGGGCGTTTTTGACGAGGGCGATTTGACCTGCTCACACTTCATTCGTGCGGAAATGAAACGAAGTTGCTTTAGGCTAGTAAATAAAACAGAGGTTAAAAAGCAACAAAGATTAATATTTGTCGTTCAAATGTGCCTTTGTCTATATCAGAAATCCAATAATCCTATATATAAAGCCACCACCTATATTGTATATTCTTTTTGAAAGTATATCAAATTTTTTCTTACGAATTAAAAAAAAAACTTAGACCAATTGCTAGCTAGTCATATGCTTGTGCATGTTTACCTGAATCTAATTTCATACCACTGCAAGTTATCAATTTAACGTTCACTCTGAATGATTAGTATGTGTAGCGAAGTGTTCGACCCAATACCTAATACTTCCCTTTCCTCGTGGCAACCCAAAATTCCCGTTTAAAGATATACCTAGCTCCTTCTATTTATTACAACTGTCTATTTTGTTTGTTCTTTTTCAGAAATACTTTAAATGATTGTCTGTTTGTTTGATTGTTCTTAAATGCCAATTTCAGCAATTTTTCAGCTATATCATGGCGTCCAGGTTTTATTGGGGAGGGTCGTAGTACCCGGAGGAAACCCTTACGTTAAATGAGGTTTCTCTAATTTTTCCATAATATTCAGACCGCTTGCCGTGTGGAAAAAAAAGTTCTCGTCACTTTTGAATATGCGGTTATCATAAAAGTGGTGTTGCGAGAATATTTATTTGAATTTGCTAATTTAATACTTTTTTTAAATTAGAGAAACAGAATCTTAGATTAGTACTTTAGGATTATTGGATTTCTCCTATCTCCATAGTTAAATTATTTAACATTAATTTTCTCGCTAACATCTCGGTCCGAAAATTCCTAAATTTATTGATCTCGATTGGAGAAATCAGATAATCCACTCGTACCGATGTAAGATCCTATATTTTCCAGTATGCTCAATTATAATCAATGATTTAACGAATTGATCAAATAAGCAAACATATATTCTTGTATGTGATCGACATTGCAACAAACTGATTATATAAATGCTACATTTATTCACATAATATTACTTTTATCTGAATTATATATAATATATTATTAAGGCTTTCCACTTTCCTAGTGGAAACCCTTATTGTTATTCTTCTGTTTCTTGTTATTTTTTTCCACCATGTTTTCTTTCCCATTTTAAATTTTGTTTCGCGACACGTCGTAAAGACATTTTGTATCATGGATGTATGAGACATTATGCTTTCGCAGTTAATCATGGCACTCAACACTTTTTCTATCCCCGTCACCAACAAGCTTGTGTGCAGATTAACTATGAAACTGTAAAAGATGTCGCAATGAAAGTTGTTCCAACATGTTCTGTGATGGATTGCGAAACTTTGTTACATATCGCGTAAAAGATTTTGACGACTCCTTTCAAGAGTTATTTCCCCATCATCTTAGTGTAATTTTGTTTGTTTGTTTGTTTGTTTGATGGTGTTTAACGCCACTTTCAGCAATTTTTCAGCTATATCATGGCGTCCAGTTTTTATTGGGGGAGGAAGCCGGAGTACCTGGAGAAAACCCCCGACCTGCGGTAGGAAAACTGGCAATCCTTGTCAATTAAGATTGGAGTCGAGTACACCCTGCCTGCAGTGAGAATCGAACCCGCAATCTCATTGTTGACAGACCACGTGATCAATAGTAGACGAACTACCTTGACCACTCGGCCACCGAGGCCCTAGTGTAATTTTGTAACTCATGGACTAGATGTGATAGAGACTTGGGGTTTTCGCTGTTGGTCAAGGTCACATGGTCAAAGGTCACATTCTAAATTTTAACATTGTGGTGCGTGCGATTCTATTCCTGAATTATAAGAGCTACAGAAATAAATCTTTTACCAAAATGTAGATTATATTAAGGTCTTGAAAGGTCACAATAAATTATTTTGTTTTGAGTAATCTCCCCTTGGATCAATTAAATATAGTGTAAATAGCAATATCTCAGTAACTATAACATATTACAAGAAAACTTTTGATGCACAGCATCAGTTCGCCGCCGATTTATTTTGCATTCTGCACGCGTTTGTCAAAAAGAATTGATAATTAATTTTACGGGATGCATTTTAAAGCATGTTCATATCTATGTTACAGAGGTTATTTTTATGCTCTATGCAATTATAATATATCATGTTGTAAAGCATCAAAGCTTTAGGTCAATATTTTGTTCAAGTCATACATGAACAGCATGTACGTTAGACCCAAAAGTGTCAGTAGCTGTACTTTTAATGCGTGGCTTAGAAGCTGACGTTCCGAACCTTGAATATTTGTTTTTCTGTTTGCATTTGCTTCAATGCAAAATACAGGTCATCTCGACAATAAGGAAACTAAAAGAGAAGATAATCTAAATATTAGATTGAAATAAAAAGTTTACGCGTAGAAGACCAGGGTGCCGTTTCATAAAGCGATCGTTAGCTTAACGTGCACGTTATTCCATTTAAATTGCACGGGATAACGTGCACGTTAAGCTAACGATCGCTTTATGAAACGGCACCCAGATAAGCATAAATAATCACAGTTTGTTTTTATGTAACATAAAAGCTTGCGTAGAATGCATCTCGGAGGCATTTGAACTTTTTCCCCATAAGGTTCTATTTAAAGCCAAGTCCTAATTTGCGCACGTGAAATCTGTTGTCATATATTGAATCATAAATATACTTGAATTAAAACTAATATTCACGTGGTTCAATTAGCTTATTGACATAACATTTATTTATTGAATCTTACAAATGTCGGCATACTCCGGAATTGTATACACAAAATATCCTTTTATTCTGGTTTCCGATTTTTCAAAGCTACGCTCGTCGATAGAGCCATCACCGAATGACATAGTACCAGGATAAAAACTAGTCTCCCTATATTATTAACTTCCGTAGATAGAATACCAACAAAATTTATTATTGCATGAAACTTTGATATACCCAAGCATTTTTGCAGTCGAACCTAATATATCATCTTGACTTTTTACTCAAGTTAAATGATTGACATTCTTATGGCAAAATTCTGTTCATTTATGGTAACTAAGTGTACTTCGAAATATTTTCTCCTTTATCCATCGTTAGCAACGAAAGTGAATACAAATATATCACCTCGAATCTTCTGTGTTGTTGATTGTTGACCTTCAACAAGGTCAAGGTCACAAGTTAATAGGTCAAGGTCAAGTTAAGTTTTTTAATTTTGCATTTCTTATGTATATGAAGTGGTTATTTATGATTAATGTTTACTTTGGATAAATAATATATGCAAAAACCAAAAGGTGAAAGGTCAAGGTCAATTTAGTCTTTGATTGTCCTAGTTTATGATCTTTTTTATTTTAAAAGATATACGAAATGTTTGTTATATTTATATTGTGAAATGGATTTAAGTTAAGGGGTTAAGATCAAGGCCATAGTTTCCTACAATTTGACCTTTTCTATTTTAACAGTTTTCTTAATAATTTTTCATTCAAATTTGTTAATTTCATCAAAAAACGAATAATGTTTATGGGTTAAATTTAACGGTCTTTTAATTCCAGTACATGTAGGTTCTTTTTAATTCCCTTAAGTGGAAAGCCTCTCAATCGTTCGTTTGTTTGAATGTTGTTTAACGCCACTTTCGGCAATTTTCAGCTATGTCATGGAGTCTAGTTTTATTTGAGAGAAAGCCGGAGTACTCGGAAATAACTCCCGACCTATGGTAGGAAACCTGGCAACCCTGGTCAATTAAGATTGGCGTCGAGTGCACCCTGCCCGAAGTGAGACTCGAACCTACAATCTTAGTGTTAACAGACCACGAGGTCAATAGTAGAGGAACTGCCTTAACCAGACGGCCACCGAGGTCCCCAACATGTGTGTGACAGTCGTCGCATAATTTATTTGTTATTTGATTTCTAAAAGTACTTGATTTAACAAATTACTCCAGTATATTACTTATCAACAGGTAACGACAACATTCATTTGTTATCTACAAATGGACCTCACCAAATCAGAATACTTATGACATTGCAGAACGGTACAGAGATTTATGCTAATTACTCTACATTCAATGTGGGAGATGAGAACACTAAATATTTATTGAACATAAGTGGCTATACCGGCAATGCAGGTAATAACTTCTTTAAAATGTCAGTTTAGAGAGATAAAAGACATAGGTAAGCGCTTAGATTTCTAGTAACGTCAACACAAAATTTACAAGACTGATGTGAATCCTGAAAAATGTAGAAATAGTAGTAATAATTACAAAAAGTAAACATTATGCCAATGTACAAATATTGTATTAATAATTTCCAACCAATTTTACGAACCCAGTAAAGGACGGGAAGAGTCCAGTTGCTCTCGAATGGTCAGCAGCTGACACCAGTCGAAACGCTTATGTTCTGGTAATTAGTCATATCCGGGGGTAGTCATAAGTAAGAAGGGAAATTGGTTACGACAAACAGAACATTATGGTCATTTCTGGCACAAATATTCCCTAACGGTCAACTAAGTCACGATAGCGAACGTAAATTTTCTAAGTGATGACTTCTTATAGTTTATGTCTTGTGTTTCAACCGCTATATATGTTTGTTGAAAATACTTCATATTTTCCGACAATGTATTATTATTGTATATCCTGCAACACTATTTAATTACATTTTACACCAATAAAAACATAAAAAAACGATTTCTGCCTTGCAATTTTCGGAGCTTGTTGACGTATTGATAACTTGACGTCACAAACAAAAAATTCTGAAAAAATTATAAGCACAAATAATGCAAGTCGGTTGTATTCAAAACCTGTATTGTCTTATAAAACGATGATTGCAAGATAAATGGTCAATCTAGGAGAAACGAAAAAATGTCGGAATGTTAAAAAACACGCAAATACAATTGTGTAGGTCAAATTAGCATACTTATATACTTTTGTGGGAGACATTATTATATATTTAACTATTGATGTCGCATTACTAATAACTGTATTTTAAATCTCTTAACAAAAATGTTTTAAAATTATTAACATTACAGTATTTAGATGTAAAGTTACTTTCAGGCGACAAAGTGGGTGATGGTAGCTCCCAGCCAATGAATGGACAGCAATTTACCACCATAGACCGAGATAACGACAAAAGATCCGATCTAAACTGTGCAGCCAATTACGATTACGGAGCCTGGTGGCATAATGACTGCTTCGAAGCTAACCTTAATACTATATATGGAAGTCGTCATTTCCGCTGGTCCGATACCCAGGAATATCTTCGTAAAAGTGTTATGATGATTAACGGAAAATAAAGTAAATTTTATAAGTCTGTTGATGCCAATATTACGTGATTATTTCTTTATTCCAAAGACAAAATCCTCTGTGTATATACTAAATATGTAAATAAGTGTGACCTATAAGGCGAGCGATATCCCTTCAATATTGATCCTACTCCTAGGGAAGTTGTCAATATTATTGTATTTTGTTTTACCTCATATTGAAATAATTCATCCACAAGTTTTATTTTATTTGTTCACCCCCCTGCCCCCAACCCTGGCGAGATAAATATATCAAACTGTTAACCTGAAAAGTTATGTGTACGTTCAATTTCTACCTAAAATAGGATAGAAAGAAATCCAGAATTTCGTCCAAAATAACTTTTGCATATTAAAACAACTATCCCTTAAGGGGACTGCTGTCACTATTGGGCGATGATTCGAATGTACATTTTCTGGATCACTGAGTTTTTCTAAACTGCAACTTTGATTACAGGGATTGCAAGTTTTTCTACTAAAGGTTAAGCGTTTTCTCCAGGTACTCCAGCATCTTCCTCCAATAAAAAGCTGGATAGCTGAAAGTAGAGTTGAACACCTTCCAAACAAACAACATATTTTGTTTGGTTCAAAGATAAGTCAGAAACATTGATTTCATGCAACTGTCAGCTTCACTTGTTGTAATCTTAACTTTATATTGGCAAAGATTTTATAGGCAAGTGACTATAATTCCAGCATTGACTGTGTGTTCTGAAAAATATATACAGTTTAGGTTTAACAATAACATCATAACATTATTAACCCTTATACTGCCAATTGGCCGATTTGGCCGATTGACGTTACCTTTCACTGCCAAAGGGCCGATTTCGGCCGATATTCATTTAAATATGTTTCAGAATAGTATTGTTAACATCAATTATTTGCATGGTATTGCTGAGTATATCAATTGGGCGAGTTTTGAACTTACCATATGACGTCATTGACCACAAGATGACCTCAAATCGACGCCATCTGGGTATTTGGGGAACATTGGGCAATTTAGCTTCTGTTTGGATGAGAGCATTCACCCAGAACTGGAGAAACAGACCATTTTGAGACTACCTGGTGTTCATTACATGCTAAATGATAATGCACATCCAATTGTCAATTTTTTTTTTTGCCTTTCACCATCAATTTGCTGACAGAAATTGTAATAAATTTGAAAAAAATGTCAAATACATGTATATTTTTACTAAAACTTTGAGGGCCTCGGTGGCCGAGTAGTTAAGGTAGTTGGTCTATCGTTGATCCCTAATTCATAAAAATACTACATGTTTATTAATTATTCAGCCAGGAACCGCTGTGTATTCTAAAATTTATGATTTTAAATATAAACGCCATGATCTATATACAAATTTGAAAAATGTCAATGCATGCAAATTTTTACGATTACTTCGAGGGGCCTCTGTGGCTGAGTGGTTAATGTAGTTCATCTACTATTCATCACGTGGTCTGTCAACACTGACGTCGCGGGATCGAGTCTGACTGCGAGCTGTATGCGCTCGACTCCAATTTTAATTGACATGGATTGCCAGTTTTCTTACCAAAGATCTGTGGTTTATGTGGTTTATGCGGTCAATGTGGTTTCCTACACCAATAAAATACGGACGCCATGATATACCTGAAAAATGCTGAAAGTGGCGTTAAACAACATTCAAACAAACAAACAAACAAATCATTCGTGTAGACAAAACAGCCACTCACAATGGTACTCGTGAGTTTTTTCAGATTGATCTAATCTCAATATTGTGACTGGATCAGACAGACAATCCACAACGAGGTAACAATAATTAATAGGTAGTATTTAATCCTATTAAATTTGATGATGCACAAAGTAAAGCAAAAATTTGAAATCTGAAACGTAATTTAGACTTTTTAGCATATTTTAAACATTTGAATATTTAAACACGTCAACTTTACAAAATAATATAATTATAAAGTTTATTTTCGTAACTATACTATTTTTTTTTAATTTGACTAAAAGCTATACTATTTTTACATAGATACAACAAAACTTTTCAATACAATGCCAAAGTAAAGTCTTCTGGTGAATCTGAATAAAAATGCATTTATTTAAAATCTAAATTTAGAGCGGATTAGAATCTGTGAAACAAAGATTAATAAATCTTGAGTAAAATAAAATTCTTTTTAGGGCCTCGTTGACCGAGTGGTTAAGGTAGTTCGTCTACTATTGATCACGTGGTTAGCCAACACTGAGATTGAAGGTTCGATTCTCTCGCAGGCAGGGTGTACTCGACTCCAATCTTAAATGAAAAAGGATTGCCAGTTTTTCAACCGCAGGTCGGGACCGGGTTTTCCCGGATATTCCAGTTTTCTCCCCAATAAAAACTGGACGCTATGATATACCTGAAAAATTGCAGCAAATTGCGTAAAAAACCATTCAAACAAACATAAAATGTGTTTTATTGTCATATTATTTTTAATTACGTTTGACCTACAATTGAGATATTACTCATATTAAAATTTAAAGGAAATACGTTCCAGCAGCTCATCGGACGGTGGAGTTTTCAAATTTAGTTTGTTGCATGCAGCGTTTTCTGGAATAAAGGGATGAGCTAACTCCGGAGTAGTCCCTGTATCTGTATATGTCATCCTCATAGGAATATACAAATGAGTCGTTGAAAAAGAGACCAAACTTTGTATACATTGTGATGTCAACTCTGTTAAAAACCGATTGACAAGCAAACCAAATACGTTGTTGATCGAAACGGCCACAATTGATAAATTTCGGTTTATAAGTATGACGCTTTCAGTAGAATGTGGGGTATAATACATGAAGCATAATGGTTAAAATGCTAACTATGAAATTACTGAAACTAGAGCTTATGATTTTTTAAAGATTCGTTCTAGTAAAACATAGCTGAAAATGTGTATTAAAACGGGCTTAAAACGTGTGAATATAGGTTTCTGAGAATTGTAGGCTAGACCAGTAATATTGTAGCTAATTTATTGAAGGATATAATTTTTACTGACAAAAACTTTCTCTGATGTCAGTTTATATCGAGATTCTAATGGAGGATTACTAATCAAACATCAACATGCAATTTGCTTTATTGGGCAGTCTTTGTAATGCTACTTACATACAAACTGAATGTTTTTCTAAGCTTTGTCCGATAGAATAACACCATCAGCGTTAGGGAAATGTTTTAACAATTCTAAGTCTTGAAAAGTAAATGTATCTCTTATACTCACTGGCCCAATTAACTTGGCTTAGAAATTATTATCTAAGCGACATCCTTCAGAAACATTTCGACGTTTTTTAAAAGATGCAGAATACATTGACCCTGCTTCCTGGTTTCACTCCTGAGTTCTCATTGTTTTAATTTTGTCAGTTGTTTTTATTTGTGTGTCCTAAAAAGTGTGTGTATAATTTATTGGTTAAACACTTATTTGTTTCAACAAACATATCGAAAACTTCATAGTTTAGAATATAAAAAAAGACCCTCATGTGATAGCATTTTTTAAGCAGGATTAGTACAGTTAGTTGCCAGGTTCTCGAATCAGGTATTTATTTCTGTTTATCAGCAATTTTGCAGCTATATTAAAGTATATATGTCATATGTTATTTGGGAACAGTCAAACTGTTGGTCAGGGGCGGAGGGGGTTAGTGTTTTTAACGATTGCCCGAGGCCGTAGGCCGAGGGTAACAGTTCAAAACACTATCACCGACACCGATGAACAACTGTTTGAATGTTCTAAAATCACATATGAAATAAAGGTTTTATTACCGGATCAATTACTGTTTTAACGGTACTTGCAGAAGAAAAAAGGAACAAGAAATTAGTATTGCAAATATATTAATAGTTAAACTTTCTCAATTTAACAAACTATTAACTATGCCACACCGCCAACATTTTATATGTCTGTAGGTTTTCATATTGTTTTTCTCTGCTATTTCGTAAAAAAACTTAAGTGGATGCAGGACACCATCCGCCATTTTTGTGAAAATTTCAAAATAGATAGAACATACATGTATATGGTAAATTTAATAATAATTTCTTTCATTATTTACTTTATTTTCCATAAAATAAAAAATAATATTGAAAGACTTATATCTATATTATTCATTGAATTTATTCATGTTTGAAATAAAAAGTTTTCACATAAATGAGTTCGCTATTGGCAAAAACAAATGAAAATGGCATTTTTATTAAGGGAGGTAATTTTGACCAAAAATACCATTTTTTAGCACTTTTTGACCAGTTTTTTCTCAATGAACAAAAAAATAACTCAGAGACCCTTATTTTTCTTTCCATTACTAAAATGTATATCAATTGCTTGACATTATATAAAAAATTCAGAAAATTTCATTGGACAGAGTTTTTGTAATCTTTTATTTTAGTGCTTTTTTTATTCTCTTCTCTGTATAATCTATTAGAAAATGTAAAATTTCAGCACTCAACCCCTCAAAAAAAAGCTCTGAAATCCCTATTTTTAATTTTGAATTATGATAACTTGTGTAAAAAATAACTATATGGCAAATTTAAAGAGAATTCATTGACAAATTATTTTCAGTGAAAGTGTCCTGCATCCCCTTAAGGAAACACACAACAGTCATTTTGCTAATTTAAACTGACAAAATTGGAATTCGTTTAAAACTTCAACATATTTTATTTATGAATAATAGTCATTGGATTCTTTCCAAACACTTTAGGGCCTCGGTGGCTGAGTGGTTAAGGCAGTTCGTCTACTGATGATCACGTGGTCTGTCAACACTGAGGTTGCGGGTTCGAGTCTCACTGCGGGCAGGGTGTACTCGACTCCAATCTTAATTGACAAGGATTGCCAGTTTTCCTACCGAAGGTCGGGGGTTCTCTCCGGGTACTCCGGCTTCCTCCCCCAATAAAAACTGGACGCTATGAAATAGCTGAAAAATTGCTGAAAGTGGCGTTAAACATCATTCATTCAAACAAACAAAAATCCAAACACGTTATTTCCACCAAATAAAAGTAAGAGAATAATGTCATTTTGTTTCTTTACTGTTCCACGTGAAATTAACAGGACAAAATGACGTCAGAGCACGCGTGGGGAAACAGTCGAAGCTGTTGACCGGTCAACCGTTTGCGAACGTGGACGTTTTCAGAATTTCAGAAAACAGTAAACAAAATTACATTTATATGAGGTATCAGGTAATAATTGTTATAGAAGAGGGTTCATCCAATATCTTAAGGCACATTCATCACATCTTTGCTTTCTCAACTAAGTTAAAAAGAAGTTACTTTTAATAGAACAGACGGTTGTTTTTGGTGTTGGAATGATGTTTTACGCACCTTTCAGCTATTTTTTCAGCTTTATCATAGGGGAGGAAGCCGGAGTACCCGCAGAGAACCCCCGACCTTCGGTAGGAAAACTTTACCACTCGGCCACCGAGGCCCCTAGAACAGTCGGAATCAAGGTTTTGTGGTAGAACTATATTTTTTATGAATAGTAGTTTATTTATGGTAAATATTAAAGTGTAAGTCAAGTACATACGTGTACTTATATACAGTATTTAAAACGCCTAAGGAGAAGTTTGTGTTTTCCTGAACTGTCTGTGTTATATCATTTTGTGAATATTGTTCTATATAGATACTATTTAAAATATTGCTACTGTTATTACATGGTATTTAAATGTTATTTATCTAATAACCAACATCATGAAAGAATAAAGATACCATTGCTTCATGTTTTAAGGAACGGGAAACACTATTACAGTTTGAACGGATGCAATCTTTAAAATGAAAAAAGTTTTTAAAAAGCAGAGGTTTATATATTTAGCATCAAATGTTGGCGCAGTAAAATATGAAATAAAGTTGTGGACTAGCTTTCGACCTAAGTAGAATGCAATATCATACGTACTAATAAGCGATGAAACTCTTAATCGTCGATTTGATTGTATTGAAACACTAATGCGAGACAAATTGTCAAAACTAGACGCAATTGACAAATTACATGAAAAATTCGACAAATTTGAAAGAGAGCTTATTGGTTTGAGACAAGAAATTGACAATATTAAAGAAACCCAAACGCAACAAAATGAAATAATTAATAAAGAAGAGCGTCATCATCATGAAATTGCCGATCGGATGGCTGCGCTTGAAAAAACGAACTGGGATCTGCTAGACGAAAATTTTGAACTTAAAGAAGATCTTTTAAAACTTCAAGCGCACTCAATGAAGTATAATCTTATTTTCGGTGGTATAACTGAACAAAGTGGGGATAATGAAAATACCGAAGCGGTCTTAAAACATTTTTTACACACTGAACTGGATATTCCAAATGTTTCAGACATAGAATTCCAAAATGACCATTGGTAAGCCACGAAATATCATAGCCAAATTTACTAACTATTAACACCACGAAATGGTAAGGAAATCAGCCTCTAAATTGAAAAACAAACCAAATTTCTCAATCTCTCAACAGTATCCGTCCGAAATAACGGAGAGACGGAATAGACTTTACCCGAAACTAAAAGAATTTCAACGCCAAGGAAAACGTGCAACTTTAGTATACGACCGACTGTTAGTAGATGGACAACCATATGAACCGGCACAACAGCGTAATGAGTCTCGTCCAATACACAACGACAATAGTACAACGCATCGGACACTCGTGCTGACTTTGTTGACAAACTGAATATTACTCATCTGAATGTTTGTGGCATTAAATCTAAGTTATTGAACCCCGACTTTGACACTCTAATTAAACAATACGATATCTTATTATTTACAGAGACAAAAACCGATGAATATGATCAGTTAAAAATTCTAAATGATTATGATTGTTACTTAAAAAATAGAAAAAAAAATTACCAATTGATCTGGTGGTATCGTAATAATCTACAAAAAATCTTTATCTAAATTTTTGAAATTTATCAAATCTGACAGTGAGTTTGTGCAGTGGGTAGAAATTTCAAATGATATTGGCTTAAAACAGGATAAATTCTACTAGGGTGTACATACATCCCACCCGAATTTTCAAAATACTCATCTGATGAGGCATTTACTGAAATCGAAGAAGAATTATTGATCTTTTCTAAAGAATCTAGCAATATTGTAGCTAGTCGTTGGTGATTTTAATTCACGAACGTCTAACCTACCAGACTATATTATAATAGATGATGACTTATTAGATATTCTAGATATTACTGATGATGTTAACAATGCTGATCATATTTTTAGTTATCTTATGTTAAAAGATAAGAACATACCCTTAGACAGAAGTACTCAAGATACTGGTCGTGTAAAAAAATATGGTACCAAACTTTTAGATTTATGTAAACGATGTAATCTGTTTATAGCAAATGGTCGCTTATTCGCCGACAGAGGCGTCGGTCGTACTACTTGTACAAATATTAGTTTAATTGATTATTTGTTACTTTCACCATACATGTTTGATATTGTTTCTGACTTTGAAATTGTTGATTTTAACCCTATGTCTTCAGATGTGCATAATAGACTACATTTTACGCTATATTTTCCAGCGCATAGTGGAAATCATAATACTAGTATAAAAACAAACAATAAGCGTATTAGGTGGAAAACCAATAAAGCAATTGACTTTACGCGAGAATTAGAAAATGATCAAAACAACACACTGTTTGAAATTAACAAGGCGTTGGATGGGTTACCCGATAAAGCGCATGTGACAGTTGGACTGCTAATACTGTATTTAGTGTGAAAAATGAACCGAGACAACAGTCAAATAACAGTAAACCATGGTTCAATAAACAATGTAAATTAAAACGAAATGAATTTCACAAGGCTAAGAATAGATTCAGACATGTTAAAGAGTACTAAATCTATATTAAATAAAAAAGCCAAGGAATATAGAAAAGAGCTTAATAATAATTTGTGCCTATACCAAAATAAATGTGCCAATGAATTGCTAAATCTAAGTCGAAATCTTTCTGGAAGACTCTTAAAACGTACTCGGGAACTAAAAAAGAGAACCCCCCTATAGATATTGATTCCTTTTACGATTACTTTAAGAATCTAAATAATTCCGATTTTGAAAATAATTTAAATCTAGATGTTCACGTACTTTGTGATAACCCTCTTTATGACTCAATACTTAATGATGCGATTTCTGTGGCAGAAGTCACTGATGCTATTAATGAATTGAAAAACAATAAATCTCCAGGTTTAGACAATATTCTAAATGAGTATCTTAAAAACTCTCCGCCTGCACTAGTTCAAATATATTGTAGAATATTCAATCTTGTCTTTGATACAGGAATAATACCTGAAAGCTGGACCCTCGGTATCATTAGACCTGTATATAAGAACAAGGGAAATTCGATGGACCCGGACAATTTTAGAGCGATAACGTTAATCAGTTGCTTAGGAAAACTGTTTACTTCGATAATAAATGCTAGATTGACATTTTTTGCAAACGAAATTTCATTGATATCCTTTAATCAGGCTGGCTTTCGTAAAGGACATTCAACCACAGACAATATTTTTGTCCTGCATGCTTTAATATCGCTATACAAGTCATTTGGTAAGAAATTATTTTGCACGTTTGTAGATTTCCACAAAGCTTTTGACACTGTGTGGAGAAGTGGCTTGTGGACAAAACTACAAAAGAGTGAAATAAAAGGCAAAATCTTCACAATTATCTTTAACATGTACGACAATATAAAATCGTATGTTCAGTATAATAGTGAACAGTCAGAGTTTTTTCCATGTTTGACGGGTGTCAGACAGGGAGAAAACCTGTCACCTTTCCTTTTCTCCATCTTTTTAAATGATCTAGAAAAATTTGTTCTAGAACTTGATGGTTCACCTCTTGAATTAGTTAAAGAAAAGTGCTTAAGTAAGCTAAATATTATAATTAAACTGTGTATTATATTATATGCTGACGATACGGTTATTTTAGCGGATACTTATGAAGGCATGCAACATGCTCTGGATATTTTTCAATCTTACTGTGACACATGGAAATTAGAGGTTAATATAAGTAAGACAAAGGTATTAATCTTTAGTAAAGGAAGAGTACGCAAAAACATTTGAGTTCAAATTACATAATAATATATTAGAATCAGTAGATTTTTATTCATATTTGGGCTTAATATTTAAGTTTAATGGGAATTTTTCTGATGCTAGGAGCAAATTAGCAACCCAAGCACAGCAATCTTTGTATGGTATTTATAGGATAATAAGAAATCAAAACATCCCTATTGATCTCCAACTGAAACTGTTTGATTCTATGGTAGAACCAATACTGCTTTACGGCTCGGAGATATGGGGTTTTGAAAATTTAAAAAATATTGAGCAGGTACATCTGAGTTTTTGTAAAAGAATTTTAAAAGTTAGATCTACAACTCCCAACTATATGGTTTATGGGGAACTGGGAAGGTTTCCACTAGAAATTAAAGTGAAGTTAAGAATGGTTTCATTCTGGAAGAAATTGTTACTGCAAGGTGATAAATTAAGTAGCTGTATGTACAAAATGATACATAGTTTGAAGAAAAATGGTGTAAACAACTTTAAATGGTTGAATTATATTAAATCTATATTTAATAATACAGGTCTTAGATACATTTTTGAAAACCAAATAGAATTTATTGACAATCAATTAATTACACAAGTACTTCGAGACCAGTTCATACAGAAATGGTTCAGTGATATCCGTGTCTCATCTAGAGGCTTATTTTATAGTACTTTTAAAAAAGAGTTTGGCTTAGAAAAATACTTGATTAAACTACCTGAGCAAAACAGAGTTTGGATCTGTAAATTACGTACTTTAAATCTCCAAATACCTATTGAAACTGGTAGATGGTTCAATATACCAAAAGAAGCCAGAATATGTACACTATGTCAAAATGACATTGGAGATGAGTTTCATCTGCTATTTACATGCAAAAACATGAAAATAGTTGAATTTCGAAATAAGTATATGCCTATTTACTATACAAATAATCCCAACCACATAAAAATGGTCGGTTTGTTAGCATTATGTAATGTTGACTTGTACATGCGACTATCTGTTTTTGTAAAAAAAATAAGTTGTTTATTGTAAACAAGACTGAAATGGTTATATATATATATAGATATATGTGATAGAAATTTATTATAAAAACAAGAATGTAATGATTATATATGTTCATGTGATATGATGTAAAAACAATATAATGACTATATATGTTCATGTGATATGTCGTATCTGTTCATTTCGTCACTTATTTATTTGTGTTGTATGTATAGCCTCATGTTACAAATTGTTTTGTGTCTGAGCGTTGATGAATAAAGAATAAAGAATAAAAGAATAAAGATGATAAACAAAGATTATGTCGTTAAAAATTATTTTATTTTTAAAATCTGCATGTTAATTTGTGTAGTTTAATATTTATTTGAACTAGCAATATCATATGTTATTCGGGATCTTCACAGGGAATATGAACCCGTATCCCCTGTGAAGCCCGAATAACAATTATATTCTGTTGAAGTCTTCTTGTACTAATATTCTAGAGTATATAATTAGATTAGACATTTCTCATGCTTTAGTTTGGACCACCCGACTATCGGAGAACCTACCATTCAACACATTTAAGCTTCCAACGAAACTTTTTATTGCATTTTAAATTTTATGACCTTTATTTTTTTTACGACTTTTTATCCCCAACTAAACTTTTAATGATAAATTTCACTTTCAAAGTGCGATGCAAACACGGGGGGGGGGGGGGGTAACTTCCTATATAAAGGTATATGTATATGTGCCAAAAATATGGGTAGGCTTTTTTTGAAAATTTATATAAAAATGGGTATAGGTTTTACAACAATCTTATATAAAAATGGGCCGGTATGCTTTTTAATCTTAATTGAAAAAAATCTGGTCTCATATAAATATGGGTCATGTTTATAATATAATAAAGTGTAATTTTAATAATGACATTGTGTTTTCTTCTTCACTATGTTATCATTTTGTGTATATAAATATGACCTTCTTTTAAGTTTACTGAATATAAATATGGGTTATGAAAATTGTTCATTTTATATAAATATGGGTCATGAAAATTGAAATTTTATATAAATATGGGTCATGAAAATTGGAAATTTTATATAAATATGGGTATTGAATTCAAATCAAAAATGGCACATCCCCACCCTAAAAATTACCAAGTTACCCCCCCCCCCCCCCCCGTGGATGCAAATGCCTTTGTTTGCCATTTTGAAGACTTCAAAGTTACAATCTCCACGCAAAGGATTCTGGGTATCCTACGTCAACCACAATCACCTCTGCCATACCATTGGTTGACATTGTGCGAGATATCTCTCATGGCGGATAAGCTTCATGAACAAACGCAGTAATTTCAATGTAAAACTGTATCAAAAGTGTATAAATAGACTATATAAAAATTAAAAACATCTCGTGTTTTATTTTAAAAACATAATTCTTTGTTTACAAACGTTACAAGCAGACGACAAATGTAGTCCCGCAGTAAATGGGGAATGACGTGTGGCAGAGGTTATATCTGGGAACCAGTTATGTTCTCTGCGCCGGAGAGTGTCAAAGTTATTGGTTATCTCCCTTGTTAATTTCTAGACAAATCGCAGACAGAGATGAAAGATTCCGTAAAATGCATGTATTTAAAATCGATATTTGATATCTTTATATTATGTTTAACTATTTATATTATGTAAAACAAATAAATTATTCAATGAATAGACGCCATTTTGAAACTGGTTTCAGTATCCCCGGGTTTCACAGGGAATACGGTATGATATCCCCGTCTTGATTAACAAATCAAATTGTAGGGATTCACTAGATACATTACTTCAACAGAATATTAAATAGTATTAATGTGTATATTGCATATTTACTTACAAATGATAAATAATATATGCTGTTCCAATCTAAAATTATTATCTTTGCTAAAGCCACTCTATAAATTTTTCCAAAACAATACTTACACTTTGATAACTACACCATTTTAAATAAACAAAACCTATATTATTATAACTTGTATAGGTAATAAAGGAAGTAGAAGGCTATGTAATTTTATACAGTGGAATATAGATGATACAACAAAACCATGATATGTATAGACACTTCTATTCCAAGTCTGTCTTGTAATTCATGAATCCGATTTTATTTTTTCTATCCAATCAGAATGCTCCGTTATAATTAGCCGATGTGTAAACAAAGCTTCCGCCATCTTTGTCCCACAAGCACACTATTTGTACAGTTGTGGGAACGGCATAATTTTCAATCGTTTTAAGAAAATGGTTCTTAGTTGTGAATGTGGTACATGTAATTCCGATGAAAGGTACCCAGATCGAATGCAAGGATACATATTTATACCATTTCCAAAGATTAAAAGAGATTTAGAGAAATGTCTACGCTTGAAAACGTGTGGAAGTCCCAATGATCAGCTCAATATTAACAGAATAAATAAACATAAAGCAGCTGCAATCCTTGTAGAGATTTGAGCAACCCTACTATGTGAGAACAATGCCCGCAGAATAAATGATTACGTGATGGTTTTACACGTCTTCAATTTCAAATGGATTTTATTAAAATTTTAAGTCTGTTAGTGAATCTACCCTAATATATTCAATTATGATATACAAGAAATGGGACAGGAACTATGCTCTTTTTTATGTGTTCCCGTGTAAAAACTATTGGATTTATATATAATTATATAATGGACTTAATTAATTGTTAATGAACATTACTTACATAACGTTACATGTATTTCAGATTTATGTTCTTTTTTCGGCTATGAAATTTGCCGATTTGAAACTCGGGGAGTACTTTAAACACAGACAAAAAATTCTTTAGTAAACATCGTGTTTTTTATTATATTGATACATCTTTATCCAATTAATTAGCAGTTATCGATTTCCCAGTTCTCTGTAGATGTGTATGTAGGAAATACTCTCTGACAGCGTATGTAAATACGCGTGCACACACGGCCAGTTAAGACAGATTACATAAATATAAAATTTAACCGCAATTTCGGAAGAGAAAAATATACCCAGCTTTACATGTGCAATAGAATTCAGAAAGTTTCGGTTCAGGTTTAATTTCAATACGAAAACTGTGAGGCGATTAACTTTTTCTCATAGATCGCCAGCATTTTGTATCAACGGCAACGCGACGGTACAATTTATTTAAGATATTCTGTTATTGTGAATATAACCATGGATGAAATAATTCATCCATTTTTCTAAAACTATTTGGATAAGAAATTACTTTCTTGTAGGTACGAAATATTTATATTTTCGGGAATTTAGTCGAGACAATCGGTAGTAATATTGCCATCACGATGATGCTGAGCCGCCATTTTGAAGAGAAGCTTGTGGCGCATAGAAACAATAACTAAGGAGGCGGGGCTTATCTTCTTATCTCGGAACCATGAATACACCTACGTTTCGTGTCCTGGTAAAGCTGTGGCAACCTGTTGATCCGCAAGGTTAGGTAGGTTATAAAGAATAAATAACAATCGTTTTTATACCTCCGCTTAGTTCATCCATACGTCCGCAACATAAATTTCGTAACAGTTTTCTCAGCAAGTACTTATCAAAATCACTTGAAATTTTATATGTGACCTTACCATGCGGTCCTATATTGCGAGTATCGATTTCAGGTCTGTCGCATAACTACTTCCTGTTTACCGACTTATCAACTTACTCATTATAAAGAGATGTGAAAATACCGGGGGTATATTGAGTGAGCAGTAGCTCACAGGTTCCTTGTTTTTTAGTAACAAATTTTATTCAATTAATCTATTGGTTGTGTCAATATACGTTAGCTACATTTTGGGTGTATTTCGTTGTTCAATAGTACGCTTTTAAGTAAACTTTATACATTAAATTTATATTGATCTTTGTTTGGAACATGATTGAAACTAATGGTTCGATTAATTTATAAGTATTATAGGCGATTGTGTTTTCTTCATAATTTTCGAATCATCATTGTGCAATGTTGAAGATGCTGGTGAGACGCCCAGCAAAAATACTGGTCTCTGATAACACCGTTAGGATTGGAATCAAAACAATTGTAATACCACCATCCGCCTTTACACGAGTACGCTGTTGCACAATTTCCAGTAGATAAATCATTGTCTCTGTCCTTGGTCGTAAATTTCATTCCATTGTGTCTAAAGGTTATACCATCACCTGCAATATAATAATATAAATTATAATCTAGTTATAATCCGGTATTATATGTATTTATAACTATTGTATCAGTATCGAGTTGGTATGAAACGAAAAGAAGAAGAACACCGGCATTGTGAGGGTGATGCTAAAAAAATGCTTTGTCAAAAAGTTCGAATCTATAACCTTATACTCCTCAATGATATCGAAATCTATCACAAGGCTAAAACAATTGAAGAAAGTAGTATAACCGGAAACAAAAATAGATGAAACACTAGTCTAGTGTTTACTGTAATTTGATTTTTATAATTTTAGCATTTTTCTATAAATATTATTATTACATAATATATATTTTTGCCTTTTTCCTATTGGCCTAAACCAACAACCGTGACTTTCCATTTCTTATCATATTGGTTTGCAAAAAAACTTATTCTACTCAATAAAAACCATATTGCACTCTCGTGAGAAATATATGAATGAAATAACCTAGCACATACCGTTTCCTTCAACGGAAATACAATATCCAATCAAATCCTCTTTCTTTTATCCCCTAAACTAATCAAAATTATCGTTCTGACTAATGTTCGGATTATATTATTGTTTGTAAACATTGTAACGTCATCGAGTGAACGTAATACGGATAGTTCTGGTGCTAATAAGCGAAGATTTGCAGGTATTACTAACTTGGAAATTAATCAAATCGTTAAGAAAAGAGATGTTCTCAACACTCGCAAATCAACAGAGCAAGCGATTAGGTTTTTTACAAAATATTTACATCAAACGGATCTGTCAGTTAGTTTGGAAAGGACGGACCCTCTGGAAATGTAAATTATATGCAGAAGAAAAAAATACTGCAAACATTTCGTCATGAATTATGTCGATATCTTACCGATTTTCGAGAAACAAACATTATGAAAGACAGTCTCTTTCGGGAATAAAAAAATCCTGTTTATTCCATTTCACTCAATAAATTATGTAATAAAACAATTACTACACTTGAACTTGATCAATATGAGGTTTTATGGAGCAGGGTAGAATATTATTGAACTTGTCTTCGCTTCGTTCAATATTATTCTACCCTGCTCCAGAAAACCTCATATTGATCAAGTTCAAGTGCAGTAATTACATATTGTCGTTTCTTTTATGCTTAGAACAATATATGTTGTTATTTGTAATGCGTTGTTTTAGTAATTAGCCTTTAATTATTTTTTCAAGGTATTCTCTTAATGCAATTTAATCTGTATTTATCTGAATTTTTAAATATTACAATTTGTAGAAATATAAAGTTCTTTATTGAACATATGTTTTTTACTTAATTTCTTGTAATGATTGATTGATTAATGGTGTTTAACGCCCGAGCAGCAATATTTCAGCTATATTCAGGCGAGTATTTCTTGTAATAAATTATTCTATCATGTAATTCGTATTAATTAGTCTATGAAAGCCAGAGCCAGAAAAAGTTGAATATTTAACAGAGAAGAATTTGTCAAACTTTGTAACAGAATGGAATGTTAAAAAAAATACCAACCCTTTACTCGTGCAAGACCAGCTATACAACAACAGATATAAGACATTGCGAGCACTACCTATGTCAGTAGAAGCAACCTTGATAAATGGTGAATGCATGGGCATAAACAACTATACTGGGCAACCGTTCCTACTAGCAGATGATAACAACCAGTACGGACGAATGCTGGTGTTCCGTACTCAAGAGAACCTGACACATCTTACAGCAGACATTATCTACTTTGATGGCACATTTTATGCATGTCTTACACCAGCTTACATATTCCATGCTATGATTGACGGAACCATGTTTCCACTAGTTTACAGTTTCCTACCCGGAAGGATCAACACTTATATATCAGACTGCTAACTGTTCTCAAAGAAATATGCAAGCAATACAAGATCTTTAACCAAAAACTATTTTTCTTGACTACGATATTGCCGCTAGAAGTTGCTAAGTATTTCCAGGCAACAACATCAACATCAAAGGTTGCTTTTTTTCACTATACGCAGTGTATTTGGCGAAATGCACAAAAGCGTTGATTGAGCTGTTATGACTTGAAAGTACTGTGACAATTCTATATACATTCGATATATGCTCCGATGATTTAGTGTGATATTGTTTCTGTGCTATTTTTTGTGCTAATGCAAATTAATAAATATTTTTTTTTAAATATTTTTTCTTTTCTTTCAATTCCAAAATATTTTACCTGTAATTTGGCTAATATAATATAATAAAATAAGATGTTGTTTACAGTATACACAAACATAATCCCATGTTTATACAAGTATTCTGACTACTCCAACATGAATTTTTAATATTTTACCTCTAACATTCAAAATGTTGGAATATCCAGAATAAACCGATCGTTCAATTTAACAGATATAACAGGTATAAATTGATGAAACATGTATGGATACCTAATTTTAAAAGGTAATTTAAATTTCAACAAAGTAAAGCTATTCATAAAATATTTCTAAACTTAAATGTTAAAAAACCCATCATAATAAACTATTAACCTGCATCGCCACTGTATCCCGTCATTGTAAGCACATATTTGGTAGACTCATCTGCGATGATAAATGTCGAATAGTTGGCAAAAAGGTTACTTCCGTCTTTTGTAACTATGTTGACGGCAATTTCATGAGGTCCATTTGTTGAAATAATATGAATATTGTCATTACCTAAAACGATTGAACAGAGTAGTACAATAGTTTTATATGTATTACAGCTTATAAGATATTCGTGATCATGCATCCTAGTGGTTGCTTTACAGAATTGTTTGCACAATTCAAGCTGATTTAATTCAGGTAGTCCCGACGTATCTTTGTTAGAAATCATAAATTGGTTTATTGCTAATAGGAAAAAAAATAGTGACGAAAATTTTGGGTTATTTTAAAGGTCTCTCATTTCATTCTATTATGACACGATGGGTGTCATTATTAAAACAGGATATGCTCACTATTTAGGATTACCTGATACATCCAACACCGTTTTATTCAGATGGGTTCTAGGAGCATCGGTGGCCGAGTGGTTAAAGTAGTTAGTCATTTCATATTGAACACGTGCAGGATAATATCGAGGAGGCGGTAGGGAGTCTTACTTCAGCAGGGAGTGCTCGACTTCAATCTTAATTGACAAAGATATACAGTTTTATCAAAGTTTTAATGTTTTTACCGGGAACTCCGGCTTTCTCCCCGAATGAAAACTTGATCCCACGATATTGCTGAAAGTGGTGTTAAACCCAAAAGCAAACAAAACAAGCGAACAAAAACAGATGTTTTAGTGGTGGTTTTTGATTATTGCATTATTTAATCTTTGTGTGTTTAATGTTTGCAATCAATTTGCAATTTCTTGGTTGAATGTTTTCATTTTTGCTATGGTTTTAATATTTTCTGATGCACGTATACACGATCAAGCAGCTTAGAATCAATTAATAATCTGTTATAATTATTTCTTCATCAAACATATGCACATAATGTTATTTGTGTTACTATTTTTAGAAGTATTCCAATAAACAAATTGTTTTAAAATAAAGGAATGTAATTTTAGGTTGTTTTACCAAGCCAGTACTCTCCATATGCAGATCCAAAACCGAGTTTGTAATCTATCCATTGTCTGTCAAAATCAACTGTTCCATTATATCGTCTCTGAATTACCTTTTGGTATATAACATAATTCGTGATTATTTATACAACCTGTTTTGTATAATACATTAAGCACTTATTTTGCTGCCACAAAAATCATTGTTTACAAACTTATTTCTGTACATATGACATTCGAATATTGTGAAATATGGTATATCTAATTTCTGGTATCTATCATCTGGTGTACGCTAGAAGTCTAATCCAAGATATATGTTTGAGATATGAAAACCAAAATAAATTGTAAATTATAACTTTCTAATAAACTAATAGATTATTTAAAACCAATTTTACTGAAAAATGTACCAAATATGGGTCGTTAAATTCACATAATAGCAACGGTGACAATCGAGCAACAAACACTGTAGTTACATGGCACATATAATAGAAATAATCCAATGATAACAAGGTAATGTATAGATGCAACTATTTATTTTCTAAAACGTCTTTTCAACGATTCTCCAATTAAAGTAATATTTAACTTAAGGACTGCAATACTCCTCTTGCACCTAGAGTAGTGCAACTAAAATTGTGACCTTTCTAAACTTTATTAAGGTCCCATATTCTCATAAAGATACTGTTAAAATGTTGATCACATGATCTCCTATTTTGTGATTATGGAGAATTGTAAGGTAATGTATTATTTTAATGTACTTTTGAATTACTGCAACAGACAGATGATGTCGCAAGGCACACATACTTTGGATGTAAGCATTTATGAACGAATTACTAAACACAATGAATTGGCTTCTAGGAAATTATGTTGAAAGCAAAATAATTATTATATCATTGAACTTAATCTATTAAATATGACAATTACTCCGAGATTCATTGAGAAAAAAATCATCTTTGTAAATTTATATTGGCTAGATACCACATTGTCTTCTTTGGACTTACCGTCCATTTCTTGCCTGAGCCAATACAATACGCTTTAACAGGATGTGTTCTATTAGGCCATATCGTATAGACACCGTCAGCTGCATCTGTTAGTTCTGCACATTCCTTTACTTGAAAAGACGATATCTTTATTGTGCATTATAGCATAAACATAAAATGATGTAAAGCTGTAACAATATTTAGTTTTAACAATTTATTATTTATTACCACTACTTGAAAAAATTCATTCTTTAGCAAACGATCACAATATTAATGTATGTTCACCTGTTAATATTTTCTTTCAGAATAGTTTTCACACTTTTTTGTTTACATATCACTTCGGTTTAAAGTTATTGACAGTCCCTTATCGGTTGTCGAATCGTTTCGTCGTATTAAAATTGTTTCCAACATATTTTGATCTGATAAAACTATAAAAACAGTACCATATGAACATGCTTAGGACAATTGTAAAGTAATTTTAATTCTAATATTGAAATTGAAATATTCATTGTGGGCCGTTGTACTAGCTTCGAACCAACTATCGTTTGTAAACCTGTCCAAAAGAGTAGAAAGAGCAATTGGTAATTGGGAACTAACCATTCTTATTAGAATTATGTACCAACACACAACGATGGACAAGATACCACGACGATCGTGCCTATGGATTGCACCAGAGGATCGGAGGCGCACAGATAGACCAACTAGAGGATTCGTTTTGCGCATTTGCACTCTGATATATCAACTGATATATTATAGGTATGCTAACACAGTTCTTCAGATTCTTAGTGTTTTAATGATACATTATGTTGTAAATCTAATGACAAGCTTGTTGAAAATGCAGAATGATCAGTTGTTTGATGTGCGTTTGTGTTTCATGTTTATATATAATGTCAACCGTGATGATAAATTATAATCTGCACTGGCGTGCATCAATCCATCAATTTAATTAATACGTTTTCTTAATAATAATGTTAATAGGGAATAAAGTGTTTGCAGTTTAAACTGCCTTTCATCAGTTTAAGCTGAATGGCATAATTAGCAGAAAATCTTTTGTTAGACTGTAAGATTTTCATTTATTTTGGTGGTTAGTGTTTAAGGGTATTTTCAAAATTGTTAATAAATCTTAGCACAGTTAATTTGATTTTAGGTTTTTATTTATGAAATATAACATCTCAATACATTGTTTACGTGATAAAATGTTTCAACTTATAAATTGCATTTAAAACTTAATTATTCTTTTATTAGCAGTAGTAACCGCTACGTACGGTCGGTATATAATTTACTTTTTATAGCTGTTTAAAAGTAAGAAAATGAAGACAAGTGTCATATTCATAAAAATCTATATGAAATTAATCCGTTGCATATGTAAATACGTTTATATACGCCCGTCAATGATGGACGAGTTTGTCCGTTATCCACATGTCGCACGGTATCTTAAGAATTCCTTTAAGATTTTCTTCAAACTGTACACACAATTGTTGTTGTATGCATACTTTTTGGTAAATTACTCAAGTTTTGAATTGGAAAAATTGGGGATGTTTGGGTTTTCAGCCTCAAACTCGCAAAACTCTTCATCAATTTTCTTGAACTTTGGGGGATTGTTGATATTAATAGACTCGATTATGTCTAATCAATGCAGATAAATCATGCATCCATGAAGTGTTTAATTCTTGTCCTTATCGTCGGAAGGGCGTATCATACGCTGATTGCGCAGCTGTTTATTTCAACTGTGATACATCATCAGCTCTTGTCATATGACAATTTTCGTTTATTAAAAACGGATAATGAGCACAAGGACACGAGTATGTAATTGAGTGTTCTCTTCTAGGAGAGTTAGAGTAGGAGCTCTCTCAACCGAAATTCGCATATCAAAATATTTACAATATTATGATCTAATTCTAATATTAATGAGGTTAATACATAAATGTATAACAATAAACATTTTCAAAGAAAAATGGTGGAAATGGCTTGATGTACAAAGATAATTTGAAAATCATAAAATTGTAATAAATGATGGTAATAACAAAATACCGAATAACAAGGGAACTGTGAAAAAAAGACGGAAAGCAAACATTTAGTAACTTCAGGAATGGTCCTGACGGTACAGGCATTTTAAAAGAAAAGACGAGTAATTCATTAATATTAATTTGTCTAGAATGGTACGGTACATAACCAAAATTTCAAGTTTAATTTTAAAAATTGTTAAACGGAAAATGTATTTGCAAATCGGTTGCACTCCTATATTTGTTGCTCTGATGATAAATGTTTTCTGAATATAATTTTGGTAAAGCTTTCACAATCAACAAACAATAAGTGAAAGACGAACGTTAATATGATACCCGTAAACATTGTTTCATTTGTGATAAAATAATTTCGAAATGATCTACATAAAATATGCATATAAATGCTCCCAAGTTTTGAGTAATTTAGGTTAAACATGCCCATGATTTACATAATAATGTATATTGTAAATGATCATATATTAAAATGCCACGGTACTGATTAAGAAGACCAGTTGTTAAACGTTCATTTGCTACAAGTATGCATTGATTTATCATAACAAAACACTTCTGATAAAAAGGTCTACAAGATGGACAGGAAAAACATTGCTACATATGTGGTAAATATGCAGCAAGGCTCCACAGCTTTCACGTATTTGGGGAAAGTGTGGTCAGAATTATACATATAAGTTATATATCCCATAGCTATATAATTGTGTGTGTCTATTTATATATAATATTGCTTACTTTGACTGCAATTATATCCCGACCAATATTCATTATCACTACAAAGACACGTGCCACTCTTACACCTCAGAGGTACCATGCATTCCACTGTAGTGTTACATTGCCCATTAAGTGGTCTTTCTATATAAATTCCATAAATATGAGAAATTCGATTTCAACGATATCTTAATTGCAATGAAATTGTTAATAAAGCCACAAACGTATATTATACTGTCTTTACTGATATTTTTATCGTATTTAAAAAATATAACCCCCCTTATCATATTATTAATATGGAATATAAAAGTATTGATCACACAAAAAAATCCAGTGATCCAGTGAACACTGATTAAGAAGACCAGTTGTTAAACGTTCATTTGCTACAAGTATGCATTGATTTATCATAACAAAACACTTCTAATAAAAAGGTCTACAAGATGGACAGGAAAAACATTGCTACATATGTGGTAAATATGCAGCAAGGCTCCACAGCTTTCACGTATTTGGGGAAAGTGTGGTCAGAATTATACATAAAAGTTATACATCCTCATCAAATGTTACATCACGGTATTTAAATGAACAAAATGAAAGCTAATTTTTTATTCCTATTATATTTTATTTCAAATCTCAATCCGTCAAAATCAAAGCGACAGTACAAAAATCCACCTCAGGATACGACAAGCTGACGCCATCTTGTTTACATTGTGTACTGAAAAAAATAGTCCGCTCAGGAAAAAATATCGATATTAAAATTCTTCTGAGGTGACGTATTTGAAGTGGTTTTATTAAATCAAAACAACTGTTAACTTTAATTACGTAAATTTAGCCACGAATAAAACTACTGTTTAATAATATTACTTACTTTGACTACAATTATATCCTGACCAATATTCATTATCGCTGCAAAGACATTTGCCACCATTACACATCATAGGTATAATACATTCCATTGTATTGTTGCATTGCCAATTAAACGTTTTTCCTGAAATTGCAATAAATACGATACAAGTAATAACAGGGACAGTTATAACAATTTTATCCTAATTGCAATAACGTAATTCGACATTTCGTTTTCGAAGTAACAGTGTCGATATTCCCGTCTTTGAGAAGCAATATTATCCAAGAATATTAGCATCAAAATATATAAACGTATGGCTTACAATAAACAATTAAAGGAACACCTATAAAAGGTCAGTTGAACATCGTTTCTACGCTTATGCATTGTTTAAATTATAACAAAAACATCTTAAAAGATCTAGTGGATTGTCAGGAAAAACAATCCTACATATTTGGAAAATGAGCATAAAAAACACCACAGTTGTCAGGTATTGGTGAAAGCGTGCCAAGATATATAAATAATACTTGTTCATATATTGCATCACGGTATTTAAATGATACATAGACATATCAAGTATTACAGGATTAAAACATGTGTTCATGAAATTATCGATATGTAAACTCTGGTGACCCACTCAAAAAATGTCAGAAGGACTTTATTTCAAGCTTGTGAGTGAGTGATCCGCGTTTACACATTGATAGTGTACTGCGAAGAGTTTCATTCTTATGTTTCTATTACATAGTCGTTTTGATATTTAGTTTAGGAGAAAAACAATAATAGAAACACATATAGAGCCGAGCCTTACAATTTTACTAGGTAGGAGAGCGTAGTCTTATACAAAACATAGTACAAGAAGAACCTTCCCACATTTACCTATTTTCGCTTATTTTAGATAAATGAACAAACTGAAACCCATTTATTCCTTACTGTGACTACAATCGTATCCTGACCAATATTCATTATCGCTGCAAAGGCATTTGCCACTATTACAGCTCAGAGATATCATACATTCTATTGTACTGTCACATTGCACATCATGCGGTTTTTCTAAAATGAATTGCATTAAATACGATAAATTTCTACAAGTAATAACAATTACAATTTTAGAAATTTTATATTAATTGCAATGGCTGTTGTTAATAAACCCACAAACGCAATTGGAGAAACGGTGTCAATATTCGTGTCTTAATGAGAAATATTATCCTCGATTTCTAATATTACTGAATGTAATATAAAAACGTATTGCTCACCATGAAAAATTCAGAGAAGGAAGTTATTAAACATTTATTCGATATATCCTATTTTGGGTCTGTTTAAACCCAATAAAGCGTTTTATGAATGCTGTTAATAGATCCAAATTACATGTAGGTTGTACGAGTATAAACTGTTTAAAAACTTTAAAAACTAATTTAATTTTGAAACCAAATTTTCTCTTAAATTAATTCATAAGGGTTGACACCAAGAAACTACTTACTTAGTTTTATCCGCGTATGAATAGTCATATGACTTATGTAAGGTTATACCGAATAATTTGAGTTGCTCCACTGGAGATAGCCAATCAAATATTGTTTTAATCAAAACAAAAACCTCCGAAAAGTCTACATTATAGGCAGTAACAACATTGCTACATGTTTGGAAAATGTTAACACAGTTTGAGTAATTTGGGTTAAAGTGTCCGCATAATTATACATAATACTTCTATAATATAAACTATGTTTAAATAATATTCCTTACTGTGACTACAATCATAACCTGTCCAATATTCATTATCGCTGCAAAGACATTTGCCACTATTACATCTCAGAGGTACCATGCATTCCATTGTACTGTTACATGTCTCATTAGGCGGTTTTTCTAGATAAATTCCATAAATATAACAAATTTCAATTTTAGCAATTTTATCAAAATTACATAGTAATTGTAAGAAAACACGCCAGCGTAAATTGGAGTCACATTGTCTGGACCTATAGATTTTAGTGTACGGTTACTTTAAAACTGTTTATTAAGAGGTTTTTCTTATAAAAATAAAGTACAATAATAACAAGTGTAGCAACTTTCTAGACCTGACGCTGCTGTTCTCCAATATTCTCTTCGAACACGGATGTTTTGTACTTAGATTGATAGAACTTCTATGGCCATTATTACGACTTGTTTAGACAATTTGTCTCCTAAATGTGATCAGACCTTTTTCCTGAGACGTAGTGTGGTTTTTCCATTTCTTGAATTGACATTTTTGACTATGAGTAACTCGAAGATGGCATAACTAAAATTAGCTATAATCGACTGGAGCCCCTGAAGGCACCCGTTATTGGGGTTTGGGGTAACTCATATTTAGTTTACGTTGTTCTATTTCGTTTTGTTTTTATTAAGTATGCCTTTATCTCAATCCTGATTTTGTCACTGTCCTATGTTTTTCGATACTTTTAGACTGATCGTTTTTTTACAATTACATTTTAATTTAGCTATATTACAAGGCCAATTTTTATTTAAATCAAATACAACAAGAGATTGGAAGAACTTATATTTGCCTTTTATTTGACATTATATTGTATTGGATATTAAAATATAGTTTTCTGCCTGTACTAAATTCAAAAGATTATGATGCAAGAATTTCCTATTCACATGTTCATTTGTCCTCATTAGGACTGTCCCAAAATAATCGCATTATATTTTATCTGTTGTACAATAATTACTATTATTATTTGACTGATAATACATCTCTTTGAAACAATTGAACAATTGAGTTCGAATCACGATAATGGTAAGCAAACATTTTACAGTTATAAAATCAAATTCTAACATATATATATGTATAAATATAAGGTATTAACCTTGTATTTCTGATGCTACATATATATATTTGATATTACGTAGGTAACAAATAAAACGTACTTGCAGTGCAAATGTTTCCAGTCCAAAAATCTATTGATGAGTCGCATTTACATTGATTATGAATGCAAAACAATGTGATCCCACATTCCGATGTGAATATGCAGCTTTCGTTAAATGTTTTTCCTGTTAAACACTAAGTGTACTAAAACTTTTTCAAAATAACAAAAACATGGATTTATTACAATGCATCGGCCCTTTTGTGCAATCCAGCATATGAAATTTTAAACCTTTACAAGGATTACAACACTAAATTTGAGATTCTTTATAGACATAACGAATAATTATGTTGACCAATGTTCGTTTTTATGATAAGATAAACAGACATAACTTTATTTTGTATACCAACTTATTTTCGATTATAATTTAATTTGAACTACCAAATACTTTATCTTGGGAATTACAAGAATGTTTAGGTTGCCCGTAGGGAATGCTTCGCCATTGACAACACTAACATTTCTGTAATTTTAATAACATTTTAAACATTGACCAGTAGTCATCTAGACTAAGATCTTATGTTTTGACCAATTCCTTTTTTCACACATTTTAGAATAAAGACATGACCCAGCTTTTACTTTCAATTTCTGATGCCGTGACTACTGAAGGTCGTGGGTTTTCTCCAGACACCCCGCCTTCCTCCCCAAATAAAAACCAGCCGCCATGATATCGCTGAATAATTGCTGTAAGTGGCATTACATACCATTAAGACAAACTAAACAAAATCGACATGGATGCAAACATACAACAAAACACCTTTATCTTGGAAGGTCATAACCGAAATTCTACTACTTTTCCAAGCAATCTATAAAAAAGCTTACCGTCAAACACATGGATATATTGACCCAATTAGAGCACAACATAGGTTTATATATATGTACGTATATATATATATATATATTGTAATGGTACTCGTTTACTACCGACCTACAAATATTATTTATGCACATAAATTAAGTAAAGAATATATAATATAACGTCAAACATTGAAAATAACCATAAAATATTGTTTATAACCATAACCTATCTACTAACAACAAACAAAATATATGTGTACATTGCTGTTATAAGGATTGATTTATTCAGAACAGTCTGTACAACGAAGTTACTGTATGAAAATTATTTACCTAACACACAATCTGTTCCGTTCCAGAAATTATTTCCATGACACTTGCATTTGTTTCCTGCACACAGTAGGGGTTTCATACACTCAAAATTATTAACGCAGTCCATGTTTACTGCTTTCCCTGTGACAAAATATTTCATTTTACAGCGAGCAGTGTGGGTTGTTAAGCTTTTCCTTGAACAAGACATTTATATTTACATACTATTATAGGTGTAGAACAAACGTTGTTAGATATATTACAGATTTAGACATACAGACAATTAGACAATATAGACAAAATTTTTAACGGCTATTATTCAATTTGCACTATAAACAAGAAAAGGTTAAGACAACAAAATGTACTTTGTATCTTTAACAATAATCCAATGCATATTATTCGCTATACCATTCTAAATCTAAAATTATTCAATTTGCACTATAAACAAGAAAAGTTTAAGACAACAAAATGTACTTTGTTTCTCAAACAATACGCCAATTCATATTATTCGCTATACCATACTAAATCTAAAATTATCGTCCACATGTCTAATATACAGGATACAGCATAAAAAACTGATTGTGATGTAAAAGCTCTTTACGTAAAAAGTGGCATCCTGATACGTACTTATACGACAAACGCTACTAGTATTATCCCAATAAAAAGTGTCATCTGGACAACTGCATATTCCGAACAAACATATCAAGTTACTTTCACATTCGTCTGTTGCCACACAAGACGTGTTAAACTGCTTTTCTATAAAACAAGTTGCGTATAATACATTATTAACCAGTTTACTAAAATACCTGTAAAATTTTCCGTATAATATGTATCTAGGTAACAAGCTCAATACAGAAAAACAGGACCAATACAGGAATGTCGATTCCTGTTGTTTATATATATTAAAAAACGAAGCAAGCGTTGGCATTTTAAATTATCCATAAGGTTTCAGGTTGCAAATCTAAAGTGAAACATTTCTGAATGTTACCATGTGGATTCAAGTAAATGTACCAGGGCACCTTTAAGGCCAAGACAAGCTGGGAAGATCTGTATAAATTTTAATGACATTATTAAAACAGATTTTCAAAATTATGGCATTTTCATTGATTGTTATATTGAACCTGTATTATGTCCTAAGGAAGTCGTAATGGACCGTGTATAGCTGTATTGGCCTAAGATAATGTAAATTGCAGTAAAATTTACTCTACAGATTAATAAAAGGGTTCATGGGTGGCTGCATAATGGCCCTGAATTATGCCCACCTTAGAGAATCGGTATTAGGCTTCAGAAATCTGTATTAACTTCCGTCGTTGACTCGGGCCAATACAGCTATGATGAACACAATACATCTCCCTTGGACATAATACTCACCTGTTATTATTAACCTCCTTGAATAACATTATATTATAATATAGCTGTCATGTTATAATAATTAAATTGTCGACATTGTCATTACTTTAAATTTTTTAAAGTACTACACGTATCAACCTGAAAACTGGTCTATGAACGCGATAAAACATCAAAGCATCTGAATTGCAATTGACCTTAAGAAAAGAACTAATTTCTATACACGTCTGCTGTGTGTTGCGTCACAATTTGTAACAAATACCATAAATAAAAAATGTGTGGAAAAGCGTCAAGCAAAAGAGTAATTTAGCAGCTAAAGATAATAGTTTTCTGACGTTTACAGTATAATATACTTACGGTTTACATGATTGCAATGTATATCTTTGTTACAGAGATTCATTCCGTGACAACAATTTTCACAAACTAAGTGTTTGCCTTCTGATTTTCGCTTTCCAAATGCACTTGTATAAGCGCTACTGCAATACTATAATTTAAATGTTAAAAATGATGTTGCTACATTGGAACACCAATCAGCAAGATATAATGACAAGTACTCATTTGAAAACTAGGCGTTAAAACAATATTTAATCTGTACCTGTGATATAGCTAATAAAGTCGAATTTTCATTCAAGCTTACCAGCGTGCAGATATTTTATGCAACATCCAGATGACATTAAAAAAAAGCTCGAGAAATGTTACAATTAAATGAAATTTGAAACTTGCATATGCCGCAGTCGATTGCAATTTTTATCAATGTACAGTAGTAGTTACCACAAATAAGAATTTTAGAACTGAACGTTTGGTGATTCCTATGTATGAAATATTATTCAAGTGGTTTAATTTCTTTTGAGTATAATAAATTACACCACAGTTCAAACAAATTACAAAAACGACATACATGATAACAGTATATACTTACTACACTCTGTTTGCAACCTAAATCGAACAGTTGTTGGCTTGATTCAGAAAGATAACTGTGCATGAAGCAGACCTTGAAAGTTAATAAATGCAAATTTGAAAAACATGCATACGACTAACTTTCCAAGGCATATGCAACCTCAAGACCGTACACATCGAAATCTTAAATTTAAAAATATTAAAGGCAACAAGTGGTCCTTTCGAGGCCATATATCGTTATACGCCGACAAATATCAGAGAAAATACACTATTAGGTACCAAAAGCTGATTCTATAATAGCTGGCATTAAAGGAAATCTCACATTAGCCGGCTAATAATTGTTTGCTAATTTAAAATTGTAAAATCAGAAATTGTTCTTTTCGAATATATTATATATCGAAGACAATAAATAAAGAAAACTTGTTAAAATAGTTTAAATCCTAAAATTGGCCCTTCGTTCCCCTGCTATTTCAATAACAGAAACTCAATTAAGGATAAAATGCAAAATTTTGAAGTTTGATGGGCATTTAAAAGCTAAAACCGAAGCTCATTTTGTATAAAGCGCAGTTTTAAGCATTCGGTCAGCGCTTATGCAAGCTCCAATCCTATAAATATGCATATCTTATCATTACATCTATTCTACTGTCATCTTTGATGTTCTTCTCGATGCGCAGTAATTTACTTAATCTACTTACCTATAGCATATGTTGACACACCCACAGTAAATGTGCATGTACACAAATATATAATAGTGTGGAGGCCATAGATTTTAGTCTGATCAATTGATTGATAAAAAAATTTTGCGTAAAGGGATGAAAAGTATGGAAAATTTTGTTTTCTAGAACAATGTGCACAGAGACTGTTATAAATTGAGAATTTTCATCCATTTTCAAAAATCATTAACGACAAAATCATGCTTGATTTAAACAGGCAGATGAGAGAAAATTAAAAACATACGAAAGTAAAGTAGTTGTATATAAAATTAGTGACTTGTAATTGCATGTTTGTATCTGTTGTAGTCGTTTCTCTTTAGATTTCTATACCGCGTTTGGAATTTGTGTACAGTTACACATTTTATGTCTCAGCTATTGAATCTGAAGCATTACTGTATACCTCGTCCTTGTTACAGGTTGTTGTGTGATTACAAAAAGACTGGTCTTCAATGCTACTACAAGACAAACAGGATAATGATGGCACTGAAAAACAAGTAACTTATTTATGTACCTCTATCTCAATAGTCAGAAACTGAAATGTTGTCCAAATTCCATTTTGGTTAGAAATGTTATTTCATATTTAACGTTTTGCATTAACTACATCACGATAACATTCAAAATGCCAGTTTATGATTCTTGAATATTCTTGAATTTGATATGTAAATCAATTGTTTAGCAGGACAGAATTAAAATTGGTGTTGGTTTTATTTCTGTTTTCGTATCTTTCCCACAATCTTGATGCATGTATCTCGTTGTATTAGTCTTGGCAATGTATCTTTTATGGTTTTTATTGAAAACTGCACAAGAAAATATATGTATGAAAGTGGTGTAAAATTCCAACAATAAACACCAATGGTTTTATGATAATGCTAAGTCACCTAAACCTGCCTCTGTGTTGATTTCGCAGGCGGAAATTTAATTTTTAACATAACTAATATAGTTCAGATATACTTACATTCAATATGGCCTCGACATGAAAGATCAGCATTGCACACGTGTGTATTATTACAACACTCCTGGCATATGATATGGCTATGATCATTTCGCTTTCCAAAAATATTAACAACGGACTCTTTTCTGCACAGCTGAATTAAAAGAAAACAAATTAATACCGTTAAAATTAGCAGTTAAAATTATTTAAATCTGTACAGTAACATTACACTTAACTTTTTGTTCCCAGTTGTAAATTTAATAACTTATTTTACGCAGTCTACAATCACGCGGACAAAAACAGTGTAAATATGCTCTGTGTTATTACTAAGTGTAATGCGTTGCTGTACAACAAATACAACCAGTTGTTTGAAGTGTGAACAGTTTACAAACCTGTGGATATGTACATCCGAGGTCATATCTGGTCTGGTTCATTTCTGTTATGTATTTATGGTAAAAACAAACCTAATAAAAGACAAGTATGCATTACATAAGGCTTACTGTAAATTTGAGATATTTTACAGTATATTATTTTTCGTTGTGTCTTTTCAACTAAAAAATGAGTGGTATTGTTTGATGCTTCAATATTCAAAAATGATATACTTGTTTCTTAAAATAATAAATTTAAAAACCTTTTATGTTAAATTTGGGGGGGGGGATATCTAACTGCTGATAATGAATAAATAAACTACTAGTACTTGTCAATACATATAACAATATAGTTATTATCTTATGTTGATTGTTTTAAGTTACAGTCAAACTAATTGTCCATTACAAAATGTTGTTCTGTTCTGTTTGCCGCTGAATTTTTTTTATTTGAATTCCATTAAATAGCTATTCCTGCTACAATTATTTATATGATAGACATGAACGTTATACCAATCAATAACAAATCAGGTGTGACGAAATTTATTTAGTTTACCTTTGAAAGTGATCTATAATAAGTCTGTTTCTAAGTTGCAATGTGAATTCGTAACTCAACTTTCGTTTTCTGTTTGTTTTGGTTGTATAGTAAAAAAAGAGACAGTTTGAACTATTGTCCGACAAAAAATTAGTACGTTGTCCGATCCAAGTTAATTGATTAAAAGCTTGGTACATACTTCGTCGTTATTAAAATATTTGGGTAAAGTAAAAACGCATAAGTGATACGAAATTATTCTATTTTGGTTTAGAGATTATTTCGGTTATAGGCTATTGGAATTCATTACATAAGGTGAAGTTTCTAAGATCTCAATGTAGTTC
Organism: Limnoperna fortunei; assembly: GCA_944474755.1. Taxonomy (NCBI): domain Eukaryota; kingdom Metazoa; phylum Mollusca; class Bivalvia; order Mytilida; family Modiolidae; genus Limnoperna; species Limnoperna fortunei. The sequence continues at coordinate 56,118,557 of OX104114.1, read as the reverse complement.
TGCATAAGGACCCCAGGTAGGTAGTTCTATATAAGGACGCTAATTACGTTCTACTGTAAAAGAGCTTTAAAATTCTTTAATAAGAATATTCAGTAAAACTGTTAATAGACGAAGGCAATTGATATTTCAGGCTTAAAAGGCAATTGATTATTTTTTAAGACCATTGCTACTGTTTGAATACGCTTCGTTCTAGTGGGCACCTGGTCCTAGAGGTACACTGGTATTATTGCCACTACCTTTGTGGTAAACAGGAGGCATTATACTTCTTGTCCGTGTTGGCTAGCGCTACTCTGCCTCTAAATAAGGGACAGAGGGACGTTGGTCCTATATACCGTAAATCTAGTTAATTTGGCAACGGGATATTTTGGAGATTTTCTTTCAAACATCATGTGTTTTATTTTGGAGTGTTTAATTTTGGTGTTTTATCCAGATGTGTTACATTTTGGCAACTTTAATCGCAGTAGTGAGCACCTACAGAAGCAGTTATAAGCAATAGAGAAAATAAGCTAGACATAAACACCAATGAACCATCAGAGGATGAGGTCAAAAAAAGCTATCAAATCTTTGAAAAATGGAAAATCAGGATTAGACCAAGTAAATGCAGAATTGTTAAAAGCAGAAGAAGTAGTAACACCAAAACGTCTAACAGAAATACTTCAACAGGTTTGGGAAACAGAATCTGCACCATCTGACTGGAAAGTGGGCCCAATAGTGAAACTTCCTAAAAAGGGTGATCTGTCTGATACCAACAACCGGAGGGGTATTATGCTACTTTCAATCACAAGCAAAGTCTTGTGCGAGATCATTTTAAACAGAACTAGTGCTGATTGTGTTGGGATGCCAATACAGAATGTCTATCAAACGAACCCCAATTGCCACTATAAATTTCCATGGATAGTATTTCATTCAAATCAGTGCATTACAATATGTCTGGGAATCAAATTTTGTTGAAATCGGACAAAGTTTACTTGTTCATGCAGTAAAATGGCGGCCATTTTAAAACCGGAAGTCTGACAATTTTTTTTAAAAAATTGGCACACTGAGGGTTTCATAAAGTACTTGTGTACCAAATTTCGTCTAAATAGAATGACGTTTGAATTTTTTGCATTTTGAGGGGGGTGGTGTTCTGATTGCGGCCATTTTGAAATTTCGGTCGCTTCCAATTTTTTTTGGAAAAAAGAGGCCAGGATAGTTAGCTGTATCAGTAAACAATTTTCATTGAAATTGCTCTGGCCATTACTGAGACCTGACAACGGCGGCAATTTTTTTTAAACGGCGGCCATTTTCAAAATGGCGGCAATTTTTGAAAATTCCAAAAGTGGATTGCAAAACTTCAGGTCACCCTTAACATGTTCCCAAAGTTTCTTGATTGGAAATTGCATCTCAGAGAAAATGTGCGGACAAGATTGAACGGAAAGAAAGAAAGAAAGAAAGAAAGAAAGAAAGAAAGAAAGAAAGAAAGAAAGAAAGAAAGAAAGAATAATAATAAGAAACCGGACAAAAACAATATGTCTCACAAAACTTCGTTTGGGAGACATAATTACAGCAGTTGCCGACCCATACTTCAGGAAAGAATAAGCAGGATTCAGAAAAGGAAAATCATGTATAGATCAAATTTTCACCCTTAGGCAAATTTTTGAACACGAATGGAACGCCACTCTCTATGCCAACTTCATAGACTTTACAAAAGTCTTTTGACAGCATACACCGTCCTTCTCTATGGAAGATTCTCTCTCACTATGGCATTCCAGACAAAATTATATCAATCATCCAGATGCTATTGAAAGACTTTCAAGCAAGAGTCATCTGTTCTAACCAACAGATAGCTTCCTTATTCAAATAGGAGTGCGTCAATGTTATCTTCTTTCTCCACTCCTCTTAACCTTTTGTTTGTTTTTGTTTGTTTGAATGGTGTTTTAACGCCACTTTCAGCAATTTTTCAGCTATTTCATGGCGTCCAGTTTTTATTGGGGGAGGAAGCCGGAGTACCCGGAGAGAACCCCCGACCTGCGGTAGGAAAACTGGCAATCCTTGTCAATTAAGATTGGAGTCGAGTACACCCTGCCTGCAGAGAATCGAACCCGCAATCTCAGTGTTGACAGACCACGTGATCAATAGTAGACGAACTACCTTGACCACTCGGCCACCGAGGCCCCCTTAACCTTTTGTGTACACTGGCTAATGAGATGTACAACTAGAGAAATAAACAGGGGAATATCCTGGACTTTTGATCTGTTCGTGGAAGACCTAGATTTCGCTGATGACAGGGATATTCAGAGAAAAACAGACGATCTGGTGAAGTTTGGAAAACAGATAGGGCTTAGGGTTAACACAAAAAGATCAAAATCATGAAAATTAACACTACCAGTGGAGGCTAAGTTAAGATAGACAACACCAAAATCGAGGAAGTAGATAACTTTGTATACCTTGGCAGTAAAATCAGTGCTAATGGGGACTCCAATAGTGATGTAGACAATAGAATTTCAAAAGCCAGATCCGCCTTCATAAATCTAAGAAACATCTGAAAAACAACCACAGAACAAATAACAAACTTCGAACTTTCAAGACAAATGTTATTGCTATTCTTCTTTATGGAGCAGAGTCTTGGAAAGTTACAAAACACATCATACATAAACTTGATACCTTTCAGACAAAATGTCTCCTAAAAATATTTTGGCCCAACAAAATAACAAATGAAGAACTGTACGAAAGAACTTCAACAGTCCCAATATCAGAACAGATTATAGAGCGACGATGGAAGTGGATAGACAATGTTTTAAGAAGGAGACGTGGAGAAGGTCTGTAGAACGAGAGATGACGTGGGGCATGCTACAGAAAATGACAGCAGACAGGCCGAGATGGAGGTCCCCGGTCTAGTCCTTATGTGCTCCCAGCACGAAGAGGACTAAGTAAGTATATTGGTATATAGTTTGAGGGGACGCCTCGTATATCCATTTTGAGTCTAGCAATGACGCCTAAAATATGTTAATTAAATTTTATTAGATTAAGTAATTACCAAACATATCATATCAAACAAATGTTTATTATTGTCCTTTCTGTCATCACATTTTAAATTTTAGACCCTTTTGTATTCAAGCAGTATATCGTGATTGAATGACGATGGAGATGTTATTTTTATTATCAATAACAGAGTACAATTAGTAAATGATAAGCCGGGTGTAATTGTGTTTAAATAGAATGAATATGAATAGAAATTCATACATTTCTTAACAATTTTATAAGAAAATAAGGTAATATGTATTCAAATGTATACCTGTAATTTTCCTTTACACATACTTGTGTATTACTGGTTTTTTAAGCCATAGACTTTATATATTGACTAACTGGGGCCGTTTCATAAAGCAATCGCTAATTTACGTGCTCGTTATCCCATGCAATTTAAATGGGATAACGTGCACGTTAAGCTAACGATCGCTTTATGAAACGCCACCCTGGTCTGTAATCATGGCGTGTCCAAAATTTTGAGCATGCTTATTTTGGTGTGTTTAATTTTGGCCTTTTTCATCGAAAGTGCCAAATAAACCAAAATAATACTACAACCAAAATAACACGATTTACGGTATGATAGTAGTTCATTATACGTGAGGTCCATAACGTTAGGCATATATTATCAACGATAGAGTAGGAATAGGTCAAACAAACACAGTCGGTTTTCTGGCAATTGGAAAAGTGGATAAAGGTTAAGGGCTAAATCTTTGCCAGTCTGCTAACGTTTCACGCTAACTTTCGTTGAGATCTAGAAGTCAGCCACATAGCATCCAACAAATCCGGGAAAACAACTTCGGCACGAATTCGCGAGGTAAAGCTGTTGTGGCGGTTTTCTCTATCTGGCGTGTAGGGTACGACCACCTGCACGTTACAAAGGCACACCTACATTATGACGTCTAATGGAGTGGAAGATGAATTCTACTTTGGTTTTATCAAATTTAAAAACAGCGTAACAGATTTTTTAACATAATTACAAATATCATACCTAATTTTTTATATATGTAAGGCTCGGGTAAATTACCTTTCCTTGTTCAAAAGTTAGGACTATAATGTTAAAAAATGTTGTATTTAAGGGATAAGCTAGCTACATGTACATTTTATAGGTACAAAAATTCAATACTTTTATCTCAGTAGTGTTTAATTTTTAGTCATTATTTATACATAGACTATTGAGATTCATTATTTTATTTGAACTCCCACCCTCCAATCAGCCGAAATAATATTGATAAATCATCCATATGTTGGAACTTTAATATTTGTGTATAACATTTAATATTGTCTTTATTTGTTGTTGATGACAATCCAGTTTGTGGGTTTTAAACCAATAGCATTTTGAAATTCATGAAACCCGATATAATAAATTCCCTCCGCTCATACAACCGATGTTTGTAGCGTTCTATATTCATAAGAAGTACTGTTATCATAATGTACAAAAAAGTTTGTAGATAGACGTAACTGGAAGAAAGCGCAAAAAAAAACCCCATATCATTATATTCTGAAAGAGTACATCATGGTTACCAGAAAAAGTCTGTATTTTTATAGTAACAGAAAAATGGAACTGAGCTTTTAATTTTACAGGATCTACTGCATTTCGGGAGTGCCTTAGTTACCTCGTCATCTCTACATGTAATTATATGTTGACATGAAGAGGGATCCACGACATCACTGCATGACAAACATAGCTGTCCTCCATCTGAAACAGCGATTAGTTAGAATGCTAAAAATTGGTTATGCCTCCTTACGTTACATATACCCTGTTTATTAGAGACTTAAACATATAATTAAATACTAAAGTATTCTTCCGTAAATGACCCATTTTTGATACAGATAACTCTGTACAAATGAGGTCATACGTACTTGTTGAGTTATCCAATCAGAAACCGTTGTTATGGTAACATAACAACGTTCTTTTTTAACGTTCTTGATCTTCTGATTGAATAAAAGGAAGAGCGATGTAAAAGTTATTGATTTACGGAAGAATCACTCGTGGAAGACCACTGGGTCTTTCCAAGAAAACAGAGACGCATTTCTTTTACTTTAATCTGAAATATGTTTTATAATAAGGATTTTGTGAATCCAAACCGTTTCAACCATTTATGAAACGCAATGATTTTAAACATGGCTGCCAAAACTTTTCAATCATTTGAATCGCTGTTCTCTTCACGTGATTCGATGTTTCATTAAAAGAAAAGGTGAAATATTAAAATCAGATTCAAATAAAAGTAACACATTCATGGTCAATATTGGATTCCACATATACGCTTATGCAGCGGAACAAAATAACCATATTTTGATGCATTTTAAAAATTGTTACAATTTAACATGACCCGAAAATAGTTTTGAGACCAATCAGAAACACGGAAAATTCTATTCATGTAATAATAATAATTAATCTTGAAGTTATACGCCTTAAATATAGAATTCATTAAGCTGGTGTGTTTAGTAGATTAGAATACTCCACTAAGCATTTAGTATATCGCTTAGATTCAAACTCATATAAATCTATTTCTTTCTGTACGTTTTAAATTGTTGATTTGTTTTACTGAACACTACTATTACCTTCAGAAACTCGGCGGCTGAGATATGTAGACCAGGACAGCAGTACCGGTACCGTACGTAGCACTTGACTTCACTCCAAAGTTTGGCAGGGTTTTAGTTACTTTTCTTACTGTAGTGTTCTTTATTTTCATGATATACTTTTTGATCACGTTATGTAATATTCCGCTTTTCCCAATGCCCTTATACAATCACGAGTTTAGCATTTGATATCATTATGGGGACTTTTCGTAGACTTGTATGCAGCAGGGCTAAATATTTCTATATGTAAAAACTATGACCGTCGGAACGGATTTGCGTTGGTGTGACCGCATCCCTCATTTACAAAAAGGTATTTCGGTGTTGCCGATAATCGAAATATTTTGTAGCCAAGTATATTTTCACAACTTCAATATCATAAAATTAAGAAGACAGCTTGTCATTTATGAATATCAAACTCATTCAGAAACTGAGCGCCAGCATTGTCCTAATGCATGCTTAATTTGACATGCATTATTTTTCATAATTTGACATATATACTTACATGTTATGACAGGTAAGAGCCAAGATAGTACAGCTACAATACCTAAACATAAAGCATATCTTAAACTAAAACTTGTTTCAAAAATGAAATGAAATGTATAACCTTCATTAAATAATTACACTCATTCAATAAATCTGTACTCAGCCTATGTATAACTTTATGGAATTTTTCAAAGCTAAAAGTAAAGCATATCTTAAACTGAACTCGTTTTAAAAATGAAATGAATAACCATAATTAATTACATGTTTTGAAAAATCTGTGCGCAATTTTTGTAAAACTTTAAATTTGGAATTTTCCTAATTGTTTTTGCATATGTTTATAGCAAATATATTAAATTGATGTCTGAGTTGTTTTCCACTTAACATTCAATTGTTACAAATATAAATAAGTATTGTTTTAATGTGATTAATACTTTCATAATTAATTGATCCCCTCGTCTATAAACTATTTACAATACAAAACTTTTAATATAACCATCATATCACCTCTTAGTCAGCATATTTTCTGCTTTTGACCATTATTAACGACGTGCAATATTAATATAATTGTAAATGATATAAGGTTTAAAATATTTGTGCTTTTTATGTTTTGATTAAACTTTATTTTTTTAATCTATATTTTACCAACGTTTCGAAAGTAAAAACAACGATGACGTCATGGAACTATTTGAATTTTAACAGTGTAAGAATATTATGTCATGCTTCATTTGAACTGCCTTATCAGCTTACAGCTTACAAAATAAATTAAATTATTCACACATTGGGGTTACGTTGTTACCACAAAATCTTAGATCATTAAGGTGGCAGTGAAGTCAAATTTGAAAGTGATACGTATTAAAAGTCACAGACACCGTACAATGACGTGACACACAGATTGAAAAAATGCGACCAAAAGTTATTCTGTGATGACAATCGTGTCCACGGCTGCTCGATGGGCTTACATTCAGCGTTTATGGAAAAAAAACGCATAATGACTAACGGAATTAATAAACTAGGGAATTTACGGTAAATTAACGGGTAACGAATTAGAAGAAAAAGTGTAACTGACGAGACAATGATATGCCATATAGTTCCGGCCCATGAGAGACGGAAAATGAACCAAGTGCAGAGAGCGAACGGATTAAAAATTGTGTTTTCCGCCAGAGGCGTCCGTTTACGTTATTCGGTTATGTGTGACGATAGCTTTCCATTAACGATTACTGGCTCAACTTTTAATGTAATAAATGAAGGCAAAATTTGTTCCATGTTCAAAACAAACTCAAAATATTTAGCATGTTATTAAAATAGCAATATAGACCCCAAACACAAATAACACAATAACATTAATCACTCAAGACAGAAAAAAAGAAAGAAAAAAATAAACGGCAAGCAAGAGGGGAAAAGCTATATCATGCTTGAAATTGCCGTATTGACATTATGTAGAAATCAGACATATCGCTAAGACAGAAACTTAATTTTCTCAAGAACGCAATACAGATAATGCATGCCTTGTATGGGTGTATTTCAATACTTAACTCTGGGATCTTTTATAAGATTAGGTACTATAATCTAATCGAAAATCTTAAGTAACGCTCAAGCTAATTTTAGAATGCCAAATAACTACAATACGAAAAGCAATTATTAATAACAATTCCATATCAGCTGACCATCTACACTGTGGGAATAGAAAAACCTTTGAATTCTTACTCTTAATTTCTCGATTTTGCCCGGATTATTGCCTACATCGGGCTACTCGCCAAAAAATGATGTAAATATGCAATGCGAACAAGAGACCTTATTCGGCAGGCACAAGTGGAGTTCACATGTATTTACCTGGAAAATGCAAGATTTAAAAACAGATTAATTTATTTTGTTTTCATCATGTCTCTGATTGAGATACAGTATGCAGTTGTTATGGGTAGATTTTTGTATTTTAAAAATCCTAATGTAGTTTATTGCCATAGGCGTAGCTCCCTTTACGCAAAAAAACCCCAACATTTTCTTGTATATGTTTTTCATGGCTTTTTTTTGGTCAAATTTTAGGGGCAACTAAAAATGTGATATTTTGTGTTGGGGTGGTTTCATTTTGGAAACCTTAAACTTGTTTATTCGCCCCATGACCCCTCACTGATTATGTTTTGCATGCAATTCAAGTAATCTTCAGCTAGCCCTTTTCTCCCCTCCGATTCCTGAAAATACGCCCAACCCATGCACCGTCTTTTCGGGCACCAAGATGTTCAAGACATTCAAGACGCCAAAGAACTTCTTTACTTAGGATAGTAATCGACTAACAACATAAATATGCTAGTTATGGAAATATTTAGTGAGTATTTAATATTAATATTATAATATTTAATATTAGTTGTTACATTATGTGCTTATATGCTAATGTGCTACAATTGAAATCCTAATTGGAGTTATATAGATGATTATATAACAGTATGCAAAACATTGCTATGTTTAAAAAAATTAATGTGAGATAAATTAACTGGTGAATTTTTGTTTTAATTCTTGTATCCAAGGAATTTCTTATCAATAAAGTTAACTGTCTATCTGTGAGACGGGCTTCCCGAGAGGGATTAGAATCGCTTTGGATTATTATAAATGTTTTGGAGAGCAGCCCTTCGAGGAATAAGCTCATTCATTTAATACATGTTTAAGGACTATCTACGCACCTGAAACTAGTGTCCGAACTAGTAATATTTTATAGACTATCATTACACCATATTAGTAACATTGAACAAGTAAGAAGACAAATATATATATAAGTACCTGTTGATACGTAAAATGAAATGTAAACATTATTTGTTTACATCACGTGGTGTACACCATTGGTGTGGCTGGATTTGTATTGTTCTCCATGCGCACGATACTAGAAAACGTTTTTTTTGCAGTAACATACCCATACTGTTTGGATTGTACTTACCCAAAACGCTCGCCATTCTTGTGTAAACTGTGGGCGCTGGATAAGATCGTGTTAGATTTACGTATTGCGACCTTTTATGCTTATATTCTTATCTGTGCTATCTACGACTATTCAATAACATATCGCGTATTATAGGATTTTCCGGTGTCCAAAATGCGTCTCTATTTTTGCCAATTTAAATTACCTGAACATAAATACCAGCTTTGAAGAGAAAGGGGGGGGGGCAAGATCGTAACCCTTGGCTAGCGAAGATAACTTTCAATTAACTTACAATCATTCTACTCATGCTGTAATTTATTTATAGTAAGTGCTTTGTTTGGATAAAAACACTTAAATGGCGTCTTCTCAGAAAATTTATATATCGATATTTCCTCTGAGCGGACTACTTTCAGTATCCAATGTAAACAAGATGGCGTCCTCCTAGCGTACATAGACATAGACATAGAAACTTTATTTGAAGTCGGGTTAAAATACAAGCAACATAAGCTCTGTAGAGCTTTTAACCGACAAACAATAACAACATACATGATACAACAATACTAGTACATATTAATCACACTTAGACACATAAAACATACTATTATATAAAACTATGTTAGCATGTAAGAAAGTACAGAACACAGTACATATAACACACAAAGAAACACATAAAACCTACTCATATATATAAAACTAAGCTTGCATGTAATAAAGCACAATTAAAAGACCAGACATGCATAAGCAATAGGTAAGACATGCATTAGCACTAAGCGCAACACTTACAAAGAAAACAGGAATAAAACATAAAATCCAGAACAGAGTTAGAATATAAAAAGCATAAATTATTTGGAATTAAAATCTATATGTAAAAATATGCATAGGCACTAGGACATACACAAGCCTAAAAATTGAAGCACAGTACATAAAAAACTCTGAAGTACAGTACATAAGCACAAAAAATACATGAAGCATAAAAAACGAGCTAAATATAAATAGGAAATACAGGATTAAGATCTGCAGGAGCCACATCTGCAAGAGTTGCCATTCCAGTTATTAATCAGACTCTTGAACTGGTTAATGTTTGTCTGTAAACGTATTTCATTTGGCAACTCATTCCAGAGTGTGGCTCCAGCATAACTTACTGAGTGAAGTCCCCATCCTGTAGTCCTTACCTGAGTATCTCAACCAGATTGTCCTTTCTAAAAGAATAATGACATTGTTTTAAAGTAATAACATCATGTAGGTATACAGGTGACTTTTTATGTATAATTTAAAAAACTTCTAATGCCATTGTTCGTAATCGTCTTATTTTAAGGGTAGGTAAGCCTGATTTTAATAAAAGTTCCTCATAATTACAGTCGTATTGTTCATAGATAAAGCGCAAGGCACGTTCTTGTATTTTTCCATCTTTTTTGTATTATTTTCCCCACAGAAATGCCAAACAACCGGACAGTAATTAAAATTGGACATAATAAATGAATAATAAATTGTTAACCTTCCCAATTTTGATAAAAATTTTCCAATGCGTTTTAATACGTTTAAACTGCCTTGATGCCTTTTTACAGATATTTGAAATATGGGTATCAAACTTTCATTGATAGTCGATTGTCACACCCAGGAGAGTAACTTCATCCTCACATGAAATTTCATTCCCATCCAAATTGAATTTTAGACCCCTAGATTTAGTTTTTTTCCCAATGGCAATTGCCTGAAATTTTTCTGGATTAGCCTTCATTTGATTATTCGAAAACCAATTGATTAAAACAGCACTTTCATTTTCCAAAGTATTGACTAATCCTTCAATGTTTGAGTCTGAGTGTGACAATGTATTATCATCCGCATAATTGCACAGTGTACTTTCTTTAACAAAACAAAATATGTCATTTAGAAAAATATTAAATAGAACAGGACCAAGGATAGAGCCTTGGGGGACACCCTTATAAATATTTTGCCAAGCGTATCGTCAAGGAGAGGGGACAATGTTTTCTCTGCCCCAATTATTTCCAATTAAATCGATTGAGATTTCTAATATTATATAAATACAATTTAGTACTGTTTCATTTTGTTTTTTCCTATTAATATCTACAGAACCGCAATTTCTTTGGTACTATATTTTGCATATCACTACGCTTTCCGGCCTAGGTACGTTTTGAGGTCTAGATTGGTTTTTGTATCTGTTTTTGCTGTTTTAAAAATCGCAACGATTATTTCACAGAATTATAAGGATTAAACACTGTCTTTTAGAAAATTATCAATGTGTAAACTCCAGCGACTCCCTCACAAGCTTGACATAAAGTCCTTCGGACTTTATTTAGTTTGTGAGTGAGTCGCCGGAGTTTACACATTGATAATTTCCTAAAACCCAGTTTTTAATCCTATAATAACCTAGAACTTAAATAAAACACAACGAAACAAAACGAAATGAAGCCTATCAATTGAAAGCGAAAATCAATTTAAACATACCGGTATTTCATACAAACAGCGTTTCATATCAGGATTGGCTAAGCGTACCACAAAACCACTATCGAATCTCCTGACCACTATTTTAACAACAATAAAAATGGGGCTTCAAAAATACAGTCACACTTTCTACTCCAAGAGTGGCATAAATGAAATGTTGAAATTTTCAAAAGACCTGATAGACTTCTAGATGTCGGGATCTCCTATCCATTTAACAGCATTACAACATTTGATTTTCGACAAACTACACGGCCATCCCTAATATGCAGTGTAAAACCAAGCTTAAAGATCTTATTTAAAGGCTTTTTCAAGAAAAACGGAATGAGGTCTACGATATAAATATCTGTTAATTAGCCATGACGGAACTTACTTCGTCATCCACGACGCTAAATTAAGTAATAAATATGATGAAGACCAAATTTGTTAAATGTTTGATTTTCTTATGGACAACATATTTGTCATGTTCGGAGGGCGTGTTTTTCAACAGACTGTTGGTTTTCCAATAGGTACTTACTGTGCTACTCTTGTCGCCGACCTGTTTTTGTACTCTTATGAGGCAAAGTTCTTAGAAGGCCTGCTGACGAAAAAAGACAAGACACTGGCAGAGGCCGTGAGTTTCACATTCGCTATCTAGATGATTTTTTGTCGCTCGACATTGCTAAATTTGGTGATTTTTTAATTCTATCTACCCTAGCGAGCATGAAATTAAAACCACTACCAATACACTTAGGTCGGCCTCCTACTTAGACCTACTAACTAGACTCTACGACAAACGTGATGACTTCAACTTTCCTACTCTCAACTTTCCGGTCATCGATAGCAACATTCCAACCGCTCCAGCGTATGGCGTATACAGTTCACAACCTATGCGTAATTCTAGATCCTGCTATAGGTTTCTATTTTCTATACCGCTCACAGCTGGTAACTACTAAACTACTCAGAAAGGGTTTGTTGTTCTTGGGTAGATGTTATCCCTTCTATGGTCATCCCCATGACTTATTTGATCGCAATGGAAGGTCAATTTCTCAAATAGGATTTTGACATCTTCGCTCAGTCATATGTAGTCTTTCCTATTCCCAGATTGAACTTTTTCGTCGACATGACAATAAGTACTCGACGGGTGTTTTATTAGAGGCCAGCACTGCTTACTCGTCCGGATCGCCTGGGTGCACCCATGATTTTTATTGGGTTCGGGTTACTTACTTTTTGTCTCTTGACTTTCTGCTCCTGTTGTTCGGTCGGTTTTTTTTAAGAAAAATAAACCACTTTTCAATGTCCGTGATTTTCACCGAGTACTCCGGCTTGTCTGCAAAATAAAAACTTAACTCATGATACAGCTGAAAATTGATAAAAGTGGCGTAAAAACATTCATATAAACAAACCTGCTTAATATCTATCATTACTGAGGCATGGTGATGCATAAGCGTCTTAACAGCGCGGGAAACCTTTTTAACCAAAATGCACATTTTAGTACTTTTGTTCTTCATCGGAAACTGCCTGTGTGAAATAGCTGCCATACTTAATTATTTAACTTATCTCTGTTTGACTGAAAAGTAGCCACTCCTATACCTTTTGTAAAATAGTCCTAGAACTTCTATACTGAATACGATTTTTAGCCAGGTAATCTTTACCTATCCCAGTCTTAAGCAGCAGGTAATTTATCGCAAATGCCTATCTCTATCTCTATTATATTATTTTATATTTGCTTTTTTATTATATCATATCAAATATCGCATCGCATCGCATTACATTACATTACATTTTACTACCGAAGGTCGGGGTTTTTCTCCTGGTACCGGTTTCTTCCCCAATAAATATGATATAGCTGAAAAATTGCTGGAAGTTGCGTTGTCGCACCATTCAAATAAAAACAATATTTCGTTTTATTTATTTTATTTTGGAGTTGTGTGATTTTTTTTTAAAGAAACATTATGGAACTCTCGCTTCTTATAGTAATATAAATATTAAAATTGTCGGACTACAAGTATGCATTACATTAATGTCATTAGGATGCTACATTAATGTATACTTTCTAATGGACATCTGTTGACCTTAGGGTAGCTCAGCGCTTTGTGTACTTTTTAAATGTATTTGAATAAAAATTGCTTAGAGAATTAAAATGGCATTGACTACTTTACCATTTGAATATGTTCCTTTGAACATATGCCCAGGGCTAAACAAGAAATGATATGGATTACACCCATATCCAGAGATGTTCGATTTATATGATATAGGTGTATCCGAGTTTTTTTTTTCAACTTGTTTTATTTAAAATTTCATCATATGCTGTAAAAGGTTACACATATAGACGATTGTGCAAGGGAAGAAATAATCATCTTGATTATAATATCTCAACTTTGAGAAGAGTATTGTAATAAAAAAAGCGATGTGTAGGAAAGACAAATGTTTATCGTTGACCTTTTCGAAATCACATAATCACGTGGTTCTGTGGGGAAAAAAGGGGGCGGTAAGATCGACAGTTATCGCGTACTTCCGTCGGGCATCCTCGGAAGATCAAAGAAAAATACCGACAAGTTACAAATTTAATTGATTTAATTTTACAGTAATTAAAATTGTTTTTCAAAAAATTTGCAATTAAAATGTATTCAAACGTCAAACTAACGTTCATGTGCATAAACATTGCTAAGAACTTAATAATATTTTCAGACTGTAAAATAAAAAAATATATATAGAAGAGTCTTATTTTTGCCAGAGACATGTAATTATATGCCTCTGTTTTTGCAAAACAATTTATGAGATTATTAACTTCTAGAATTATTTTCAACTATTACAACTGTTGATGACCTTTATTGGAATGTAACTGAATTGTTTTTCTATTGTATTTTTATATACATTTTTCAAAATTTCATTTAGCTTTTAGTTTTTCTATTGTATTATTATTTTTCAAAATTTCATATAGCTTTTTTAATTTCTGTTTCTTTAAAGGACTTCATATACGATCTTAGAGGTAGGTTTAATATAATTCTATAAGTATCTAAATATAACTGCTTCTTTAAAATAGTTCTACATAAAAAATTTAAATCTTGAATTAAATAAAAATGCAAACCTTTTGTGTTTTTTTTTCTTATCATAAAGAAATTTATTTTCGCTACCAATGTCTATGACATTTTTCACTCATTCAGAAAATCAAATTTCTTTAAATAACATGCCTGTTTTAAATCTTTTTTTCGTATAAATATCATAATCTAAATTAGAATTTTCGTTCTCGGCCAATCTCGTGCGAGGGAGTTTCGGATTTCGAAATCCTAAATAATCAAAACCCAGGAAATTAAATTTAATGTTCAAGATTGATGAATTTCTACATAAAGGTTTCATTTTCTACCCTAATTATGAAATAATCCAGAAATAATACTGAAAATTTTCGATCATGCATTACGTAATACTACAAAATTTTAAAATGCATTATTTTTATCAAATCATCTTATGAATTCCCATAAAAACAACTACATTCACATTATATTATATGAAGATTAGAAACTGCATAAAAACTACAAGGCTTAAGTACCCTAGAAATTCTGACATAACAAAAGAAATAAAATTGAAAATTATCGATAAAGTCAAATTTATAATCATTTACATTTTTTATGTAAAGATACGAATGCAAAAAAGATATGAAGCTTGCTC